>OX388321.1:15668415-16868415 GCA_947579605.1 Athripsodes cinereus | reverse complement strand
CTACATTATCATTGATATTATTATACATTGTTCTAACTTCTTCGCAGCGTTCTTCTTGTGAAAATAGATGAATGATACAATCGTTTGAATCTAAATAGATTTAGATTTGATAGAATACCGCAAATTTATTGTCAGAGAATGAGTAACAAACCGTATAATATTCGGCGATACTCGTTATATTATACTGTTCATAATATGTTCAATTGATTTATTCGTCAATCAGAAAGTAAAATAAATATTTGTGTTAGGTGTTATGATCGTTAGAGCAAGATATTCAAAAATATTAATATTCAAAAATATTTAATATTTTTGTTTTTTATTTTTTTATTATTTTTTTATTCACTTTTACACGGCATAGCCTTTTACATGTTGAGCAATAAAATAATAATAACAATTAAAACAATTTGACAGACGAAGACATTAAAAAACAGTGACAGTTTCATGCAAATAAATTGATGAATAAAAAGATATATTATATATTTTGAAATAAACTTCATATGTAGGTACAAAAGACAATTTGAATTTAAAATGATTAAAAATTATTAGACAAACAAAAAGATATTTAACAAAAGAGTCTGATTTACCATTTAAAGATTTTGTTGTAATAAAAGTAATCACCTTATCGTAATAAAATATATATATAAAAAAAAAGTTTTGTAACTCGGGTGTCTGTAAAATGACGATACAGCAAATTCAGCGATGATGCATTCTACCTACTCTGAATATCTACTAGGTACGAAGAGAACGCTTACTTTTTTCATAAGGAGTCATCCAGTTATCCCGCTCATGGGAGAATATGTGATGGTAAAAACAAAAACTACGTTACCCTTGCACGATGATCAAAGGCATAGTTGCCATAGTTTTATAATTCAGTTCTGAGTATATCATATATTTTCATTCAATTCCAGATGTTTGTATAGATTATAAAGTATGAGCCTATGATATTATATGTACATAGATAAATCCTAAAAATATGCACAAACTTTGAAGATGCTTAATCACAACATTTCTACATTTTCATAAAAGATTATCATTTCAGAATTTCTCTACTTTACAACTTTTCAGTATTTACCTACGTTATAATGTTTTCTTTAACAAAAATAAGTGGAAATCCTTTAAATTCAGATATAAAAAGATTATACTTACTGTTGAAAAGAATTTATATGTACATACCTACGTAGAATATGATAGGGTTAGGTTATTACCAATGCACATTACAAACATCTTAGAATCATAAGGGGCTTTTCAATAATACAACTTTTCTACCTCTTTTCGTCTGTTTTCAAGTGTATGCAATGTGTATCCAGAGTTAGCTACCACTAGAAAAAATAAAAATGAGAATAAAAACTCTGTTATTTTTTTTAAGAAAGCTATAATTTTTACGTATTTACATTACCCTCATGTATAAACTTAACACTTTTAATTTAATCGTTCATTTCTTTTTTTGTTAATTGATCATACGTCAACTTTTAAATTGTGATGCTACTTACTACTACTACTACTATACCATCACGGCATATTCCACAAGTGGGGAAGCCAGCAGACCAGCTGCTTGTAAGAAACATGCAAGCTGTCCTCTTTGTGCCAATATAAAATCAAGACATTCAGGATGAGTGGCAAACTTCATCGCTGAATTTAAGATGTACAATGTCTTAATTTTTTCGAACACCTGCCTTTTACAGGACACTCGAAAACGAGGAGAAGAGTGGGAGACCAATTCTTTATCGGGTGCTTCACGGGATTGTGATGCGCAAATGATTTTTATTTATTTGAAGAGAGTTTTTTATTGCAAAAACAAGATTTATTTCAAGAAAGCCGAGTAATTTTCTATTATCTTTCTTTACACCGATACATAACCTGTTACAAAAGTCAAGTTGCAGTTATAAAACACAACTATCTAAAACTAAATATTGATATTCGGAAACTTTATAAGAAAATGCTGTGACTTTTTCGGCTGACGAAGAAGTCCAAATACACACAGTAAAAGCTCTCACAACTATCTTCCTCAAACTCTACTTTTATAGAAATTATATAGAAAACATTTTATTGTATACCCATTATTCTGCAGTGCTGCCCTCATACAAAAAAATAGAAATCAAATAGCCAGGGGCAATTTTCGTACAACAATAGACCGAGAGAGGGTAAAATATCCCTCTACCCGAAAATCTCAAAACTGGGGGGTTGTTGAATGTATCTTATACTACGTTGGTACTGTGTATACATAACGTACAATAATAGCATGGAGAATTGATTCTAAGTGAGTTGATACTAAAAGGAAATCACACACACTTACAATGTTTCCGGAATAATCTTTTTTAAAATAATAATAATAATAAAAACAACATAAAGAAAAAGAAGGAAAGTAAGGACATAAAAGTTTTTCGACTATCTTGATAAACCAAGATATTCGTAGAACTTTATCTCGAAGACATTTACTATCATAATTCAATTATGAAGCATGTTGCCTTTATGAATATCTCTGCATTTCCTATGTCTGGAAATATATTTTTATATACAAGCAATATTTATTAATTACAAATTGAAGTGAGTTTGCTGGTAACCACACATGTGAGAAACCTTGCAATGGAAATTATGGGTAGGGAAGCAATGAAAAAATAGTCAAAAGATCCATACATTTATAAAAACTTTCTTCAATTTATGTTGATAAAATGTTCTTCAAACAGTTTTCATCTCAGCTCTCACTTACAAAAATTAATCACAAAACGTTGATTTCTTATTAAAATGTCAGAAACGAGAACACATTTTGGTTAAATCAATCGAAAAATGGTTCGACATTACATACTAGATTTAACTATGTACCTATATTTAAAAATGATAATATAATGAATGTAACAACAATCAGTATATACTTTGAATCAAATAAATAATAAAAAAATCTGCAATAAATCTTTAGGAAATGTGTTCAATTTCATGATTGACTTCCTCTATAGTCCGTAAAACTATCTGCTTAATCGTTTGGAATCACCGAAGAAAATTTCTGACGCAAAGTACTTGGCAACGAATAAGTACCTAAATACATAGATTATACATGTGATGGATATTCGGCAATCATAGGATATCTGGCATATCTTGTTAAAATTTACTATACATAGAATAGGTGACTTAGAGATGTTCCCTTATACCTAGTCCGCCATTTAACAGAAAACCATTATTATACTGAAAATATTGTCACCCATTTTGTATGTGAACACTGCTTTTGTTAAAAAAAAAGAGTATTATTATCCGGCTGGATACCGGGTTGATATTTCGCGAGTATAAGACATTAATACCGTGGAGCACCCGGTAAAGAATCGGTCTCCCACTCTTCTCTGTAAGTTTACGAGTGGAAAATTGGACCACTGGAAGAACGAGTAGACTTTTTTTTTTTTTTTTTTTATTTATATACAAATACAAATATAAACACAACATAAAAGAAATGTCAACAAGTCAACAAGTTCTTTCCAGATGTCCGTGAAAGACTGAGAATGAGCTTCTTGTCCCTTGATCATTTTTCTGTACAACTTATCACTGGACATGGCCAGTTGAGAGGTAAGCTTTTTGTGCTAGCTTTGACCGATAATCCATGGTGCACATGTGGGACAGGAGCTCAATATGCGGAACATATCCTTTGGGAATGTCCTTTGATGATGGATGCAAGAGAGGAAATGATTCTGGGTATGACTGTTGACACTCCTCGACCCATCTGGTTTGGGGAAGTGTTTCTAAATGCCACAAAGGCTTCACGCTTTAAGACATTCGTGGATGTGTGGGTCTCAAGATGGGATCTGCTACGTCAGCCGGGTCCCCCGCCCACTGACGTGGTAGGATCGGAGATGCCAACACTGGCATAGTAGTAAACTAGAGAGAATTAAAATGTTAATAAATCGTCACCTAAACGGATAAATAGGAGTCCTTGGACTCCTGCAGTATCCGAGAAATAAAGTTATTTCAACAAGTTTACGAGTGTCATGTAAAAGGCAGGTGTTCGAAAAAATTAAGACATTTTACATCTTAAATTCAGCGATGAGGTTTGCCACCCATCCTGAATGACTTGGTTTTATATTGGCACGGAGAGGACAGCTTGTATGTTGGTTATATGCAACTGGTCTGCTGGCTACCCAACTTGTGGGATATACCGTGATGGTATAGCAGTAGTAGTATTAATCAATTTTTCGATATTAACAAATAAATAATATAAATTTGACTAAAAATTTGTGCTAAAAAGAGTCTAGAAAAAATCGCGATGAGGTGGGACGCTAGCTAAATATTCAGCTATCAGCTTCAAAATCTCAGCAAATATGCGCTTCCCGGCAAAATCACTATACTTTACATTTATTAAAAATAGATTCACTGTGAGTAGTGTTAGATGTTTTGTCATGTTAGTCTTTGTATCTAGGAGTATTAATTAATATATTATACCTCGGCAGATATACGTCATCCGGCAAAATCACTACACTGTTTATCTTAAAAAAAGATTCACTATGTGTAGTGTTAGATGTATTGTCATGTTAATCTTTGTATTTGGGAGTATTAAATATATTTCACTGCAGATAAAAGTTATCCGGCAAAATCACTACACTTTACCTCTTAAAAATAGATTCACTGTGTGTAGTGTTAGATGTATTATCATCACAATACAAGTATAACCTACTGGGAGTATTAGATATAAAAGGTTTCGTTCATTTTTCGCTTCAATTTCATAGCCCTAATACTAAAGAGAGGGTATTTTTCTAAATGACCAATAAACCAAGGGTGGCCGCTGAGAATCTCATCGTTGGATATAAGAGAAGTGATTCTTCACATCGCAACATCGATGAGACAGTGGAAGATACACATCATGAACTGAATGCAACTATAAATTGTCAGTTATTAATAAACTTCATTAAAATTCAATATGTGTCACAGAAACTACATTAACATCTATTTTATAATTTTCAATATGTAAATACACTCCTAACAGTTTCAATAGCGACGAAGTACAACGTTTTGTTTATCATCAAAAACGCAATGTCTCAGCATGTAAAGATATATCAAGAAAATTCAAATCATACGATTGTTTACTAACTTTTGTATGGAAATAAGAATCATATTGTATGTATTTTGGACTATTGGAAAATATTCAAACTCTTTTTATTGGCTTGAATGACACTGTTTTTTTTTAAAAATGGAATGATATACATAGAGTACGTATACAAAATAAAAAAAGTTATGTACAATGATTTGCAGAATAAGTAAATAGAAATAATCCTTTCCCATTCGTTCATTTATTTATATTATCACGGCATTTTCACGAGTGGGGTAACCAACTCTGCATGTAAAAAAAACAAATACCTATGTCATTCACTTCATGCCAATAAAAGGATTGTAAATATCTGATACGTAATGGAAAAACATTTTTGAAATAAAAAATGAAATAAATTCAAAACATATACTAACTTGCGCAATATTAAAGTAAAAAAATACAAACATACCTGTAGTCTATTAGACGCGAGTCAGGATTCAGAAATTTCGATTTTACAAAGTTATAGAATAATTTGAAATCTCTTATTTATAACGCACTTGCAAGACAGCCAGTGGTGGTTTCTCCTTTTTATATATTGTTATTATTATTACGGGGCACACTGTCCTCTACTAATGGTTGGTCAATAAATATACGATACATTAACGGCGTAGAGTGACAACAGGAAGAAGCTTTCATTTTAGCATTAATACAATGTAAACAGTTCAGTAAAAACATTGGCTAGGGAGCGGGATACCAAAAATATAATATTTAGTAGCAACATAAATCGTTGTCACACAATCTTTTCGAAGGCGCTGTTGTTACTTTAAAAAATGAAAAGAAAATATGTTTAAATTGTATACATTAAAATTGACAGGGTAATTAATGTAGATTGTATTGATTTGATATTTGATGCGAGTTTGAAAGCATCGAATAATGCATTTACAACTTATATACCTACAAATAAATAATCCATTAATAAGCATCGATGTAATTTTTCAATCTACCATTGCACGAGGTTACATATGTAAATTTAACACACGAAACCAACACGTTTATTTGGTTTAGAAAAGACAACCTCACCTTATTTGTTAGTTCTTGGTAATGTTTACAAAAAAAAACAAAAGGTGGGCTTATCACGTATGCGATTTCATCACGACAAACCAATATGTATATCAGGTTTTTGTCAAAAAATAAACATTATTTGAGTGGTTATAAATATTGAAAGAAATTGCATAACATTACTTAATGCAAGTGCCTAATAGCTAAACTCTTGTTAAGCATATAATAGATATGTGTTGGACAATAAGCAATTTCAATTAAAAAGACGAAAAATCATTTAATATCAGATTATATGGAACGGTTCTTTATTAAACTAATATTTTCGATTCTTCATCAAACGAACAATTTGTGTAAAATCTGACCCTTGAATAATTAAAATAAGTATATTACATAAACAAATATCAAAGATACCCCAAAAAAGGTTTTGACGTTTAAACTAAAAAAAAATACGTACCTACCTTTTAATTATCAATTCTGAAAGTTATGATTGACATTTATAAATGAATAAAATTTATTCTAAGGAGTTAAATCAATGGTATTATTCTGAAAAATGAAACACGTTTTAGCATAATAACGAATTACGTAGGTAATAGGGAAATAACTAAAGGTAGTTATTACTATTGGGTTCATTGGACTGAAGGAGAGAAACTCAAAACTGCGAAGCCCCAAGGCGGAATATGGCGTCTGATACACAATACCAAGTGAACTGAAATAAGAGGGAGAGATATTCAGGATATTTCACCCACATTCACTGACATCATCTGAACAATATTAATATATAATATTAAGTGAAAGACAATAATAATTGGCAACAATGAATGAAAGAAACTCCCAGACAACCTTTGCGTAGCTAAGCGTAAAGAAAAGAAAAAGGTACTGTAATAGATATTGCAACGATTTTTTAATAATATTATCCGCTTTTTATGGTGGCAGAACAAAGTGCAACGAAATGTATTTTTGATACATGTAATCATTGGTAGTGGAACACACTTTTGTCTTTGTAACACTTTTTAAAGATCTTTGACTGTTTTCACCCCTGTCTGAAAGCAGTTAGTACTTAGATAATACAAAAAAGGTTTTCAGGAATTTCATTAAATAAAAAAAGCCCCCCGGAAAGCAGCTAAATAATATATTGTATAATAATAGTAGTGTTTATAGGTAAGTAAATTGGAATCATCACCAAAAGAATTTTCTTAATAACATTTAAGAAGAATGTAATAAGTTTTCCGTTATTGACCTTTAACTTTTTACTCCAATATCATTTTCATAAGACATAAAGTTAATATGAGATACAATGAAATTGCCCAACAAAAAGGAAACAAATTGTATTATTATGCGTAAAATATATTATATCCCGGTTTCGCTTATGCATAAAATTATGTAAATTTTTATTAATACCATTTTCTTTTACCATGTATTTATACAGCTTTTTTGTTACACTCGAAAATTCTATTATACGAGGTGACTAAAAATAAATATATTTTTATGCGCAATTATTTTCTTCAAAAATTCGCCAACTGTTACAAAGTATGTTGGTGTTATTATTAATTCATGAATATTCCGGTTCTCAGTGGTTTAGTGAATTTAGTTTAACATTATTGTAATGGCATATTTAAATATTCAAGTATTTTCAAATTGTTTTCTTTAATCTTCCCTGAAATTCTTGAAGAATGTCATTTTGTTTTCTGTCTTTATACAATACTTTGGTATTATTTAATTACCGAAAATAAATTATTTCAAATTGTTTCACAAAGATCAAACTAGGAATAAAATGAAACAATTTAAACTAAATTGAATTTCAATGTCGCAAAATGGATAAAAGCAAAAGCTTAAATAATTACTTAAGTTCTCTCTGCCTACCCCACTTGGGACACGGCGTGAGGGTATAGTATAGTATAGTTAAATAATTACAGGAAACAAGATGGAACAAGCAATTAAATCTTAAATAAAAATATTATCATCTTAATTTCTGTTACAAATTCAAAAAAGAACATAATTAACACGTATACCTATGAAAATAAATAACAAATTAATCACCACATAAAATAAATTCCAGTTATAAGTTTAGAGAATAAAAATTCACACAGATCGAGCTAGTCCCAAATTAAGATATGAATCTTTTACTATGGATACTAATGCGATGACACATATATACAATGCACATAATGTATACATGTAACACTCAGACCCAGAAAAAATTGAAAAAGGTCATTCTTCATTTTGCCCTGGTTGAGAATCGAACCCGAGACCTCGTGACTCAAATGCAAAACCTCCTAACCACACCGGCCGAAAATGAAATCTTATCGATAATTTTTCTAGATAAGTCTTCTGAGAGTCTTGCGTTTTTTTCAACATTTCTTGTAGCAGTTTTTCATAAGCAGTTTGTTAAATCTAAGTTTTTCATTAGCAGTTAGTTATCTCAACCAACTCTAGAATTATGGGATTTAACAATTATTATTATTTCTCTAAAAGGTTTCAGAAGAAACCAAATATTTCTAGAAGCCTACAGTAGCTTTTAGTTTTCGGCTTGATGCCAGTAGTATGGTCGGTTGTCAATAAGGCTTTGATGTTAATACATATTTAAATCCCTTAAACTTTCTCCGTTTATAAATTCTTCACCATATTTAATTCCACGGCTTGGAAAAACTTCTGGAAATCGTCATATAATAAAGCTTTTTAAGCTCTCCGCATAAACATGCTGTGCCCTTTTGGTATGAATTATGAAAATATTGTATATCAAAAAATATGGAGATAAAAATTCTCAGTCTTAAATTATGCTAAATTTGAAATACTTTAAGTAGAAATAAACTAAAAATTAAATTTATAAATTGAATTTGTTTACATTGACTGCTCTGAAATTCTAGATAATCCTCGTAAAGACCAATGTTAAACATAAGTTATTCATTTAAGGTATTTTTATTTTCGTATCATGAATACATATTATATATCAGTCCACTATCTTACGACTGAATATGTATATTTTTTTTTTAAATTTGTATCATGACGCGAGCAATGTGCGTAGACACAAAACTTATTGCATGTATAATATCAATATTTTAAGGTTAAAAAAAAGAATTTATAAACAAATTAATAATCATCAAATATTAGGTTTTAAATTATTTGTATAATTTTTTTTAGATAATAAATATTTAAAGAAAAAACTGTTTACTTTCATTTAAATTGTTATAGGTATTATCTAAATTAAAATGAACAGTGTTTCATAGTGTTTCCTCTTCGAAAATCGAAAAGTTTTTTTTTTGTTATTTTATTTATTTCAAACTTAAAGTTACAGCTTATATTACATAATAAATACAATAATAATTGTACAACATTAAAGCCAATTACAACTTAAGTTATATAATACAGAATAATAGTTAAAAAAGCGAGTAATGTGAAGCAATAATTGATATTCAAGATAAAAGATAATTAAATGAATATATATTTTTAAAGAGATAATATATGTATAAGAATATAAAAGAAAGAAAAAAGCAATGATACTTATTACTTCAATTGCTGGTGAGCATTTTTAGGACTAGGGGGAGGGAAAAGGAAGGGAATGGATTATGTTCAAATATTTGAATAATATTTATGATGATGTGTCATACTGATAATAGTTTATGTTATTTAAGTTAAAAAGTATATATTGTATTTAATTCTATTCTATCGTTGCATTGAGTTGTGTAATAACCGATTTTATGAAGGTGTTTTTACTTACCTGAAAAATGTCTTACGTTGAAAGATGTGTTGTATGTTTCGTAAATTCTATTAAAAACAGTGTTTCAACCATAGTTTGTTTTAAAAGTTTCAACGTGAAATAGCGTGTTTGTTCTAGTTTATTTTTGTGGTATTCGCAGTTTAATTGTGGATGTCATATACTTAGAGTCAATGTTGTTATGTAGTATGTCATATAATAGTCTCATGTCTGCTAAAGTTCGTCTTGTCTTCAGTGTAAGCATATTGTGCTAGGCTGCGGAATCGGTATAATTGTCAAAATGAACACGGGCCCTTTAATTCAGATATTTGAGAAGCCGATTTTGAACTCGTTCTTGTCTTGAGATGTACGTTAAGTAATGAATAATGATGGTTGTGTCAATGAAACATATTAATATATTGAATTAATAAGTGTGATTAAGTATATTACGTTTGCACGTAACAAGTAATTATTCTACATCCAACGGACTAGCACACAATTTATTACAACCTTTTTTGGATTTTTACCTAGGTCGCAATCATGTATTATAAAAGCAAAATTAGAAGAATGAATACAGTTTTCAAATTGAACTATAAGAAGCAAAATAATCTCCGTGTTCCTTTCTGAGGGAAAGGCCGGGGCCAAATTTCATATATTTGTTGTCGATATATATTCTCCAAAGTAGTACTGTTATATGTATGCTCGATAATTCGTCTAGGATTTTCTTACATTAAAAGTGCCTATACTCGTTATTTTTGTCTAGGGGTTTTCTCTAAGTGAATAGGGCCTTTTACTTAGCTTTGGGCGAGAGAGGCCTCTGTGTCATGCTTACCCTTAGTTCCACAAGCTGTCTGGTTACCAGGACCTCCTTACTCTGTCACTTCCTTCTGTATACCAGTTGTAACATATTGAATAAACTCTTCTTATTATATATCATGGTAAATTTATAGATATATCCATGTAAACAATCAAAATTATATATCAAGTGAAACAAAGATTAACAACAGTACATCATACCTTTCTAAGAAAGAGGATATTTTATTTCTATCGATGGAGCCGTTAATTTAGCTCTTTGTTGCCTTCATGGTGAGATAATAGGGTCATCCAGCCTTTGGTTGGTCAAGGAATCGAACCTCGGCGACAAAACTACTCCAAGAATAAACTATGTTATTGGATGTTTATATACAAGGAGGCGAAGAGATGTACTTTAGAATGATTAAAAGCATTGAAGCTACTTTTAGGTATATAAACTGGATTTCAACAGAAAGATAAATTGTGGTAGGTGATTCACATTTATTGTGTACATATATATTAAATAACCAAAACAGTTACTCCCCAAAGTAAACTTGTATGGAATAATATTCCGTACAATATGCAAAATTATGAAAGTACTGCAGAATTTGTATGGAGATATTAAAACAAACATTGGTAATTATTGAATAAACCAACCTTGGTATTATATATATAAATCAATACCTGGTTTACCATATAATCTAAAAATAATTAAATCGAACCATTCATTCTTCATTCAATCTCAAGATCTTAAATTAATACACAAAGGAAAATAATATATAAATAGTTCTATGATAACATGAACTAGGTTATGGAAAAAATATCATTATATACAATATACAATAGTATTATAGTCACTTACAGATGGATAGGCGAGCAGATGTTGAATAACACAAAGCCGAGTATATTACTGGTGGAAAAGCAAGCGTATCTTGACGGCAGAGACCAGAGTCGTGAAAGACACATACTCTAATGTCTCTATGGCGGGGGCTGGTCATACCAAGAAGTACGGGGTTGAGTGGTGTCTGAACCTGGCAGATTCTGTCCTCAGAACGGGGTTCACTACTTCTCAAGAGGCGTGAGAAATTCCTATACGTTCCTACACTGTTCTTTGTCTATAAGGTAGGGGACGTCACAATTTCACTATTCTTTCCAAGAAACCATGGCAAGTAGTTGAATCGAGCTTCCAACAAAGGTCGTGACCGGAAAAGTTGAAAGAGGATTACCAAGTACACATGAGACTGAGAGGTGCGTCAGTATATCGTCGTGACGTCGAACTCTCAGGCCTGACATTATATGGTACCTGTTGCAGAACAAGGAACACATTCCATATTTTTAAATAAATTTGTAATACTGGGCAAGTAGTAAGAAACGTTTATGTGGTTTAACTAAGATCATCATCAATTAGAACAGTTCAGATATAATGAATTATAACACTTCACAACGGTTAAGTGACTTGGCGGTAAACAACGAACCACGCCCAAAATGAAATTACACTACAATACTGAAAACTTCCAGATATTATTATTGTATAACCACAAGAATAGTAATATATAACACAAAGGGAATACAAGCTTGTTCATAACATTATCTTGTCTATCGATTATTATTGAGTATTAATCATTATTATAGTACACTGATGTTGGCGGTAAAATTGGTCGCGCACGTAATAAAAAACAGATTTCTTTAGTACATTACTACCACGACACACAAAAACAACAGTTATATGTAACACTGGAGGATAATTCGCTTGTTCATACAATATTACGGCGTTCGACATTAATTAATTAATTATGAATAATGTTATTATCGTGTCGGAGCCATGTGGCTGCTCGCGGCCAACGCGAAGAGGGGACTCTCGCGTGTTGATTGTTCCAGGGTTGGTATCTAACTGACGCGTCATGCCGAACTTCGGGAGACGTTAGCCAAAAAAATCCGTTGGAAAAAACCACGTGATCTAACGCTAAGTCGAAGGTATTATTGGTGATGAGTGCAACATTCGTCGCACGCACGAGGGTAACCGAGGATAGCCGACAAGGTGTAGAGAGAATACAATATTATTATTATTACTAATATTATTATTATTACATAATACTCAAATATATATATAATGATTATAATATAGACCAATTACAAAATAATTTCAAAGAGCAGAATCCTTCATATGCTCACTTTTTTAATGAAGGAACTTCAAGTATTACAAATTTATTTAAAAATATGGAATGTGTTCCTTGTTCTGCAACAGGTACCATATAATGTCAGGCCTGAGAGTTCGACGTAATATTTACTTGTAATATTTTTGATAAAAAATAAAAAAAAAAAAAAAAAAAAAAAAAAAAATTATTATCGAGTGACGAAAAAGGACAACTAATAAGTATAGGTACAGTAGCGAATATGAACATATTACGCGTTGAATATTTTAATGCGTAGCAAGTATTGTGGTTGTTTTGAGGGCATTGCAACAAAATGTTGAACTGTTGTGAAAAGGAATATTTATTGTTTTAAAATTATTTATACTAAGTAAAGCTGTCGTGGTCAGTGGCTTAATCGTAAAGAGTGCTTTTACAAGAACCGCATCTCATGAAAATGAAAATGAAGCAGCGAATGAATACAAAAGGGATGTATATAAAAAGCATTTTAACAGTTCGTACTGTGACTTATAACGCAATAATAAATGAAGATATTGTTAGGAATTATAATGTATACGAATTGATAATATCATGAGGACAGATCAATTTTATTTTATTTATTATTCTTTACTCTTAAATCTTCTCCATGTTTGATATCAAAGCGATTCATTCATAATCAAATGAAATATGACTAATGCTTTCTTTATACGAATTTTATACAAATATTAAATATACGAAATGACTGCAGGGGCGCGATTTATTTTAAGTAACTTAATTAACAGTTTGTCACTCTACTAGCACGATTCACTGTCAGAAGCTGTAAGTAAATTAAAAAGGTGATGATAAAGTAAAAACTTAAACTGATAACCATTGTGGCATTATACTATACCAATGGTATATCTACTTCAGATTTGAATATAGGCACAGAAAGAAATTTTACCATTTCTCTTACCTTAAAGACATTTGAAAATGCCGAGAAGAGTCGAAATAATTTCTTTTTAGGCAATAGGAGAAAAAACAAGTACGGAGAGAATGAGTAGGTATACTAATTATTTTGACGTTTTTTTTTATCACATTTGTCATATTTTAAATGAACAATTTCACAATGGTGATTTTCAAATTCACAGCAGTGAATGTTTGTAGTACATTGAAACATATTATATATCTCGATTCTTTATATTGGCACAGCAAGAATGCTTTATATTCATTGCATGGAGTGGTTTCGCTTTCATTTTCTTTATTTAAATATTCAGCACATATTATTATTACTTATACAGCATTTGTATAACAACGGACTCTTCGACTGATTATTATTATGAGAGGGTTGAAATGAAAATTGACCCCAAAAATAAGCTCACATTTTTAGAATGGATATAAAAATATAAAAGAAACCCTTGAAATTAGGCTACTACCTACTTAGCATTCTAAATTAGCTCATGCCTCTGAATATTTTTGAATTTTCCTTACGCATGCTTTATGAAAACCTTTTTTTTTCAGGATTCAGAATTTCTTTCCAATGCAAATCTTTAATCAGTCAAAATTCAATTTATAACATCACTGAATTCAACAGCAAACCCTCTGTAAATTAAACGGAAAGGGAAAATTATGTACCCATACCAAACTAGACAATATTATTAAGAAATAATTCCAAAAGTGAGAAAAAATCTAAAATGGTGTTTATAAATAAATTAATGACACAAACAAATATAAAATCGAAAACAATATTATAGTTTGCATCAATGAGTCGCAATGTTTAAAATATAGTTCACTATTTTCAAATTACTAGTGTACAAAAATATTTTTTTTTAATTAAAACTTAGAATTTCTTATCCACCCAAATATTTATTAAAGTTTAGAGCAATAAAAAATATCAATGAAATAATATACGAATATATTGTAAATTAAGTTTTTTTTATGATCAAAAATATATAACTGCAAAGAAACTAATTTCTAAGTCATTATTCCCATGGGAAAATCGTAAAAATAAATAGACCTGTCATTTCATAAACCAAAGTATAATATATTTTATAATAAATATCTTATTTCACGACACAGTGAACAGAATTGCGTACTAAGTTTTATCACGAATCACAAAATTACCTATAAAAATAATAAAATGGATGTTTCATAAAAGTAAGCACAAAATACTGTATCCATGGCATATTATCTAGTAGAAGAAGTCAATGTACAGAGAAATATAATAGCGATACATAAAACTTTGAAAGAAATAAATGTGACATAGATACTGTCTAGACAAAATAATTTTTCAGTTATTCTGATATGCTAAGGTGATATTAAAATATCATTATAAAACATGATTCACGAAATGAATTATTGAGATTTTAAATAAAATCGTGTGTCAAAAGAAAGAAACGAACTGCAATACACGTTTGTACCAATGTATATCAAAGAGTTTAGTGTACGGTTTGCATGTTTCTACCCCACTTGAAGGATATTCCGTGATGGTATAGTAGTAGTAGTAAAAGATAATAATTTGTTGACTAATAATGAAATACTTGACATTAATAAAAGCTTTTTGCGAAGTTAGTCATAATATAATATTTAGTTAGGTATATGAAGAGACAATATTTTTTCAGATACCTATTTAGAAATGAAATGATTTAAAGATAATTTCAGAATCGTATAAAAAATTATAATTTTAGTCTAATCCAAATTAAAGTTCTTAATAACTTTAGCCATTAACAGGAAAAAAAGTATTTAAAACGCAAGAAGTATATTAAAAATACATAAATATATAAATATCAAATCACGATATCAAATGTGAATAATCATGGCTAAATACCAATAAATAAGACTTTTATTAAAAATAAACATTCGATTAGAGATGGTGAGTAAAGAAAAAAAAAACAATCAACTCTTTAAAGTTAACAATGAAAATGGATTTTTTTTTGTTAAAGAAAAAATAACTTTGCTCATTTTAATATATTGATTGACTAAGTACGTTTGACGTGTTATAGGTTACAGAATGCTATAGATATTTTAAAATAATAGAGAATTCTCATATTTCTACCTTGTGATAAATTGAATTCAAAATAAGTTATTTTAAAATAGATTTTTACGACGGAAAATCTACACGATTTTATAGAGTAAATATCAAGCTTTCTTGTTCATAATATGCACAAATATCACTGTTAAGAAGAAAAATGTTTATAAAATGGACATCGAATTTTAACGCATTAGAGTCTTCACTACTTTTGCGTTCATACATAAGTAGAGACGATAAAGTTTATAATATTTTCATGAACATAAAAATATATTAAGGTATGAACAATTTCACGCAAATTAAAATGGATGTATAAAATTTATGGGGTCATAAAACAATTTGAATTAACCCTATTAAAAACAATGAATAAAAAAATGAGAATGAAAAAAGGACCGTTATATAAATCAATATAAATATTAATCTTACCTGTACTGTATAGTTCATAATTCAGAAATGGCATTTCATTACGGTTGATTTATGCATTTGAAATTTTTATGTAACTTTATTGATCAATTTGATTGGTATTATATTAAATTATTTATTTGTATTAAACAACTACATTAACGTATGGCTTACAGCACAAAGACTAAAAAAATATTCATATTTTTGTGATCCTACGGTTTGAACTGAATTATCTGGTCCCGTTTGGATTGACTTAAAATTTATCCTGGAAAAATTATAGGACTATTTTTTTTATGTTTGTGTTTAAGTTTCATGCAAGTTGAATGCGGGAATTAAATTTGTGAGTCATCTTTCATAGTTCTACCTATTTATATTATTTCTATACCATCACGGTACATCCTACAAGTGGTGTAGTCAGTAGACTTTTGCTCAGGAGAGTAACTGCTTTTAAAAAATGTGAAAATTGTCTAAGTCGTGCCTATTAAAAAACACGACATCCAAGGTGGGCGCCATCTTATATTCAACCAAGGAAACACTACAGACAAAACAAATGTTTTGAGAACTGTAACATATTATATGTATGATGACAAAGAGTACACAACGCAATGTCCTATTTAGGTATAAGATAAAAATAAGTTAATTTATTTTTGTCAAAGCCCGTTCGGTTATTAAAATTAAAATACTCATTATAAAATACTTATACTATAAATTAAAATAAAAACGAAAATACAAAATAAAATAAGGACTAGGATTCATTGTTACTATAATGAGTATAAATAGATTGAATTGAGTAAAAAAATCACTCACTTCCAAATCAAGATTACAAAACCGAAACATATAACAAATCTACTTATCTACATCTAAAATAAAATTTTAGCGTATGTCAAACGTTAGGAGTGATTCATTTCACCGAAGCAAATCATCCTTCATCGAATAATATTCAAATGGCAAGCTATATTCATAGTCGTACCTATATTTATTCTGAAATATGAGAGGCTAATAATAATAATAATGAAATTTTAATTCCTTCACAACATTTGAACAGTCAACCATGCTGCAGTAGATATTATGCATAATATAATAATTTCTAATTGTGAAATTATTGTACACCTAAATATTCTATGTTCATGATCAATAATACAGGTATTGTACATATTTAAACGATTCAAATAGGCATTAAATGTGAGATCGATATATAAGTTGGGATATGAGGAACAAATTTTATCAATGGCTCTGCTTTGAAGTCCATAATGCTCAGCAGTGTAAAAAGTGTCTAAAGAAATGGTTGGAAGATATTGGATGTTCACTAAACACGTCGAAAATGAGGTATGTAAACGTACTTTAAAGGTTTGGTGCTACTTTGTAGTAGGTCTTCTTTGAAATAAAAACAAAATCTTTTTAATATGAAATAGATAACGATTTAGACTTATTGTGAGAATGTTGAAGGATACACTTTTCATTAGCAAGGATGTTGTAAGACTCTTTTGAATGTTGTGAGAAAAGGTGACTTATTATTCGACGCAAGTAATTTTAAAGGAGTCAAAAAAATAGTCGTAAAACATTAAAAATATTATTTCTTTAAAATTTTGCTGTTTAGACCAAAGCTAGTTTCTTATTTTGAAATTGTATACAATAAAATAAAAAAATAAATTTACGTTACATTAATAATACACTTGAAAATTCAAAACATACCTACATAGACAACTAATGGTACCAAACCACTGATATAGTGCAAACAAAGGAATATTGTAGAACATTATTATTTAGAATTAGAATCAATATTTGAAATTTGAAATTATGGAGTCGTTTCATAGAAACCAACTGTACGTGGTCTGCAGATAATTTTGGTGTTTTCTAAACTTTCCATTATGACAATTTCAAGTCTTTAAGTAACGCATGAAACTCAAGTGATTTATACAACGTAAAAAAATGTGCAAAGCATAATAATCTACAATGGTCGTTTAAAAAAATGCGCCATTTGTGGCAAATCATCGCAAGGGCCCAACTAAGAATTATTACACCTCTCGAACAACAGAGCTTTAAAATGTTTTGAATACTTCCGTTCTCTCCAGAGTTTATTTGGGAATATTCGTGGAGCTAATATTGTACTATAGTTTGAACTTTTTACTTATGTTGGAAAATGTTTTGTTTTCTCGAATACTTCAGAATATATAAAAGTATAATCGTTTGATAACAATTAAAGTAAAAGTTTGAGGCATTATAGTATGAAAAGTTTCTCAATATTAATTGTTTGTAAACTCTTAATCAGTTAGTTTAGATAAAAAGAATACATTTTTTTTTTTTTTTTTTTTTTTTTTTTTTTTTTTTTTTTTTTTTTTTTAATATAAAAAGATATAATATATCATATTACAGATATTATCTGGGTTTTGTTATAAACCCAAATACAACCTTATGCACCTTTCACACTAAGCTAAAAGCTTGTGCCGTGAAAGGGGAGTTTGCCGGCACCTGGGATCGAACCACGGACCCCTTGTTCTGGAGGCCGAGACTCTACCTCCAGGCTACCGACGAACTCGGTATATATAATGATTTTATTTTGTCGCTCCAAGCGTTTTCTTGCTGGCATCACCATTCGATATCAAAAATCGTAAGTTGATATCTAAGTGACGTTACAAATAATTTGTTATATTCTGACAACGTACCACCTAACCATTATAATAAGCTTTTTCTTGAATTTTGAGTGAGTAATTTTAATTAAATTAATTTACACCATATTTGACGTGCCGTAGTCAATTTCCGGTAGTCTGATAATGACAGAATATTCACAAATATATGCGGTTTTAGATCTAAACCAAGGTTCATAATGAACGCGGAATATGATATCGTTATCATTTCATTACTCCGTACTCACTAGTCCTGTTCATTGCTCATACTGCCGATGTCTGTTTTTAGACTCCACATATAATAATTATACATAATTTCAAAATAACCACATGCATTATTAATTATGTTTGTAGTGGTTTATGTCATGTAAGTGTTACATTTACAGTATGTTATTTAAATAACTTAATATTCAGGTACCTACTTGTTTTAGAAGTACGTAAGCTGAAAATTTACTGTCCGTTTTTAGAAACCGGAATGACTACTGAATAAAACTCAACACCTATTAAAACTCATTATATTTTTCTTACACTCGACTTGATATTTAAAAGATTTCACCATAATAATCAGTTATGAAGTTGCCCCACAATAAATCTATTAATAAAAACAAATAAAATACACTTTAACATCTGAAAGACTGAGAATAAGAATGAAGTAGCGTGTAAAAAGTAGTGTGATTTTATATTTAAGGATACCAATAATATATTTAATTGATTTTTTATAATATTAAGTTTATTAAACGACCGATTCTGGAACAAAATCACGTCTAAACTATATTCAAAATAATAAAAGATTAAATAAGTAGTTCTAATGTTTTAACATTCACAGAGTGAAATGAAAAATCATGATTACAAATATCAATTAATTTATCAATCAATTTAATTTATTAACAATTCCATAACGAAATTAATAACAAATGTTTTTACAATGATGAAGTCCAGAGTCTACGAATACTAGTACACGAAGTTAATAAAAGTCATTTGGAAGCTAACTTACATGCTGTGTATTTTTCCAATTTATCTTGAAATGTTTTTACTACTATACCATCACGGCATATCCCACAAGTAGGGTAGCCAGCAGATCAGCTGCATGTAAGAAACATGCAAACTGTTTTTACAAAGTACTGTATTGATTTTTATTGAGAGAAACGACTTTCGTCTTTTCAAAAAGACATTTATTTATTTATTTATTTATTAAATAAACGGCTAATGCCTTTTACAAACATAAAATATAATAAAACAGAACAAAAAAATACACATTTCACATTAAATCCAAATAGGCTAATAAAAAACAAACCATTGTCAATAGTATAAGGACCAAATTAGTTTATTTTATTTTATTTCTTAATAATCCTGAAATATAATTAAACCCTTTATTACTTTGATGTTTAAGTCTAACCGTATAACAACAAACTATGGGACCGCGACTGAGTGTCTGTACTATTCTATATCGATATATCAAAATTATTAATTAATTAGCTATCAATGTTTTAATACCTATATTATATTTACACACGAAGTACTAAATTGGTGGTTAGCGTGTGTATTTTGAAATTGAACCCCTATTTATGATCTAATTAGGAATGGATACCAAACAAAGATAGTATTATTTTATCAAATGTCTAGCTTTAAAACCAGTTTCACAGTGTAGGTACAAGTACTATAAACTGAAAAACACTATTGAGATGAATTTGAAAATTTTCGGAATTAAATACAATACGAGTAGATATATTTTTTTTTATTTATTTACATATCAAGTACAAAAATAAAATATTAATATAAAACAAAATAAAAAATACACATTATGAAAGATATATTTCATTTTAAAAGAATACTTTCCCATGATTTGTGATACAGAATGTGTATGAATTAAAATTTTAATATCTCGAAATCCGCTCAATAAATAATCGTTTCAAACTAAATTGTTGGTTTTTCTATTGTTTTTCTGGTGAATGAAGTTCTTGGCAATTGATTCCCAATTAGAAGAGATTTTCTCGGACATCAAGAACAATACTATCATCACCTTTTTTAAAAAAAATCAACATTAAGGTGGTTGATAGCTTAACGAAAGAGTCTCGGACTTTCAATCCAGAGATTCCGGATTTAATTCAACCCGCTGTCAACCACTTCACCTTCATGACACAAACATATGCTTACTTTGAGGGTATTTGGAGTGTATTTGAGCTTATTTCTAATCCAGTTTCATCTGTCAAAACACGATTAAGTCCGGAAAGTTGTCTCTTCCGTATCATCAAGACTACGAAACTTTGCAAAGTGAACAAATTCTTACACCAGATATAAAATAGTGTGGTAGTTAAACGTTACTATACAATGAAAGTTTTTCTCAAATAAACTATATACTCGTACATTATAAGATAAATAGTGTTACTTTATTTACAAAGGTAGGACATAATATATAGAGAGTAACAGTGTTGTAATATGAGACGGTTAAAGTTTCTCTTACAAACAGTATGAAAATTACAAGGTACAGAACTTCACGTCATTTTCTCTCTCGTGACGTTGTTGTTACTATTTATCTATGTACATTATGTACGTGTAACAGCGACGTAAGTACCTACTTGTATTATAGTACTGCAAGTGTGATTATCCTGTCAATATCGGTGGTAGGAATATGATATTTTTTTTGTCAATTTATTCTTTACTGTACATTGATTACAATAAATTTCATGAAAAAGTAGATTCGAATAAAATATAAACAATATACAGAGGGCGTGATCTCTTTCAACTATCCCAAATTTTGTTGTTGGTTTTAATGCCTCTTTCTAAATTCTCAACTAATAAATTTTTTTAATTGCTCTTATTATGTGAATAAGTTCGCTCCATTTAAAACAATGCTGTATCAATCGAATGACTGTTCAGCGCGTGAATAGTTTAATACTTGCCATTGTAAATGTGACAAATAATATATAAAGTTTTTTGATCATAATAGACTAATTCTTGAGAATCACTAAAAACTATGATTTCGAAAAGTGCGTGGCTTAGTTTTAAAGACTTTTCAATGGAATACGTCTGTACTGTACGGGTTTATTGTCAGTAAAAATATTTTCAATAAACTCGTAAACATAACAAGATACATATCACGACGAAAAAAGTAAACTCTTCAATATGTTCTTGTTTAATCAAAATGTTTCTAAGACTTATTTTTTGACTTTTAATTATACCTACTGATATTTTGCGTAGGTAATGAATAATACCTACACTCGTAAATCAGTCTTTATACCATTCATACGATATCTTCCACAAATAACGTAGCCAGTAAACGATTTGGATGCAATAAACATGTAAGTTGTAAAAATCATTGATTTGCATTAACTGTATTTTTAAATGTTTTTAAACGAGTGTTCCACAATGCATTTTATTTGGGATTATAAGGGAATGTATTTTTTTATTGGGATTGTAAGGGAATATTGCTGCTGTTCTATTACTAAGAGAATGCACATACTACTATTGATGAGAGTATAATTAATACTTCGTACTACTACTACGCATAAAGTAATTCAGTCAAGTATGTTAGCTTTGCGATACATGATACTATTCATATTGTTACAAGCAGCTCTATGAATATAATATATTGCACATGATATAATTCTATATGCCAATATAATGTTTGCTCATACAATATCTTAGTTTTCAACGTAAAGGCATTTTCTTTACCATGGCTTGATCAAAACAAGATAAATGTTAAGAGATTGTCTCTTAATCTGCTATCCTCGTTGTATAAAATTCATTGTTCATATTGTATAGCAAAAAGTCGGAAGCCTAATATCTTTAAATAAATAGGATTTAAATAAACTATTTTACGTGTTTAGTTTCACGAATGTTTCAAAGATCTATGTGAGAGTATGTGCAGTGGATTAATACGACTCATTAAAGAGGGTCGCACACAACAGAAAACAATATGCTAAACTTTGCTGCCAACTTATCTACGTGGTGAAGTAAATCATCAAGATTCGTAATTCATATTGTCTGATTTGTTAATTAAATCTCGTTCCGTAGAGCATCCGGTAAAAAATTGGTCTCCCACAAATTTCCGTAAGTTTTTGAGTATTCTATAAAATACAAGTGTACGACACTTTATATCTCAAATTGAGAGACGAGGTCTGCTGGCTATTATTTATATGTTAGCACGAAAAGGACCGCGTGTATGTTTGTTACACGCGGCTGGTATGTTGGTTACCCCACTTGTGGGATATGTCGTGATGGTATGGTTGTGGACTAATATTAGAATTTTGATAAATATCCGCCGTTAGAGAGCATTTTAAAACTCTTCAAAATGAAATAACGAAATATAAAGCTTTATATAATTATTTCATTACAATAATACGAAGATATTTATAAATGGAGATAAAAGAAAAGGTTGAGAGGACAGTATGGAGAACTTTGTTATAATTCGACGCACATTTTTGGGAGAAATTACTAATAAAAACAAAATCTAATAGGGTGAAATTACATTACAACGAAATGAAAAAAAAAATCAAAACATTAATAATAATAGAATGCTCAATTAAGTGAGTGTCGTTGCCAGAAGCAAAAAAATGTCACTGAAGAGAACCATTATTGTTGATAATAATAATATTACGATAATATCTTGTGGGGAATAAACAGGAATGTTACCATACGCAAAAAACGTGACGCGAATATTACAGCATTTAAAAGGGCTGGATTTATTTTTTATTATCATCGTAAAATTTTACCAAATATCGAGGATTCTATTCAAATTTTAATAATTTATTGGATATATCAACACAAGTGTGAGTAATATCACAAATTTAGGTAATTTGTAAACTTTGTTCTTGTGAGGAACGATTTTACAAAGCATACTACTATACTATACTATACCCTCACGCCATGTCCCAAGTGGGGTAGGCAGAGAGAACGGAACGCCAAACAGATCTATCTGTACACACTTCCTTCGCTTCCTCCACATTCATACAGTTCCTCATACACGCACGTCGGTTCCTCTTACTCAACACGCGGCCGTCCTTGAGAATTTGATCCACGTGATCAAGCCACGTGGTTCTCGGACGCCCGCGTTTCCTCACACCCTTTCTTTCAGATAAGTATATCCTCTTTGTCATTCTTACCTCGTTCATTCGTTCAACATGCCCAAACCACCGTAGTTTATTCACGCGCATTCTGTCCACAACACTCTTCTTGCATCCGCTCATTCTTCTAATATCCTCATTCTTCACTCTATCACGCAGCGTTTTACCAACCATTCTTCTCAACGATCGCATCTCTACTGCATTTATTCCACTTTCGTCCTTCTTCAACCACGTCCATGTCTCGCTTGCATACGTAAGTGACGGTACCAGAATGGTATTGTGCACCAGCATTTTAGCCATGTTCGACACATTGTCATTGCTGACAATGGGTCGAAGTGCACCGTTTACTCTAGCACCGGCCACTTTCCTTCTTTCAATGTCCCCATCGCATCTTCCATCCCTCGTAAACATACTTCCCAAATATACATACTCACTTACTTGCTCCAAACATTCGTCACCAACTTTAATCTCGCAAATCGTTTTTTCATTCTCTCTTTCAAAAACAAGAACTTTCGTCTTCATAACAAAGCATGCAATATTTTTTAAAATTTATTATCACAAAATTCCTGTCGGTCTATAGGACTTTCTTTCAAAATACACTGTTCAAATGATGGCGATATCAAAGGGCAGCAAATATAGTGATTAATCTAAAGCAAAACAGCCTATTTAAATGTAGGAAGCTACTTGTTTCCATCTTGTTTTACCGCACAAAGTATAAAAGGGAAAAACAAGGCAACGAAACAGATGTCATTTTTATGTAATATGAAACACGGGTTTCTTTCTACTATAGTTTTTATATTTGTATTTGTCGGCCGGTGTGGCGCGGAGGTAACGCTCTTGCCTTTGAGTCACGAGGTCCCGGGTTCGATTCCCGGCCAGGGCTGATTGAGGAATAACCCTTTTCAAATTGTCCTGGGTCTGGTTGTTACATGTATATGTGTTTAGTGCATTGTATATGTGTGTATCGTCGCGTTAGTACCCATAATACAAGATTCATATCTTAGTTTGGGACTAGCTTGATCTGTGTGAAATGTCTATGTATGTTATGTTCTGTTATAGATTATTGATTCCGAGAGAGACTTTTTTGACTTATTAGGTCATTATCAATCTGATAAGTCGAAAGACGTCTCTCTCGGAATCAATAATCTATACTCTATAGTAAGAAGAAACACTTGTTTCAAATTACATAATTATGGAATTCTACTACGTGTGCACCGACACAATTCATAAGAGAAACAGATGTCAGTATAGCTGGCGGACTTATCACTTACGTAATTTCTTCCAGACAACCAGTGCTATTTTTTTTTTGTTAATTATTTAAAATTATGTTACTTATGTTATGTACAATTAATAAATTATTAAAAAACACTTTCAACTGAAAATTGAATTATGACTGCTTCAGTTTAGAATCTTTTGTAAAACAAAATGTATAGATTGTGACGGTATGATCAGGTTCTGTGTAAATTGCTAGAACCATTTAGACTGATTACCAATAATGTAGGTACTCTTCACAGCAGTCGAATCTAATGAATGTCTATAAAAGTATTTTCCATGTACCTCTTCTCCTCCTCTCATTTCGTTTTAACCAAATTCAATCGATTTTACATTATTCGGCTTTGATTGTTTCTCGATTTTTATATAATTGAAATAGAATGGAGTTAAAATAATGGCTAAGAGTTTAAACATTTATACCTATACAGATTGCTGATTTTGAAATGGTAGGTATTTATATTATAGAATTTATTGCAAAGGAAGAACCTAAGATGTTCTCCAAATGAGAATTAGTAAGAAGGTAAACAAGTATTTGAGATTTACTTGTGTTTACTTGATATTTGGATATTAATCTTCGTAGGCATCTTTAAAAAGTAAAACGCAATATCTTGTGGACTTTAATACATCTGCATTCAGGCACACACATTTTTTTTGCTATTATGGACTTTATGAAGCTCCAATCAAGTTTTAAGGGAGTGAAAATGTTTGAGTTTTTGTTAAATAAAGCCTCGCTGATCTATTTGAAATAACTGTATTATGGTTGTATGAAGATAATAAATCCACATACGAGACACGAGTGTTTTGTTCAGTTACATACGTACAGAAATAATATGAAGTAATTTCACGTTTGTATACAATGTATGGGCACGTTATATAATAAGGTAGGTATTATAAGTAATGATATATAATATAGATTTAATTCCCTTGAAAATTAAACCATATCATAAAAGACATAATATCACAAGTAACCATTTAATAAGCAACGCACGTGTAGGAATGTTTTGAATTTAAGAATCGAAAATTATAAATCCTCGTGTAAATATCTAAGACTTTTCAAATATGAATACATATTTATATACTTTTTATTCTAGGTATCTTTCTTTAAAAGGCACATGATATAAATATTATCCAGCATACAACGTGGTCAACCGTAGATCGCGATTAGGTATATGTAATAAAATTATATATAAGCGCTTCCTTTTTATATATTTGTTGTTGCTAAATCAATTTGAAATAAAATATGCAAGAATGTCACAAACCATTCTGTTAATATAACTGTTAGCCATAAATCCAATAACAATAAATTTAAAATCTTAATTAAAATGATTATTGAACGAAACACTTTAACTTTCATAGCATAAATAATATATTTGGCAGAGGCCAAACATACAGGTAAACATACAGACTTAGTTCTGAAAGGCCTCTGCCAAATTTATATTTTATGGTAACCATAGCAAACGCTTAAAATTTCTACAAGTAGAAGTGGTTCGATTGATTCATTTTTGTTGACAACTCGAAAGGCATGTTTATATTCTCAGTTTTCAAGAGGTTAAAATGTTTAAAGGTGAAACAAAAAGAAAATTTGAAGAATATTCATACTTGTCAAACATTAAATATCCAAAAACATTTTTACAAATTATTTTTGTATTTGCACATTTTCTTAATGTGCATAGATGTTGTATTCATTTCATTGTTTATGTTTTGTCTAGACTGTTAGAAATTAATTAACAAGATATTATTTCAGTAACATGATATTTATTTATGTAATTCTTTACTGATAATTAATATACTTCATGAGTTAACGTTTACGGGGTTCAACGTATTTTAACGTTTCTAAAAGCTTCAAATTTGTAATTTCACTGAAGGTTTTCAGAATAAATAATAAAACACAAGTTGTTAAAAATAAAAAGAATCCAGTTACGAATGATTCTCAATAAAAACAAATTTCAACTGTTAAATCTACAACTAAAGAGAAAATATTATCGGTTTCAATTCTTTACATACTTAATGTATTTCGTCCTAAATTTTATGATACTTTTCTACAAATGTTTTAAAATATTTTAAAAGAAGAAAACCTAAATTGAAATTATCATAGTTAGACTTTACACGTCAAATGTAAAGAAAGAAGGAGTTTACCCAAAAAAATTACCATCATTTCAATTATGCATAATTTTTTAATCATTTGATATGTGTAATTTTTTTGATATTGATTCGTAAAAATATGAATGATGTATTAAAAACAGTAGGTAATACCAATATTGGTGGTCAAAATGATATAATACCAATAATAATAATAATAATTTAATACCACAATATAATCTGTAGAATAGATTGAACTATTCACCCTGAAAATTTCCTGTTCTCTGTTCCACAAGCGATTGAATTCAATCGCAATACTACAAAATATTAATAATATCCACATCTGGGTATTAACTCTTCAATTCATTAATCGTTAATTAACAAGGTTAACTGACGTATGTTTACCACCCTGAATATCTTAGTATGTTTACTGGAAGACATTGTCTCAAGGCAATATGTACGCCTTTTGTAAATTTTTTTTTGACGATAAAGTGTTAATTACTATACATACATACATACATACATACCATCACGCCGCTTCCCTCGCGGGGTAGGCAGAAAGGATCGAGCGCCACTTCCTTCTATCCTTGCATACATCTTTCGCTTCCGTCACTGTCATACAATTCCTCATGCATGCTCTCCTGTTCAATGTGCTCAACACGTGACCGTCCTGTAGGATTTGATTTAAATGATCTTGCCATTTAATCCTCGGACGTCCGCGTCTCCGAGCACCATTCCTCTCAGCCAAATATATCTTCTTAGTCATTCTGTCCTCATTCATTCTTTCCACGTGCCCAAACCATCTTAACTTATTTACATTCATCTTTGTTATTACACCAACTTTCATTCCACATTCCTTTCGTATATCACTGTTACGCACACGATCTCTCAGACTCTTGCCACACATCCTTCTCAACGATCTCATTTCCACTGCATTTATGCCACTTTCATCCTTTTTTAACCATGTCCACGTCTCACTTGCATACATAAGTGTTGGCACTAAGATAGCAGAGTGCACCAACCTTTTAGCTGTGGTGGATATGTTTCTATTTGCAATTATTGGTCGGATTGCACCATTTACCTTATTGCCAGCAACTTTTCTCCTTTCAATATCGCTTTCACACTTCCCATCTCTCGTGAACAAACTACCTAAGTACACACATCTTATTATAACGGCACGGAGAGGACAACTTGCGTACATTGATTGCACTGGCTACCCCACTTTGACTTAAATGTTAGGAAGAACCCGATTAAAACCTTTATCTAGAGTACTCTAGAGCAGTGTTTCCCAACCTTCTTCTCCTCGCGAACCAAAAGTAAAATCCAACAGAATTTGGCGAACCCCTATGTAGCCGTAAATGATAGGCAAAAAACAATAAAATTTTGTAGAACATTTATTTTACATATTGCACAAACATTAATAAGACTTAAATTATTAATATTAATAAGACTAAAATGATAAATATTAACAAGACTAAAATAAGCTATAAAAATTGAATACAAAATTAATTTAACAAACTGGTTCTTATTTCAGCACATGTTCTCTTTGAAAAAGCTCTTAATGGGATATTTTTGGCTGGTTCATGGAATAAAGCAATTGAAAGTTTGGCTCAATATCTGACAATTTCAGTCTTAGATCAAGTTTTGCATTTAACCTGTTTCTATATTTATCCTTCAGATAAGTATATGTTGAAAATCCTTTCTCGCACAGATATGTTGTGCAGAATGGTAATAGAACGTCTATGACTTTTTTTGACTGAACAAAATATTCATTTTTTATACTGAGCCAGAAGTTAAATAAGGAGATTTTTTGGCCATTTAAAATCCCGCCATTACGCTACTATTTTCGCGAACCCCCTTTGTACACATAGCGAACCCCCAGGGGTTCTCGAACCACCGGTTGGGAAACACTGCTCTAGAGTATTATGTTGCATGGTAGTGAGATGTGGACCATTGTCAAGAGCAAAAGTTGTCGGCTAGCTGCCTTTGAAATGTTGTGCTCAGATGCATGCTGAAAATCTATTGGTGTGAACACGTCGAAAACCACAATATCAGGCAATCAGGCCTGCTCATGACCATTGCGGATGGCATGACTGAAGGCAGTCTACCAAGAGACAACTACATAAATCAAGTGATAAAGGACATAGCAAATAGATAAAAAAAAATAAGCTTGTTGCAGACTAATCCAATGGATTGTAATCTATTATATATACCCCAGTTTGGAAAACACCGCGAAGGAACAGATAGATAAATGAGGACTCCTGTCACGTAGGTATATTAATTAAACTACAATGGAAGAAGGAATTAACGAGTAACGAATATTTTTTTATTAACGGATTAAATATTACCGAATAAAGAAATTAAAATTATGATTAATTGTGCCCAGTTCTTATAAAACCAATTCCAATAATGATGGTAATACAGTAAGTAGGTACGTAGTTGTTCTACGGATCAAAATAAATCATCCATGAGGGGATTAATAAGATAGACGACCTACCCTGACTCGTGTATGGATGGGATAAAAAGCCTAGGTATGTATATCATAGAAACATGCAACATACATTTAATAAAGGGTCAATGAAATTTATATGAGGTCGATGAAATTTTTGTGAGTCGACGAAATAACAGTTTATGATCTCAATTTATTTCTAAAACACCGAATTTCAGACATTTAACATCTTCAGTTCCGCAATGATCTTTTACTCCACCCATGCTAAATGTCTTATATTTTGTCACGGAGAAAACGACTTGCATGTTCATAAGTTGAAGTTAGTTCGCTGGCTACACCACTTGTGGAAAACACCATGGTGGTATGAATGAAAAGGAAAGAAATCTCAAAGTGTTGTTATAGTGCAAAAAATAAATAAACTCCAAGAAATTATTAACAAAATATTAATATATTTCAAACATTTGTTTTACATAACTGTTAATGACAGTTATGACTTGTTCGTTAACGTATTTTAGGGAAGAAAGTCAAAGTTCAAATCACGTTGAAGATTTTCTACAGTAAAAGGGTTTGAAATGAAAAAATAAATAAATATAGAATTAGAAGTCAAATATATTAATTTCAAGTTTAAAATACTTACGGAAAATAAACAAATTGTATGAGTTTTACTGCATTTAATTTAAGGTGTAGTTACGACTGTCTTTTTAATGTTGAAGTGGTCATGAAGTGGATTTAAAGATCAAAGATGGACAAAAAGTGTAGTGGAGTGGAGACCTCTTGAAAAAAAAAGGAGTAGAGGAAGACCTCCAACACGTTGGTCGACATTAGAAGAATCGCTGGTGACTGGTTGCAGAAATCTAAGGACAGAGATGCCTGTAGATATATGGGGGAGACAAATGTTCAGCAGTGAACATGAATAGGTGTATTAGAAGAAGAAGAGTAGTTACGACTTACAAAGTCATTGTCAAACTTTGTAAGTCGAAACCAGGTTACTACACCTACTAGTCAATGCATTGAAACTCATAACAGTTTTTTTCCATAAGTGAGGCTGCTGCAACTTAATTGAAGATAATTGGTGATATATTGTTTCAACGTTTGTATGATATTGATTGAATAAAGAAATTTATTATTATTATTATTATTATTATTATTTATACAGAATTTGACAAAATAAACGTCAATTTAACGAATATGTTTCTAGAGCAAATTTTACATATAAAGCATAGAGGGAGGAAAACTTTCAATATTTAGATGTAACAGTCGATGTAAGAATGTACGTGTATAACGTTCAAACTTGATATTATTATAGTCTCTTGTAAGGCTTTCTAAGGGTTAAGAATAGTAAGCATTAACGACTAAAGGATCAAGACTTAACGTTATTATGTCTTGTATTATGATATTATTATCATTATTGTAATATGACCAATGGGATTAATAATAATATTTTATCTTTTCTTTCACAACAAAGGAAACGTGGAATTAAAACTAACATCAATTAATGTATACCTATATTTAGTATCGATAGATTATTACATTTCTCAAAGATAACGATGATATTAGGTATGTATGATCAGAGAAACGATTAATCCTTTGTTAAGGTTTATTTTTAAGTCAGGATTAGATCGTTTACAATTCAATAATAATTTATTGATTTGTAGCGTAAGCTTAACATACATATTTTAGAAAACATTAAAGAGCACGTTTTTCGAAAAAGTATGCCTTTGGATTTGAATACGGTGATCGAGGATAAAATTATGATTACTTTCATAATTAGATACAAACATCTTCTTCCCCTTGTCCTAGTTGGGTCGGGAGCCCATTGCGCCTAGGTACCTCCTCCAGAGATCCCTGTCCACCGCTGCTTCCAGAACCTCTGGCCACTCCAAATCAAGCCTTTCAACAACAACAAAGTTTGACACCTGCCCTTGTCAGCTTCTTCTGGAGCGCCCCACCGGTCTTCTGCCCTCTCCCACAGCCTCCAAAGATCTTAGTGGTAGTCTGTCTTCTGGCATGCGGAGAACGTGACCCAGCCATCGCAACTGTGACCTCTCTGTATGCAGGAGTACTGATTCCACATACTGAATATACGTATTCCTTATACGGTCTCTCAATGACACACCAGCCACTCCCCTGAGGAACCACATTTCCGCTGCCTGTAACCTTGATCTCACGTTCTCCGTGAGTATCCAAATCTGGTGTCCACATGTGAGAATAGGGCGGTATATTGTCTTAAGTATGGCCATTTTCGTCCGTTGGGTCAGCTCGCAGCAGAATAATTAGATTCAAATTCAAATTCATTTATTTCCTCAAACAAGTACTTCAAGTATCTATATGGTAATAAAATTAATTCCACTTTATAACGATGATTAAAAATACCCTCTTTCCTAGTAAATTGTTTATCATAATCATAATAAGAGTATAAGGAATAATGTGATAGGTAAAAGTTATTTATTGGCTACAATTTAATATGAAGAGAAGAAACTTTCTTCACTTCAACCTATTTTTAAGAGAAACTTCTATAAAAAATAAGCTTTGCGAAACAAAATTCCGTAAATTCATCATTCATATAACTCTTGCATAAAAACACATCCAGCCTTAATTCTAAAAGCATAATAAAATGCGGCTATAAATCAGTGTTACATAATAAACCATGATTAACATTCAGACAATCGAACATGTCGAAATATTTCATAAGCAAACTGAGAGAAAACAATAACATAAAATATATAGGTATGTATATGAATATTATGGTTGGTATAGAGTTGACGAAAAACATTTGTAAAAATATCGATGAAACGTGAAAATTCATGATGAAATTGAAAACAAATATTTTTTACTACAATATTAATTTTTATTAATAAAATCATCTTTCTTCTTTCGAAGATATTGCCAGTCCATTTGCTTTCATTGATTGATAGTGTCTATGAAAAACGAAAGGCGTCTATGTCAATAATTAAATCAATATAGTAGAAAAAATAATTGTAATTTTTATGGAATTCTACTACCTAAACGCCGACAGAGTGAATGAAATTTCATAACGTAGCGAATAAGATTGGAAAGAATGATTTTATATTACCATAAAAACAAACTCTTTTAAAAATATATACCGACATTAGTTTCGATTCGATAAGTAAAAATATGAATGAAAAGTATTTTCAAAAAGCAACAAGTACCTACCTACTTAACAATATCGAAGAAATATTTTTATTAAAAGAAATGAAAAATAGTTTTCCTTAGTCAATAATACATTGTAAATCATAGATAAGAGTAGATACCAATGAGAAAGATATAAAACATAGAGAGTAAAAAGATTTACTTCTTTATTTAAATTTATGCCTACACCCACCTTTTATTTTAATTGATACGTCTCCGAAAACGTGTCAAACAAAAAACATACTATACTATACTATACCCTCACGCCGTGTCCCAGGTGGGGTAGGCAGAGAGAACGGAACGCCATGTCGCTCTATCCTTACATACTTCTTTCGCTTCCTCTACATTCATCCAGTTTCTCATACATGCACGCCGATTCCTCTTACTTAACACGCGACCGTCCTTGAGAATTTGATCCACGTGGTTAAGCCACGTGGTTCTCGGACGCCCGCGCTTCCTCACACCCTCTCTTTCAGATAAATACACCCTCTTCGTCAATCTTACACCATCCATTCGTTCCACATGACCAAACCATCTCAATTTATTTACACGCATTCTATCAACAACACTCCTCTTGCATCCACTCATTCTTCTAATATCCTCATTTCTTACTCTATCACGCAATGTTTTACCTACCATTCTTCTCAGTGATCGCATCTCCACTGCATTTATTCCACTCTCGTCCTTCTTCAGCCATGTCCAAGTCTCGCTTGCATACATCAGTGTCGGTACGAGGATGGCGTTGTGCACCAGCATTTTAGCCATGTTCGAGACATTGCTATTGCTAACAATAGCTCGGAGTGCACCGTTCACTCTCGCACCAGCCACCTTTCTTTTTTCAATGTCCCTTTCGTACCTACCATCCCTTACAAACATACTTCCTAAATAAACATATTCGTCCACTTGCTCCAAACATTCATTTCCAACCTTTATTTCACACATTGTTCTTTCACTCTCTCTTTCAAATACCATCACTTTCGTCTTTGTCACATTCATTTTCATCCCATTCATACTGCAACTTTCATATACAACTGACACAATCTTTTGTAAATCACTTTCACTCTCAGCCATTAATACCAAATCATCTGCATACATCAACGCATTCACACGGTTTCCATTCAGTTCAATGCCAACATCCATCTCTTTCAAAGGACGCATACAGTAGTCGAAAAAAAGGTTGAACAGCCATGGAGACATGACACAACCTTGCTTCACTCCTTTGGTGAGGACAAACCACTCGGAGAAGGCGTTATTTACCCTCACGCAGGCGGAGCTCCCAACGTATAGCGAAGAAATTGCGTGGATCAACTGGCTGTTCACCCCATACTCCGACAACACGCGCCACAATCTCTCCCGATCCACACGATCATATGCTTTCTCCAAATCCACGAACGCACAGAAAAGCTTCTGGTGTTTACCCAGAAGCTTCTCTACGACCATTCGTAGGGAGAAGATCTGATCAGTGCACCCTCTTCCATTCAAAAAAGCTCCTTGTGCATCCCATATCTTACACTCTGTTGCCTTTCGTACTCTCTCAATCAGAATTCTTCCATACAGTTTTCCTATTGAACTCAGCAAACTAATAGCCCGATAACTCCCACATTCAAGCCTAGAACCTTTTCCCTTATATAGCGGACAGATGATAGCCTTCCGCCAGTCCTCTGGAGTCGCGCCTTCTTTCCAACAAGTGTTGAATAGTTCTAGGCACCATGCGAGAGTCTTCTGCCCACCAGCCTTGATGAGCTCAATTGAAACACAATCATATCCTACAGCCTTACCGCACTTAGCTTTTTTCAACGCATTCGTAATTTCCGTCAAACATATCTCATCATTTACACTCATGTTATCATTTCTACTATTGCACTCATTTGCATTCACACCACCACATTCAAATAATTCTTCAAAATACTCTTTCCATCTTCTTAACACGCAATCACCACTCACTACCACATTACCGTTATTATCTTTAATCCCTTTCACTGAGTTTACTTCCACACCCGTCCTCTTCCGCTTCACCTCCTTCCAAAATATTTTCAAATTTTCTTTCGCACACGCTGACAACTTCTGGCATTCCTTGTCTTCTAGCAATTTTTTCTTCATTTCCACTATCTCTCGCACTTCTTTCTTGCACGCTCTGTATGTTTCTTTCATTCGTTCCTTCTCGCCTTCACTTCCCTGTCTCACACTCATCAAATCTTTCCATGCATTCTTCTTCTTTTCCACGGCCTTTTTCACATCATCATCCCACCATGCATCACCTTTTTTGCGTCCAACGGTGGTTTCACCACATACTTCTTTTGCACACTCTATTAGCACACCTTTCATAACATCCCATTGTTCATTCAGTGTACATTCTCTTCTTTCATGCGCGCTAAATTTTTCATTCGTCTTTCTTTCGTACTCTTCCTGTATATTCGCATCTTTCAGTTTTTCGACTCTCAGTCTCTTAAAAGGCACGGTTTTATGTGTTCTTGACCGCCAGCCAGAGAACAGATTTATCCTAGTAACAACAAGGAAATGATCTGTTTCCAACTCAGCGCCTCGGTAAACTCTGGTATCTGTAGTCGCCTTTCTCAGACGAGAGTCCACACACACAAGGTCTATCATCGATCTTTCATTCCCTCTCTCCCAAGTATACTGATGGATTTCTTTGTGAGCGAAAAATGTATTTGCCACGAAGAGATCCATCTCCAAACACGCTTCTATTATACGTTTTCCATTGTCATTCACTCTTCTATCGCCATGATTTCCCAACACACTCTCTAGGTCATTTCTTCTGACACCGACCCAACCATTAAGATCACCTGCCAGAATCAATCTTTCATTCTCATTCTTATCGTCTGCAATCTTCCGCACACTGTCCCAGAACTCTTCCTTTTCCGTATCCAATGTATCGTTTCCGGGACCGTACCCAATCATGAGTAGGATCCTCGTCAACCCTACCTTGAAGCGGATCCAAATTAGCCTGGGGCCAACACATTCATATCCTTTCATACAGTTGCTCATTCTCTCCGACAGAAAAGCACCCACACCCTGACACGCATGTTGTGAGTCAGGGACTCCTGACCACAGCTCGATTCTTCCGTCTCTTTCATTCATCCCACTTCCTTTCCTTTTAGTCTCACACACACACAAAACATCTAGAGACTTTTCATCCATCATCTCAACGATTTCATTCTTCTTTCTCAGCATCCCTCCTCTTACATTCAACACTCCTAACCTACATTCCGGTCTCCTCTGTGTGCCCTTCCCCCCCTTTGACACGCCATGATGGGTGGCAAGCCTCATCGCTGGTATTCGCGTCAAGGGGCGTTAGTTTTTACTTACTTCATTCTTAAAATTATGAGTTCCCTACCTATATATTACACGCTAACTATACTACACTTTAATTACTAATGTTACTATTTATACACAACTTAACTAACACGTACAGTACTACTCGCTAATTATTACCTAAACACATCTTATTAATACTAAATTATGACACTATTCAATTTAGTACACACAACATCTACGTATATATTATTATTATTAATACCGATATAATACAATATAGTCGATTGCTTATACTAATACACAAAAATATTGTCCGCACTGCTTTACATAATACATCTACACATTGGTCTCATTCGTCTCCAGATGATAATATTGTATTGCATGTATTCTTCACCCTCTGCGCCGCTGCCCTATCCTTCTTCCTCGTCTCTCCTGCACACTGAAACGGACGTTTGCATTAGGCCGTTTCAGGTAGTACCATATGTGTTACAACACCATGCAGGAACCGTTCTATAGTCTATACTATTATAGTATCTATACTATACTGTAGTAACTATAATTCTATACTATAGTATCACTGAGCTAATGAATATGTGTTATGTAGGTACACAACATGAAGATTTAATAATATTATTGTCATTTTTAACGGTTAATTGTAAATATAACACCAAGAGACTTTTTTCCGTCGTCTCAAAACACTTTTATCGAGTGTATTATAATACTGTATTGCATTAATGACACTTAATTTTTTACATGACCGCTTTTTCTTTTACCAAGTTTGCACTTATTTTATTAAGGATATAACATGTTCTATCATCTCACTTATCACTATAATTAAATCCACATTATCGCTGAATCCTCCGTTTATAATAGAGCCACTGGTTACCATTTATTCTATGTTTATTAACACAGTTTATTTCATATTTATCTACACTATTTATTTCATATTTATACGCACTTTTATCGACCAAATTTATATGACCACTTTTACTTTTACAAACTTAACACTAAGGTATTTTATGAAAGCTTTATCATCTCACTTAGCACTGTAAATAGTCCAAACTATCATTTTATACTATACTATAGTCACTGGTCACTATTTATTCTACATTTATTTATTTATTACACATTTTTGTATGAGCGTGTACGGCGCGCACCCGTACGCACGTCCATCCTCCATTCTATTAATTTGAATTTACATAAATATATCGATTATTTTCGACGTTTCTATTATCAGACCTCGCTCTATTCCCTTACCAACTACAGAATACTGTTGGGAGATTATTTGCACATTCACGGGCTGACGTGTTTTGACACCCTCGTGAAAAAAAATTGGAAACAATAGGGGTAGTATTACTATAGTCATATTAGAAGGGATGGATGGTGTACGCGAATGTGAATGTGTTTTATTACAATACATGTATATCTATATACTATATTATGTTATATAAAAGGACCATATTGTTTGCAATGAAAATCACCATCAAATCCGCTGAAATATATTGAAAGCGTGTATACAAAGTGAGAGGAAATCATACTAGTCTTAAAAACCTTATTTTGCAACAGATATTTATTTATTTATTCATTCTTGATAAAAAACAATTACATAAAAGGTATACATTCAAATCAAATACAATCAATATACAGAGGGCGAGTTTATCGCAAAGGCGCGATCTCTATGCAAAAGTACACCATTATAGGGCAACAGGAAACTTTCAGTACCTACCTTTTAGAACAATATTGACTATGATTTGTTATGATGTGGTTTAAAACATAGACGGCTTAGTTCACGTATGAAATAGCTGCTGTTTTTATGTTCTGAAAAGAGCAGGTGTAAAGCATCCCATGTAAGACATGCAAAATCTTCTATTCAGTAATGATGTAAGTCACCCATTCTGAACGAATGTCTTTTTCAAATTTTGTTGGCAAGGAAGACGACCTAAACAGCTATAACATACGGTTGTTCCACTTATTTTTCCACTTGTGGGATATGCAGTGAATGACTTAACCTACACTCACTCATTTCTATACGAGTCTCCTGTATGCACTTGATACGAGTACCACTGAGAAAATACTGGTACTATACCATCACGACATTTCCCACAAGTGCGGGGGATTGTTTTATGTTGCTTAAAGTTTTCCTTCAAAATGTTTTGAAAGCGCTGATTTTGTTTTAATTTTGATGCCGACCATTAATCTAGTCACTTATTCATACAGAGGACAAAATTGTCGAAATGACGATAAAACCTGGCTATGTCGGCGTCGCGATGCTGTTCACCGGTGACACAATGGAAAGAGTGGGAGAGGGGATGGATAATGTATCGATTACTTTATATACCGTTGCAAAAAAAAAAACAATAATAAAAACAAAAGCATGAACACAAAAAATAAAATATTTCATCAAAAAACGTCATTGAACGTTGTACGTTTTTATAGTGAATTTTGAGTATTTGAAAATTAAAACATTTTTTTAACCTTCTACCGCAGTTGTGCACGTCTGACAGACACCTCATTAAGAAATTATTAGATATCTTTCTTCCATCAATCCATCCCCATCCCTCACTCACAATACCTTTCTGTATCCTAGTGACCAATCGATCAGTCGTCAATGCCTTGTCGTTGTGTGTGTTATGTTCCTGTGCTGTGATAGTTACGTCTCACAGACGTCAGGTCAGTAATAGTGTGATTTTATGCATACGTCTAATAGTCGTCACCACGCATTTAATGTTTTTATGTCTTTGAGTCTCATAGAGGAAATATTTCGACTATTTCGAATGAAATTTATTTAAACACTTGTTTCATAATTACTTGCATAAATTTTAACGTGCTACCTCTCCAATAGAGTATTTCACTGGTCAATGAAGAGGGAGTCACTATTTATATATATATGGTCACTTTACTTTACCATATATAATGTATAAATATCAATATTTATTTATTTTATTTTTCACTGTACTCACATTTTCGTCCCGGTTTTAAAGAAAGTAACAAAAACAACATTAGAAAAACTTGTCCTAGCTGTCTGAAACTTACTTGTAGATTTTGTTGCAAGCCTATCTGTCTTGATGCAAGCAAATTTGTGAAGAGTGTAGTACTAAAACTCTTATGTAAAGAGTACTTGCAGAATCTTAGTGTGTTTATATTTATAATTTTTTTATGTCTTAATATTATTAACTAGTCTATTTACGATAAGGATTTTGTATTTTTTTATATATTCATATTTCATGTTTAGCTAAAAACCGAAAAACATAAGTACTTGTTTTTTTCATCGTATTTTTTGAGCTCATAATAAATATCAATTTTAAAATGTATGTGCTTTGTTTCAATTTAATAATTTCCTATTATATGCTTGCAAATAGCTTATATTTAGTAATATTAGCTAAGAAATATAATAATTTATTATTAAGTGTATTCTATATAGATTTCGAATTGTACGTCTGTCAGACGGCACGACTGTGCTAAAATTATAAAAATTCACCACTGTAGCTAAGGGTTAAGTAAGTTTCAAATTACCTACAGGGTGATTTTTAATATTCAGTTCATTTTGACAAAGAGTGTCAAGTGAGGTTAGTAAACTGCTTACAAAATTATCTGTTTCAGATTTTCAAGTGCAATATCCATAGTTGTAAATTGATTAAATTTACAAAAATGTAAATTAACAAAGAAAATATATACATACAATTATAAAGGATAAACACACGAAAAAAAAACAGTGAAAAAACTAATATTCAAATATATTCAAAATCAAATATTTTTATTAAAATAAAATTTACAATTTAATAATATTACATACACACCTTATTACTAAAAAAACACATTTATTACATATTTGACCCTCAAAATTGAGCAGTGCTCGTGCTTTGAGGGTTTAAACATATTATTTAGATAAAACAATAGCGCTCACCAAACAACAACATAACAAACACATATCCACAAATTAATTAAAAATGATTAATAAATCAACCAATTAATTAAAAATGATTTTTTACCTATCAATGATTCAATAATTTAACGCATGCATAATAAAGATGAAGAAATTTATTTATTTATTTATTTACATACGGCGTAAGCCTTTTACATGTTCAAATATAAGACAGACTACAAAAAAGAAAAATATACACAATATAAGTTCTGCATATATGAAAAATTAATAAACAGACAAATTAATGAATACATGAACAAATAGTAGAACAAGATAAGATAATGGAATAAAATAAAATAATTTAGTAGTATAATAAAATAAAACAATAAAATATAGTAAATTAAAAAAATGAAATGAAAATCATAAAAAAATAAGACAGCGAATCAATGTAGTACCTACGATGAAACGCTTGTTATAATCAATCCTAATGCCAGAAATTTAAACTTTTGAAAATCTGTTTTGTTTTGATAAATAGATAAATCAGTTTAGATAAAATAATATTTTGTTAATAATAATGCCATGTTTGTTATATTATCTACATGTTACGATGGTGTTAATAATATCACCATAAAGTGTCAAAGTAATGGCTACATGTTTCATTTTATTTCCTGCAATAATGAATGTTGTATTATATTATATAATCATAAGACCCATGTCATTACACTCTACAGACCTTCATACATTAAATACGGGTAATAATAATAATATTATAAGTCCTGATACTATGTTTGTAACTACGTAATGTTATTAATCAAAACTAAGGCAACATTCGAGAAATTGTAATGTTTTGTTTGTTCATTTCTCAAATGTGACTAAAAATCGTCGACAATTTGAGAAGTAAACTTAAACATTTATTTCCATTGTTTTATTTAATTTCCACACATTCTGAATGTTATTCTTATGGCCCTTAGAGAACGACTAACGTGTTTATTATATGCAGTTTATCCCTGGCTTCTTCGCATGTGAGAGATGAGGTGATAGTATAGAAATTTATGATTGTAAATTCAATTTCTGAGTTAAAAACAGTGGAATTCAGCCACGCGTTGATTATTTGAGCTCTGGAGCACCCGGCAAATAATTGATCTCCCACTCTTTTCCGTTAGTTTTTGGAGTGTCCTGTAAAAGGCAGATGTTCAAAAAATTAGGACATTTTACATCTCAAATTCGGCGATGAGGATTGCCCCACATACTGAATGTCATAACTCTTCGTTGGCATAGAGAAGACGGCCTACATGTTTATTACATACAACTGCTCTGCTGGCTCAAATTCAGCGATGAGGTTTGTCATCCATTCTGAATGTTTATTTTTTTGTTGGCACATAGAAGACGGCCTGTATGTTTATAACATTACGCTGGTCTGCTGGCTATCTTATTTGTGGGATTTGCCGTGATGGTGTAGTAGTAGTTGATTGTTTTTTTTATAATTATTAAAAAAAAATATCAATCATTATTGATGTAACATCGGTATGACTTTAATAAAATTACTGTCTGATTTCATAAGATGCATTTATTTTTATATTTGTATAAACTTTTCTCCACACTTCGAGATCACTTTAATATATTGATACAATGTGTACAACTTCATCATATAATTATTATTGTAATATCAAGTACAAAATAATAATAAATTATCACAGTTCATATTAATAATAATATAATGTATGTTATAATTTCACGAAGATTGTCTCATATTATTAAATACCTACTTCAATAGAACCTACAACACATGAAATGGACACCGAAGCCGAATAGTAAACCTTGACCGAATCGGCCGTATACCAGGTATTTATTTAATATTCTGATGTTGAACGGATAGTACTTGAATTGAATAAAATCAACGTTTTTGGAAATAATACGAAATTATGATTGAATAATCACTTATTATTCAAAGATAATTTTGGGTTTAAATAAACCTAGATTAATCTAATAATTCTTATGTTTGTACATTCACAGAGTGAAAATTCATGATTACAAATATCAATATTAATAAACACAGTTAATTTTTCACATTTTTTTTAAAAAATACTCGAGCGCTTTCGTCAAAAGCTCAGTATGACATTATCAAGAGGACTGATTGAAAAAAAATATAAATCTAAGTTAAGAAGGAAGAATGCCATCTCCGAGTAACGACTCGGAGATGGCAGATCATTGTATCGAGCTTAATCATTCATTTGATATGCGCGGTGTAAAGGTTTTACTTTCAGAAAACCGGTATAGAAATTTTTGGCTCTGGAAACTGTTCCGAGCAGCGCAGGACAGGGACAAGTTCGCCTAAGTGATCGCCAACGTTGGGAGGACCCGACAAGGCACTTGAAGAAGGAGAAAGAGCAGTAAATACGTAAATAAATAAAATACATCTCTGTAGAGTATCTAGTTCTACGATAAACAAGTCACAGCAGTTGTCGAATATCCGGTATTCGGTTCAAATCAATATCCGCTTAAGTATCTACTCGTACATACGTAATACTATATCGTGTCGTGCCTTGCTGTGTGTGTGATAGGATATTAATGACGGTCCTACGTCACGTTAATAGGTTATTATACCTTTGACGGTCTGTATTATCCTTCTTCTTCTTGCGCCTTTATAAATATAATAATAATAATATGTAATATATAAACATTACCTAAAATCATCGCAAAAATCATCTTGAAATCCCCCCAACCCACCAGATACATTATTAGTTACAAATTGCCATTTATCAATCACAGATCAAACATCTTCAAATAGATATACGAGGAATGTTTTTTTTAAGTCTGGGTTTTTTTATGAACCCATATACAACTTTATACACCTTTCACAGTAAGAAAAAAGCGAATGTCGTAAAAAAGGAATATGCCGGCACCTGAGATCGTACCGTGAAACTCATGTGCATGAGGCCGAGATTCTACCTCCAGGCTACCGACGAACTCGACAAACTACATAAATTGTGTTTTTTCATTTATTGTATTAGTTCCTGCCAACATTAAGGACTGCTTAGAACAGGAGTCTCCAAACTACGGCCCGAGGGCCACATCCGGCCCACGGACAGATTTTGTCCGGCCCGCGGAGAGCTAGCATACTTGAAAACTCATTTTAGAGAACATATTTTTTATAGCAAATTAAATTTAGTTTACTAAAGTTTTCTAATTTTATGTATGTTGAATAATTATTAATAATTATGACATCTACATTGATATGGTCATGGGCTAACTACTCATAACATTGTTGTAGGCTTATTGTTTTTGTGATAAGTTAGATAAAGAAACACAGAATTCTAATGAGTAAAGACATGTATAATATGCAGAAAATTTAACTTCAATATATTATAACTAACAAATTATTGAAATGAATCCAACTAATATTTTATACATTTTAAATAAAAACATAACTAAATATTAACATAAGCATAATGACATATGAAATTCTAATGAGATTTATGTGATTGAGATTTTCCACTGACAATAGTTTGTAGTTGTGGACTAATTTTGCTTGTACCAATTATTAAAAGAGATTTAAGATGCTCATCAGTTAATTTAGATCTGTAAACATTTTTTGTGTACTTTATTTTGGAGAAGGTCTTCTCACACAATTATGGTTTTGGCCCTCGGAACTTACTGGAGTAATCAGTATGGCCCTAAGGCTGGAAAGTTTGGAGACCCCTGGCTTAGAAGATCAATTCTCTTACTTAAATAGCGCAAGATTTTTCATAAGACATTTCTAAATTTTGTTATATATTGTGATTCTGATTTTAATTTTTATTGTTTTTAAAAGAATAGTAATTAGATTTAATTTGAGATTTTATTACTTTGTCTAAAAGCATTGGCTTACACCACAGTGCGTTTACTGCGATTCATTGAGTAGTATTTTTATTGTTGCATGCTTACGGATGGGTACATGCCTATGTAGTTGTGTATAGTTGTATTCTGCAGGTGGATGCAGCATAATTGTATACCTATGTACATTATATTATTGATGACCAAATGCCATTATATTATATGCAACTTATTAATGTACTGTGGTTGTGTAGGTGCGTATTTATGTACTTGTTCTTAGAGCTATTTTTAATTAACCGAATGATGCCTGTAATATTTAATTGTATTTCTATGAGATGATTATTAGTTTTGTTTAATATTAATATCGGTGTAAACATTTTATTATGTTTGAAGACTGTATAATGTTGTAAATTTGTCATGTATTGTAAAAGGCAAATGCAGTTTATTGTCCTTAATAAATAAATATGCACAATTGAATATAAGGAAAAACATTGAATGAAAAAGAACGAGTGTACGAAAAATGCAACTTATTACGATGAAAAATTTGCTTTTTAATTAGATTTGAAAAAAAATTCAATGCAATTGTGGTTGAAAGACTAAAGAAAGGAATTCTGCTGTAGATATTTGTCTTACAGCAGAACGTGTATCTATAAAAACGATTTGGTTCAACTAGCAATTCATCCGAACAGGTGAATCATAGATTATGCGGCTAAATACCACGTTGGTTCTACATGCTTTATGGTTGTACGAGTTGGGGTTATAATGCATACAAGTAATAGAAGTAGTGGTAGTCGTTGTGTCTACGGATAGATGGCATAAGAGAAGGAATGAGAGAATTTTACAGAATGCAAAGCATGTTCCAAATGGTCAGAGAACAGAATTGATGTTAGTAGTTGGAGAATGGTAGAATGGAAACTGAAGGATGTAAAGAGAAGTTATTCTGAATGAAGAATAGTTATGTATAAGACTATTATATCACTGATAATTATTATATTTTTAGTACTGTTTTCATAGCACCAGGAATTATTTGCACTATACCTAAATGTTTATACATTTCTCATTAGCGTAAAACTAATTCTTGCTTTGAAAGTATTCAAAGATTGTAAGACGAGCTTTTTAGTTAGAAAATGAGACAATTATGATTTTATATTAACACAATATATTTTAAGAACGCTTTATCCACGATAAAAATATAAAATATGTTAGTACCTACCTAAAAATGATGAGAAATTCAAGAAATAAATATTAAATGCAGTGTTTTATGATATTTTGCAACTTCTTTTCGATAAAAAATCATTAATGTATTGTTCTTATTTAACTTTAATACATAATTACTCATCTTCACAAAACAAATTTAGAAGTTTAAGGTTATATTTTCCGTGGGGCACCCGGCAGAATTGGTCACCACTCTTCTCCGTAAATTTTCAAGTGTTAGTAAATTCATCGATGAGGTTTGCCACTCACCCTGAATATCTTATTTTTTATTGTCACGAAGAAGACAGCTCTCATGTTTATTACATACAGCTAGTCTGCTGGCTACCCCACTTGTGGGATATGTCATGATGGTATAGTAGAGTAGTAGTTTATTTTCATGTTATAAATAGTAATAGATCATGAAAAGGAAAACAATGAAATAAATATAAATGAAACAAACAAACATATTTTAAATACTCAATTTTAAAAAACATAACTGCAAATGTGACTGTTCTTAAAAGAATTAAGAAATTCCAGTACAGAATATATTCACTACTTGTTCGTGCAATTCCAGCAAGTATTTATTGCACCAGATTTTCCAGACCACATATGAATTTAACAACACTTTTAAATTTGTTTTACTCGGTATCTTTCTGCAGGAACATGTTAAAAGTAAGTATTATTCATTTTACAAGGTTAAAATTTATCCTAATTTACGTATTAGAATGTTTTATTTTATTTTATTATGAATACTGGATTTATATATTTCCACATATTTACGCTAAGGATATAATTAACATTAGGGTTTGCAGTATCATCACCTCCAAATCTTAAAATAAACGATATTTGTGTAATCAAGGCTGTGGATGAAATATAACCAATATGCGTTTATGGTGTATGGAGTGAGGAGTCCCCCTTGATTAATAGGTCTCCCATTTTTTCCTACAAATATTTTTAATGTCCAGAAAAGTATTCGCAAAACATCACACAAAGACATTCAACATTTTCAGTTCAGCGATGAGGCATGCCTCTCTTCCTGAATGTTTAATATCTTACCAATGGTACGAAGATAACTATTGATCTGTTTATAAAATGCGATACTATAGATACTTATTATAGATATTTTTTATTTAATTTCTAAAGCTTGCCAAGAAAATATTTCTCGTGTTTTGACGTTTGTTTCTCAGATGTACTGTATCAAATTTTATGGTCTATAAAGTTTATTAATTAAAAAAAAAACTAAATATAACACACAAGTTCAAAATTAATCTTCAATTAATAAGTTTTTGAATGTAATTAAACATATTAAATGGTTCAAGTTTACAAAATAACAACAAGAAATGTATGAAAATATATTATTTAGGTAAAAGAAATTATTAAAGAAGTATCAAACGAAATTCATTAAATAAAACCAACAGAAAAACGATAAATTTTTGCAAAGTAATTTAAAGTTAAAGGAATTCGTAGAAGAGTCGACTTTCAAACGAAATAATGAAAATAAATACTAAAGTACTTATTAATATTACAGATAATATAACTCAGAAGGCTTTGATGTATGAAAATAACTTAATTAATGAAAATTGTTATTCTTTCTGTAATCGTTTTCTTAATTTTATTCATAAAATTATATTATAAATAATGTACACCAAAGAACCATTAACCTTCGTGGAAAGAGATTTTAAAATAAATGTATAGAAAAAATATGACCAATTGAAGAGTTTCAAAGATTAATTCGTTCCCAGTAGGAAGGACTGTTCAAATGTTTAACAATCTGCCTATTGATATTTTTCATGTAACATATGCGGAATTTATAAAGAAAATCGAAAGTATATTTATTTATTTATTTATTTATTTCAATTTTACAGGATACAATATACAGTTGATACAAAAAATACAATGGTCTATAACATATTTAGCAATAAGCAAACCAGTGAAGATCCCTATATTACCCTTATGTGCTCTACAAAACATACATAACTAAACACAACAGATAAATCAACAAACAACAATTACAATAGAATAGAGTAAATTATGTAAAGAAAATTAATAGAATATTGCTCACAAAGCAATAATCGTAGGATTAAACAATAAAAAAATAAGCAATAAAAACAATACAATGAGTCAAATATCATATAAAATATCATATAAATATCATATAAAATCTCTCAAAATTTAAAATTCAAAATTTAACATCATTTAAAATTCAATATTAAAATTAAATATTAAATATTATTGAAAATATGTCGTCATTTGGATATCGTTTAAACTTTATAGCCATCTTCTGGGATTGCTTTGGCCTTAAGCTGTAATGATTTTTATAATAATAGTCTTATTGTCAGATATAATAATAATAAATACTCTGTTTTCCATGATTCTTCAGCTGGTCTTCGCGGTATTTTTATTCAAAACGGCGATTCAAGAAACAAATAAATCATTTAGGTTATTTTTATTATTAAAAAATTCTTATACTATTTATTGTTGTGACCAATATTTAATAAGTCTATGCGTTCTTGTTTATGTGGTTATTATGTGAGTTAGTTTGGAATATGGTACGGAGAAAGGAAACAGCATTTTGCAGGAGTGATGTTTGGGGATAAGTTTAGTAAAGTTGGCACACCGCAGATTGGATATCAAGAAGTTGGATGGATATGGACATTGTTGAATGGAATCAGATTGAAATTGGCGGCACTTTCTACAATACTCTAGAAGTAGTACTGCAAACTTGTACAAAAGTAGTTTATATTACTATGGCATCAATTATAATTTCAAATGGGCACTTGGACTATTTTGATGAACAACAATGATTATACTTGTATAACGCTTTCCACTTATTGGTATTTGATAAACAAAACAATAGGCTATCTCTGGTACTAATAATAAGTTGTTCAATTAAATTATAAACTACTAATTCAATACACTGAAGGTGTCTAATTTACCCTGAGGACATATATTGGGGATTTCAGATATTAATACGAATAATAAATTGCGGGTTGATATCCATACAAATAACATACATCCATGGTGTCTTTTTTCGTGAATTGATTTATAATATTAATTAGTGTTTCTTCTTAAGATTCAAATAAAGATATGAGCTTCGTTCATACAGTGAAATGAATGAGTTTTATGTGGCGAAAACATTGGTGAAAAGTCTATACAATCCTGCCGTGTAAAAACTTATGAACTGTATTAACATGAAGATTTCCATCGGTGAATATACATTTGCTATGATAATTTGATGTTTCACTTTTTGAATTAAATATATTTTAAAACAAGCATCATGCTATGAGAATAAGTAAAGAATATATAAACATTAATTTTATTTTTATTAACAAAAGAAACGAAGATGATTTTTTTTTTAAATATTTTACTGAAATATGTTTTAAAGCACGAATGAATAAATATTAAATTGCTAGTCAAAATATTTTATTCTTAACAACTTTTTTCAACAATACGTCTTCTAAGGACCAATACTTTAACGTGTCTTAAGGGTGACCCTAATAGATATTTATTTGTCTTTCAAATCCATTGATATGATCATTTTGTACAGCAAAAATTAAGGAACAGATTGAGTGCCCCTTGGTGATATATAATAGTCTTCACGGTTAGATACTTTAATCAATACTATCATATTTCGATAGATCAGTTTAAGTTGTTATAAATTATAGTAATAAACATGTCTGAATTCAATCCACGTTGGCATTTTGATTGTGTTCCTTTGTATGTGTGACAAGACTCGACCATTCATATCTTGTACAAATTTTAAAAAGTATGGTTTTTGATACATATACTTACTAGATTTAAGCGTTTAATATTGAAACGTATTGTTTAATAATTGTTTGTTTGCATAAAAATGTGTCATTGTGAAGCCGTTTTGTGTATTGTGAACTTTAAGTGACGAAAAAGTAACAACTGTCATGTCACTTATTGTTGGTTATAAAGAAATAAACAAATATGAGGGCTAATAGATATCATTGAGGACACTTTATGTAGATTATTTATATTTAGGTAGAAAAAAGTATGACATATTGATGCATATTGGATTGGAAACCAAGTTAAAGTGAATTAAGGGCTACTTAAGGATAAGGGTCAATTTATGGGCACATAAAAATATCGTGCCTTTATCTTACTTTTTGAGATAAAAAAAATATAGGATATTATGCAACAATAAACAATCATAATAATAACAGTAGTATTGAATTGTTTGTGCATAAAAAGTAAATAAAATAGTTATACAAGAGGAGCTTTTATATTAAAATATCCGTAAAAGGCAAATATCATTACTAAAGGTATGGACCTGAATGGAAATATAAGTGGGGTTACAATATGTAGGTATATATTGTAAGAAGAAGTAGTATAACAAAGTGAATAATGTTTGGTTGCTATGAATTCTCGTACGATTATTATTTGTTATTCAGCCAGTGGAGAACAGAAGCAAGTAAAGTCACGAAAAAATAAAATTAACGTTAACTTATATACTAAACTTTACTAGTTTCATAAATATCATCTAACAGTGGCAAGAAGATTATTGTATCTATCAGTAACAAATATAAAATTCTTAACTGTTCTCCAAATATTACACGACGAAATATCTATGAACATTTTAAATGATTATGTTTTTAACAATAGTTATATCGTTATTTGAAAATCACTTACTAATGATTTCTCGATTGGGACCTTTTGCTATGTCTGTAAAATTATCACTTTGCAAATGCTACTTTTTTAATTTATTTATTTTACGAAAATATTACGTACAAAAATAACATAAAAACATTATTATGTAATATATTGCCTCTCTAGACCAAAATGTGTTCTGGGGCAATACTTATACCTATTGATAATATATTTTTTTAATTTGTTAGTTATAATATTTTCAATGTAATCCGTCACTTTTTGTGTATCCATATTAAATAAATTAAAAAACTTATACTTTTTTATACACACTTATATTTTTTTTTTTTTTTTTTTTTTTTTTTTTTCTTTTTTTTTTTAAATATAAGTGTGTATAAAAAAGTATAAGTTTTTTAATTTATTTGTTAGTTATATTTTATCTTTTATCTTTAGTCGTAACTGGCAAATGTTTTCTCGAACATCCATCTATCATTACCCTCACGTCGTGCCCTAGGTAGGATGGGCAAAGAGAATAGAATGCCAAATTGTTCTATCGCTTTCTCAATGTTCATCTAGTTTCTCATGCTTAAGAATATTATTCATCACGTGATCAAGCAACGTATTTCTTGAACGTCTTTCAGATAAATACACCCTCTTCGACATTCTGTCATCGTGCATTTGCTCCACATGTCCAAACCATTGCTACTTATTTGCAAGCATCCAATCCAAAACACTCATCCGCATCTGCTCATTCTCCCGATATCCTTATTGTTCAATCTCGCAACGTTTTCTCGCATATCTAGGTGAATGTTTACGTAAATGTCAAAAATTTGTATGAAACTTTTAAACGGGTGATCACAAAATATTCTCGCTATCGATCTATTCCGTTTCTAAGACATTGCATAATAAGGGTTTATTTAATCTTATACATGAAAGCTAATTTTATCACTTTTTATATAAAAAATATTTTTATTTTTTATGCCGTACATTATTTGTTTCTGATATAAGCCAAAATCAGTCTACGTAATAACTACTACCAAATATTTGAAAATGTATGAAGGGTTTCTATACACACAGAATCCTTACAAAGCGATACAACGTAGGTACTAAATATTTCAGGTATTTTTCTAAGAATTCACTACTACTACTACTACGAAGGTATGCAAAATATTTTGTTGTTTCTTTGAATAAAATGCTTAAATATTTTGATACAAAAAAGAATTTACTGAACCATGCAAATGACACAAACAATACGTCCTTATAATATTTATGTACCAACAAAGTTTCAATCGTGCTTGAAAATGTTTTTCATATAAGAAATGTATTTTTCTAACAATGTGCCTTTATTCAAAGAAAACCTATAAATTGTTTTTCCAGAAAATGTAATAACTACCTTCAAAGGGTTATTCAAGAATAAAACGATTTTTTTAAAATCTTACCTTCTTGACATCAAGATTTGAATTTTTTTATTGAAAATGCTGTTTAAAGGTAAGTCAAGTTTTGTGCTCTGTTTGTATTCGTATAACGGTAAGGCCATTTCATAAAAAAATATTAGTTCATAAAAATAAAATGAAAACAGAAGTGTTTTTAAATAACGTCTTTGATCGTATACATATGTTTCCAAAATGAGTCTCCAGGAGAATATCAAAACATTGTTGCACTCTTTTTGCAATATACTATTCCAATCACCACTGGTGACTTTGTCAGAGCGGCGCGAATTTTGTGAAAAGAGGTGACATAATTCCAAAATGAAAAATATGGTTTCTTCCAACTCATCTTAAAAGAAAAAAATGAGGGTAGTCGTGGTGTGGGAAGGCGGCAGATGTCTCAGCTAAGAAACATCAGAGAGTGGACCGAAATTCAGAGGGTGAAGAACTATTCCGGCTAGCAGAGAGCAGAGAAGCCTACGCCAGGGTGATAGCCGACGTCGGGAAGACCTGACATGGCAGATCTTGAGAAGAAAAGGTGACATAATTTGTCAAGGAATCTGAATGGACGAGGCTTATTTCCACCTTGCTTTATTTTTCAGACAAGTGTCTAAGAGAAAATGAAAAAGTTGAAGGATAAAAAAGATGTATGATTTTCAACAAACGAGGAATTTGCTTGGAAAGGTAACCATTTGGTTGAGAGTTTCATAATAATAATACTAATAATTGGGATTGCTCATATAAACTTTTATTATATCCCTTGAATTTACCTGAACGAATAAATGAGCTGAATACGTAAATAAAGTTCACGAAGCTTTTTTGTTAGTGAATACGTATCAGGTATTCTTATATTCACTGAAATTGTAACTTAGCTTTCATGTTAAATTCACTGGTATAAATTAACAGTGACACAAATAACAGGTGATTGTGAACATTAACTATGAACAAATCTAGAATGAAAGTCATAGATGTATGCGGAAAAAAGGACACTTAATCAATTCATTGGTTCAAAAAGATGAATTATTGTGAAGTCGTTGATGTTCATTACTATATTACAAACATGCGTGCAATTATACATACTTTTATGAAAGGGCTTTTGGTGTTGTTGAGCCGATTACGTGGAATCGCCTAGTGGTGCCATTGAGAGACAATCAGACTGTCACCAGCTTCAGAAGCAAATTGAAAACTGCATTCTTCACTGGCGCCCTTGAGACGTCCTAGGGACTGTTAAACGGCGCCAAAACAAAATCACCCAGAATCATCATCATCATCACTTTCATAACTAAAATATTTACCAAGATCTACATATTATTATGCACTATTGTCGTTTATATTTAAATTGTAAAAGTGTAAAAATTACAGTAAAAATACAGCTTTTTTTATGTGGCTATCTGAGCAATACAACATAATCATCACATTCTTTTTCTTTTGCCTTATCAACGTAGTTTCTCCTACGTTGGCGATCACTTTTACGAAATCTCTCTGGCTATTTACAATATGTCTATAAATGAAAAGATTTTAGTCCAGTGTCACATAAATATTGTTGTTTCCTAATCACAGTAGGTCTGCAGTATTCCCATATTTATAATACGTACTTCAAATTCTACGCAAATAATTCCAACGAAATCAACTTAACAGAATCCACGATTTTTGTAATGAAATTTGAGACCAGGCTCATAACGAATTCAAAGCCGCATTGAGCCTAAACACACAGAGCTGAAACAAATATTTATTAAATAGTCATATAATAATATTTTAGACCCAACCTTTATCTACTATAACTAATAATATTCCATTTCTTTTTTCTCCGAAAACACTAATTATTAAACACAGCATAAAATAAATTTAATTTGAATCTGAATCTAATAATGAAACGGATACTAATCATGTATTATTCATATCCATGAACAGGAATATTTTAGGAATACCTATATTTTTAAAAGCATTATGATATTGAACGCTTTTTTTGTAAATATAATTTGTTTTTATTTTGGAATTTTACATATATTTTGAAAACAAAATAATATTTGATTAAAAAAGTTAAACAATAAAAAACAGGACAGGTATTCTATAACATTTCTCTATTGTGTATCGACAAATTAATTCTTATTAATACATTTTCGTTATTTCCATTATTCATATAAAAATAATATCAATCAAATATATATCTGTGTGTCATTACATACATGTTTATATGTTTTGAATAGATAATATTATTGAACAAGATAAAAAATGAATGAAACACTCCTTCGGGCAGGTTTTAGACATAAAAAATTAGGGAAATTGACAGAAACAATTGACAGAAATTGGTGTTACCTATCGATTCTATCTGACGAACTCTGAGACGATTAATGCGCTTCGATTCCGTCGTTGTCAACAAATTTGTAGAACCCAAAAGGGCAAACACTTCTGAATTTTCAGAGAGGAATTACCTGGAACCGATTACCAGTGGATTTAAGACAAAACCAGTCCACAGCTACATTCAGAAGAAAGCTTAATTTATATTATTGTACAAGAGAAGTCACAGCGCCCTTAATAAGATGGTCACGGATTATTAAATGGCGCCATATACAAATCGTCCATATAAATAAAGGTAAATATTGTGGGAGATGTCGTAATAGGATGGCTTAAGGGACGGATATTATTTTTTTTATTTATTTATTTATCTGAATAATCAAATCGTAGACTCAAATTCTTACCATGTGAAAACACATTAATTTTGTAACAAATAAAATAACGACAAGTGTTTTTGAATATTTTATTTATAATGCGTAAAAATAATAAATAATATTGAAAAATGATAAATTATTGACGTAATAAATAAATATTGATAAAAACAATCAGCTTTGTTACAAAGACTTAATAAAAGATATAAGAATTGGAAATCGATTTATCGGTAAAAAAATATAATTATGATTATAAACATGCTTCTGAAATAACAAACCGAAAACTGAAGAAAAGGAAGATCTGAGAAAAAACTTCACAATTAATAATTTATTTCTGGAGCTAAATTTTTTTCGTCTCTCCTTTCTTCTTTTATATAACAATACCAGCTGATTACTCGGCGCCATCACTCACGGAATGTGTGTTAAAGTTAAATGTAGATATCTTTATTTAATAAACTGTTTTACATAAATACCTAAGAAGTTTTTCCAGAACCGACTTGAAATCATAAAAACTGAGAAAACTTTCTAAAATATGTAGATATCATGAGTTGGTTTTAAATTTAACTTGATTTTTTGACATATAAATAAAACAGTTTCACGGAGTGGTCAAACTAAAAAGTTTAAAATTTTGTTTTAATTTCGGAACACATTTATTCATCAAATGAAAGAAATATTCTTATTTTTATGAAATAAAAGGGAAATAAATTAACCATTTTTAGTCTTTGCAGTTTCTGTCATAATTGTAGTTATAAATTGTTTCAAATGTGAAAATATGCTTATATATTTAGATACGATAATACACAAGTCTTTGTGTTATTATTCTTTCTTCAGGTATTTTCTTTGATGTGTTTATATTCTTTGTGAAAATTTACATGTCTATTTGCGTGAAACACTAAGTTTAAGGGGAGAGAGAATATAAAGCGCTGTTCACATGAAACGAAATAAATCGAAAAGCTTTCAAAGAGGCACAAATGCATTATTGTTTTTTGTTTGATATAACATATTAATGGACAAATAACACAGATTTTACACAGCTAGTCTTAAACTAAGATAAAAAACTTATAAATAAATACTAACGCAACGATACACCTACTATAAGAACCAAAAAAAAAATACATTCATGCCTTGACACAGGACAATTAGAAAAATACCATTTTTCATTTTACCCCGGCCGGAAATTGGACCAGGGACCTCGCAACTCAGGCAACAGCTTAGTGCTTGTATTCATAAAAAGGGATGGAATATCTCAAATACGAGATGTAGAAGCCAAATTTCCATATTGAACTTTTTTTATAACTCTTCATCTTCAGCACATGTCCACTATTATAAACGTTCATTTGAAAAAAAAAAAAAATCCGTCTTTGTAAGCACAATGAATAATATATTGGAGAAGTTTCTTTTTTATTATGCTGGTGTGTTTTCGTTGTTTATTGCAATATATATATATATATATATAATTTTAACTGCGTTATCACTAAAAAAATATGTAGGTGAATAGTCAATAGGGTATTTTACATAAAAACAAAACTTTCTAATTTGGAGAAATTTAACAGACGAGAATGTGGAATAAAATTATTCCTGTGTTTATTTTTGTCTATCTCTTCCATCATCTGAAAAGCGCTTAGGAGGCTTGAAGTACATATGATAGGGATATTACATAAGCAGCTTAAGGCTGTTTAAATTTGTAGGTACATAAAAAAGTTACTTAGTGCAAGGATCAAAGAAGTTATATAAATAATGTTTCAACACTTTGTGACAATCCTTGTCATCATATTTAATTTTTTTTAATTTTTACATATTCACAAAACGTTAAACTGAATTTTATATATATTTTCTTACTCAAGCATTTTTATATATATTTTTTATAAATATTACTTATTTTGTTACGTACGTTGATTTTTTTTAATCTAATTTTATTCACTTAGTCTTGTTTAATTCGTTCACTTGAATCTTTTCATCTTATTTATTGATTTATATGCATTTTATGGCGTTTTTATTTTTACTGTTTGATTATTTATTAGTTTTGAAGACCTCTCAGGTAAATTTAGGATCTTCACTGGTCCACCTTTTGATTTTGTAATTTGTTATCATGTTCTGTATTTGACTGTCTGATTCTGTGTACATTGTAAAAATAAATGAATTTATTTAACGTGCATAAATATATTTTTTTGGCTTAGAACCAGTCATTCTTAAGTAAGAATTAACCTGGTTTATTGATTCTAGGTTTTACTTTACGAAGTATGTTTCTCAATTGCGTCATAAAATGCGATTATACACACCATAATGATTTATGCACACGTCTCGCTTTTTGTCTCCTTTTTTCAGGACAGTGTTAAAGAAAAAAAAAATGTCATAATAATTTAAACTAAAACTCTATGTTATGAGCAAAGGTTTCACCAATTGCATGCCACTTTAAAAGAAAAAAAAGTGCTTTTTTTTATTTCGTTGGTACACAAGTGGTAGAACTACTTACTTGTTTGATTAAAATCAAACTCCTCCTTCTACTTTAGATCAGAGTTTTTTTCTAGTAGAAGAAAACACTAGTTTCTAATTAATCCAAAACAACTGCGGTTCATGATGTGTTAATGGAAGTGGGTAAATATTTGTAAATGTTAAACGGATATTTATAAGTACTGCAAATATTCCTAAATATATAGAAAATAATGAGGATACTTAAACATTCCCGAAGGAGGATCGTTTCTGTACCATTTTTTTTATAATAAACATGTATAGATTAAACTTTTCATGGCAAAATAAAGAATTGATAGGCGCTTTGATATAGTCTTTTTTCATCCTCACTAGTCATTTGGCGTTTCATTAGAAATTTAGGAAATAAATTTCTCATTTATATTCAAAATACTTTGTGTCAATTGAAAATTTTCTGTATATACATAACATAACATAACATAACACGTACAGACAATTCACACAGACCGAGCTAGTCCCAAACTAAGATATGAATCTTGTATTATGGGTACTAACACGACGATACACATATACAATGCACTAAACACATATACATGTAACACCCAGACCCAGGACAATCTGAAAAAGGTCTTTCTTCATTTTGCCCTGGCCGGGAATCGAACCCGGGACCTCGTGACTCAAAGGCAAGTGCGTTAGCCTCCGCGACACACCGTCGTCAATACATCAAGGCTTCTTTCACAAGTCAGTGAACTTATTCTTCGTAATGAAAATACATAAATTTTTCTTCAAGCCATTTCAAGAAGATATTCAGAATGGATGACAAGATATTAAGTTTTACAGTGATGATGATGATGATGATTATGGGTGATTTTGTTTTGACGCCGTTTAACAGTCCCTAGACCGTCTCATGGGCGCAAATATTTTATTATTGACGTAATTTTTTTAGTTTGCAGAACTTATTGTCGAAATTGTTGGAATCATTTTCTATTCGGTGTTTTTCACGTACCTAGAACTGACACTAAATTAAATAAACATATTAATGAAAATTATTTTTTAAATATAATGAGGAAATATATTTAGATTAAAGTAAAACAAAATATGAAGTTACTCCATTAGTACTAAAATATGATTGGTAAATGGTAATGAAACTGTAAAAAAGCGATAAAATTGAAAGATAAGAATTTCAAATATTTTTTTTTACATAAAATATTATTTTAAAATCCGACTGATCAATTACCGGTTACTGTCAATAAAAAAAGTAAATTTGCTCAAACCAAAATATTTTACAAAGGCAGTAGAAGATAGATGAAAATTTTGAGTCGTCTCCATTACAATTCAATTTTCAGGAAAGGTTTAAAGAATATTTCAGGGCGACGAGTTGAGCCTATTAATAATTTATTTCCTTTCGCACCTAACTCAGGTAGAATTTATTGATTAAATTTTATTTTAATGTATGTAGGTATGTAGTATTGTACGGTGCTGAAAAAAGTGGATCCTCCTACCAACAGAAAAAAAGAGTTTTGAGAAATTTGTTTTATTTCTTTATCTTCCTTTAACACGCGGTATGTCAAAACAATAAATCAGATATGAAATAAATCAGAATAAGAAAGAAATTTTAAAGCAGTTTTAAATTATTTGATTTTTTTATAATTCTGCATACCAACGATACTCGTTAGGATTCAGGATAGAAATAAGTCTTCTTCAGGGATGTTTTGACCCCAATAAATAATATTATTTTACAAAATGATAGGTAAGGATCAATCGCAAGATATGTAGCACTTGAAAAGTAGGGAAGAGAATATTAGGTGTTCTGACGCTTAAGAATTGGCAAAGGCTGGATTGAGCGCTTTATACCATGGCAACGTTCACCAATTCTACCCTTTTCTCCTTTTAGAGCGTTTGACTGTACTAATCGCTGTATGGCGACTTCGTCCAGCCAAACCCACCTACTTGGCATCGAATGCAGCAGCTCCGTGTCACGAGTCAAATGCTCTAACTGTTCGGCCACAAACAACTGTTTGCCTCTGAGTATTTTCATTAAACGCTGCATTTTTTACCTATTCTTAACGACCTTACCGATTTATTTTTTGCAAGTTCTTAGCTATTGTTTATCACATGATTCGCCCTGTGACCTATACGTCTAAAAATGTCGTCATTGCATTTTCAGAAGTTCAGTATAATTTAAAATTGTACCAGATAAGTGTTATTCGAAGTGGTAGGTATATAAAAATAAAATAAAACTACTTTCAAATATGTGTGTGTGAAAGGTGTATTAGGTTGTATTTGGGTTTTTAACAAAACCCAGATATATCTTTTTTAAAAAAAAAAAAAAAATTATGACACACTGTGGTACACTGTGAAAGTGAAGATTTAAGAACGTTAAAATTCAAAAAGTGAAATTTATTAGGCATTCATGTTAAAATGTTTTTCGAAAGACAAATTCCTTTTTATATATTTGTAGACTTAGTAACAATGTATAATGTCAATATATCTTACCTATAATGTGGATTGAAACAAACTGGATTCAATACTGTATGGATACTGCTAATCTATATCGAATATTAAAAAAAAAACATCATGAGAGCCATGATGAATCAAAGATATTTTGCAAAGGTAACCCTGTTTTAAAAATGGGTGTCCTCGATAAGATAAACATTGAAGGGTTGAAGAATGTTTGGGCAGTGACAGAAGCCTCTTGAAGACGATGTTATAATTTCCTGTGGGTGGGGAGAAGATCTAAAAGGTTGAAAAGTACAAAGAAGAATCAGGATAAATGGACCTGATAATGTCACCATACCATGTCACCTATAATAAAAATGTTTATTGCTAAAACCATCCATTGAAGTGAAAAATGACTGAAATTTTGCGTGACAGTTCAAAAAATTCTAAAACTTATTCACCCCGAGTCCTCGCGGTTATCGATTTTTGATATTATATTTTATTTTTCGGATAGCTGTCCTTTTTATGAAGATATCAATTTACAATATTTGATCTGTTAAGATTTCAGTGAAAATTAAATTTGGAATGACGTGACGTGTAAATGGTGTATAAAATCATCGGGAATGGGTCGAAATGATTAATTTTTGTGATTTTGAGTTAAATTGAAGGTATATTCATGTACTTAACATTTAATTATTCATCTTATAGCTTGATTTTACGTACGTACTAAATTTTATTCTTCTTTCAAACAAACACTTGTTTTCCTCCTCTTGGGAGCCGAGGGAAGAGACAATCTTTTTCTAATAAGTATAATAATAATGACCGAGCTAGTTCGAAGATATCGCAATCTAGCGTTAAACTCGCCCTGTGTACATTGAATAGTATAACTGATAATTTTATGATAGAAAGTTAGTATGATTTTTAAAATTATAGCCAATGTATCCCACCACGGCAAAACCTAGACAATGCGTTTTAAGAATGAGCCATTTTGTGGAAAATCCACCAAAGGTGCGTTTAGTGTTGCGGGTCCCAGATGTTGGAACAAGCTGCCTCTGTGTCTGCGAGAGGAGGTGAATGGAGAGAGTTTTAAAAGAGGACTGAAGACACAACTTTTTGCTGGGAGTTTCGGGTGATGGATACGATAAACGGCGCCCTTGAGGTCATGTTATGAGTAAACGGCGCTTTACAAATTGTCCATATATATATATATATATATTAAAGAATCACAGCACCTCTTTAAAAATAGGGTCCTTAATATATTCAGAGTGATTCAACATCAATATTGTTATAGGAACTGAGTGAGTTCGTCGGTAGCCTGGAGGTAGAGTCTCGGCCTCGTGAACATGGGGTGCGTGGTTCGATACCAGGTGCCGGCAAACTCCCCTTTCACGATACAAGCTTTTAGTAGCTTACTGTGAAAGGTGTATAAAAGGTTGTATTTGGGTTTATAATAAGAACCCAGATATATATCTTTAAAAAAAAAACTCTTTATTGTAGTAAAATGATGACAGAAAGTGGACCTGCATTTCTAAGTAAATTCTATCTGAATACTCCAACAATAAACTAATTGTTTCGAAATCAATTCCCGGGCGTCCCTCTTTCACAATACACCGTTCCTATGACAACGATATCAGAGCGCAAGGAATGTCGTGGGAAGAGGTGACGCAATTGGCACAGAGACGCTCTGAATGGAGGAGGCTGGTTTCTGCCCTGTGCTCCCGAGAGGAGCGTTGAGGGCGATGATGATGATGATGATTCGAAATCAAAGTATTACTGCATTTGATTCAACATTACAAGACAGACTGTAGTTTTAAGTAAACTTATTATGTATTTAATAATACTACAAGGACAGAGAAACGATTGAAGAATAATATCTCGCAGTTTGCAATATTTCAGGTAAAGAGTGAGAGGTAATACTGAGAAGGTTTTAGAAATGGGAGATCTTTTATGAAATATTAATAATTATTACTATAAGCATCTCAAGTGCTTAGGGTTCATATAGGTATGTACATCACAAAGGAAAGAGATGAGAGCTCTATAAGTGAATGCATTCAATAGCTGAGAATGTACATACTACTTACAACGATAATGCGCCTAAGAATAGGGGTTGAAAATTTATGAGATATTATTTAAAAATTAATGATGTGTAAGTTTGAATTCAGTTAAATGCATTGTGGTTAGATTTATATACTCACTCTTAAATATTTTTTACACAGAACAAACATTTTGATGATATTTTTTGTGTTTATTGAAATAATAGTATTATTAAATTTTGTATATCTAAAATATTATATGACTAAATAAAATTACCGTTATGTGAATACTTATCAGTCAAAATACATAAAAATTAAGGTAGATTTTAGAGAAGAAATACAGATAAATAAACACCGCTACAATTTTGTCAAAAGTGTTCAAAAAGAAAGGAACTATTCTAAGAAAATTTATTCGGAATACTGACAATAATTCATCCATGAAATTTACGTTATAATATCAAAATATCTTCTCATTAGAACGGTTTGCAGACATTGCAATCTCTATACAACAAAGCAAAGCAAAAGGTTAAGAAATAGACTATTGGTATGTATGCAGACATACTTTCTTTATGTAAAAGGATTCGTATTCATAAAATATTAATAATAAGTATATTTTGTACATAGATCTTACCCTCTGTAGATTCTGATGAGCGCTGCATTTAATAATACCTAAATAAAGAAGACGCAATCTTACCTGCAACAAAGGAAATAGATAATATAATACACAATATTTAATATCAAAATTTTGTAATATAACAAGATGTTAGTAAATGAAAGATAATGAAAATCTTAACAATACAATGGTAAAATGATCGACCTACTCTGAATGCTTAAGCCTTTAAGGGTGTATTGTACATAAAGTATATTATTTTTTTCATTTATGGATATTGGATGCGGAGTAATTTGGGATTAAGACAGTATATAGTGATAATCTCGCCACTGCATATCATCACATTTTTTCTTATGTAAACTGGTTAATTTTGTTATGTGAATGATGATGTACAAGAAGAATAAATAAATATATTGTAAGAATTAAATAAAGCCGTTAAACTATAGTACTAAATTTATTACATTCACATTACTTTATTATTTGCGAACAGGCTATCAAGATTTTTCATTCTCATAAAATGTTACTATATACAAATCTCATGATGAATGTGGAAGCTTTTAAAAAACGGCTCGTGATAATAAAGCTAAGTCGAATTAATGTGCATTATTTACAAAATATATGTTACTATATGGTCGAAGCTATTGATTGTAAATAAATATTTTGGTTTTGATTGCAGATGAATATACTTCCCCAGAAATAACAGATCTCCCACTCTTTTCGGTAAATTTTCAAGTGTCACGAAACAGTATTCTGGTAATGGTATTCGTAAAACATCACATTAAGGCATCAATCACGGCATATCCCACAAGAAGGGTAGCCAGCCAACAAAAAAATAATATTAAATATGGGTGGCTGAATTCACAATGTAAAACTTCTATATTTTTTTCGAACACCAATTTTAAACAGGACACTGGAAAACTTATGGAAAAAGGTGAGGAACCAATTCTTTTTCGGTTGCTCCTCACTTTATAAGACATTATACATCTTTAATTTAGCATTGAAGTTTGCCACCCACACCTACTGAATGTCTTAACCATTATTGCTGCGTAGAGGACAACTTGAATATTACTCGCAGTTAGTAAATTTGCTGACTTTCAAGTTGTGGAAAACGCCGTGATGGTTTGAATGACAGTAATGACTTTAGGAGCATTCTATATTGAAGTGAGCTGTTAAACGGGTGATCATACTGTAATGGACGTATCACTAAAATAACTATCTCGGCCCTTTGTATATTGATTGTGCTTAAATTCAATGCATTTCTCTATAAAATTTTATATTTTGTTATCAATTTACAGTAAAGTATGAATAAATTCTTGAATGAAGGCCGTGGGAGGACAAAAAAAGTGTTGGAAGACCCCAAAAAAGATGGGTCGACGATATTGTCCGGGTGATGGGAAAACAGTGGTGTCAAGTTGCCCGAGACCGAAACGTGTGGAAAAGTTTTGAAGAGGCCTATTATACTCAGCAGTGGAGAGAAGAAGGCTAGCAGTAAGTATGTATGAATAAATAAATAACCAATGTTATTAAAATATGTTGAATAAATAATATAAATAATACTTTAAATAAATTCATATCATCAACATTATGAAACACATTAAAAGCCGCTGTAAGGAATAACAATATTCATATTTAAAATTGCAGTCAATTTAATACTAACAACCACTTTATAGCTCGGTTCTCACGGTGATTATATTGACGAATAAGTTTTACCGAATGCGAATACATTTATTAGGTGCATACAAAAGCGATTGACGGTTCAAGTCTGTAGCTACTGCAGAAAAAAAAAAACGATAAACTAATAATTATGTAAATCCTCTTTCCACATTTTACTCGTGTTAAAGTATTCAAACTCACCATAGTAAAAGGTTGAAGAGAATAACCTCTCAGTGTTAAAAAAGATATCGACAAATAAGTGGTTGAATTAATTCTATATCTTATTGTTAAAATTACAAAAATATCGATTTTTGCAGTAAGTATGTTAACAAAGAAAATATTTATGGAAAACTGAAGGCTCTTCACAGTTCTAGGAACATATGTATATTCAACAAGATTTATATTGTAAAATAATAATAAATAAAAATTCATCAGTAGCCGGCAGGTAGAGTCTTGGCCTCAAGCACAAAAGGTACCTGATTCGATCCCAAGTGCCGGCAATTCGAAATTCACAAGATAAGCTTTAAGTTTATCGAGAAAGGTATTTAAATTTGTATTTGGATTAGTAACAAAAACGCAGATACATTAAAAAAAAAAAGTAATTTATTTCCGTGTGGACTTGTCTTTAGAGTTTGGCAGTGGAATATTTTTTTTCCATCTCCATATGATTAATGATAATTGCTGGAAAACTGGAACATTAATCAAAAGCAGAAAGTTCAAAAATTGTAATTAAGAGCGAGACTTGTCCAACGAGATGACATGAATTAAAAAGGATTAAGAAAGGAATTTATGATATTACAATGTACCCATCTATTTATTTTACTTTGGTTAATAAAATGCGTAAAATAAGATGTTTATTTATAATTATGAAAAATAATTTTATAGCTTACAGTTATTAAAAGATGAATAATGTAGTTTGAAAACCTTTTCTGTACATTTAGCGACGAGGAATGTTACACGACTTTAAAGTTCTGATTTTTGTCACAAAAAGGGGTTGTTTAGTATTTACGTTTGTGTGTGCAGTAAATGTGCTTTCTATATAGGCTCAGAACACCTACGGCCTCAGAACAGACTACATTTATTTTTAGAGCGTGTTCTCAAAAATGAAAAATTATATTTAAAACTATAATTAAACGATTATTTGAATCGCTTAGCTATAGAAATTACAAAACTTTCAAATATAGAGTATAATATTAAACCATGTTAAGGTAAAGCTTAGCAAAATATTCAGAAATGTATTAGCACCCGCTAGCTCGAAGCTTTGATGGATTTACAAAAAAAAAATTAACCCGGCAAAAGTTTGAAAGCAAAGTTTATTTCGTTTCGGGTTTACCAAACATTATATTATTATTACCTACAACAGCTTCAATATTGGAGAATAAAAATAGTTCGCGAACTGAAACGAATCAAGTGCAAAAAGTGGGAAATAATCCCCAGATATTGTAGAGCATATGCACTAGTGCATCAACATTGAAATAAATTTAATAGGTACCTACTTTGAGTATATGCCATGTATACAAATTGTGGAAATTGAAATTGTTATTGTATTATAATCTATGGTTTAAATGGAGAATGAGGTGGTTCAAATCAATATTTTTGTAAGAAATAAGCTTTCCGAGAAGCGAGATGAGCTTTTATTGAGATTAAAGAGGAGCCAGTGAATTCACAGTATGTAATAAGCATGTGTGGAATGGAGACTTAGTGAAGATAAAAGGAGTAGTGGAAGACCTCCAACACGTTGGTCAGATGAAATTAGAATAATCGCTGGTGACTGATTGCAGAAAACTCAGAGGCCTGAGTCAACAACACACTTTCGTCTCACGTTCCCGCTCCGTTAGCGTTCGGGTGCAGACGATGTTGCAAGCAAGTGTCAATTTCGTTGCTAAGATACACAATAGTTACGAAAATTAACACTTTGGCGCACCATCGTCTGCACCCGAACGCTAGCGGAGCGGGAACGTGAGACGAAAGTGTGTTGTTGACTCAGGCCTCTGGACAGAGACGCCTGGAGACATATGGAGGAGGCTTATGTTCAGCAGTGGACAGGAATAGCTGCATAAAAAAACAAAAAAAAATAAGCATGTAGATGCTCTTCTGCGTACTATAAAAATGACACATTTTGTTGGGCGAATCGTCTTTAAACTGAATATATTAAAACATTTAATATGTGACGTTTGCGAATATATGCTTTTTGTCTCTCAAGAACTTACAGGAAAGACTTATTCTTTAGCGAGGAATTGACGGAGAAATAACTAACACAATATGTAAATTAATATGTTTGTTATTTGAATAGTAAATATAAAGAGTCTCTTTAATACAATTTAAAGCAAAAGTGAAATTGATTACAAGTTAAAATGTAAAAAAAAAACTTGAAACGATTGTATTTTACTAACCATGATATAACAAAATAGAAAACAAATAAAAACTGTATGTAGCATTATTAACCAAACGATACGATTTTTATCGTATTATTCTACAAACCGTTCCGATTGTAAATCGATTAATCAACGGAATATAATAGAAATAAATTTATATCCGTATCGCAGTACGCAGCCGTCCTTATGAAAATTCATGACGTGGAAGCGGAGGGCATAAACAAAAAAAAACAAACAAACGAAAAATAAAACGAGAACAAAATAAATAAACAGAAACTATGTATTCACAAAATCGTGAATTTGTTTGTATCGATGTTTTGCCATAGAAATATGAATTTATAGATGGAATACCACTTTATTTATTTATCGACGTGTACATTATTTTATCTTTTTTAAAGCTAGGTTGAAAACAAACCTATCTCCTTTAAAAGCGAATTCGTATTAAATGAATTTCATTATCTTAAGTGAATTTTTAAGAGCTGTAAGTTCATTACTATGAAGTATAAGTGATTCATCAATATTATCGATTCATTCGAAGTTTTTCCTACAAGTTGGAAATAAGCTATATTTAGAGATTGTATCAATCGAGACACATATTCCCACGACATATCTAAAACGCTAATGTCAAAAGAAGTGCGTCGGGGTGTGGACTCTTTAGAATTATGTATTCCACATCACAAAGATTGTTTTTTTTATACGTAGTTACTGATATGATACCAAATGCACGGAGAGAATTGTTCACAATTGTTCAGTAAAACTTTGTATTTTGACCACATCATGAGAGGTAAAAATATACCATTTTACAACTTGTCATAAAAGGGAAGATTTATGGCCGCAGAGGAGTAAGAAGAAATCAGCTTTCCTGGCAGAACAGAAAATTTCTCCAAAGAGATCGTCAATGTCGGGGGAGCATTAAGACACATAGGTATAGAAGAAGAAGAATAATTTATGATTATGCCATCTCTATTTAAATGTTCCTCTATGGTAGAATGTGGCAAAGGTCATACAAACCATAATATATTTCAATTAGAGGGAGCGAGGTCAAAGAGCGAAAGATTTATAACAGTTTTAGATTCACGTTAACGTATAATGAAAGACACACTTTTACGAATAACATTAAATTTATGTAGTCGATATCAACACTCGTAAACAATGATTTGATTGTTCTTTTTCCATTACAAATTATGTACCTACCTATACCTTGAACGAGTGAAGTGAAATTATATAACCTTTGCTTTTTGTGAGTTGGAATTCGAGGATAGAATGCTGAAATTATCTTTTTGTCAACAAATCAACTCCATCACGACTTTTTTCATAAGTGAGGTAACTAGCGGATCAACTGCTTGTAATAAACATGCAAGTCGTTGTCTTCGTGCCAATAAAAGTTAAGACATGCAGGATGGGTGCCATACGTCATCAGAGAACTGAAAATAATAAATTTTTAAACCGTGATGTTTTACGAATATCTGCTCCTTACAGGGCACTTGAAAACTGACGGAAAAGAATGGGATGTATTTTTTGTTAACCGAAGACTCCTCTGGAAACCGTAAATTTTACATACCTATACGCTCTAAAAGTCTGATTAGTTTTGTCATTTATTTTCATAATAAAACCACCTTAGGTAGAATTGTACATTTATTTAAATGATGTATTCACTCATTTTTATTGTAAGAAAAAATCAAGTTTCTTTATTCATATTGAATGAATATATTTTCGTGCTATTATTGTATAAATGCTAAGAATGCTGCATGAAAAGATATTATAATAAAATAAATTAAACACGAAATTCCTCGAATGAATACATCAAATATATAAATGCTGAATCTTAGTAGTAATCAGCTTGTAACACTATAGACGACAAGAGAGCTATTTAAATTTATTATGTAAATGAAGCAAAATCCTATGTACCGACATAAACACAAACAATACTTACAATAAGGGTAAGTATATAGTACATTATATATATTTGTGTATCTACTGCCCACAAATACCAGATTAAATACAATAATGTAGATAGGTATTAGGTGCCGCATTAGGGGTAGATAGAGAGTATTTATACACTGGTAGGGACTTACTATTCTACATAATATATTCTATAGTAAGTAGATGGTTGTAACATTTCACGATTACACATCATCCATTAAAAGCTTTCATTCAATTCTATTCTCATCATACATTTCAATTAAACATTTAATATCTACTTACTGCTACCATATCACGGGGAGTTTACATTAATTCCACTCCATCAATTTAACTCCCGCTAGTGTTGAGTTACAAATAATAGCTGCTTACTAATTAGTTATGTGGAAAATGATTACTGGATAAATTAAAACAAGCTTTATAGATTTTAAAACGAGAGAGACGTTCCTCAACTTTTAAGTTCAATTATTGCAATTTATTGTATGAAATTGTTTAACGTTATTCGTAGACACCGGAAAGCCAACCTAGAGCCAAAACGTAAGAAGCGTCGGGACGCCTTTCTCATTACTTTGATTTGATAAATTGTAAACATGATTCTACGATCAAGATGACTTCTGTAGGAGCTTTTTATATGGTAAGTTCTTATTATTAGAGTAATAAAATATATAGTCAGGATGAAGAAGAAATAGAAAATAGTCTAGAAGTTATTTTAATAATTGGTTTTATCATCTTCGCAATGTGCTCAAACACAGTGAGACAAAGAAAAATATATAAAAATATTCTAAACATTCAATGAAAATATGTAAGTAACTCTATAATAAGCACCATTCAAAAATCTTTAATCCGTATTAATCCACTCTCAAAATCTCGCTCTCCTAGCAAAGAGAACAAATGAAATTTATTATGAAATTAGTTTCAAAGACAAACCTTAAAGAATGAATTATTGAAATATAATACATAATAGAATATTTATTCAGTTATAATTTAATATTTTCATCTCGCTTGTTGACTATATTGTTTAAAATTTTCTTATTCCCTCACGTCTCATTTATTTAGAACAATGAATAAAATTAATAATAATAATCATATTAGCCTGAAGATGTAAATATCAAAGCGCTCGAAACTCGTCTTCGAAAACCACTTATTGACACGTACTAGCAGATGTCGACATCTTCATAATACGTATTATAATTTGATTGTCAGTTGTTTTGTGTTTCTTTGATCAAAGAATGAATATAATTATTATTATTATTACTAAAACACCGAGAGAATCCTCTTAACGGATAACATCTTTTGTCGCTGTTAAAAATACCAGGATGGCAATTGTTAATTATTTTATTCACAGGAAGATATGGTATAAAAGGTGATTTTAGTATTATCTGCTCTTTTCGAACTTTAACGTTACGTTTAATGTTTTATGTGAGAACAAAATTTGAACGTCAATGATTGTTTTCGATGGAAATAATTTTGGAATAAAAAGAATGTACATATAAATGTCTGGTAGTTAATAATTTTAATTAACTATTGTTAATTATTATGTTATTCGCAAGAAATTGAGTGTATAGTAGAATAATTATAATTTAGTCAATAAAATATAAAAAAAATACATTATGTATATAACAATGATAAGAGTAAGAAATAAGTTTTAGAAGTTTTATGTCTTGATACAAAAATTAGAATGTGCCGTTTTATTTTGTTACAAAAACAAGTCGAAGAAAAAGATAATAAATTTTATAATTTTTTTACAGTAGGTAATATTTCCTAACAGAGAGAGAGCGCGTAACCGCAATGAAAATATCAATTGCTACTTTATCTTTTTAGTTCTCCCAGCTCTTGTTTTTAATCCTTTCACCCCATTGCTTATTATGTATTTCCAAGTCTAGCAGCAGCGCGGCAGGTAGATCTGGTGGATGAATGGAAACTGTGAACAGATGAGTAGAAGAGAAAGGGATGGAAATCAGGAGAAGGTAGTCATCCCCTTCCCGCCCACTGTATTGAGTCATTGTGGAAATAAGATATTCATTTTGTGCCAACATTCAGCTCTTTTTATATTTCAAAAAATGTGTCGAATACTAGTCGGGCATCAAAATATAATTGTAAAGTCGCAAACGTGACTTATTCCTTTTAAAGGTGCTACACTTATTATTGGGTGATATGCTCCATTTCAAAGGAGATTTTTAATAAATAAAATTTTCCGTAAGATGATGTAAAAATATATAAGGAGGGTCCACATAAAATGCGTTTTCAAAAAAAAAAACACAAATTACAGGTTTATTAAATTTAAAGTAGGTGCGTAAACGTTGTGAAAATTCATTTTGATATGAGTTTTAAAATGTTAAACTAAACACTGTTTAATTTTCACGTATGATTATTTAGTCAATTAGTATAGACTAAATTCTAATTGCCGAGCGCTTTCGCCTTGCGGCATCTTCAGGGCAAGAGTTACTTAAAACTAAAGAATAGAACACACTTACCTACATTATATAGTCTAAGGGTTAGATGGAACAAAAGGAATTTTAAGAAGGGGTGTTCTTATATCTAATAGTGGTGAGAATGAAGGAATTTGGACATTAACAATGTCTACCTTATTAGATATACATTTATTAATTTTCATTGTTTCCAAAGCATTTAGTTCACAACTCTTACCTTCCGAGTGTAATACCATTACATTGTCAGGATGGAATGAGTGATCCTGTTCAATGCAATGGTCAGCCATCTCAGAAAGACTAGATAATCCTCTAAATGCTCTATGGTGTTCCTTCACTTTCGTACAGATTGCTCTACCAGTTTGGCCAATGTATCTTGCATTACGATCGTTACACTATATGCAATATACGCCACTCCCATTCAGCTTATCTCTTTTGTCTTTGTTATTAAATATCAATTTACTTTTATTATTCATAGTATAAAATGCACAGCGATAAAATGGTTTCATTAAATACGCGGCGGAATAAGAAATATTACCGATGTATTATATTTTCCTCCAAGGTTTATCTGAATCAATTGACTTTAGGATATATAAATTGGTTATATACTTGTTGTTTTTGTTTTTTTATTTAAAATTTTAGTGACAATATTATTATCATAGCCATTTACTGTGGCTAACTGTTTTGTTATTTCTAATTCTTTATTGAATTCATCCTTATCTAAGGGCATATTCAATAATCTATGAAGATGCCGCAAGGCGAAAGCGCTCGGCAATTAGAATTTAGTCTATATTAATTGACTAAATAATCATACGTGAAAATTAAACAGTGTTTAGTTCATTTTAAAACTCAAATTACAGGTTTACTCATGAAGGTGCAAATCTTGAATCCATCAGTCTCATGAGAAATAAACTATTATTAGTTTCAGATGGAGTAAGGTATTTGGGAATTTATTACAAACTTTGAATCATTTAAAAATTATGTATAATGAAAACGGGCCCAAAGTAGGGTGGTTCAACACCGTAGCTTAAAACTAGATTCACAAAATATGTTATTAAATTCTTAGAATTATGTCTGACTTACGTGCTGTTGTATCTGATTCTTATATTTTAAAGGAATACGTTGATACAATATGTTATAATATGCTGATTGTGTTATTATTGTTGAGAATTGAAGAAAATTTGAATACACACATTACATTCAAATTCAAATCTATGAAAACCAACATACAACAAAAGCTCTCAGTAAAGATATGTAGAATCCGTAGAAATTGAATGGACAGCGGGAGGCTCTAAAAGCACAAAGAGACTGCTTTGACGCTGATTCCATGATCAACTCCATATTTCAATTTTCAGATCGCTGAAGCAAGGTGAGAGAATTCATAGAGGAGATATTGTTCCAGAAAGAAAGGAATGAGGGGAGGCTACAACTACTGGAGTGAAAAGAAGACAAACTTGCAGCTTAGGGTAGATCGCAAGTTGCAAAAAAACAGAAGGGGTTTCAGCCGGTAGAAGTCCGGCACTATTTAGTCTTTCAAACTGGGTGTTCATGACGAGATTCCCATCAACAAAAAAAGCAAGTACATACTTATAATATTTGGAACCGAGTAATAAACGTCTGACTATACAATAGTACAGTGCATTGTATGTTAAGGTAGATGAATATTATACATCTCTCAGATGATGATAGTTAATCGGAGAATGAAGTTATTTCTTACAAAATTAATTCTATCATAATAATAATAGAATCATAATACACTTTGTATACCATGGGACGGATAATTATAATATGCAAATTAAAAAGGTTCACATTGCTTGTTTGAAAGTTTTGCGTTTGAGATAAATTGAATAGTATATCTTTATTTGTTAAGATAATACTATCAAAGAAATGAATCGTAATTCAAAAGCTTTAGTCTTTTATCCAGCCTATGATTCGCATTTAGTTTTCAAAACAAGCATCTAAGAAGGATACCTTAAGACCTTTTTAGTGACTTGTAGTCAGTTTAAATTGTAGGATACGGAAATGAAAATAGTCCCATGAAATTCACTCGATTGCCGTATGCCGTACCATGAAAGCTAAGATAGGAAAAGAAGATGACAATGATGATGATGATTCTGGATGATTTTGTTTTGACGTCGTTTAACAGTCCCTATACCGTCTCAAGGGCGACGGTGAAGAGCGCAGTTTTCAATTTGCTTCTGAAGCTGGTGACAATCTGATTTGACAATGGCCTTACTTGAGACATATTCTGGGAATGTCTTATTATAAATATCTTTTTAAAAATTCTGGATAAAAGAGTATAAGTGTTGAGAAGCATGAGTTGGTTGTCCGATGATATATTCTCGGGCTTATGATTGGTTGGTAGAACGCTGCATGATAGAGTGAAGAATGAGGATATACGTAGAATGAGTGGATGCAAGAAGAGTGTTGTGGAAAGAATGCGCTTGAATAAACTACGGTGGTTTGGACATGTTGAACGAATGAACGAGGTAAGAATGACAAAGAGGATATACTTGTCTGAAAGAAAGGGTGTGAGGAAGCGCGGGTGGCTTGATTACGTGGATCAAATTCTCAAAGACCGCCGCGTGTAGAGTAAGAGGAACCAACGTACGTGTATGGGAAACTGTATGAATATGATTGTATAGGCGTGAGGGTATAGTATAGTTTAGTATGATTGGATTATCTCGGGTTCGAATCCCAATCCTTAAGTCCACCTTCAAACAAAAGCATGTTGTTTAGTATCAGCGTGTTTGGGGTATATTTAAATATGAAATGAACATTGAGTCACCTTATGAGTTATGCAAACTAAAAGTACTAATTAAAATAATAAATATTAATGAGAGATTTAATGATGATATTTTTATCATAAAACTCATCGCACACTAAACTTATAACGAAATTCATGCATTCGCCTTGTGCTTTATATATTATAACACTATATAGTTAACTGCTAACAATAAGAATAAGTATACAGAAATCTTTATTATTGCCAACCAATGAAAGCTTTACTTTAATTGAAGTCGTTATCTTTATCTTTGAGCTCCATTAAAACGAAGGGACATAAATTATTACATATAAAAAAGGAACATAAAGTCATACGTTTTCATATATAAGTATAGTTTGTAATCAATGATAGGTACGTATTGATCCTTGTTTATTAGATAAAAATATTGATAACTTTATTCCAGAAATTATATAATCATATTGTTTTTTCATTATTTTTTTTAGCTACCCATGACTTGAACAGCGTGAAGGAATTCGGGCTATGTTTTCATGACATAATACATGAAATAGTTAGACAAACATTAGTTCTTATTTATTAATAAAACACTATAATATATTATATTAGTTCAACAAAACCATTCAACGAAATATTAGTTCAACAAAAATAATCTAGTTTTCTGTTTGCACATACTATGATGACTGCAAAAAGACTAAACTTTGTTTAAATTGACAATATTAATTTAATTTAATTAATTAACTCCAAGTGGAGTAATTAATTAAATTAATAAATGTGCTTGATAAATAAAACATCTCTGATTATATGTAGGTAGTATATTATTACGTGTAAACTATTCTCGAATGGTTTTGTTTGTACTTGGTATGCGCATAAAGAATATTGTCATAGTTTTGAAAGAAGCAAGGGATGCTTTACCTAGCAATCTCTATCCTCTTTCAGATATCTGGAATTTGGAAGCGGATATTAAACGACACTAAAATATATGTGTTTGCATTTCGCCAATACCGTAAAAGGCGACAAAGCAAGATGACACAGATAGATAGTACGGATTATGAATTGATTTTAAATTGCACTAGAATATTTCACAAAACCGTACGTGTGCTGTGTACCTACACTGTGTATTGGAATATCTTGAACCAAGTTGTTTGTGATGGAAGAATTATAAGATTTTATTTTATGAAAATCGCGCAAGTGTGTATTTTGTTGAAATTTGTAATATCATAAATTTATTTATGAATATAAAATAACATGGATTCTGTAATTTGAAACAAGTGTTTCTTTCTACTATTGATTGTTAATTCGCAGAGAGACGTCTTTCGACTTATAAGGTCATTATCTCATTACTACGTGTGCACCGATACAATTAATAAATATATATTCTGTTTTCCTGTTAATTAATCAATGAGGTGTTAATTAAACATTTACTATAAATAAATTGGTAATTAATTAATTAAACCATTTTACAAATAATATGTACGACAGTTAATGAGTAGGTATATTAAAAAAATCATATGATTTCAGTTTCAAAGATATGAAAATAATACGAATAACATATATTTTAAAGTATTTTATAAAGCGACTGAAATTTTATGAAACGATTTCAGACTTATTTCTAATAATTGAGTAAAAGAGATAAAAAGTTTGTAAAATGGTGATTTTGCATAAAAAATTACTTAAATGTAAATTCAACAGATAGGTATGTAAAAAGTGATGTATGAAAAAACACAAAAGTTAACCGTTTCAAATTCATACAATTTATTTTATTCTAGGGTTAAAGCTATTGTCAGTATAATTTAATATTCCAGTGACTCGCAAACAAGTAACAATAAATCAAATAATATTGAATTTTAAAGTTTATTTCCGTTGAGATATAATTCGACTACGAATAAGATCGATAGTATACTCGTTATAAAGCCCATTTTCAATTTTTGTCTTTAAGTTTAATCGGAGAGTTAAAAGTTTACCTACAATGTGTTCATTCGATACTTGGGTAACCCTGTGAAATGAAATGATTCTGTTGTTGTAAATAGTACTTTACCAAGACAATGGCACATGTTGGCTTGTGGTATAATACAACCAGGTGATTTATATTCCTTATCTCGCGTTCACCTTTTCCTCTGCCTATCCTTTCCACGTTTCATTATCGAATCACAATAAATTCATTAGGACGGACCTCCAGCGCAACACCGCGATGTAATTCCGAACAACTTCGCAGGTGGATTAGCTTGTATCATATTATAATCGTCATACATTCACAAAGAGTGTGTACATTTTATATAATGCATCATTATAGTATTGTGAACTTGTAATAAAGGTAATGCGTATTATTATATAAACATGCCAACATGACATAAGATATTATTGTAATTCTTATAGGTTATTATAAACAACGGTGTGATTATAAAGTTAACCAACAGGAATTTAGAAAACAGTTACGAGTCAATAATTATTCCGCTCCAGTAAAGAATAAGTCATCCACTCCTTTTGATAAATTTTCGAGTAATTATGGAGTAAAATTTTGAATTTTGGTTATATAAGAGAAAACTTCATTTACAATTGATAACGTTTTTTTACGTATTTTACCATTTTGAATAACTTGCATTTTATGGCCCAAGAGTTTTGTAAACTCAGTCCGTTGGGGCCTTAGATAAGTAATTATATCATTATTCAATTAACGGCTGACAACTTGTCCATGGTCTGATTTTGTTTATAATTTAACATTATTTAAAGGTTCATTATGTTAATAAGGTACGTATAAAGTCTCAAGTATTTGATATTTAAATTGAATTTGTAATACAAAGTGCCGAATTATTTAAATCGTATTTGAAAAACACAAGTTGATCTTTAACACCCAATGCATTTTTAGTACAGTTCAATGTTTATAAAAAGTATTTCTTAATAAATGCATCAAAGTTTAAGACACAATATCAATTTGATAATATCAATCTATTAATAAATAAATATCAATCTATTAATACCATCACGTCATATCCTTCAGGTGTGGTACTTTGAGGATTAACTGCACCTAATAAACCTGCAGGTTGTCCTTTCTGTGCCAATGAAGACATTCAAGATGGTATACCTCATCGATCGATCGATTATAGAAGACGCTTTATCGCTCAATTGCTAAATTCGTGTTAGTCCGTTGACTACACCACTTGTAGGATGTGCCGTGATGATATACAAAAACTAAATTCATGATATTTTGTAAATAGGTACTCCCTAAAATAGGACTTTAACTTTTTTCTTCGTTTTCGAGTGTCCTGTAAAAGACAAGTCATCATCATCATCGCCCTCAACGCTCCTCTCGGGAGCACAGGGCATAAACCAGCCTTCTCCATTCAGAGCGTCTCTGTGCCAATTGCGTCACCTCTTTCCACGACATTCCTTGCGCTCTCATATCGTTGTCATAGGAACGGTGTATTGTGAAAGAGGGACGCCCGGGCCTACGGAACCCCTGCGGACGGAAGAACAGTGCTCTTTTTGGCCAACTATCATTGGGCATTCTCAAAACATGTCCCAGCCAGGACCATCGTCTCTCTTGTATTACGGAGATTACAGCTATTAGTTAAATATTACTTAATGAGCTGCAATATCTTTAATTTTACGATGAAATATGCCACCAATCCTGAATTACTTACCTATTACGGCACGGAGAGAGGGAAATGTGTTCATTATAATATGATAATAAAATAAAAAAAAAATAAAAAAAAATAAGTAAATAAAAAAAAATAAAAAAATATATAAAAAAAAAAATAGTTCATCAACAATCTTAACCGGTGGGAGATGTCGTGATGTTGTTGCCATATATATTTGGAAGATCTTACTACATATTTCAATTAGTGTATTTCAATTGTGCCCTGTCACTTGCACTATGGAGGATATTTTTGACGCATCTCCACCAGCTGTGCGTTTTGCACAGTACTGGAGATCAGTTTGATTGGTTTTTTTTCTGGGTTTCGACACGATAAATAATAATCAATTAGTGTAGATTTCCAGCAAACATTAAAACAAAGTAAACATTAAAATAAACTTAAAATATAAAAGCCACGGGTAGGTAACTGGTGAAATATTGACATCCAATTCTTTTTCGCAAGTTTTTGAATGTCCTGCAAAAGGCAGGTGTTCAAAAAAATAAAGACATTTTACATCTCAAATTCAGCGATGAGGTTTGCCATCCATCCTGAATATCTTAATACTGTATTTTGTTAGCACAGAGAAGACGGCCTGCTTATTTATAACATGCAGTTGGTCTGCTGGCTACTGATAAAATATCATTCTTTCACAAGCGATATTTTTAAAATAATTTTTTTTATTCTCGCACAAGCGATATTTGTAGCATCCTGTTTATTAGGTTATAAAGGGCTTATCGCATGTAAGTACACGCATTCGTACAAACATACCCAATAATAAAACATTCTTACTTACGTACATTTATATAAAGCCGGTTATATATTGCTTTTGGGCCGTATTGAAAGCTCCAAGTTTTATGTGCTAAAGAACAAATAAAATATGGGATCGTAAGTTTAAGATTTGTTGAGGTTTCCATACGATTTGTTAAGTGACAAAAGGTTTATCAGAACAATGTGTCACTTTTTAAACTGCGTGATAGTTTTCTATTTGTTAAAAAAAATCTTGATACATAAAAAAAATATCTGCTTCAATGTTTCAATGTCTGAAAAATAAATTTAATTTTGGAACGAAGACTTACATAATACGTATTTTGTGTGGACTTCACAAAAAATACTAGTACGATGATTGATTTTAATAACTCAAATTGCAATTATTTACTTTAATCTAGGTAAAAGATGTTAAAAACAGTTTTGCCTGTTTTTTATTTAAATTATTCGTGGAGCGATTTGGTGTCAATTGAGTTAAATATTTTCTAGATTTTTTATCTGTAACGGTATCATAAGAAAAACGGTTAATTATGAGAGGTATAGAGAGACGTCGGGGGGGCTGGCAGAAGGCCGACATCGTGGCTGGACTGGATATACGAGATTGGACTGGAATGAGAGATGTGGAGGAGTTGTTTCAGACAGCGCAAGACCGAGAAGCCTATGCGAGAGTGATCGCCAACGTCGGGGGGACCTGACAGGGCACGTACAGAAGAAGAAGAATGAAAGGAAGTCTACAATAATTTTGACTGATATTATATAAATAATTATTAAATCATAATTAGCAGACCAGTTTCGACCTGGATATTCATAATTGCCAGGGACCTGAGGGAGGCGGAGCTGCGTTCGGAGGATGCAGGGGACCGGAGAACATGGAGGATGAGGACTAGAAGAGCCGACTCCAAATAAATGAGAAAAAGGTTAGGATGATGAAAAAAAAATACTATTTCATAATCATAGAAAATATTGTTTAATTTTAAATTATTTATATTCATATCATTACGTCTAATTAAACTTATAGTCAACATGAAAATCGTCTTCTTTAAAAATAAAAATAAAATAAAATAATCTTTATTGTACATTTAAATAGTACAAATGGCGGGTTTATTGCCTGCAGGCAATATCTGACAACCAACCAGTTAACTTCTTTGTGCCAATAATAATAGCATTTATGAGATCTTATGATAATTCTTTTATTTATTCTATCTTTACTGTACATTGATTACAAACAATTAATTACATAAAAGGTACAGATTCAAGTTAGATACAATCAATATTTTACGTCATGTTTTACAAATACCTTGTTTCTCCAAGACACTTTAAAATGAATAGAAAAGAGAAGGAAATCCATTATTTGCTGGGGACTTTAAGGCACATGAAAATTGATATTATATACATAAATATTTAATTTCTCAATACGGACCTTGTACAAAGAAGTGATTAATACGTTTGGGCAATTTCTTACATTACTATGTTATATAGATGAGTATGTTTCATACATTATATTACACATATAAATTTCTATGGGTACCTACTTTAATCGATGCGTCCTGAAAGATGTATCTTATTTAATGCCATTGCTAATTGGCATGCGAAAGCTTATTTTCTTCCAAAGAAGAATTACTGCAGCCAACGAACAGATAAAGATATTTATTGGATTGCATTGAATTATTTTTCGATAATGAAATTTATTGGGTCTTCAATAAAGATGTTGAATTTAAATTCAATGAATCTATGTGACACTGGTGTGTGATACACTTGAACTTGTGCTTCAAAGGTTTTGAATAGATTTATTCATATGTATTTTTATAGAATATTATGCTTTGAGTACGGAAATATATGACCATACATAAATAAGAATGCATTTTAGTATAAGTTTGCAAAGTATTCAAAATTATAAAGAAGTTCGTGGGATTTTTATACTTTTTTATTCTATTCTTCTACATTCTATTTTCTCGCGCCGCATCGCAAGTGGGATAGGTAGAGAAAACGGAACTCCATAAAGATCTGTCGTTACATAATTCTTTCGCTTCTTCTACCTTCTAGCAATTTTTCAATTCTTTTTTAGAATGATAAGGAACAATATCTGTAACCTTTTGCTGAAAACACCATTATAAATTAGGTTAGTGAATTTATTATTCTCTTAATATTATTTCACCAACTACAGATTTGACTTTTGACGAATATATGCTACATATAAATTTATATTAGGTCACCTACTCTAATATGTACATTTTTTAGTTTCCTGTAAATGCCAGGTTTTTGTAAAAAATCATTTATAAGACATTTAAATTTTTCAATTCAGCGATGAGGTACGCTACCCATCTTAAATGCATATAACTTTTATTGGCGCAAAAAGGACGACTTGTATTCAAGTTCCATGCAAGTTCGTTGGCTGTTCCACATATATATATATATATATATATATGAGCTTGCGATATAGTAAGAATTTATCAATGAACACTGCACACAATAAAGTATTTGTGGATGTGTGGGTCTCAAGGTGAGATCCGCTTCGCCAACTTGGTCCACCGCCCACTGACGTGGTAGGGTGGAAGATGCCAATAATAGCTTACTGGTACTGATGAACTTGAGAGTGTTAAAACATAAAAGAAGTTGTCACCCAAACGTAAACTAAATAGGAGCCCCTGGACTCCTGAAATATCCGGGAAAAGAGGTTATTTAAATAAGACAAATACTGACTGTTTAACGTACCTAGACAAAATAATTTGAAATACGTTTTCAAGTATGATTTCCTTATTCCTTCTTGACGCCAGAAGCAAATAATGGGAAACATGTCGGAAGCATTTTGCATCCGCGTGGAAGTTATGTTGTAGGTACATTACACATTATGCTCATTCGTACAGCTATCTTCCTGACAGCTTATTATATCGGGGATGTCTTTCCACATTAATATTATGGATGCTGATGCTTAAATACGTACAAACCTATTTACGAGTACATTTTACGAAGGAATGTTGAATATGCAGTTGTTGCTCAAGGACAAAATCTTAGATTTTCAGAACAAGTTTCACAGTGTATGCAGAAAATAATTATTTAAACACGCGATTCACATGGGTTAGTTGGAAGATATCGCGTCCCTGCGATAAACGCGCCCATCGCACAAAATTTTTCGTTTATTCCTTGAGATATAATTATTTTTATACAAATATTTTGCACAATAAAGTTTATTATTATTATTCACATGTTGATGAAACAGTCAGGAGATATTTTGAAAAATGCAATTAATACTTAAAATTGTTAGTATGCATTATTATAAGTCAAAAATTATAAGTAAGCATTATTATAAGTCGAAAAAGAAAACCAAGGAGAAGAAGAAGATTATATAAGTCAAAAATTCCATCCGTCGCATTACGGCATATCCCACAAGTGCGGTAGTCAGCGGACCAACAGCATGAAATAATTTGTCGTGCTCTATAGGTGCCAATGAAATTCAAGACATTTAGGATAGGTGGCACACGCCATCGGTGAACTGAATATGTTTAATTTCATGTCTTAAAATATGATGTTTTACAAATACCTGCCTATTGCATGACACTCTTAAGCAAACAGAAAAGAAAGGATGGCGTATTCTTGACAGTAGACGCCACGGGACCGGGTAGATTAAAAATTCAATGATATTATTTTTATGAGATAATCAACACAAAATACAAAAAGATATTATGCTTAAGTATGAAATGTTATATGAGGATCTCGTGGCACCAAAGAACTGCTTCTGATGTTATGTTAAATGTTACGCTTGTTATGTCTCACTTGTTCACATATGACACTATTAATCAGAAGCAGTTCTTTGGTGCCACGAGATCCTCTCGCACAATGGATTGGTGTCTTGTTGTTTTTCTTTTTTTCATTTTTTGTATAACTTTTGTAATAAATGACAAACTTGTGGGCTTGGTATTATATAGCAAGGGGTCGGATAGTGAGTGCGGGTTGAGTAGGATAATGCATTGTCTTTGATTTGTGATTGTGTGTATTATTTCTGTCCATGTGTATTTTCAAATGTTTTGTAATAATGATGAATAAAAAAAAAAAATAAAAAAAAAAAATATGTGATAACGCGTATTGTATGTGAAGTTGATACGAATATTTTCTCTAAAATAAATTAAAAATAATAAGTATATTTCAAACAATAATTGACTTACATTTTAGTATAAAGGATTCGAGCTGCAATATACATACTGGGGTATTTCACGTCATTTCACCAAGCCTAGGTAACCCATCACTTGCGATTTTTATGATTTTTTATTTACAAGTTGTTATGACCAAGTTATGAAACCATGCCAATTTTTTTTGGTCTAGGTCAAATACTTTCCAAGTTATCGGGGTTCAAAGTTTACCGGCGAGGTCCGTTTTTGTCAACATCGACGTTGTGCCGCTGAAGAGAAAAAAAATCATAGCTCAGTTAATCCTTAATATTTTCGTGTCATATTTTTACCATTTATTCTGTGATATGTACTGATGATATAAAAAAATATTTTGATGTGATATGTTGTTTTGAAAAAATTTTAATAAATATTATTAGCAAATTTTGAGGTTAGAAAACATGACTTTTTCAAAGTTAAATATGAAAGAGAGGCAGTATGGTTACCAAATTGTTTTTTCTTTATAAGTGTACCTTAAAGATCAATCTAACAGGTTATGAAAGAAAATTTGTGGTTTTTTGCTTGCCTGAGCCGCAGTTCGCCTGTTTTACACCCTCACTTTTCAGTACAATACACGTCTTAGGAGATAGTGTAATTGGAGTCGTAAATCTATTTATGTCTACATAAAAAGCTACACTCGTTACATTTATTGGATTAACACCATAACATAACTTTTTACAAATGATAAAACTTACAGATGTCCTCTCTGCGCCAATTATTGAGATATTTTCATACATTTCAGATTCAAAACACGAAACTTGATTTACAATCAACAGAAACCTAAATTCTTGTTTTGACACACTGCCTGATACCTATATATTAAATAATTACTTATGTTATGAAGATAGAGTAGCTTGGCAGCCATATTTGAACCATGGACTTTCCACTCGAAGTCCGAAATCTTTCCATCACGGAATGAGAATGGGTTGCCGATTCATTGAAGTGTGATGGATAAATATTACTGCAATTGAGTTTTTTAACTATGTGACTTCTACAAAACACTTAAAAGTATTAAAAAAATATATGTCCTTATGATGTACAGTACGAGTGTATTGTATATGAAATGTCGAAACTGTGTTAGACAATGAATCTTGTTCTGTGCCTTAATGAAATGTATTTGAGACATGATGCATACGAGATTCAACTTTTTTTAAGCTTTGAAATATTACCTTATTTTTTAGAACATGTATGGACAATTGGCACGGGTCGAGCTAGTCCCAAATTAAGGTATGAATCTTGTATTATGGATACCTACTAACTTAAGTATACTAAGCAATCAAGTAATAAATTTTCTTTAATAAAAGAAATTATAAATAGAATTAGAAGTGTTAAGGCTTATTTGAAAATATTTGCTTGTGGATAAACATGTCCCAACCAAAAAGTAGGTAACTTGGAAAGTATTTGACCTAGATCAAAAAAAAAATTGGCGTTGTTTCATAACTTGGTCATAGCAACTTGTAAATAAAAACTTGTCCCAACAAATAAATAGGTAACTTTGAAAGTATTTGACCTAGATCAAAAAAAAATGGTTTTGATTCATAACTTGGTCATAGCAATTTGTAAATAAAAAATCATTGATATAAATTGACCCAGAAGAAATTTTGTAGAATAACGAAATATTATTTTTATATGATAGTATCTTTTGTTTCCAAAACTACATTAATTGTTGTTTAATATTTGTTTTTAACGGCTTTTAGCCTTTATATTATATTGTAACAAAATAGAAATATAACAAGTTTAGATGACATACCAGTTACCTATTTATTTGTTTACTGCATCTCTACAGAAAACTAAGGACCCACGTAATAAGCAAAAATTTCACATGTCAATGCACAGAGGACATGTTTATCCGTCCATAAGCAAATATTTTCAGATAAGCCTTAACACTTTTATTTCTATTTATAATTTCTTTTATTAAAGAAAATTTATTTCTTGACTGCTTAGTACCATTTAGTTAGTAGGTATCCATAATACAAGATTCATACCTTAATTTGGGACTAGCTCGACCCGTGCCAATTGTCCATACATGTTCTAAAAAATAAGGTAATATTTCAAAGCTTAAAAAAAGTTGAATCTCGTATGCATCATGTCTCAAATACATTTGATTAAGGCACAGCACAAGATTCATTGTCTAACACAGTTTCGACATTTCATATACAATACACTCGTACTGTACATCATAAGGACATATATTTTTTTAATACTTTTAAGTGTTTTGTAGAAGTCACATAGTTATAAAACTCAATTGCAGTAATATTTATCCATCACACTTCAATGAATCGGCAACCCATTCTCATTCCGTGATGGAAAGATTTCGGTCTTCGAGTGGAAAGTCCATGGTTCAAATAAGGCTGCCAAGCTACTCTATCTTCACAACATAAGTAATTATTTAATATATAGGTATCAGGCAGTGTGTCAAAACAAGAATTTGGGATTTTGTTGATTGTAAATCAAGTTTCGTGTTTTGAATCTGAAATGTCTGAAAATATCTCAATAATTGGCGCAGAGAGGACATCTGTAAGTTTTATCATTTGTAAAAAGTTATGTTATGGTGTATATCCAATAAATGTAACGAGTGTAGCTTTTTATGTAGACATAAATAGATTTACGACTCCAATTACACTATCTCCGATGATGTGTATTGTACTGAAAAGTGAGGGTGTAAAACAGGCAAACTGCGGCTCAGGCAAGCAAAAAACCACAAATTTTCTTTCATAACCTGTTAGATTGATCTTTAAGGTACACTTATAAAGAAAATACAATTTGGTAACCATACTGCCTCTCTTTCATATTTAACTTTGAAAAAGTCATGTTTTCTAACCTCAAAATTTGCGAATAATATTTATTAAATTTTTTTCAAAACAACATATCACATCAAAATATTTTTTTATATCATCAGTACATATCACAGAATAAATGGTAAAAATATGACACGAAAATATTAAGGATTAACTGAGCTATGATTTTTTTTCTCTTCAGCGGCACAACGTCGATGTTGACAAAAACGGACCTCGCCGGTAAACTTTGAACCCCGATAACTTGGAAAGTATTTGACCTAGACCAAAAAAATTTGGCATGGTTTCATAACTTGGTCATAGCAACTTGTAAATTAAAAATCATAAAAATTGGAAGTGATGGGTTACTTTTTGCATTTTTTCTTGGTGATTTGAAATGAAATGCCCCTACTCCTTTAGAAAACAGAATTGGCCATTAAGCTTTTGAATAATCTTCGTCATGTTCAATTACATTATTTTATCCATGAAATGAGGCGCGGATGGAGAAAAGAATTAAATATTTCTATTATACGAAAGACAACAGTTCTCTACAAGGCAAACAAAATAATAATGGTATCATACATATTATGTCAAATGATGAACCATATAATTAGATATACATTGTAAGAGAGAGTTCATCAAAATCATTAAGTGATAATTACTAATTCAGTATCTCGTTACCTTTCTATGTTTATACGATAAGAGTATTAGTTCATGTGATGGTTTACATGTACAGTGATAAAACAAAACAGTAGTAACATTATTACCAACCATTGTCTTGTTATATATAATTAATTTATTCCTACCCTTCACGTGTAAGTTGTACATTCTAAACGTAAATATTTAAGTTAATTCGTAGGTATATTTGTGTGTTCGTTTACAATAAACAGCTTAACGTTCCTAATTTTAAAGTCATTTAACATCATCAATCTAACGATAAGGTATTCATGTCAATTATCCTGAAAATCTTGGTTTTGTAATTGTGTAAATTTTGCTACCCTACTACTGTCTAACTTATTTTATTTGCAAATCAATATGTTATAGTCATAATATTTATCGTTCTTGTTTTTTCAATTAATTAACATATAACATAACAAAACATGTGTAGACAATTCACACAGACCGAGCTAGTCCCAAACAAAGATATGAATCTTGTATTATGGGTACTAGCACGACGATACACACATTATATACAATGCACTGAACATATACACATGTAACACCCAGACCCAGGACAATTTGAAAAAGTTCGTTCTTCTCTTTGCCCTGGCCGGGAATCGAACCCGGGACCTCGTGACTCAAAGGCAAGCGCGTTAGCCTCCGCGCCACACCGGTCGTAATAGTCATAATGTTTTTTTTTAAATAGATAATCCTATTTTAATTAGACATAAAAATATGTTTCACCTTGAAATATCAGGTCTTACTTAAGTTTGTATATCATTTAAAATGTTGTTACTCCGATCATAGCTGAAACTGCGCCTTGTGAAAAAAAAAACCAAATAAATACGTTGTCAAAACTGTAAAAAATATTTGTATCCAAATATAACAAACATGCATATCATCACATTATTTCCTACCAGTGGGGTAGGCAGCGCAAAACCATATGAAAAAATATGCAAGTTTCTTCTATGTGCTAATTAAAGTTCAAAGCTTTCAGCATAATGCGACACACTTCATCGGTTAATTTAGATGTTGGATATTTTATACACGCTGTTTTACGTATAATTTCCTTTTACACGATACTGAAATATTACAGGATTTATTATTTTCTTTCTAATATTACTCTCACATATTACAAATATTTTTCAATAATACCTTTTTTCTCCACTCTCTTATACTCTTTTCCCATTTTAGGGAGATGACTTTTGGTTAATTTGACCATTTTTCTCCGAGCATAGTTGTGGTTAAGGCTAGTACTAATCATATTAGGTTTGTGGTAGGTGGCAGGCAGATGGAGTTAGAATGTGTAAATGAATTAGCGATTTGCTCGCATTGTATGGAAATACTGTTTTGTTTGCAAACACAAGAGTAGTAGAGTAGTAGTAGTTGCACCAGTCAAATTATTATTGTGGTTGTTGTTTCAGTATGTGTGTGTTCCATGTGATAAATTCTACATTAGAACAGTAGCTGCGGGTATTTTCTATGCCGTTTTTATTATATAAATATAGACTTATAATTATTTTGTAGAATTCTTGACACAGAAAGGTCTCCCATTTTTGAACACTGTAGGAGGCAAATATGCGTAAAAAACCCTCAAGAAAATATTTTATACATTCAATACAGCGATGAGGTAACCAACGCATAAATGTTTAATTTTTATTATTACGGGGAGAACGTTCGATGTTTATTATATGCAGTTAGTCCACTGGATAATCAACCTGAAGAATATGCTGTGATGGAATAGATGGATGAAAATAGCGCCTTTTACTTAAAACATGTGTTCAAAGATGCTGTACTGCGAAAATATTTTCCATAACTTCCAGCAAATAGTTTCGTCTTCGGTTTTCTTCTTCCAGGATCGTACAAGACCTACATTTTCTCTTTTACACGTTAGGTTCATCTATAAAACTCACACAATTCTTCATATATTTTCACCAATTCAATGTTCTTAGCAAAGTTCGTCGGTAGCCTGGAGGTAGAGTCTCGGCCTCGTGAACAAGGGGTCCGTGTTTCGATACCAGGTGCCGGCAAACTCCCCTGTCACGACACAAGCTTTTAGTAGCTTACTGTGAAAGGTGTAGGTATATGGTTGTATTTGGGTTTATAACAAAAACCCAGATATATCTTTTTTTTAAAAAAAATCTGCAACCGTAATTTACCTGACCACTAATTCAGCTATGTATAGATAAATATTAGCATTCGTAAATTGTCAGTGCAACTATGGATTTTCAGTGCACGAAAAAAGACTTAAATAAGTAAATAAATAAAACATAGACTGAAAGGTATATAAGTTGACTATGCCGTTTGATTGATTATGCCGTTATAGATGTTGCCGTTGCTTTTGCATATTTCCGTACCCAGTAAACCCAATAATAATATCTTCGCAAGCTTCCTACCACTACATACAGTTTCCAGTCAAAACAGATTATGTAAATAAGTCGTTACTGCTTCAGTCGGGATATGAATCCTATAACAATATCGTTACAATGTCAGTAGAAATAATGTGTTCTACGTTCTGTGAATGTAGCCGAGTTATAGTAATTCCTTTAATTGTGTTATTACAGTCAAATGAGAAACAAACGCGAAGTGGAGATGAGAGTATCGAAATCCATGACAGAATCACGCCGGGTATGCATTTGACTGATTAGATCAAGTTAACTATGAATGCGTCAATTTATAATGTGGTGCTCCTGATTGAGAACAGAAGAGGAAAACATGAAAGACTGTCCGGAGATCACGAACCCAAGAATTGGGGAAATGAATGAAGAGGGAAGGGGCAATAAATGAGCGACTGATATTTTAATGAATCGCTGTACAGTTTAACAAGCGATGAATTTTGGTCATTATTCTCATATTCACGCAATATATTGTCATTAATCCAGTAATTAACATCAACGAATCCAAACATTAGGCTCGCGAAACTATGACACGGTAATAATATTAATAATGGTTACGACTGATTAATCATTTATTTACGATCAATTGATGAAAGTAATTGAAGTCAGTGATACGAAAATTTTCAAAATAGCTATGTAGAAAAACTGTTGGTCAAATAGATGTTATTGAATTGAAAAACCAAATATAATACAATTTTCAATATTAAATTATATTTCCATGAGGTTCTTTTTCTTTCTGAGCCATCTCTTAAATGTGTGATATAGATGTTTCTTTCCATTTAGCCATCTTTTCTGAAGCGTTTTTTGCCAGTCTTCTATCGGAACGCGGAAACGGAGAGACACTTTTCGCAAGCAAGACATTCAAATCCTTTTTTCCATCCAAGTTCACAATTTAGGAATTCCGGGTGTTCAATTTTTGGGGTCCTCTGCTTTTGCCTTAATTTATTCAGTTCAGTCAATTGTGGAAAGGTTTTGTTCAGGGAGTCAATATCAGAGGCCTTTTTAGATAGCAAAAGAATTTTTGCGGTGAGTTTGGATGTCATAATGACAATAATTCCTGGAATATTTGGTGTAAATGAGGTGAAGATTTTGCTTTGATTAAATAAAAAAGAGCGGAGTGCAAAATTGTTCGCTAGTGTGTGTATTGAAATGTGGTGAAAATATTGTGTGTAATTGTGTATTCATTAACTTGCAACTATTAAAATCCTCTGCAGTAAGTATAAATATACTACATGTAGGCACCTGCATACAAATACTTAATATTATGTTAATATCAACTTAACTCCCACATATACTAAAACTAAATGCATGAAGCTACTGTACAAAAGTTTTCTAATATTATAATTTTCAAGAGTTTAAAATCCTTTATGCAAAGAGAAACTAATTTCAAACAAGGATATTATAAACAATCTTTACGTAAAATAACTATAACATATTTTACATTACCAACATGTTAAAGCAGTTGAGACTTTCGAAGTAAATGAGGATTTTTAGTTGCAAAAGAACAACCTTGTATATTTATTAATAATTTCGTAATTGCATGTCATTTGCATTAAATAAAAGAAGAGTCTTTAAACATATAACCAATAAAATATATTAACTTATTCTTCTTCAAGACTGAGGCTATTAAAAATAGATTTAGTACATTAGATTGTCAAAAGACCACAGTTCATATTCAAGATTAAATATGTACTAATTTCTTTCTCTTTTCTTAAAGCACAAACCGAGAGAACCATGTTCAGGTAGATACTCATTTGATAATTATTTAATAAACCATTAAATAAAATTCTCGATTATCCCAAATATATTGTGAATATAAACGCACATATTGGTAGAGTTATATAAAGATTTCTTCTACTAATTATTTTTTTGTAAGAAAAAAGATAAACAAAATAATTAGTTAAGTGAATATATAATAGCAATATTTCGTCTCGTTTTAATGTGTAACCTAATTTGGAATTAACGCCACGTAATTTCTATATTCTACCTGATGAAGGTTAGGTAAGTAGGTACTCGAGAATTGGATCAATTGTGTTCAGCTCCTATTGAACGGTTAATCTACACTAATCTACCTTACTCTTTGTTCCAGATGGCAGATCCAACATAGGTAGATAAATAGTTATATTCATTTAAGGTATTGTCAAATGAATATTTTTATTGTTTTGTTTTATAAATTGTCTTTTACTTTCCACAAGCTTTGACCCAGTCAATTTGCGATGCGGTGTACCCGGCCGAGAACAGAAGATGATGGCGCATGGTTGTCCATGAGGGGCTATCTGGAGATCAAAATCTTCAAAATTGGGAAAACGACTGAAGAGAGAGATAATTTGTGAATATGATATTTTAAATATAGTTGTACACCTACATAATCGTTTGATTCGTATGATCGCTTTACATTATGGAAATCATTAGATAATATAGTAGATTAATAGACAATTACAATACATATAATTGTTATAGTACATTGATATTATTTCTTTCACGTTTTGTTATCAATCATATTTGTAAAAACGACAGATAAAGCACTTAACGTTTAATAAAAAACAATACTTAAATGGTATGTAATTAGATAAAACATAAAACGCTGGCGATTTATAGCTAACATTAATTAAAGTAATTAAATGAACGGAGCTAAAGCAACATCTCTGAACGATTAAGATGATCAATATAAGATCGAATATTTTGTGTTAATTTAAAATTTACGTCCATACCGTAAAGTTTGATTATATTTGAAAGCGAGAGAAAGAGAGTGTCAATTAATATCCATATTTTCTCCGTTGATAAACGACATTGTCGACGAAATTGTCGCCCAATGTATATATACTTACCAACAATAATAAATTGGTGTTAAAAAGATTACTAGTATTTTTTTACGACTACGTCCCAATGTAATTTTACGGAAGAAATTGTAATATTTGGTAATTTGTTTTTAAGTTGTCTGTAAAACAAACGGTAATGCCTGCTAATGGTCATGAGAAAGCAATTTATTTCTTTCGTTCTTATGGAAATTTATAAGGGTAAAGTGATTACTGCGTACTAATACTACCTACTGCCTACTTATTTAGGAACAATTTGTTGGAGGAGGGAAATGGAATGTATTCGTATCAACACGCTTTTAAAATATTTCAACTAGTTACTTTAATATATATACTTTTTGATAATAATAAAGAAAATCTTTCTTATTTCATTGTCCTATTGGAATCTGCGATCATAAGAAATTTACAAGCACAACGTATATTTAGGCATGCATACTTTTAAAATTACAGGATTATTAAAAGGCGACTTACTGTACGTAGTGAGGCATTGTTGAGACAAATAATTCATAAAGTAACTCACGAATTGATTATTAAATATGTACAATTCAAATTAGCAATACTGTGCGAAATATGGCAAGTCTGGTTAAGTTATAAAATATAATAATGTTCACCAAATAGAAATATACTACTACCAATTAAAACTGATTTTGATATAGGTACCTATTGATATTTTACAAACCATTTTGTATCAGCAGTATCTTTTTTTATAGTTATGCGCTTTCGAAATATATTTATGAAGTTTTATGACTAAATTTATTAATATAAACAAAAAGGTGAATTATATCATTAACAGATATAATAAAACTTTTTAATGTCTTGTAATCTGCATAAAGTAATTGTTAACACTATCATTTGAATAAAGACAAAAAGGTTTATAGTTGGTCTAAAAAGCACCGCTATTTCATTGGCTCAGAAGATCCTTTTTCACACTATACAAATATTGTGATAAAGGTGGCAAAGCGTTAGAAATGTCGAAATACAAAGTGTCACTCAATAGAAGACATTCTTTGATCATTGTTTTAACCAATAACAATAAAAGAAAATATGAAGAAATATATGTAGTAGCAAATCCGAATCAAATTAAACTGTTCTACCCCAAAACATAGAGTAGAAACAAATCTTATAAATTTAGGAAATCTTTTAGCTCATTGAATCAAGATATTCCTATATGATGTCAGTATCATAGGGGCGCTGTATTAAGATATAAGCGCATCTAGGCTGTCGAATCTTGAAGACCAAAAAAAAAGATAACAAATATATATATATTTATCTATACCCTCACGTCGTGTCCCAGGTAGGAAAGGCAGAGAAAACGGAATGCCATGTTGATCTATCTTTACACCATTCTTTCGCTTCTTTCACTTAAGAGAATACTTTTCGAAAAGTACGTTTAGTAGGTAAGCTTAAGAAGTCTTAAAACAAGAACAGCGTTTAATCGATGAGTAAAATCAGTCAAGGGTTATGTAAATAATAAAGGAAACATTTGACACATGGTAATTACAATTAAGTTTGAGAACTATTGTAGATATGTTGACTGCCACTTATTCGTATATCTTCGTATGTGCAAATGAAATAAGTTTGGTAAACAAAGATAGTAGATAATATTATTAGATAGATATTCAATAAAGGGTAGAATGTAGGAAGGTTTGTAAGTTATTGATGATTTGTCTATAATAATAATAGAAATAGAAGCAAGAAGCGGGACGTGGCTAATTTGCTCTCTCTAACCTCTGTGTTGTTTAATTAAGGAAACGTAATTGATAAAGGAAATAATATATAACTACTAGTATTAGATACACGTTATTTGAAACAGCGAAAACGAAAATAGCATTCCTTGTACCTGACATTCGTAAACAAATACTCAATTGTGTATAGTGTCAATACAACAGTATTATTTCTTTATGCTTCATATTATTTACCATCACGATATTTTCTACAATTGGCGTTGCGAGCTTTTTGTTCTATATTAATGCACATTAGTTATAGCTACTGTATTGTTATAATATGTAGGTTGACTGGAAGACATTGCCTCAAGGCAATATGAACGCCTTTTGTAAAATTTATTTTTGACAATAAAGTGTTTATTATTTTTATTATATGTTACTGTGCGAAGAAATATTATTAGGTATTATATTGACAAACTCGCTAGCTGCGCATTAATTTTTATTTCATAATTATTCATAATATCAATGTGAAATGATTTGTTCATCAATATATAGTAAAGATGGATTAGTTGGAAGAGACCACGCCTTTGCGATAAACTCGCCTTCTGTATAGTGATTATATCTTATTTGAATGCATTTTTCTATAAAATTGTATGTAATGCTATCAATGAGTAGTAAAAAATGAATAAATAAATGAAGATACGTAATAAAAAAGTGCGATAATTTTTCGTCCGCAAAGTTTTCCTGGACGTCTCTCTATTATAACACATTGTTTCAATGACAATACAACGGACATTTGAAAGCCAGGAATAAGGTGGGAATAAGTTGACAAAGATACGCATTGAGTAGAGAATGTTGAAGGGCTTTTGGACTAAATTAGATACATTTAAGAAAATAATATACATAACAAAAGAAGCATTTGTAAAACAAGGCAAAACTTTTTATGGATAAAATGTTTATGAAAAAACAATTATGATTCTGTAAACATATGGTAGAAAATGAGCAAATTACGAAAAAATGCGAGAAATAATAAAAAAAAACATAATTGCTTTTTCCGATAATTCGATTTTCCGTTAAATAATAAGTAAGATAATTTCACGTACCCGTTTGAAATTCGTATCCCCTAAATTATGAAGGTTTTCAACCTCTGCCCTCGAGGCAGAAGACACTGAGCAAAAGTTTTTTGGAGAATATGTATTAATTATCTTATTCGTTCAGAGATCTTCCCTTATAATTAACATTTCCATCCATCAATTCTCCGGAAAACTTGGCAATTAGAAGAAGAAGAATATTCGACTAACAAAAGAAACTTTCACAACGATCAAAAGATAAAAGAAACGACAATTAATAAAATTAAATTAAAAGTTCTCAAAAAATATTTCACTTTGTTCGTTTGTATATATTGTTAATCCTCTGCAGACAATTTTTTCACACGAGTTATACGGAAACGAACGCCATCTAAGCCAACATGCATTGATTAACGCTATGGTGTAGTATGTGTATTATATGTAATTTAAGGTGTTTTATTTACTAACATCATTCGAGCTGAGTATCAGAAAGATGGAGCGACCAAATTAAGGAGGCCCTACAGAGTTCACTGCATGGGGCCTTGCACATGGCGGAGGATTGCTCAAGGTGGAGACAGATGGTCTACAGAGCGAGGCATGATGGTCACGATCCTCAGGATTGAGGGACAGACGGAGATGATAATGATGTTGATTTATTAATAAAGGTTTTAGCTTTCCATTCATTATGTATGGGCTTGGTGAAAAAAAAAAACATTTTAAGAATATTAAAGAAGTTCAAAAAAGCTGTCACTCCCTTTTTCATAATAATTATAAAATGACCCGAACACCTTAAACAAAATTGAGAAAATAATTGTTTGAAACCTTTTTTTCTTTTCTTGACTAGTGAAAATAGTTTCTGATATTTGTGAATTTATTTTATAATAGATTATGATATTTTTTACTATCCGAGCGAAGCAGGATTTAAAACTAGTGCAATAATAACACACTTTTACTAATCGTTAGGAGAAAATAAAAAATAGATGAAAATACATAAAAAGGACAAGATACTGCGTTAAAAATAGACCACAAAATAAATTTAAAGAGAATAAAAAAGATAAAAATGAAGCTATTGCGATTTCATTATTGGGTATATGGTTGATCATGGCTGTAGGCCATGGATGAAAATATTTAACAATAAAGGGTTTTCATATACAACGGTATGTAATTTAAGACATTAATCATTTTCTAGAGAGTACTATATTTCCACAAAGGCAGCAAAAAGTTTTTTTAGCGAGGATCATTAGAGATATTGGAAAAATAATAACTTGAAAAAAAAAAACTTTACAACAACAACAAGAAATAAAATAAAAGCAGTGTTGTAAAAAGAAGAAAATAATAATAATAATAATAATAATATGGAGTAACTTACAAATGTTGAATTACAAATAAAAAGCTTTCGATAGGAATTTTCATATAAAAAATAAAAACAATTTGTGATAATTTTCACCTAAATTACATAAAGATATTATGGGTGAGGGTGGACAAGATGGTTTGACGAAATCAAGAGCGTTGTGAGCAGTTTCAGAGGTAAGCGGTTTAATGCTGTAGAACGCTAAATGATATATTTTTGTCTGATATTTATTTATTTATGACACATACGGCTTGCGCCTTTTTACAAATAACATGAACAAAAAATAATACAGTCTTCAATTACAAAACAATAAACCAATCAATAAAAAAACAAAAAACACAACTAGGTAACATTAGTACTATTGTTGTATTATTGAAGTATTAAAGATAGGAAAAAACGAACGTTAGAAAATTAAGAGGCAAAAATAAAAGCACTGAGTTTAGATCATGTGCATGCCATCATATTTTGGATAAATGCTTGAACACTAATGATTTGTTTAACTTTAATGGTTTTTATCGTACAGTTTAGTAGGTAATTAAGGGCATTTCATTGTTTATTTTGTAACAAGTATATGTTTTATTTCACACTGTAAGTGCTAGTCAGTTAATGCTACTACTACTACTACTATACCATCACGGCATATCCCACAAGTGGGGTAGCCGTTAATGTTAATGCACTTTGCTGAATTAAATAAATATAATGTAAATATGAGAGGTTTATTTTATAATGTGTTTGAATAGACCAGTAATAGTAGGTAACATACCTGTCCAGCATCGCAGGCTTCCAGATCCGGAATGGGATCGTCTGTGCAAAAATAATCTGGTGGCTGAAGCAGGGGTGGTCTAGGCGGTGGAGGTAATAAGAATTGTGGAGGTGGGCCCAGGCAGTCACAGTCGCCGGCCCTGTCGCCCGCCTCCATCTCCCACATGGTGGCGCCACTGGTAAAATAAAAGAAAATATTGTAGATATTATTATTATAAGTTGACATTAGAAAAATAAAAAAAAGTGCAAGAACAAAGAGAGTCTGCTACGACAGAAAATTGAAGCCCCGTATTGAAGGAAAATTGCAACGAACGAAGCCATAATAGACGACGCTTAAGAACCCAAGTAAGTAAACTAAGTACAGGTTGCATAGAACCATCTGAATGTTGTACGTTTCTAAAGAAATAGTATCCTTTATGGCTAATATCAATATAATGGGCAAAGTAAAGCAGACAATAGGTATCTTTTATAATAATGTTTCTGTTTGCGCACAATATCTCAAACCACTTTATATCAAGGAGAAGATATAAAGAAATAAGAACAATACGAGCCAACTAATGTAAAACAACTTGGAAGATAAATATTGGAGAAGAAGAACATACCTGTTATGGTCGTTGTTGCCTGAGCCAACTCGAGCGATTTCCTCCGGTTCAATCCTCAGTCTTTGAGCAGCCGGTTCAGGCAGATATGGATATTCTGTGCTAATAACAATACTTTCCTTTGTCCTATCATCAATTGTTTCTGTTGATATTTTCTGTTGTTGACTCCTGGATTTCGCGAATCTATTTGAAGAAGTATGGCCTGGTGCCTGATAGGAGTCACCGCTCACCGTCACTGCGGGATTATCCATGCGACCGAGGAGTTACTTCTGAAAAAATAACAGTAATGTTTCATGAATATTTTTTGTCTGAAATACTTATCCCTAAGGCTTTAAGTTGTTTGTAAGAATTACCTATATACTTGCAGTAAAGCAAAGCTTTGTGAATTTTGTAGGTACACGAAATTTTAATAAGGCTTCACCTTTATTGGGTACATATACCAAAAATATTTTTAGCCACACAGCGATTTCAAATAAAATAACATATTAAAATATAATAAATTTTATAAATTAAAATCATCTAGTTTTCTGGCAGTGATCATATTATATATTTGAATGTGATCTTATTCATGGATTTTTAATTAATTTTCCAAACGAATTACAAAAACTAAATTATATAATCTTGTGAAATATATTCTACGTAAAATATATAAAAAAAAAACAGCTTGGAATCGAGAAAACACAATCTTAATTATCTTCACATACAAAAAGATGTTTTTACTAAACAAAGAACATAAGGATAATATCGAATCAGCAAAAGGTTCAGATTATCAGAAGATAGCTGCCGTCCTTCACAGACCGATCAGAAACTAATATTACTAATGTAGTTTATCAATCTCTATTAATACGAATCAGTGAAACAACAAGAAGAAAACGAACAGCAAAATAAGAACTTAATCATATCCAATAATATTTTCCCGTAGCAAACATCGTAAATAAAAAGTATATACATAGAAAACTGGGAACTTGATTCAGATATTTCAAGGAAAATATGGTAGGTATAAGTTAACCAAAAATGCTACATTGGCAAAAAATGTTATTAAATGTATAAAGATCTCGAATGTGTGGAAATGATAGAAGATAATATGTAGATATGTATGTACATAGAGCGGAAGGCGAAGGAAATAAGATGGTATAAGTCAAATTGTAGAAATGAAAATTTATTCAGATGGAGTATCCAATGGAAGAACCAGGAGGGAGTGTTATTCAAATTGTAACACAAAAATAATATTATCTATTTTCATCAGCACATTATGTGTGTAAGAAAAGATTAAAGAAAAAAATATTGTGACGAGTAACTTGTACATTCGAATTTGTAGATAAGATTTTCAACTTCTCTGTGGACAAAGTACCTAATCGTAATAACTGAAAAAAAAATCAAAGAATTCACAGGAAAAATCCTTTGTGAATTTCATTTTGCTTCTAATATTTAATTTAAAAATAAATTATGTTATCAGTTTAGAAAATAAACAGATTTGCAAATTGGAAATTTTCTCTTTTTATTGATTATGTCCATGTACTATACAAAATACATGCATATTTATTGTACGCAAAAAGTCTGGTAGCTGTTTTTGGTAGATGTTGTAATGCAAAATAAAGCCATGAACTGAATGATCATTCATGCACAGTGCACAGTATTAAAGAAAATAAAGAAGCCTAATCTATTGAAATGGATTATGCACGTTTATTTGTTTATATGTATGTATATATGTTCAGTACATTGTATGTATATACGTGTATCGTCGTGTTAGTACCCATAATACAAGATTCATATCTCAGTTTGGAACTAGCTCGGTATGTGTGAATTGTCTTTATATGTTATGTTATAAATAAGACAAAAAAATCAACCACCATTCAAGTGCTTGAACCACATTTAAGAAAACAAAGTATTTATAATATTTTGCTGACAGTGTTGTCCTCTCAAAATACTTCATAGTATTCTATCTTAGGAAGTCTACATGTAAAAATATTTTTCTGAGATCTCTGTACATCTGAATCAAAGAATATAATAATACTCGTAATCCAGAAGGGTCTACGGAAACCGCGTTATATTATTAAAGTATAAAAATGCTCTTTTGCATATGATGAAAAAATAAGTGGGTAAGTATGTAAACTTTTAGTGGAACTATGTTTTGGAGAATATCTTTCTGTTTTATGTATTCACTTAACTGCTATCCAAATTATTATGATGTTTGAAAATATCATTTGGTCGAGATACCTTGTCTAAGGATTTAAAAGTGTATGATTTGATTTGATAGCGATGAGATTTGCCACCTATATAAAATGTCTTAATTTTTTTGATGGCACGGAGAAGACAGCTTGCGTGTTTATTAAAATCTGATGGTTATCTCACTTGTGAGATATGATTAGATATCATTTTCTTATAAAATTATCTGGCATAATACGCAAATGACTCCAAAATATTTTACAAAATATTTTTGTCATTATCTTTTTTCACAATCTAATGCTTTTCAGACACCAAATTTGGAATTTCTCCGACAAAGAAAAAACTGTGAATTTACATTTTTTAAATTGATGAAAACGCAGAATTTTAATAAATAATAAAAATACTTGGAATTATTTTGTGATCTACCTTCTAAGTTGTGTTATTATGAACGAAACACTAACTATACCTATGCGCTTTAATAGGCTTCTACTAACGAGGAAGGCTTCTGGAAGCTTACGAGATATGTGATGTCAACGAAATTAGATTTTTTTTAGTTACATCTTTCAAAAAAATTAAGCAATTCTTACGTCACCTAAATAATATGTATGAAAATAAAAATACATTTTCAAAAAAAAAAAAACTGGTAGGTATTACGAAAAATTTCATACGTCAAAAAATATTTATATGTCAATGTATGAATTTATTTTATGAATCTTTAACAACCTGTCAAGAAAATAAGAGCAGAAAAGAGTTGTAGAATAATATGTAGATATTGAAGAAAAAAAATATATATCCCAAAACGCTGAGAGTTGACAGCACAAGTCTGAAATGTTACATATTTTATACCAATAAGACTTATGTATATAAATATTCTCTGTGAGGTTTTAGTCAAAATATTATTTCTCAGACATTTTTATATTATTATGATTATCATGGCAGACAGCATATTCTGAGAATTATTGAAGAAGATTAGTTCTGAAAAATGTGCCACAAATCTTATACGAATTTGCAACAGTCTGGAATTCAGTTAAAACTCAATTTATTTATACTCATACTATGATGCTTTGAGTTACTCAAGTAAGTAAGTCAAAATTGTTTTATTTTTAAACAACATTGAAATGTTGAAACTTTCAAATGGAGCATAAATACACGTTGTAATGAGGTGCCGTTTCTGTGAAACAGGGAGATAATAGTTTTGGATGGGTCATTTTGACACAATTTTCGATGATAAAATATTTGATACAAAATAGTATTGTTTTCTTCCAGTTTGATGAACCAAATGGGCTTTTTTCACTAAACACCGATCCTATGAGAATAATATCACAGCGTTAAATATGTCATGTGAAGATGTGACCAAATTGATTCATTTGCGTAAATTCCCCACTCTGTGTTTCACTTTGAAACGTAAAGAATAACGAATTATGATGCGAATTATTATTTCTATTTTTAATGAAAATTGTACAGCAATATGACGTATTGTTTTTATTACGACGTAATATTATGTCGCATTATTATGACTTGTGGGAGATGTGATATTGTTTGAGATGTAGTAGTAATGTATTAGAGTACACAATTTTCTAAGCTCTATAACATATTCATGAGTGTGAAGCCCTTGGCATATAAATGTTTCAAAACATTGGAGTTCTAGTAAAGCTTGATCTCTTATGTGAGATCTCTACGCTGAACTGATTATATCGAATCATAGGACTTTCCCATAGAAAAACTTAAACTAAGATTTAGAAAAATTGTTATAAAAAAGAAAATGAAAGCTTTTTCCTACAAAACAATATGTTCGGTTTCGTAAACTGCGGGTTTGCATCATCAGGAATTGATATTAACGAGTTTTTTCCTCTTACTGATTTATTTTTAGTAGATAGAATATAAAAAATCGTTTTAGAATGAAAAACAAAAAGGAATTACTCTTAAAATGCAATATTTCTAAACAAATTTTATCTTTAATATAGTTTTTTTTAAATAAGAAAATATTTCTCGAGTTTTCGTCCAACTATGTTTCGTCTATCGTTTCGGTAAAACGATGTGTCTCAATATGTCGAAATGTAATATTAAATATTGGCAGATAATATTATTATTGTCTCATGTTTATGATTGCGTTGGATCATTTCGGAGAAAACATTCGTGAGATTGAGAAGCTTGTAGTTACAGACATAAAAATATATTATGTATTTGAGTTGTGACTGATACTAAGATGTTACTCATAATCTTCATGATATTCATAAGTCATTTATATGGAAGATTGCTTTTATATGTTAATTATCCTATCCATCATAATACATATCTCGTGTTTTTGGATTCTGTGATTTCTTTCAGACATATCTTCATTAAGAAATGAAGACTTTTACAATATTATGCTTGCTAAATATTTTTAAAATGTCATACTCAAATTTTAGAAATGACCATATCCGTGGTAGTTTCAAAGTCGCTCACATCAGCGAAAAACTAACCGAAAACAGATTAAGATGGTACGGACACATTTTGAGACTACCACAGAATAATATGATCAAAAGACAATGGACGTAGAAGTAGGACCTATAAGACCAGGCAAACCAGTGACCACCTGGATGTCCTCAATTGCCAGAGACCTGAAGGAGGCAAAGTTGCGCTCGGAGGATGCAGGGGATCGGAAAACTTGGAAGATGAGGACTAGGAATGCCGACCTCAAGTAAATTGGATAAAGGTGAGGGCGAAGAAGAAGGACAAATCATGTACTTCAATTTTTTTTATCCTATCTTCTCTTCGAAACTATATGCCTTAATCTTTTCTATTTTTCTGCAACTACTCCAGTGACGAATACCAAACACCATGTGTAAGATTAATTGACGTCAATTTAGTAATGAAAAGTTTACCAGTAATCATGAATACTTTTCTAAATTTCTTGCAGTGAGTCTATTGGATGTCTTACCTTTAGAATATACCGTGGTGTTATAATATTATTATTGGATAATTATAATGCGCCGTTTTCATGATTCAAATAATCTCAAGGGCGCATTTGCACTATTATTTCACATTATAATTTATTCTTTACCACTTTTATAATACAAGTTTGGTAAAATATTTTTGTCACAATTTTTTATTAGATTGGGTTTGTATGTTTCTATTTTTACAATTTATTATTTAATCTTTAGCACAGTAAACACTAAAAACAACATAATTAAATAAACTACACTGTATTTTAGTCGGAATGAAAAAAAATATGAAACTGATTGATGTTTAACTGTTATTTTGAATTTAAAAGAAAGAGAAAATGTGGGTTCAGGTAGCTGCAAGAGTGCCATCTATCCAAACTTATATATAAATAAGTATTCAAAGCTTTTAGCCGTATCGACATCACTCACATTTTTAGCAGCTAGAATCAACTCTTTGAATGACACGAAAATCTTGCAAATTCAAGTACTTAAAACATGAGATAATCTTCTATCACAAACTGATTAATACCGTTTTCAGCTTGATTGCTTTGATAACGGGCTTAGATATTAGTGTTTATCTATGTTGTCCTTTAATCATCGTATCAAAGCCTGCAGGTAATAAATAATATGCGGGTATATGTCTGTTATAGGCACAGAATACGATCCTTCAATTATAATTATACATGTAGGTACGTAGGTACAACAAGTACTTACAATATAATACAATATAATTACCTAGCAATGTTGTATTGAGCAGCCAATTATGAGATCAATAGAGTGAATCAACATTGAACGCACGAAATCCATATACATAAAATCAAAGGACCATTTGTTGTATGTATTATAATATAGTCTCGTCCACTTGTTAGATAATATAATACATTGCTGTAAACAATATTATAATTGTGTTATCAATAATACAATAATTATTAATTACTAGCAGGTATTATGTTTATTGAAGATAGTTTGTGCTACGAATATTATAATTGTGAATTAATCATTATGAAAATGACAAGATTCAAGTATAACACTGTGATTGCAACATTTTAACTTGTGATGATCAGCAAGTATCTGGTTTCATGTTAATTTGATTTTAACTTGTGATGATCAGCAAGTATCTGGTTTCATATTAATTTGATGGTGAATAAGTCTTCAATAAGAATTATGAACTCGATGGAAATCTTTCAATCACAAAATAACATATTATATATGGTAATCTATGGTTATCTCACTAGGAGAAGTATAGCCTGTAAGCATCTTGATAATTTTAATCGAATATTCTAACCTTATAACAACTTTATCAGAGCTTTTCAAACTTTCGGAAACTTAGATATAAACACTAAATTGAATAGATAAGTGTGTTCTTTCAATCATTTTTGTTTAAGGGTAAAGTAAGAATAAAAATCAAGAGAAATTTTGAATAAAAACGATTATGTAAAAGTTATAATGATTACATAAATGAATAAAAATTGTACCCAATGGAGATACGGATGTACCCAATATGCTTAACATCTCCATCATGTCTTAAGAGTTAAAGACAACTTTAAAGACTTGCGAATCAAGAAAATTTTCCGTCCGGTGACAATTAAACCGGAGGCGAAAAAATGATGTTATAAATCGGAGACTTGTTAACTAACCACATTGTACAGCGAGCAAAATAAAGAGGGATAATCTGGGATAAAATTTGACTAAGAGATCAAGCAAGATCTGGAAAAAAAATGTAACAAAAACTGTGATACCAACCAGTAAGTAAGAAATACATCGTTATTTCAACGTACCCACGCCGACGTGACTGTTAGATCTAATAATGGAGATGAAAAAAATCACGGTTACTTTCAACATGAAATTTAAAACATAAATATTGGAGAAAAAATAAATTGCTCTTACTTTATATCTATTTCATCTACGAGATATGCCGTGATGGTAATAAGAAATAAGAAGAAAGATTTCCGAGATTCGACGAAATTACAATAATAGATTTTTTCCACCAGGAAGACCCCCAAAACGATCGAAGGACAGCTGGGCCTACACATCGCAAGAGGACCTCTTGAAGAAAGAGACCTTTGGGTCTAACAAAAGATTAAAAAGAAGAAGTAAATTTTTTATGGTGCCAAAAACAGTGACGTATTTATAGGATACCCATATTTTGCAGGGGAATAATATAATATACTAAAAACTGTTAAAAACAAGTTGCATATTTTCGAATATTATCACGTAATTGTTGTACATAGCTGTTCTTGTGAAATAAAATGTTATTCCTTTCTTCATACTTCTCAAGACTGTTGTCCATGTAATATAAATCATCCTTCATCCACCCGTACGCTCTCGTTTTTCCGTTTCACAACTTACAAATTGTTTTAAGTCTATGTTATTATTAGACACTGTTATTATTATTATTATCATCTTCATCGCCAGATGAAGAACAGTAGCAAAATAACAATGTCCTGTGAATATACTTTGCGAAATAAAATGTTCCAAAAAACATTAAGAAATGGAACGATAAACTTGCATGTACCGAACATTTCTCAAGTGATTTGGGTGTTATATTATTTCAATATTTGAATTATAAAAAAAAAACTATACCTGCAATGTGGTCTGCACGTTATAACCTACACGGTTATTAAATGCAGACTCGCTACCCCATTTGCGGAAGACATTCCTAGCGCTCAGATGTCGTTATCATAGTTTGTTCTGTTTGATTCTCTAATATTGTAAAAATAAATAAAATAAAATATAAGAACGTATATATGAAAAAGAGAGATCCAGGCCGTAGGAGACCTTGGTAAAGAAATAACAGTGCTCTTTTTGGCCAAATACCATTGGAAATTGTCAGAGCATGAACCTGTCAGGATCATCGTCAAATCAATCTATAAATCTTTGCTAAGTGCATCGGCGCCCAGCATAATTTTGATTACACGTTGCAAACCTGGCATGTGAATATTTTTTTTTGTATGACTAGCGCCTCTGGTGTGAAAATGTCATACTGCAAAATAAGCTAGCAATGTTGACAACAAACTTTATTATTCTACTTAAATATTTGGATCTCCTACTCATTTCTTCTAAAGAACTTCATTTCTCTTTCACTCCTCTCTCTCTCTCTCACTCACTTCTTCTTCTCCTTAAATATAACACAATAATACGATTCTTTTCAGAGAAGCACTTTGTTATTGTTGTATGCTGCCAACTTTTTTTCGCTCTCTTTGTTTCCGTGAAAATTTCGAAATTTATTGTTTTACTTCTTTTTTCGTTCTGCCGTTATTTTGTGTATTATTATTTGTTCTCTGTTATAAAAGTTTTTACATTTAACATGCAGTGAATATCTGCGACACTAATTTAGATGGAGTACTACTTGATAAATAATATGATAAAGGAACTCCATGATGCCTCCCTGAAAGTTGGTTTAGAGATGAACATTGGAAAAACAAAAATTATGAGCCCTTCCAACAGCGGTCTCACCATAGACAATAAAACAATAGAACCTGTTGAAGAATACATTTATCTCGGACATAAAATCAAACTGGGGAAAGCAAACCAGACAGCAGAGATACCAAGAAGAATTGGATTGGGTTGGGCCGCCTTTGGTAAATTAGGTCACATTCTCAAAAACAAAGAAGTTCCCATTAACCTGAAAAGGAAGGTCTATGACACATGTATCCTCCCTGTAATGACATATGGTCTTGAAACAATGACACTGACAGCCAATACCATACACAAATTAAGATGTGCACAAAGATTTATGGAAAGGCAAATGCTAGGCATAAGTCTTAGAGACAGAGTACCAATTGTGGAAATCAGACGCCGAACAAAAGTTGCCGATGTGGTGGACCGTGTCACAAAAATGAAATGGCAGTGGGCGGGTCATGTGGCTAGACAGGGAACTGAAAGATGGACACCTAGAATCGTGAACTGGAGACCGTGGGATCAAAAAAGGGGAGTGGGTCGACCGCAGAAAAGATGGGTTGACGATATCGTTCATGTCGCGGGTAGGAGGTGGACAGCAGTCGCGCAGGAGAGAAAAAGATGGAGGAATATGGAAGAGGCCTACATCCAGCAGTGGAGAGATGGCTAGAGATGATGATGACTACTTGATAACAAGATATATTATATTTTATTTTTATTAAGTTACTTTTGATAACAGCTATAAATAATACTACAAGTGACAATTTCGATTTTTTAAGTTTCACTTACATGCAGTGAATTGCTAGAATAAGTATGTTAATATGTAGCCGCTACACTCCTATATCAAAAATAAGATTTATGTAGGTACAGAAAAATTATATTTTTATTTCAATCAAATTCAAATAAATCAATAAGGATACATTCTCAATGCTAAATTTATAAATAGAAAACAAAACAATTAGTCTACAAAAAAAAAATACTTTGATGTCCTGTAAGATAAATTCTTGCACTAGGTTTTATATAAACAATTTTGATTAATTTAAGTTCCCATATATCTATAAAATAATCAATTAAAATTAAAAATAAGTGAAACCAAATGTACAGTTGAGGAAGAATGCCAATTAAATATCGATTCATTAAGTATCCTACGAAATGTATATTATAGATGAAAAAGTGATTGAAAACAGATTAAGAGATATGGACACATTTTGAGACCACCACAGGATATAATGATACTAAAGACAATGAGCACAGAATTAGGACCCAGAAGATCAGGCAGAACACTGACCTCCTGGATGTCACAATGGCCAATATTGAATGATTTTTATACATTTTATGCTGAACATACTTCATACAGATAATCTACTGGCTACCCCACTTGTGGGAGATTTCGTGATAGTATAAATACACAGATGTTTTAAACATACCTACACTGCGTGATGATACAATGGTTTAAATATCTCTAATGAAACTTTCGTATACATACATACTACCTTTTTTCAATAAAGCATACCTACTCCTAGTAGTAACTAGTCAACCACAGTAAAGTTGTGTTGTTGTTTGAGCCTTTTAAGGGAATTATCCGCTTCGTTTCATTTGTATTTTCATCTGCATTTTATAATAATAATAATAATGAATAAATATAATAGTAATAATAATATAATCCCCTAACAACTAAACTAACGAGCGTCCTAACAAGCTCACCGCATCATTGATTCATTCTACTCGGGTCTAAGTTTTTTGCTTACCTATTTATTTACTTATAATTTGGTTCGTTCGTTAGAATCTGATACAGGGTGGGCAATTTGGAAACTTATGAGTTTTTTAATATTAACATTTTGATTCAACGTCCACGTGTAATTTTTGTACGGACAGGTCTAGTTATCTTCACCGTATTGAGTTATTTAATTGCAGCGTCCAAAGATACTTATTATGTAGGTACTGTATCGAAACCAGTGTACGTGGAGCGTGCTTTTGCAATATCTGCACCTGTAGTCTGGAACAGGCTTCCACCAATGATCAGAGAAACGCAGGACTTATCTCGTTTCAAGAACCAACTGAAGACTTATCTATTCAAGAAATCTCACGGAATAATCCAGGCACAACCTTAGTTAGCAAAGAGCGCCCTTGAGGTGGATTTTTTTTCACAAAACGGCGCTTTACAAATCATCCAAATAATAATAATAAGTACGTGGTGGGGTGCAGACTATTATTGACTTCGTCCTGCAATAATCAATTCTAGTTTTAGAATGAAAATATTTTGATTGTATTATAAATAAAAATATCATAATCTAGTACTATAACTGAAACTCTCTTAGATGAGAGAATATCGGTACATAAAAAAAGCTGATAAATAAGTCACGCCAGATTTCATAGGATTATTATACTGTTTCTGGTGTTCATGTTGGATATGACATATGGTATTTTATTAAAGCTTTTTTTAAAACATATAATCTTAAAAATAGAAACCTATAATTTTGTATTAAAACTAAGGCTCTCTTAGAGGAGAGGCTATTGAAACTAAAAAAAGTTGGTATATAAGTCACGTCAAATTTCATAGACTTCACTCTAGTGAATTGAAATAATAATTGGTAATAATATGTACCTACCCAGAATTTCAATTTTTCGATCTCAATGTTTTGATGCAAACCAGAAAACTAGAGATTGAAATAGGCGTCAAGCATTTGCAATAAGAGTAATTAAAATATGGTTGGAATATACTCCGAACGTTGAAGTTTAATTACTGTTCATGTTCTGAAATATAGAGAAAAAATAATAATGCCTAAATTTGGAAAGCAGCGTCGGTTTTATGCAACTTATTTTTATTCAGTATTTTCCACATCATTTTGTGTTATTTATTTTTTGTTTATTTTAACATGAAATAGTTGTTCATTAAAATATAAAAAAAAGCTTTAAAGCGATTCTTTTGAAATTACATTATTACAAAAAGTGCAATTAAAATAAGGTGTTATGTTGCCGCTGACTTGATATTTTTGAAAACGTTTGATTTTAACATTTTTAACGTATTGATTATCAACTGAAGATCAAATGTATGAGTCTTTGTGTTTGTAGATTATTAACCTTAGCTGCTGAAATATAATATGGCTCAACATATCATTTGTAATATCGGTGATTAGCAAAATTAATTTAATTGCTATTAGAATACATAGAACAGATATATCATATATATAATAAACGTTTATTCATACATACATGAATCCCTATTGTAGAGACAATAGAAGTAAAGATTAATAATTTTGAGAAGATATTCGTATATTGAACACGCATGCAAACAATTTCTATGGCAGTTAATCTGTCAATATTTAGTTCTGTACAAATCAAATAATTATTGCAAATGTAAAGACAATTGATTTTTTTAGTCTTAACTATATATTGGTTATAATATTTATCACATATGAAAATTCGCAGTTTTATAATTCAATGCACAGAGGGCGACTTTGTTTCCGAATCGCGATGTCTTCCAATTAGATCAAATTCTAGCTTTCTTATGGATATAGATAATCAATTATTTTTCCTTTAAAATAACAAAATGGTTGAATATTTTCAACTTCATTATCAGCATATGTACAAAAAGTAGGACATAGAATGATATGGTAAATGCACGTGATTTTCGAATGATAACAAGCTTTCACAAGCCATTTTTAACTAATTGTAATATTTATTTCAAATAGTTTCCTTTGAATTTATTTTAACACAAACTGAGAGATAACAAGAAAACTAACGAGGAGACGACTCTTCTAAAAAGTCAAATAAGATTTTCAATAAAAGCAGACAAAAAAACTATACTAAAATAATTGCCTTAAGAGTACCTATCTGGTAATATTATTCAAAGGCTCCGTGATATTTTAGTAAACTATTCAGAAAGTTATTATTCCTTATCCGTTACAGAAGAGTATATTTGAAAATGAAAGGAGATTAAAAGAGTTTAATAAAAAAATAACACAGAGAAAATGTTCTTATCCCAACATTAGTTTTCTATGCCGCTATTAAAAGAGAAACAAAACAGGACTTTGTTTGAGAACTACAGGACTTTTATCCTTCCATGACAATAGAAAATCTGAACTTTAGTTTTCTATTCAAGAAATTCAGTAGAATGTGGTCGGATGAAAAGGACTTCTTAATATAGTCTTTTGATAAAGATTTTTATTTTATACGTTGTGTAGACTATAATAAATGAAGCAGCAGTCATATATAAACATTTTAATATACAGTGGAAATTAATTCAAAATTTCAATGTAGGTACCGGATTAAAGCTTAAATAAAAATGGACAAAGCATGCCTTGGAGACTAAGCATCATATTTGAGAGCAAGGGAAAATAATAACTGACAAAGAAGATTACAGTATTCGATATGTTGGTGTCAGCTAGATGCAGGCGGTAGAAGATCAGACAACCCGAAGAAAAATATGGAAGGATCTCCTCCAGCAAATAACGGAAAGTGGAATATAATAAAATAGAAAATTTAGGTGTAATTTTCAAATTACTTTACCGATACAAAAACATCACAACACACTTTAAAAATACGTGAACAAATGGATTAAATAAGAAGTAAATGAATAATTGCATTAAAACCGACCTAATAAAAGTAAAAGGAACAATAAGTAACAATGAAGCATATGATAATGGTTTGGTATAGCTAAATACCAATCAATTTCAAAACCGCACTAAGTATCTCGGTAGTATTTATTTATTACTAAAACATTGATGTTTAATAAGAGAAACAACATAATACAATAAAAATGTTGAAACATTTTAATATACAACGTTTTCCACAAATTTATTCCATTTACCTCAACATTCACCTAGCCAATGGAGCGTAAAATGAAATCAACTTTATTAAAAAATTCATTTAAAAAGAACAAAAGGATAATATATAAGGAAACTTTTTAATTTATTTCAAATTCACAATCAAAATACCTTTAATCAAAAGATTGGAAAGAGATTCATCAATAAATAATTGATGGAGATTGAAAAATGCGGTTGATCTCGATAGAATTTAAAAAAAAAAACAGAAAAAATATTGTTGGTAAAACAAAGTAAATATTTTACTTTAAAACACGGTAATGAAACCAATATATCCGACCAACAATTTACGTTTTTTTTTTAAACAATATAGGTTGTTAACTTAACCGATGGTAAAGAGAAATAAAATAAAATACATGTATTTATTTATTCGAACGCCTGCCTTTTACGTGACACTCCATATGTTTACGAGTGTCCCATAAAAAGTTAGATGTCCGAAAAATAAAGACATTTAGTATCTTAAATTTAGCGATGAGCTTTGCCACTCATCTTGAATGTCGTGATTCTTTATTGACACAGATAGGACGGCTTTCTTGTAAAATAAATGCAGCTAGTCTGCTGGCTACCACACTTGTGAAATTTGCCATGATGGTATAGTAGCAGTACTGTATTAGATTTTATAATTACTTTTCAGTGTAATACAAACAAATATTAGAAGGTATGCATGTATGAGTATGTAATGTTAAATTATCTTTTTAAATTTTTGAATTTATGAATTGTACAGTGTCTTTGAGGTGTTTAAGCACGTAAACGACACTTTAATATTGTCCAATAATAATAATAACCAGAATTCAATAAATTTTAATCATCATCATCATCTCGCCCTCAACGCTCTTCCCAGGAGCACAGGGCAGAAACCAGCCTCCTCCATTCAGAGCGTCTCTGCGCCAATTGCGTCACCTCTTTCCACGACATTCCCTGCGCTCTGATATCGTTGTCATAGGAACGGTGTATTGTGAAAGAGGGACGCCCGGGCCGACGGAACCCCTGCGGATGGAAGAACAGTGCTCTTTTTGGCCAACTATCATTGGGCATTCTCAAAACATGTCCCAGCCAGGACCATCGTCTCTCCTGTATTACGGAGATTACAGGTCCTGTAATACAAATTAAATGCCGGATAAAAAATATACCAAAAGTAAATTCGTTAAAAGAGCGATCAGAGAAGGTTTTAGAGTTTTTATTATTATTTTGTTGCGGTCCACTGTCAACAGAATAAATTATTAATTTGTCATGTTATCTTATTAAACGGATACAAGTATTTAAGAAGTAAATTGTTGAAAAGTTGAAAATATCCAAATTAACCAGTATGACATTATTAGACTACCGATTTGGCATGGAGAAAAACAAATTAAGTTTTCCGAACATTTCGGTATTCGGTACAAAACAATAATAATATCGGCTGTCAGATGGTTTGTAGTTAACTTTTGTAAACATAACTATTTACCGAGTCCGAATATGGTCAATGACCGATTCGAAACTAACAAAATTAAATAAACTTTTAACTAAAAGAATATTGATGAATTTTATATGACATAATTTTGACAATTATTATCATTGGACAAAATTAAAGCCTCGTCTACGTGCCAAATCACCTCAAGGACTCTGGATAATTAATCAAATTCTAATAAATTACATCCACGTTATAATGGTTGGTTGGCAGAAATTGCCCACGGCAATAAACCCGCCATTTGAAATATTTTTTTTTCAATAAAGTTTTTATTTATTTATTTATTTATTTATTTATAATATAAGAAAATAGGTAATGAGAATCTCGGATACATAAAGGTATCCACGTCAGAAGTTACATAAATCATTATGTGTGTTATACAATCTTTTTATGTGTTATTCGATTAAGAATAAATCTTTAATACTTTGTAATTACGCAACCTGAAAAAATATGTAGGTACTTCACTTTTTTATTATGCAATATATTTGAAGTTATGGAATATGTCTGATGAGAGTGTGCATTTGGGTAACATTCGTGAAACCATTCTGGAATCATATTGAAAGTTTTAGGTGTACATAAATGATGATTAACTGTAAGCGATGAATAAAATATCCTTACCAACTTTTTTATTGTGAGCTTGTGAATCCAAATAAACAGCCATGAATCAGTATGAAGGTTTATACAGATTATACATAATTATGGCGTGAAACTTTTGTTTCGTGTATTTTTGAAACATACTCGTTGAAGTAATTAAACTGAAATTTGTGAACTTTCAATGATTTTGATTTTTCATATTTAAATGTGTCTATAAATATTCTAAATTGGACACAGATTCGGATCTTGGTCTATTTCAAACATCCGATGTTTGATCGAACTATATTGCCTCAACTATAATGTACCCAAAAGGTAAAATGGGGACCAAAATTACCCGACATAATTACGTAAAATAAATTTTTGGGACATCACGTCCGTCTGATCATTTGTTGGACATGGGGACGTGGAATTGTGGGACAGTAACTGATTGCTTCCACACAGAGAGAACGAGGGTGAATAACGGTAGATACAAATACATATTATTAATGCTATACTAGCTAACCGCAACTCGCAGGATATTCTGTATTGGAATTGGAAATGAGACCATGATAATTACAGGTAAACTGTATACAAATATTTAAACTTCAAAGTTCTCTATCGGAAATACAAAGCTTAAAAATTAGTCAAAACAAATTGATTACAAATATAACAACATAAATCGAATTGTACTTTGAATATCATTGCTTTTCGATAGACACTAAATATTATATGTTTTATGGTAACAGAGAATTGAATACAGAAATAAAAAATGAAAGCCACATTGGAAATAATAAAATTATAATACAGAGGGCTAGTTTATTACCATGTAAAATTACCAACACAGCCAAATGGCTAGCGTGGTGGGTAAAAGTGATATTGTAACTTAACTTAGATTATACATGATATAAATGACTTGAGGAGTTGTAGGCGTTTCTGATTATCTGTTTTTATTCCTTGTATATACGAGAGCTCAATGTTGTGTAAATATTGTTTATCCTCTCTTTAATTTGTTTAATTCTATGTTATTGATGTATCTGCATATTTGAATAAATAAAATTATCATTATTACTATGTCGCGATTTTTTCCACTAAACTGACTGAAATATTAAATTATTGTACCTTTTGAAATGATTTAATCACATTTCGGAGTCCGTCATGTTTCAATAACACGTCTACCTTTTAATACTAATAATAATAATAATTATTATAATTTGACAAAGGGTTCTGATAATCGATAAGATATAATAAAACCAAGTATTACTACATACATACGTGAAATATTCCGCATTGTGAATCAACATGCAAACGTGATTAATTTCTCCGCGTACCAATAAATTAATTTCCTCTGAATCATATCGGTGTGATTGAATTATCGTAACGTTACGTGTATGTATTATATCTACCAATTTTCGTTTATTAACGAAAGCCTCACGATCATGAAATATTTTACAACCAATCGAACGTAACGTGTTCGGCAATAAAATCCTTGGATACGTTGTCGAGTTCGTCTGTTAGTTAACATGTTCGAATCTTTATAATTATATTATACAGTTTTGCTGGAAAAGATTGCCTCCAGGCAATAAGCACGCCTATTTTACGTATGTATTATTACAACAATAAATAGTTTATTTTTACTTTATCTTCAATATTTTCATAGGTATTTTTAAAAAATATTTAGTAATAGTTATCTCAACAATAATAACATCATACACTCGTCAATGACGCATATTAGCGTTGAAACCGGTCGTGTTTTTATAAATTTATATGGTGTATATTATATGGTGTAGTACATAATAACTCATATTTATTTATTTATTTATTTTATTCTTCACTGTACATTGTTTACAATAATACAAATTAACATAGAAAATATCATTTATACAATTCAATGTACAGAGGGCGAGTTTATCGCTAAAATGCGATGTCTTCCAACTAACAACTATTAAATATTCTAAAAATTTATCGTGATTATAACATTGCTAGTGCCAATAAAATCAAAAAAGTCGGGGAAAAAAATACATGCTATACAAAAGTCTCAATCGGCCACGTGATGCAACGGCTATCCTAAGTTATAAGCCCACCTGCTATACTGACATCTGTGTGTAAGAAAGTGTAAAAAAAAAACTGTTGTACTTGATTGTGGATAATAAAAGTTCATAATCATAAATCTTATTCATTGAACTATACATACGATTACGAACAATGTTAAAACACTTCGATATATCAGAACTATTTTTGCAATCTGAATGTTGAACACAAGTTTTGTGATGAATTTGGCGTATCTCGGTAGCGAAGTTGATGGTTTTGTTGATTTTAAATTATTGGATTTCATATTGTGAGGGAATACATGAAATGATAGAGGAAATACATGAGAGATCACTAAAAGTTATTGATGGCTTCACGCAAGATTGTAGGTTTTAAAATCTAGTGTAATAATATGAATGTATACGGGACAATAACAATAATAACATACAAATCTCAAACAAACCACGTTGTTAATTTGATTCGGATCAACCGAGCGATCGATTTCTGTATTGGTTCTATACTATTATAATACCTCTTGGGACGATGGTATACAAGTATAACGTTGTACAACAAGGTACCGTGTAGTACTATCTGGAATTGTAGTGGGTACAGTCAATATTTACGTAATCAAGCGATGGTTATCCATTGGGAACAAACAGTGAAGTATAAATTAACGTGGAACGGAAGCAAATAACCTACTACTATATATAGAATTTACTATCATTACTTGTGAGTTAAAATAACAACGATTATTCTACTCTAGCAACAACTTGTAGTATACAAAGTAAACTCTTTTGTAAGAACATGGCTTGAGTAAGTACCTACTCATATCTCTCTCTATAATGTTTAGCATCGTACGACATTAAGCCGGGCGCACATTGGATACTAATTTTTGACGTAGTACATGTATACCTACTTCATACGTACGACTCCTATTGTTATTATATTTATAGACAAAAGGCCGACTCTTGCTGGGAGCTGGCTCTCTATTCAATCTTGCTGGAAGCATTATAACAAATATGATCCTAGAAAATAACATCACACATATTATTGAGGACACAGTGGTTACGAAATTAAAAAAAAAATTAACAATCTATTCAGATTCTTTTATATCTTTTTATTTCCGAGTTTACCTAACTGACTACGTTAATGATCTTTCAGTGTTTTATTACAAGCAATGATGAGTTTAATCATGATAAGGAAATGGTTATTATTTATCGTGTCAAAACCCAGAAAAAACCAATCAAACCGATCTCCAGTATTGTGCAAAACGCACAGTACGTGGAGATGAGTCAAAAATATGATTTTATTAACAGTTTTGATGGTGTTTTTGATCTTATATTTGAATAATATTTTTATTAAACTGTTTATCGTTCGATAACGGACGATTAAAATGTTGAATGCAATGCGACAAATTTAATAATGTCAACGTCGAATATTGTATGACGATGACAATCTCGTCTACAATGAGTGATATTATTTAATTTCTCTGAAGGATCGTGATTTATCGCGTAGATCGTAAACGACTGAAATTCGCATGGAAATATTATATTAAATCTGCGCTTAGCCTTTTAAATTACTATTATTGAAGTATTGAATTGTGAATGAAGGTAATGTATGAGAAATTGTCAAGTGTTTACTTTGCTGTGATAGTCTAATGTAAGGAAATGAATACAATGAAAAGACATAACCTACCTATAAATAAGTATAGATAGTTAACAAAATACAGCTTTAACAATGAAAGAGATTTTGGAACTTAAAATTAATAGTATTAAAAAAATTGTAATAAACATATCGTCACCTCAGAACAAGGTTCTATCAACATAGGGAATACCATATAAGATAAAACCTTGTTGTTCTGAGGTGACGATATCACGTTGTTTTTGTGCAAGAAAGACAGAATGAATTGGTGATCTATGTATCTACTTTTTGCATGCTTACAACATTGTAAGCTATTCTCCTGTTCAATGTGCTCAGCACGTGTCTAAGCTTTTCAGTTTACTTAAGTTATATTTTATAAGAAAAATAAATGAGCAATGATCATAAAGCTGGTTGGTGTATAATTAAAATGTAAAGAAATTCTTAGGTTTTTTAATTAACGGATAAATAATGAAACATCAAACTTAAAAGAAATCGTCAAACAGTCGAAATCAAATATAATTTTTCTTTACAAACTTAATCAAAAGATTTCCGGGAGGAAAGGTGAATGAAATAAAAAAGAAACGAATTGAGATGAATTTATTGCAGCGACGGTTCCTCTTTAAGAGCCGCACTCTCTTCGTTGGTAAAAAAACGTTACATTTAATCAAATTTCAATACCTAAATAAATTTTCACAATTCTACATATTCTTTATTTAAAAATTCAGTTCATCTTCATTTGTAATTATGGATGGTTATAGAGAAACGGATTGGATGTTATCAATATGAATGTATTATTTATTTATTCATTCTTTACTGTACCTACATTGATTACAAACAATTACGAAGATGATATACATCCAAATTAGATACAATCAATATACAGAGGGCGAATTTATCGCAAAGGCGTGATTTCTTCCAACAAACCCAATTTATATTTACAACTATGTTACAATTTCGCGAAAAATTTACATAAACAGTTTTCTGTGAGTAACAAATAAAAATATGTTTTTAAGTAAAACCGTGTAAACCTTCAAACCATACCTTTATTTGTTATTAATACATATGGAGTTGAACTAAATAAATACCGACAATATCTTCTGTACAGAATTTTGTTTTGTTAATTATCAGTCTTATAGTATATTAGTCCGCGAAAGGTTTCTAAAGTTTCGTATTCTTAACGAGCAGATTATAATCAATATTTTCTCACAATTCCATCGCATTCCCAGTATTTCAACCTACCAGCCGACGCTGTTTTATGGGAAGGAGTGGATGGGTGGTACAAAAAAGACGTCAATCCCTTCTAAGTTGACGACGTCTTTCTGAAGAAAATTTTCGAAATACGTAAAATTTGACGTAATATAATAATAATAATATTATTATTCTTAATATTAAGAAGAGAAAAATAATGTTCAAATATTGTCACATTTTACCACTTCTCTGAATGAGAAAAAGTTTTTTAATAACAAGTAGAAAAAATCTCATTTTCAATATTATATTGTGTGTATATATCTACGTAGAAAATGTTTGAAATGTACAGCACACTTCTTCAACGTTTTATTTTTTGATATTATTATGAATACTAGTTTAAAGCCCGCAAAACAAACATCAAATTAATAGACTAGTGAGCACTTGGTGCATGACTACTTTCCTGTGAAATTATATTAATGTGGGTAAATTTATTTGAACATGTATAATGCAAATGTTTTTCATATCATGATTTGATGTAAATTATTTGACATTATTTATCGAGTTACAGATTTGATTTATTTATTAATATTTAACTGTACAATGATACATCGAACAATTTCATAGAGAAATGCATTAAAATAAATACAACCATTATTTATCACAAAGGCGCGATCTCTTCCTTAATTTAATTTCATTATTTCTTTACTTTTTTGGACACTGTTCGTCTATCAAACAACATTTTTCAGCCCCATTTTGAAAACAATACAATTAAAAGAAATAAAAGTATCAGTATTTTGTAAATAAATAAAAAAATTGAGACAGCATCATATGAGCTAAAGTGTATTTTTAATATATGAGATCAGTACAATGTTACGTTCGAAACATGTTTAGAATACGAAAGTTTGTCCAGAGTGTATTATTTTCCTCCATTCAGCCTAATCGAGTTATCCATAGAGGACATATAAATATACATCCATAAATACTTACTTATCAATAGTGTCAAATATTTATGAAGGGATTATTTGAAATCTTGAAAAGTTTATCCGAAATGTCTAAGCTTTATGATGCTTTTGAGGACATCTTATAATGTAATATAATAAGTTTGTGCTACATGAATAGGGCATACGCTGACTGAGTTTACTAGTACCTACTCCTATTGAATGTAGGTTATTGGACCATGGATCAGTAAGTTTAGACAATAAATTAATTTCAGAAATGATATTCGCCTACTTCGCAGTTCTATTATGATTAATTATGATGATTTGCAATATTTATAGCCGGTGTCAGTCAAATTGTTTCAGAGGTAAATTTGCACATTACCTATGAGCTATTAAATCATTTAAATAAGAACAGAGAGGAAAAGTGTTGCTGGGCTTGAAGATCATTGGAAGGATGTGGATGCAACGAGTCTTAAACTGAAAATAATGAAACACGTAATATCCATATGTGTGGTAAAAGTCTGAGAGATCTTGTGCGAAACAGTGATATACGAAAGGAATGTGGAATGAAAGTTGGTGTAATAACAAGGATGAATGTAAATAAGTTAAGATGGTTTGGGCACGTGGAAAGAATGAATGAGGACAGAATGACTAATGGTGCTCGGAGACGTGGACGTCCTAGGATTAAATGGCAAGATCATTTAAATCAAATCCTACAGGACGGTCACGTGTTGAGCACGTTGAACAGGAGAGCATGCATGAGGAATTGTATGACAGTGACGGAAGCGAAAGATGTATGCAAGGATAGAAGGAAGTGGCGCTCGATCCTTTCTGCCTACCCCGCGAGGGAAGCGACGTGATGGTGTGTATGTATGTATGTATAATATCCAATCGTGGTTAGATGGAAGAAATCAATATAGTGATCATCTCGCCACTGCACATCATCACATTTTTTTTGTATAGGTACTGAGGCCTGAGTCAAAACACATTTTAACGTTACGTTTTTTAGCGTTTGAATTTCAGACGACGTTGCAAGCAAGTGTCAATTTCGTTGCTAAGATACACAATAGTTACGAAAATTGACACTATGGCGCAACGTCGTCTATACTCGAACGATTGGAATACGAAAACGTAATGGTAAAATGTGTGTTTGACTCAGGCCACTGATGCTCTGTTGATTTTGTTATATGAATGATGATGTGCAAGAAGAATAAAATAAATAAATAAATAATATGTATGCACGGAATTGGCTCAAAATGGTCTGAGGAAAAGATAATCTATACAATTATGTTAAATTTGCATGACATTATTTAATTATATGTAGATATACAAATATTCATTTCCCGAATAGAAAAGATCTCTTTTTCTTCTTGTAAAACAACATGAAAGGAATCCAGCAGTAAGGAATATTATCCTTAATCGTCATACCAACAAAAGGAATCTTTGTTCGATTCAACAACTGATATAGCGTAATTAATTAGTAATTATTTCGTTTTCTTGGTAAAACTATTATTGATAAATGTATACTTAAAATAATTACGAACTTCAGCACAAGTATGTCATGAAACGAGTCGATTATATAAAATATTTTTCATAATTGAAATTACTTAATTGTTGTAAATTTAGTTCAATACAGAGTTATTCAGAAATCATACATACTATGTAATATTTCGTCAAAACTGTTATTATCCCGAAATGCGTGCAATTTAATTTACTTATTTAAATAAATTATTTGTACGCCAGTAATTTTTAATTGAATTTCCAAAATAATAACATAACAATTTAATAATATTATTTACATGAAAAATTCAGCATTAAAAGTACAATGGATATATTTTTAAAAATATAATTAAGTAAATGATATCACAGTTGGGTATTTTCATGACGGGTATCAAGTTATTACGTAAAAATCCATCAAATTGTGTTTTAATTATGCTTAGGGTAAAAATAATTCTTGTCGTATCATGAGCATACATGAAACTCGTTGATAAGGAGAGTTTATTGTTCTTGTAGGGAAATCAAAGTAATTTGAATAAGAAGAGTGTGAAAATGAACAATGATTTGCAAGAGATGTATGTGTATAAATTATTTGATTATGTGACTGCCGCAGTTTGATGGCATGGCGATACTAAAGTAAAATTTGTATTGTCGTTGTTTAACAGACATTCAACCGTCTTAAATGAACTTATTTATGAGTAAAGGTATAAAGTTTGGTGCAGAGGTAACGGTCTTACCTTTGAGTCACGAGGTTCGTAAACCGTCCAGGGCTCAATTAAAAACAGTCTATTTTCATTCTTTTTTCACATATAAATGTGTTTAGTGCATTGTACATAGGTATATAATATGTGTATCGTCACATTAGTACTCACAATACAAGATTCATATCTTAGCTTGCGTGCAACATATCTAGCATATCCTTGCTCGACCTGTGAGAGTTGTCCATCTAGGTATATGTAAACATAAAAATGTAGTTAAGTTACAATTTTTTTTAGGTGTATATTAATTACGAACACGCTACTCTATCCATACCATCACTGAATATCTTAGAAGTGAGGTAGTCAGCTTACAAACTGCATCTAATTGTGTGAAAGACATTCAGGATGCGTGGCACACCTCATCGGTAGGAATCCAGATGTTATATTCGTGAAAAATTAAAAACGTGGAATAACTTATCTTTGAACAAATGGAAATGAAAGTAGCTTTATTATTCTGTGATATTATAAAACAAAAAGTAATAATCGCTCATAAAAAATATATGGCAATTTCAATAAAGAAAATGGTCCTTTGTGTTGAAAATTGGCCAGGTAAAATATAAATTTAATTATATTTTTATACCATTCATTATTTTTTACAATACACGTTAAAATTATTTATCCGTTATGGAAACAATTATTTTTAATTTAATTATTTTTGTAAGTGAAAATATAATATAGTAAGTATCTACAACATATTATGTTCATTTGGTAAATTATGTATTTTTCTGTAATAGTAGTTTGAATTTGATATGAATAGATTGAATTCGATAGAAAGTTACCGTCTAGAAGTAATATATTCAGAAAAACAAGCATGTTCGATTGTAAGATATATTTATTTATTTTTCAAAATCACTTATTTCAATAGTTAAAAATAACTTTGAAATAATCAAACACAAGTAATTAAATAACTACATGCAAACATGTAGGTACAAATCGAACTGAAATGTCAATAGGGTGTTAGCAGAACTAGAATTCTAGACATCTCAATCCGAAAACACCAAAACTATAAACTACCATCAAAATGAACATTTACATCGAGAACTAAAAAAAATATATGTATGCGAAAGAGTCTTTTCTACTGCTCTTTAGACATGGGGTTTAAAATAAAATAAGACAGTCTCGGAAATAAAATTATGGTCATTAGTTTTCTGAAAATAATATTTCACTGTCGGTTTATAAATAAAAAAGAAAATAAAGAAACAAAATAATCCACGAGATGTTTATCCAATAAACACATAAGCCATTAAAGGGAAACGTGCTCCACTGGTACGGGGATAAAAACATTAAACCTCAAAGGTGGAATAAATCCCATTTAGGAATGGTTTAAGGGTAACTTGGAGAAAGTGAAACGCCAAATGGCCTGAAAATTGCTTAATATTAACAGTGAACAAACCAAAAACGATAAAACATTAAAATAATATATTACAACGCAAAAAAATATATTGATGATCTCGTTTTATTTCCAAGTTGAAATGAGGTGTTCGTGTGTTATTGAAGAGAGCAATGGTTTTGATATGATTTCAATTTTTTTTTAACATCATACAGACAAATTTTGAATTACTACTACTACTATACCATCACGGCATATCCCACAAGTGGGGTAGCCAGCAGATCAGCTGCATGTAAGAACATGCAAACTATCCTCTTCGTGCCAATATAAAATCAAGACATTCAGAATTTTGAATTATCAAGTGTTTAATAGTTTTCAAGTGTTCTGTATAGGGCAGGTATTCATACAACATCACGTGCATGACGAATTATAGATGGAATTATTATCAAAACGATCGCGTACACGTTGTATTGATTTCTCATACCATTGTTTTCAAAATATCTCCCCTTTTATTCAAAAGTCAACGTCATAAATTATCATAAAAGTGCTAATACTTAACATGTTTCTATTTAAGATAGTGTTTATGGTACAGCACGAAAAATTATATTATATAAACGTCTGGTACAATACAAACAACTGTATGTTATTACGAAAAGCACAGTTCAATAGTCTGAAGGGAGATATAAAAATTTACGAAGCATAACAAACCGAAAACAGTTTGAAGCCCATCTACGAATAATACAGCCTCCAAACATTATTACAGCCACATTAATACTGGGTGATTACTCCCGATGCCAACGTCTTAGCCTACTATCTTACAACGTCAAAATGGTACTCTTCGATATGAACTGTCTGGTCTGAAGAGTACCAAATATCACAAAAAATTGACAATTGTACGATTTTGAAGACTGAGCTTAATTGTTAACTTTGTAGAGATCATTGATTTTAATTTTACATTACTAGATGAGATTGTATTTCGAAACCGTGTCGGGAGTTACCCGACTTTACAGACTTTAATAAAAAATACACAATAAGAGTGTTTTTCTCGATTTCCCCCATTTTGTTTCGCAACATCTATTTGGTCTATACTGGCATACATATTATTTAAGGGGTGGATAAAAAAAGAAAAATGTAAAAGAGTGTTGTTTCTTTTCTATTGCGGTTTGCACAAATTTTCGTGTTGGAAATGTTTACACTAAACTGGTTTTAAGGAATGCATTCAATGGATTGAGTTGTTAATTCAAGTGAACAAATTCGACCTATGCTTATTTTTGAACAAAATAATAATAAAACCAATTTAATATGCTTCTTTGATCATCCAATAGTAAAAACTTGAAATCATTGGCTAACCGGGAAAAGTATATTTAATCTCATGCATGCCACGTTAATAGGTCAAGTATGATCCGACCACTGAACAACAAAGTTAAAAAGTAATTACTATGTTCTCCTTCCAAATCGTTCGCCATTTAACCTCCTACCGGATACAAAGAGTGGTGAAAACACCACTATTGAATTCATAGTTATTTTGAGACATCTTTTTCCAATGTTCTGAAATGTAGCAAGTACGAGAAGTATTGGAAAGCTTCAAATGTAAGCGTTGGACGATGTAAGAAAGATCCTGGGATAGAAGTGGATGTATTTCGCTTAAAATAAAAAACAAAATTTAGGCTTGCGTCCAAAATGGATCAAAAGTGGCTGAAAAAGAACAAGAATCATAATTATATCAAATCAAACGAAGCATCAGAATATTTTGTTAACAAATATTTGAAATAAATATAATATTTTAACAGAAAGGCAATTAAGATTTATAAATTTCTAATTTTATTTATAACTATATTCAGTATTCTGGTGGTTATTATGAAACATTCTGATTACGCCGACGCAATGTCTTCCTACACAGAAAATAGAAGAAAAGTATTGCATTAAAATAATAACGTTAAATAATATAATACACTTTCCAAGAAATGTCTAATGGAATAAGCAGCGAGGACATCAGAAACGCAATCTTAGAGATTTCCAAGAAAATTAATTGAACTAAAAGAGTACTAGAAGAAATAGTAATGAATACCTACTTATATACGATGTAGTAAATATAGAACCTAAAATTCCCGCTTGCCACCACCTATCGCCCCTACTTTAGTTTCTGAAGTATCTTGAATAAACGACAAGGAGCCCAAAACACAAAATACAAGCCCCTTATGTCTTGTTATAAAGACTACAATCACCCGTATTCAGTATCCAAAAATACATTTTAAAGCCAAGTCCGCAAAGGACAAGGACAAACAAGTCCAAGGCGAATCTGATTGACAAGATTGAGAGCACTTTTGTTGATTATTCATGAAAATATTTAAATTGGGGAAAAGCTCACATAATATCTCATCATAAAAATAAAAATTATTATTTTGAATCACCTTAAAAAAAACTGTACGTATTTACAAACGAAATAATTCATCATCATCATCATCATTATCTCCGTTGGGATCTCAATTCTGGAAATCGTGATCATCATGCATCATTCCACGAAACGAATAGATTTTTGCGATGATAACTGCAACCAATGAAAGACCATCGAACAGACTATTTGGAACATATATTATTATATACTATCTAACTATTAACACATATAGTGACGATGCTTAACATACATACGTTTTTGAATTCAAATTGTCAGTTAAAAGCTACTATTGAAGTTAATAATCAGCTCTGCCTTAGCATCCTTGGAAACTTGACGAAAAAAAGGCATTTAGATTTGCGCATTGAATACGACCGTTAACTTTTATCGTTTTATTTACAGTCTACACGAAGGTAACACATCTGTATATATTCTCTTAGTGCAGAATGCAATTTCACTTCTACAGGCTGCGATCTTCTCATAAACCTGGTAAACGAAATTCCACAATAAGGTTTCTGTCGAAATACAAACTCGTAAAACTAAATTCAATGTTCCTTGCTAACAACAGATGTTACATTCTATATAGTTTTTCCCACTGGGATCTTGAGAATATATTTTTTCTTTTTATTATTCTATGTGGTTGGATAGCATTTATTTTTTTACTTTGCATTAGAAATCTTACCTTCAAACAGATTTTTCACCTAAGAATTTTTTTATATCTATTTTATTTTAATACATTTTCTCAGAAACAAATTTTCATTTTTGGTTTAATAACTAACAACAAAAAAATCTTGATATTAGTTAAATTTAAATAAAATTTGAAAAGTTTTATAATTTCGTGCCAAAAACAATCCTAAATTTTGACTAGAATTATTTATTTATCGTTTGAAAAGAAATATTTGATCTCATGCTATACCTATTTACTTTTATCATCTTTCACAAGTTGAGTAACCAGTGAATGTTCTGCATGCAATAAATATACAACTCATTCTATCCACGCCATCAACAAACACACCAAATTCAAGAGTGGTAAGTCTCATAATTGCTTTAATAAGTTAAATATTACAGATAAAGGCAAATATGGAAAATATTAGCTGTGATAAAGTAAAAACAAATAACTCATTTATGTAATAAGATTTAGATATTAAACATTCATAATTCATAAACTAATTTTATTTCCATTAATAAATAATTTTCCTACAATAATCCTTGTGAATAGTAAACTAAATATTTTACGTAATAAGATTCTGAGAATAATGAAATCCAACAAAACCATAAACACAAATCCTTTCTTGTTATTGGATGGAAGGTCTTGATGTTAAAATAACATATATTTAATATGGTGAAAAGTGGAATGGAAACTTTTTAAAACTACCCGGAAACTTATCCAACCAAACTCGTTGTAAATCGAATTAGTTTCGAGGTAGCTAATATGTTTATGCTGATTAAAATTTTCCGTGAAAGTATTCAACCAACTATATATTACATTAACTTACTATTACCTAATAATATGAAAAGGTATTTATTCTTAGTTGAGAGCACGTATAATGTTCACCTATTTTATTTATTTATTAATTTAATTCTTCACTATACATTGATAACATTATTTCAGATCAGTATAAAGTATCATAAAAATATCAGTTATTCAATGAGCCTACAGAGGGCGAGTTAATTGCTAGAATGCGATGTCTTCCAACTAATTATACCTACTTTCTTACTGCACAAAATATATATATTTTTTTAACATAAAGGGATTTTTTATATCAGTTATGGAAATATATATTAAATTCAACAATGAGGTTTGCTATTCATTCTGAATATCATGGTTTTATATTGGCACGGAAAGGACAGCTTTTATGTTTATTATATGCAAATGATCTGCAAGCTACCTCCCTTGTGGGATATGCCGTGATGGTATAGAACTTTATTCATTTATTTATTTATTCTTAAGGGACACAAATAGTTTAACTTAACAAATATTAACAGTCATATTTCTCCAGCAAACAAACCAATCAAGGTCCCGCAAATTACCGAAGCGTATGACGAACACGTTGCTAGTAAACAGTTATAACACATACTTTACGTTACTTAAATCAAATACAAAAAACAAGACAAACCTCATGAAAATGAATAGCCAAAAATTACACTACAATAGAATATATAAGAATTTATAATAATTAAAAATTAAAACTTTTAAAACTTAAAATTAAAACTTAAAGAAGTAGTATAATAGTACGCGAATAGAATAGGTATCTCAATATTTTTTGTAAATTTTCAAGTGCCCTGCAAAAGGCAGGTATTCGTAAAATACTATTTCTATATCATCACAACATAAAATCCCACGAATGGGCTAGCCAGAAGACTTACTGCAAGTATTAAACATGCAGATTTTTCTTTCCGTTCCATTAAAAAAATAACACATTAAGAATGAGTGGCATGCCACATTAATTGTCTTATACGTGAAGTTTAACGAACACTTTCATTTAAAAGGACACTAGATGACTTACAGAAAAAGTGGGAGTTAAAAATACGAGGTTCAAAAACAACAAAATTAAAAAAAAAACATTTGAAATCGATAATTGTTTATCGATGAGATATAGTCAACAGTCTTGAAAGCATTATTTTTATTGCATGGAATAGATGAAAGTGAATATGGTTTTACAGTCAAGGTTCAATTTTAAATCTAGACAAACTTTTCGTTCTATATGACAGTTCAGTGTAGTTTTTATAATTATTTCACCATAATATTACTTTTTTTAGTCAATCGTTTTATTTTTTCAGTAGATTAGGTATAACTTTAGCAAAGCATTTTAATAATTTTGTTTGTGATATCTTTTCTTAATGGTAAATATCAAGTAAATTAAGATGGATAAATGTTCCTTGGCAGAGGATCGCAATGAGATGAGCGTACTAAATTAAATAACTCGAGGGTTTATACCTATTACCTATACTTCACATTAGTATGCGTAGGCATAGCTTTTTCAGGTAATTATTTCTATTCCTGAATACAAACTAAAAATAGCAATAACTTTCCTCAAATAAAAATATAATATAAAATTAATAATAAGAGATTCCAAAGAATTCATATGCAATACAAAGAAAACTTGTTCAATCTATGTTGAATTTACATACTTCATTATTTCCAATTTTGAAATGTGAAAATATTATTTGCCGTAGAAGTAATCGAGTAAGAGGTGATCAACCTTTTTCCAAATACTTACTATATTTTTTAGAAATTTAGTATGATAAACTTCAAAATGTCTTTGATGATGATGATGATGATGGATGATTTCTTCAGCGCCGTTTAATGAAGAATCCATCTCAAGGGCGCAGGAAGCTCTGTTGGACGAGCGATGTCTTCAGTTTGCTCTTGAATGTTAGTGTCTTTGTTTGTGTAACCCATGTGTACATTGATATACACATTCATATAAAGTATTTATCAGCGACTTTCACGTTCTGAAGTTTTATTGTCACTTTCCCCCGCTATGTGTTGTGGGTGGCGATGTTGTGTTGCCGTCTCTGTTACACATTGCAAGACACTAGATAATAAATACTACACTAGACCGTAATTCTCAGAAACGGATGTTCAGAACACATGTTTGGATTTTAGAATGTTGTTGATACATGAAGTTGTCGTTTTTAGATATTAAATTTAACACAAAACTCGATTAAAATTAGGAGATGATGCACATTTACAATGCATAAAAACTGCGCGATTTTATTTTGCAATACACACAAAAACTGAGAATTATAGGATCAATATGAACGGTAAAACCGAGTGTTTATCCAAGAGCCATGGTGACGCGTGGCGGCAGCTGTAAACAGCGCCTGCACACTCGCCTCTTTATAAATAATACACTATTATTATTTTGTGAAATTAATTAGTATAATTTAGTTTGTTGTTTTATCTTTGAAATTAAGATATACAGGTACAGAACATCAGACGAGACAAAAATCTTAAGTGATACGTAGGTATAAATTTGGATATTCAGTTAAGTATCCCAATTATCACAATTAAAAGTTACGCAAATAGATAAAATATCATTGAGTCTTATTTTATTTTAAATTACACAAACTAGCATTGGATATCACATTAAAAAAAATGTTGGCTATTAAACAAAACGAAAACATTTCCAATAAAACATAAATAATGTATTTTATAAACAGCGTGTTAGTTTTATTCGAAAATAATTTTATATTCTCTGATAAAATATGGTTGGATTTTGATTATGATAGGCGTGAAATTTTCCCGATTTTATATTAAAAAAATTCTGCAAATTAAATTTATTTTAATACGCATTTGAGGGTAATAAAACCATGACAGAAAAAGCGAAACATCCGACATTATTTATTGATTTTTTCCACCCCATGGTAGAATAATTGCACTCTGGGGATGGAGTTTTTTTTATGAAATTATAGATACCTACTAAATAACAACAAAAATGATACAAAATAAAAAGTGTGCTGGTGAAGTCCTCAGCAAAAAAGATTTTCAATTATTTCCTGCAAGTTTTCGAGTGTCCTGTAAAAGAAAGTAAGTATTTATAAAAAATCACCCAATCAATTCAGTAAAAAATATACTTCCATCTTAGCTTTAAATCGGCATGGAGAGAGATACTTGAACGTTTATAATGGACAGTTAATCAGTAGACTTGAGCTTTTAAATAACAGTTAGTTAGGGCAGGCAGTAGGCTGCCCTCATGTCAGAATGTGCCGTGATGGTATGGACAGAAAAAATACACATCTCGAAAGTTTGATTTTAAAACCTACATGCCAAAAATATCTGTGCATTAAATTATTCAAATAGAAAAACAATCCATAAATAAACTATTTAACGAGAGACAAAAGAAAATTTAATGATGCATGCCCGGATAATGAAATCGGAAGCAGACTCATTTGATTAAAGATAGTTTATATTAGTTTAGATAGTTCGTGCTAACCAATGTTGGTAGGTAGTAGTACAGTCAAAGTTCTATTTCACTGATCGTTTCTTTTTAGGGTAGATTTGTATACACAAGTACAATCTGAATAAAAATAAGCACACAGTTTTTATAAATAGTGTCACTTTGTGAGATTGCTTGTGCCACTGTTTTTCAGGAATTTCTACTATCACTCTTAAACAATTTTTAGAATATTACGAATAAACAACTCCTCAATTTGTTCAAATGTTCGTAAAATTTGTAAAATTGATTTACATAATTTTACGATGAGTTTGGTCAATTATAAGCCTTCATCTACCCCCAAATACTCTCATTTTGAGCAATACTTTTCTTCAAAGGTAGACAGTAAAACAGAAATCCAAAATATTTTTTCCGGGATTCAAAAATAATAAAAGAGTATCTATTCAATATAAAGTTGATATTTTCAACCGACGGTACTTGGTGGAAATTCATAGTGAATTAATTATAAATAAAACACTTATTTATAGTATATCCACAGTGACTTTTTATTGGACGGGAGCCGGCTTTCAAGAGCTTCCGCTCTCATCATCTTTTCGCCAGCCTGATGATGAGAGCGGAAGCTCGCGTCCTACTATAAATAAGTGTTTAATTTATAATTTATTCAATATAAGTTAAATACTGCATGTATCTTTCATATGAAATAAGGTACGCATTTCTCATTTTTGTTGAAGAAAATAAAATGGTTTGATTCTTCAGTACTTGCCAATATCAAAATTTAGGAAAGTTTTTATGCATTCTTACGAAGTGCTCTAAAACTCTAAAGGAAGTCTGTAAAATCAGAATTTGATCAATTTGTCAATTAAATAATATAATATTTTTAACTCATAACTAATATTTATAATAATTCAGGATAATATAAATTACTCCAAGAAATAATGTGTGCATTTTCCGTTGTTTGCGGTGGCGTTTATCAAAAATTTAATGGTATGGGGTTAATACAAAAATAGGGGATGAAAAATAATAATATTTCAGCCGACGGATTTTAATTACAAGGGGATTACATAGGAAACGGATGTGTCAGTAGCTATTAAATTGTTTGAAATATACCTATACTCACAGAAAAAATTATAACGGCATTCGCAATAATTAATGAATTTGAAAATTAGCAATAATTTACTCGAAACAGGATGCAGTGGATGAAGATACGGATATAAATCTTCAATATTTCAAAATATTTTTATAGTTTTTTTACGATAATGCGGTAAGTAGGTAACAAACTGATTATTTTAATGCTTGTTCATCAAAACGACGTAACTCATTAAAATTGAATCGATAAAATGAAATATTGATTTCACCTTGTTTTTTTTATGGGGAAAGGGGTAAAATTAGAGGTCAAAAGAAAAGGATGAATAGTTAATTGTCAAGACAATCACCAAAGGACGTATTACGTTTCGTATTATGAAAACGTAAAGTCTTGTTTGTTTTCTTTGTGTACAACATAACTCCTCGCTTATTCGTTCAAATCACTTTAAGTTAATGTATTTTACTCAAATTTCTTAATATTCCAAAAATAAATATGTGTTCAATATTTTTTACATTTTGATAAGTTTGCACGAGGCAAATAATACATTGTATAATTTAAAAATAATGATTAATTACTATGATGTAAATCTTGGTATTAAAATTAAGAGGATTTTTGCAATATTTTCGGCCAATGACGTTAAGCCTTTTTGGAATGAAATATAAACGTTCCGAAATAAAATATAAAAATTAAAAACGTGTAAATATTTATAAATAAATAATAAAATATATTTTTTATTAAATTAAGACAAGATTTCATTTTCACTATCATAGAGGAAAATGACAATTAACAAAAACTTTTCAGAAATTTAACAAGAACTTGATTTAGAAAATGTAAAGATAATTCTACATATGTAACAATCTATGGCATCACAAACGAAGTATCAAGTTGACCAACGCCACAAAATAAATACGTAAATTTTCTTCAACGTTTTTTAATAAAAATTATAAACACAGTTATATTTTTTTAGATTTTTATCTTCTATTTCCTTATAAGTGGCATACACAAAATAAATACGTAAATTTTCTTCAACGTTTTTTAATAAAAATTATAAATACAGTTTAAGTGGCATAGTTTATGTGGCATACACAAATAAAATACGTAAATTTTCTTCAACGTTTTTTAATAAAAATTATAAATACAGTTTAAGTGGCATAGTTTATGTGGCATACACAAAATAAATACGTAAATTTTCTTCAACGTTTTTTAATAAAAATTATAAATACAGTTTAAGTGGCATACAGTTTATGTGGCATACACAAAATAAATACGTAAATTTTCTTCAACGTTTTTTAATAAAAATTATAAATACAGTTTAAGTGGCATACAGTTTATGTGGCATACACAAAATAAATACGTAAATTTTCTTCAACGTTTTTTAATAAAAATTATAAATACAGTTTAAGTGGCATAGTTTATGTGGCATACACAAAATAAATACGTAAATTTTCTTCAACGTTTTTTAATAAAAATTATAAATACAGTTTAAGTGGCATACAGTTTATGTGGCATACACAAAATAAATACGTAAATTTTCTTCAACGTTTTTTAATAAAAATTATAAATACAGTTTAAGTGGCATAGTTTATGTGGCATACACAAAATAAATACGTAAATTTTCTTCAACGTTTTTTAATAAAAATTATAAATACAGTTTAAGTGGCATACAGTTTATGTGGCATACACAAAATAAATACGTAAATTTTCTTCAACGTTTTTTAATAAAAATTATAAATACAGTTTAAGTGGCATAGTTTATGTGGCATACACAAAATAAATACGTAAATTTTCTTCAACGTTTTTTAATAAAAATTATAAATACAGTTTAAGTGGCATACAGTTTATGTGGCATACACAAAATAAATACGTAAATTTTCTTCAACGTTTTTTAATAAAAATTATAAATACAGTTTAAGTGGCATAGTTAATGTGGCATACACAAAATAAATACGTAAATTTTCTTCAACGTTTTTTAATAAAAATTATAAATACAGTTTAAGTGGCATACAGTTTATGTGGCATACACAAAATAAATACGTAAATTTTCTTCAACGTTTTTTAATAAAAATTATAAATACAGTTTAAGTGGCATACAGTTTATGTGGCATACACAAAATAAATACGTAAATTTTCTTCAACGTTTTTTAATAAAAATTATAAATACAGTTTAAGTGGCTTACATATCGCTGAATTAAAGATATTAAATGTCTTATTCGTGATCCTTTTACAGAAAACTCTTAAATGATGAAAAGTATTAGAGGTCGATTTAGTACTGAAAAATAAGCGGAACAAAATAATAATATTAAAAAGGTAGTTTTATTAATATTATTATAAGGGCTGATATAATAATATCGATAGGTACACTGTAATCCCAACTCTCTTATTTATTATAAGACATTCGAAATATAAGAATAATATATTTCAGATATCATTATTATTTACTGGCGATAATTTATTGTTTGTCCATATACCAACATAATATTATTAATTACCTAAATAATTCAACTGAAACATTTTCCGAATCGGTAAATCCGAGAAAATTATTTTCAAACAATTCACCAAACACAAATTGGAAGAACACAGGGAAATAGGTATCTATATAACAAACAATAAGAATCCTTAAATATCTGAGCCTGTTAGAAAGCAAGTATATTACAATATTAATAATTGCCAATGATGGTTAGTGTTCGTAATGTGATTGGTGGGACCTTAATTGGTTTGTTTGTCGATTGAAATTTATATTGTCAAAATTCATTGTGTAAATTGTGTCCCTTAGGACTGTAAGTAAATATAAAATAATCTGTATGTTTATATGGATTAGTTGGATTTTGATTTCTTTCTGCGAAAAACTAGCAGCATTCCTCGTTGTATAACTGTTATTGTTTATTTTTGTAACATTAATATCTATATTTCATTTATTATATTGCATGGAGTTGCAGGCAAATGTAGGTCTACCTTTGTTGTTTGTAAGTTTTCGATTGTTTTGTGAAAGTAGGTATTTGCAAAACATTATATGTAAAATATTTCATATCTTCAATTAATGTTATTTTGATGGCATGAAGAAGACAATCTCTATGAACAATATATTATAATTGTGCCTTCTGTGAGGTTGGTCCGTTGCTGTGGAAAAAATTCCTTATGATTTTCGAACTCCGGATAGTGTGGAGGTGTTCAAGGCAAAGTTAAAGACCCTATTGTTCAGGAGGTGTTATAATTCTTGCGCTAGTTTTTCCACAAAACGTGGCATCATATAAAACTGTCTAGTTATTATTATTATAATCTTCTGGTATGAAATATTCTAAAGTGTTTTTTTTTAATTCACTAACAAACAAAAAAATACTTAATGGTTGCGTAGGTTTTAAAAACTAGTAATTGAATAATAAATAATAAAGAAATAATCTTCAACAAAAGCTTGTACCAAACCAAAATGATGATTCAAAGATGTGTAGTAGCATTGTTGGTGACGCTTGGATGATCGAGGAAAGGTGCGAAGATGAAAAAGGGAACTGCCTTATTCATTATTATGCTCATCTTTATGTACTTCCTATTTCAGGAAACGCACAGTATTAATAATGCTTTAGGAAAGAAACAGAGCAGAAGGGAGACTTTACAGAATAACACTTTCAAGAACAATACAGTCAGGTGCTTTACGAACGAGTGGGGAGTTTCAGTAAAGATTCTTTTTGATTTCTTATTATGTTTTTGAAGTAAATTTCTCTTTTTTCAGATTTTAAAATAAAACATTAATTTGATGATTTCTATATTTGATATGAATATTCTTTTATTCAATTATTATTAATCAAAAGTAATATTTTACAATATTAAACTTTTGATATCATATACTTCTTTAGTCACGAAGAGTACGACCTGTTTATTATCATTCATTATATGCAGCTAGTTCACTTGTTAGTTCATTTGTGATAAATTTTGTGAAACTATAGATAAATATATAAACCTTTGAACCAACATTTGAAATAGTGCTAGTAATTTATAAACAGAGCCGCATTTCAACACTTTTTTCTAGAAACGAGGCTCATTGATTCGGGTTAGATGAAGAAATCACTTTATAGTAACAATTTCGCCACAGCATAATATCGACTCGGTATTTTAAATTTTGTCTTGTTTTGTTAACACTGTTATAAAATGATGATGTGAAGAAATGATTAATTAAATAAATAAATCAATTTAGTTATTTCCACATTCTAAAAACATATATGTAACTCTTGTACCGTTTCCTGACCAATAGGTTTCTTCCCTTTGTTGTCACAAGAACACTATATTGGGAAAGACAACCATTTGAGCGTTTTTTTTTTACAGAATAATGCACTGAAGAAGAATAACAATACATTGAAGCACCCATCGACCACTCGGATATCGCAGAAGTTTGAAGACTTCCATTTAGATTAGGCCTTTAGTAGGTAGGTACATTTGTTAGCAACATACGTGTTTAATGTTAATACCGCTATACTGTAGGAAAGACACAGTACATATATAATAGGCAGTGTACACTTGGTATGTAATTATGAAGGGTAAATACAATATGCTTATCCATGTAGTACATAATGCTACAGACAATATTATGTGCATATCATGCTGGAGGGAATACAAACATGATTATATATTACATAATAATATGTTTGTACATAAACAAACACGTTGTACATAACACACATACATAATATATACAATTCCCTAAATCTTCAATGTTATTGATCAATTCATATGTGATTCAATTAAAGCAACATTATGCACAATCGAAATAATAACACCGAAACTAATCAAAATCACACAGGAGAGCATGTATGAGAAATTGTATGATAGTGAAGGAAGTGAAAGCTGTATGCAAGGATAGAAGGAAGTGGTGCTCGATCTTTTAGGCCTACGCCACGAGGGAAGCGGCGTGATGGTATGTAGGTATGTATGATAATAATGTATACAAATGCATACGGATTATCTGAAACGTCGTCATATGCGATACAATAATAATAAAATATTATGTAGGTAAGCCGTGGAGCACCCGGTAAAGAATTGATCTCCCACTCTTTTCCGTAAGTTTTCGAGTGTCCAGCTGTAAAAGGCAGGTGTTCGAAAAAGTAAAGCCATTTTACATCTCAAATTCAGCGATGAGGTTTGCCACCCGTCCTGAATGTCTTATGTTTTTATTGGCACAGAGAAGACAGCCTGCATGTTTATTGCGTGCAGCTGTTCTGCTGTCTACCCCACTTGTGGGGAATGCCGTGATGGTGTAGAAGTAGTAGTAGTAGTAGATGTAGGTATACAAGTATATTCTGCTGTGATACTTTTGAGAAAAAAATTATATTTATTCTTACCAAATCTTGCGTGAAAGCTTTTTCAAATAGGAGTAAGTTCTCAGAACACATACCTGAAACAAAGAAAATTAATGATTAAAGAGATATTCATACAAAATAACATGTATACTAAATTGTCAAATGTATTACGGAGATTCAAAGAGATTCAAGGATTATGAATGGAACCGGATTTGATTACACTTACTGACAACCTTTCCTATATTTATTTATTTATTGATACATTATCAGGCATGAGAGCCTATTATATAACAATAAAGCTGCCAAAAAATTGTAAAATAACACAATAATATTTACGACAAAAACATACTTTGAAAGAGTTTGAGGATGCATTAATTCGTTCATTCTTCAACACTCCTACCGGAAAGATAGAGTATGAACTAGCATCCTCCATTTAGAGCGTCTCTGTAGTAATGGAGTCACCACTTACCACGGCATTTCTAGCGCTCTAATTGAGTAGAGTGTTTATTGTAGTTAAGTACATATCGAATTGAGTAATCACACTGTATGACCATCAAATAGGTATTATTATGTCTTCAGGTAGAAGCAGCTATTTGATACCGTATTAACAATATAGTTATTAATACAATTATGTAGGCGTATATAACCTATGTTTGTATGTTAAGGCCGTAAAACATAACGAGTTAGACATATATTATCTCAGTTTAGCAATGATATTTGTCACGTATCCTGAATGTCTTGGTTTTTTTATAAACATGGAGTTGGACACTTGCAAGTTTAGTATGTGCAGTTAGTAAATCTACTGACTGCCGCATTTGTGATATTTGTCGGGATGAGAGAAATAAATAGGGAGAAGGGATGATTTGATGATAATTTTGTAATAAAATGAAGGTTACCGGTAGGGGGCCGAGTGGTAGGCCAAAGCGCAGACGGCGTTGGGAGTAGTGGGATAAGACATGCAGAACTATGATGTTTCCCATGAGGATGCATTCGACAGAACCAAGTGGCGAAATAAAACAAGAAAGGCAGATCCTACCATCATGTGGGATTAATAAGTGTTTAAGGGAGAAGAAGAATGGAATAAAAAAGAAAATAGCAGAGTCCAGGTTAATGGAAGATAAAAGAAGTGGTGTGCAAATGAGGAGGTTTTTATCCAGTGGTGATTTACGCAGCCTGAAGAATAAAAGCGATGATACATACGATTTAAGTGTAAACTTTTAATTAGATAAAAATACATTGTCTAAAAATGGGTTACTTTTAGACAATGTAAATTGGACATTTTAGACTTTTAGACATTCTAAACTTACTTTAAAAGGAATTTCTAAATGTTAATAAAAAAGAAGGATGTTTGTACAATATTACATATCAATATCTTTTTTATCTTTCACAACTGCGTGATAGCCTATTTTCAATTTATTTGATTTCGCCTATTACGAATTCAATTTAAAAACGTCTTAATGATTTCTTGATAATTTTCAGATTATATACTACAGATTTTTAATTTAATCACAAGTTTTTTTTTATTTAATTAAAATAACAATTTTTGAATTAATATTAATAAATAAGAAAGAAAAGACATTTTGGAAAAACAAAACGAAGTTTTGTTTATTTATTTAAACATAGCATCAGTGAAACAAGATGTTTGTACGAATTTCAATTATTCACAACATAGTTGAGTTTAATGAAGTAATCTGGTGAACTAACCAAAGCATTTGCAAATATTATGTAAAGTAATTCCAAAATATAAACTTAAAGCACTGAGAAAATATATAATCTATATTTATATTGTCGACCTATGGCATTTGGTGGCAGCTCATGTAAAATTATAAAAAGAAAGCTCTTATATTATTAAGTAGGAAAATGCTCAGTGACATTACATCTCATTCCAGTCTAGATTTACATACGTTTTGTTACTGAGAACATAAAAAAAATATTACTATAATTTCTTCATTTAACGTAAGCTTGATGAGAGCAGAAGCTCTTTAAAGTCGGCTCACGATTCGTTAAGTCACTGTGGAAGTTTAAAATATATGGAAGTCTAAAATATAAGAATAAGAGGACGGTTTTCATGTTTCTTACATGCAGCTGATCTGCTGGCTACCCCACTTGTGGGATGTGCCGTGATGGTATAATAATAAAAATAAAATAAAGTCTTTCCGAAATAAATGAAACAAATGTTTAATTCTACTATTTGATTTATTTTACGAGAGAGACGTCTTTCGTCTTGTTAGGAATAGTCAATCACCACGAAAGACGTCTCTCTCGTCAAATAAATCAAAAAGTAGAATAGAACATTTGTCTTATTTATTTCGCAATGGAATTCTACTACCTAAACACCAACACAGTTAATAGAATGTAAGTGTTTCATTTGTATTAATATACAATCTTGTTTAATAGAAAAGAGCGGCTAACAAGTGGATGAATTTTATGAAAGGTTGGTGAACCGTCATCGTAAAAATCGTAAAAACAAAACCATACGGCATTTTTCTCTCCCCGTGTCATTTTGAGTCAATTCACAAGTTGGAAATTTGAGTGGCTCTTGAAATTAAAAAAAATCTCTCTTAAGCACCCTCCTGAAAGTACTGCTAGGTTTAAAAAGGGACATTTATGGGCATTTTGGGATGTCCTCGACGATTTAGTTGGAATGGTTTTTATAAACAGCGTTGTCATCAAATTACGATGTTGGCGAACACTTGGAAGAAATAAAATAAAAAAGTATAAATGGGGTACTTTAAAAGTAGGTGAAAAGACACGGTTCATTCGTTCAAATTATTTTTAAGAAAATAAACGTGTCCTTATACCCTTCAATGACCCACTTTGAAACATAAAATCAATTAATAATCTTCTTTGTACCGTGTGACTGATATTTACTAGTATTTATATTTTCAATGTATTATGACGATTATAACACTTGAATTGTGGACGAAGCTGGATGATCAGATGATATAACATTAATGGCAGAAGTGATGTGGAGGGATAAAAATTGAAGAACAAAGGAGATGCTCTTGTCTAAAAATGGATCAAAAATAAAACAAACAGCCTCTTATGTACTAAGGCATGTGATATGTATGTAATTAAGAGTTAACATATAATTTGTCAAATCGCATATATAGAGCTAGTCCCAAACTTCAATACGATAAGATAAATTTTCAAAGTTTTTATTTTGTCCTGCCGGGAGATGAACGCGGGACCTCGTGACTCAAAGGCAAAAGCGTTTCATCTGCACTACACTATTATTATTTTTTTATTATATTAAACACAAAAATATCTGCAAGATTTTTTCAAATGGAACAGAAAGGACGTAAAATGTACAGTACTTTAAATATTCACCTCATATCTGCAAAAATCAAATGTAATATGATTTGTTAAAAAAAATACAGTAAAAAGTTATGTAGGAACAAGCAATTATGATGAAGTACATTACAAGCTCTTATAATGAAGAATTTGAAGGGGAAGACTTCAACTTTGTCAATAAAAAATCTGAATAAATTATAAGGAACGCTATTGGGAAGGTAATACCACCACAAAGTACGCCACTAAAATGCAAGAGCGCCTTCCTATGTAATAAAGGAAACACATAAAAATATGTTTGCTCCAAAGTAACAACAACTTCTACAGTCCTTGAAAATACTTGCGGCGAAATAAGTTTGTATAGTACGACCAACAAAACATGGATGACGATAAAAAGAGTGCTCAAATCTGTAATAAATAAAACTTATTTGTTGGCCCTTCAGCCCTGCCCAATGGCCTTCCCGTGAGGAAAATTTTGGTTTGAATTAGTGGATAGGTAGGAATTAACAACTCCTGAGGTATCCAGTTGTGAATTGGGTCTCTCCTCTCTTCAATGTATGCAGGTTTGCTGAATATTTAATGTCTATGTTGATTTCAAAGTTACACTTATTGTCTTATTTTCTATTAAATGTTCAAAGGCTATTTACTCGTTTACGAGTGATAAAGAAAGGTTCATTTAGTTTTAGAACAATCCAACATGTTTTGTGAAGACAGAATAAGTCGGCATCAAGATTCGAAAATCCCTTCTAAATGTATGAGCCAGATACTAAAGCTCCTAGACTACCTTCTGATAATGAAGGATGCTTGTTTCTTCTTGAAACAATGGAGTCGGTGGACATTAACAGTTGTATTTAATTTTGGGGAGGATTTTGTCGGGGATAGCCCTTCAGGCGAACCTTGAGCCCTTCCTTGAGAAGAATTTGCATGAAGAGTATGGATGACATGGGAATTGACATTCCTGCAACATCCATGGGTGAGGGAGGGTGCAACCCTTAATGTGTCTTCTCAACGATTCCAAGCGGAAATCACACACATTTTAACATAGAATATTTAACTGAAATAGAATGCATTGAAATGAAGTTATTATTATTATTCAAAAATTAAATAATTTGAAATAGCGTTCTGCATTCACTGTGATACACTAAAATATGAAAATGATAATGCTGTTCGGTCTTACATTACGTTTATTGAGGTCGGAATGTAAACGTTGAAATTATTGCTTTGACAATCAGCCCAACGTTGCATTTGTACGTTTTGAAGCATTCAGGAACAGCAGTAGTGTATGTGATTGTGCCCAATAATAAGTGGAAACCTAAAAACAACGATACCTACATAATACATTGATACCATTGGAAAAATTCCAAATGTCCCTCTGTGTATTACATTATTAGTACAGTGTGGAAACATTGAAACCATTGCCAAAGGAACATAACCTCTTTGTATGATATTTGGTGATTATATTATTGTAAGTATGAATGGACAATATTCTTTCTTGAAAGCAATTTTTAAATAGGTTACTTATGAAAAATTCAACTATATCATTCTTTTGTTATTTTTCTCGTACTATGATCTAGCTTTAAACTCGGCTTCGTATAGAAAATTGTAGTCATTTTCATAAAATGTATATTTTAGAAGCTTTTACATTAAATTAATATACGATACGTTAAGGTGGTCGGTAGCCTAATGGTAGAATCTCTGACTTTCAATCGTGAGATCTGAGTTCGATTCCACCTACCGCCGACCTTTTTCATCTTCAAGACACAAGCACATTTGTAACGCAGACAAAAGTTTAAAAACTATTTTGATAGTTGGTTACAAAAAGCACCGAAAGGTTGATATGAGAGTAATAGATTATGCCTCTGCAAAATTGATAGCATATTGCCTACTGATGACAAAAAAAACGATAGAGCTGTTAGTAACCCAATTTTTAATTGGTTAACTCTTTAATTTAATTACATACTAAACAGCCTTTTTATGTCAGAGTTACTATTCAGTTTGAGCCATAAGAGACTAAATTACATTTTTTAACACACATCAACGATAATTTTCAGGCAATAATTTCCAGCAAAAGAAGGTTTATAGGTCATAAGTATCTTTATTTAACGTGAGTTAGTTGGTTCACATCTGGGTCATGTTCTGCGTGGAGAAAAATACCACCTTCTTCAACTGATATTGAAGGGGAAAATTGAGGGACGCCGAGGTCCCGGTAGGAGACAGATGTCCTGGCTGCGAAACATTAGGGAGTGGACCGGCATCCGAAGTGTGGAAGAGCTGTTCCGAGCAGCGCAGGACAGGGACAAGTTCGCCGAGGTGATCGCCAACGTTGGGGGGACTCGACAAGGCACTTGAAGAAGAAGAAGAAGTTGATGAAAATAGTTAATTTGCAATTAACTGGCCCTAAAATATTTTATTTGATCGAGTTTTTTAAGCATAACAATATCAATAGTAAAAAGCCATTGGTTGTCTGGTTAGAAAATTAACAGTTAAATGAAATAATTTTAACAGCTTCAGAAGCATATTAAAAACTGAACTCTTCACTGGCGCCCTTGAAACGGTCTAGGGACTGTTAAACGGCGTCAAAAAAAAAATCATCCAAAATCATCACCATCATTATCATTAACAGAATCAAATGAACAGATTAAAATTATTTGGTGAGTCGCAATCTAAATCTATTTGAAAGTTACATAAAATAATATAGAAACGTAATACTAGATACTATTTAAATTAGATTAAATTTGCACATTAAGTAATCAAAAATAACATCATGCTAAAAACAAACAAAAATACAAGCTTTGTTTTTTTTAAATGTGGAAACATGTTATTTGCCAGTTTTAATGTTCACGGGAGAGCTTTCGACAACGAGTCGTCATGTTACAAAACTTTTCCAAAAAAAATAAAGTTACTAGTGTTTCTTTTTTTTTTGCGAAAAAAGGACACAAACAGACGCGTGGTAATGGAAAAACATTTTAATGGCATTCGTGGAATATATTTTTTTTTCATGCGCATTGTTACCCGGTTTCTCTCGAGGAAAAAATATAAAATCGTGGAATTAACATTTACTAAAAATATAATTTGTTACTTTCCTGAAAAATGGTAAGAAAATGAAAGAAATTGGTGAAAAAAAGTATTGGTGATTTATTTTTAAAGGTTATTAACTTTTTACATTCATTATCCTTTTGATCATATTATCCTGAAAAAAGATCCAGAAGACCACAATTGTCAGGGAATTGAAGCAGGCAGAGTTGTGCTCGAAGGATGCAGGGGACCGAAAAACATGGAAGATGAAGACTAGGAGAGCCGACCCCAAGTAAATGGGATAAAGGCGAGGGCGAAAAAAGAAGAAAAAGAAGTTATTTACTTTTAATTGTTTTCAATTATAATATTCATATGAAAAATAAAAGTTGACAATGCACATCATAGTTATAAAATATTTTATAATCTCCGTTTTGTAGAAGGTATTTATCCAATATTTAGTACCTTAAATGAAATAAAAAAGTTGTGTTTTGACATAACATGTAGTAATAACAATATGTATATTCAGTTGACACATGACGTGAAGATGTGAAAGAACAAAGTGAAATAGAAACTAAAAGGTATATATCAATAAATAAGATATGTATGTCTTAAGTTTTTATCATAAAATATGCCTAGAGAATGAAACTATTCATAGAATGTAGCATTTTTTTCTTTATTATTTCTTAAGTACACAAAATAAATGTAGAAATATACACACATACGGACTTTAATATTTGTGTGACGATTACTCCTGTAAAAATACACCTGAATAAATAATTCTGATTTTGATGTAGGTTATAAATTTTCTTTCTTTCATTTTTACCATGCATGATTTTTTTTATCTAAAATATTTCAGGTTATTTTGGTACAAAATATGTAATAATAATATTCTCAAAATATAAAGTCACCATTGCAAAAAGATCAGAAGAATTTTGAAATGGAAAAGAGCTCTTGTTTTTTTTTGATTGGTCTACTTCAAAAACCTAAGTGCTATGTTGCGTCAACATTTTTTTTATTTACTAAATAACTTGGCATGTACGAGTACCTACCTACTGAAAAGTACCTAACGTTAATTTATTTATAGGCATAAGATCAAAGTAGTGTGATTCTCTAAATGGAATATGTTTGCCAATATATTGTATGTATGTATATATATAATTTAAAATCACAAAATAAACTATATTAATTTCTTTAAATAAAAATATTATAAAAATATAAATCGCGCCATGCTCCAGGGAAAATTCAAGTTGAGACACCGATTCAATAATAATAAAAATAAAAAATGAATTTCAAATTATTATTATTTTATTACGTATTATAAAGTAATCTACTTATGACTGTTGAAGAAAAATCTTTCCTCTGAGAAATAATAATATTATTATTAGTACGTTTTTATTATTTTTATTTCATCCCCGAATGGGTAGACTGGTAAAAGGAAAACAAATCCTACATTTCCTTCATAATCGAATTATACCCACTCTTAACTTAAATACGTGAAAAGTAACTTTTTGTGCCGTAAAAAATTGTGACAATTAAATGAATAGAAAGATGTATACAATTAAAGATATAAAAACAAACTTTGAGGTTTTTATTGAAGTTTTCAAGTTGTTATGTAAATCTTTGGCAGTTGACCTATCATAGCATAATATGCACCATATTATTATTAAAATTTTGGGTCCCATGCCACAAAAACGAAAGAAAAAAAGCTGATACATACCTTTTTTACTGCTTACAAAAATTTAATCTAATGAATTTTTGAGTCCGCTTTAACCATTTAAGCGATAGAGGAATCAATGTTCTATGTTTAGACTGTCTAATTATTCTCTGAATAGGTCTATTGATCTTATTTATACTGCTTACAAAAATTTAATCTAATGAATTTTTGAGTCCGCTTTAACCATTTAAGCGATAGAGGAATCAATGTTCTATGTTTAGACTGTCTAATTATTCTCTGAATAGGTCTATTGATCTTATTTATACTGCTTACAAAAATTTAATCCAATGAATTTTTGAGTCCGGTTTAACCATTTAAGCGATAGAGGAATCAATGTTCTATGTTTAGACTGTCTAATTATTCTCTGAATAGGTCTATTGATCTTATTTATACTGCTTACAAAAATTTAATCTAATGAATTTTTGAGTCCGCTTTAACCATTTAAGCGATAGAGGAATTAAATGTGCTGTGTAAGGACTTTCTAATTATTCTCTGAATAGGTCTATTGTTCTTATTTTCACAATTATTCATTGTATGAGGTTATAAATGTTAATTTAACACATGAAACATCCATATAAGGCTTAGAAAAGGCAACGGAGCACTGCCGAATAAGGTGACGTTGTTTTTTAAGCCTTATATGGTAGTTACGTGTGTTAAATTATATGTTTCTTGAATAATTTCACATATTTAAAATGTCACTGAATAAAAAATGATAGATGATAATTCGTACGTACATGTTTTGAGAATTCAAAGTCTTACATTATATTATTATTATTAAAAAATATATACATATCTGGGTTTTGTTATAAACCCAAATACAACCTTATACACCTTTCACAGTAAGCTAAAAGCTTGTGTCGTGAAAGGGGAGTTTGCCGGCACCTGGGATCGAACCACGGACCCCTTGTTCATAAGGCCGAGACTCTACCTCCAGGCTACCGAGTTCGTCGGACGAACTTCTGAATGAAGTCTAGATTAAAAATAGTATGAAACTTTGTAGTCTTTGCTGTTTTTGGTATCTATTATTTACTGATTGTCAGTTTAGTATCGCATGACCACACCTTGACAACAATAATAATAATAAATAAAAAAAACAATTATAAAGTTAAGGCAGTAGAAAATTATATTATCAGTATCAATATTATTTCAACACGCGAACACAATCTCCACGTGTCTTTGTATAAAGCATGGTAAACCTACCCCATCGCTTTGCGGAACTTTTGTATTTAGCACAATCCGCGAGATTTTATTACAAAAGCAAAGTTAAGAGGGTGCGTCACCCTCAAAATACTTTATTATAATACTATAAATATTATAAATTATGAGAATACCTAATCAAATTAACTTGGAAACACTTTGCGTGATTTATCTTTCTATCACCAGGTGGCGCAGGTGTCAATTGTGTTTAATTTTAATACAAATTTAGGACTTAAATAAATTGAAACGGGTCCCGAAACCGGGATAAAATCATGGTGATTTTTTAAATTTTATGTTAGAAAACATTTTATTTAGGCATCAAATTTTTTATGAATTAATTGCTTCTTATTGACCGAAATTGCTTCAAATTAGAAAGTCATGCCCGAATATAAATAAATTTGGGAATTTTTCAAATAAAGTTATATTCATTTACTTCCTACCTTACTTTAATGAAAAAGTGTAATTTGACTGATTCTCATTGGTTTTCATTCAATAATGTGCTTGAGTTTTAGAATAACATCGTCCCCTCATACCAGCATTTCATTGCTGTTTGGGGAATACGAAGTGTTTATTGTTAACTATAATAAAATATCAATATAAATGTATCGAAATATAAGTTGTGTATTAAATTAAATAAATAAATAAAAATAATAATATACCTTATCTGTGAATTTTATAACAATATCTCTTGTTCAAATAAATTTATTGTACAAATGGAGTAGTTAGCGGACCAACTGCATGAATGAAAATAGATGTCGTCCTCCCCATTACATATGAAAAATAAAAAAAAACCGTTATATAAAGCACCATGTCTGCAAATACTGATATTTGAAGAGGAATTTACAAATAATAAACTTTGTGTACTTCAGATTATATATAATTTTCTCAACCATTTCAATTAAGTGTGCAATATTCGACAAGGGGATTGTTCACAACATCAGGCACTCAGGCCTGCTCCTCATCCCCATTGTGAAAGGCATGACCGGAGCCGGAAATGGTAGAGGCCGACCAAGAGACCACTATATGGATCAAGAGACTAAGGACATGAACTGTAGCACATACGTAGAATTAAAGAGTCTAGCAGAAAATAGGGAGAGTGGAGAAAACAATCCAAACTCGTTGCAGACCAATCCAATGGATTGTAATTCAGTATATAATTAAAATATTGTATTATAAAAATAAAATCAAAAACACTGTTTACTTTCACTTGTTAAATAAATATGTTGTTATAACAAGTGAAAGTAAACAGTGTTTTTGATTTTATTTTTATAACAAAATTTATTAAAAATGAACTTTCACCAAGTGACTACCGAAAAAAAAAAAAATTAATAGTTTAAAATATTGTTCAAGAAAAAAGAGATTAAATAAGAAAATGAAAAACACAGAAGTGACGCTTTTTGTAAGTAATTAACTCTTTCGCGAATAAATTCAACACATAAATCGCAAGGAATGAAACTGTTTGGAATGATAAGATTTTCATATTGCAGGAAAACAAGATAGGAAATCGTGGCTTGTATTACGTTCCATAAATTATCATTTCCTGCTTGTAATTGTATAGTAGAGAAGATTTTAGTACGTTAGGTGTTCTATATAAACAATTTTCTAAAATGATTTTAATCTATCTGACAATTAAGGCTTACCACAGTCTTAGACGACAACTTTGTAATTGCTTTAAGAAGAAACATTGTTTATTATAATATTATTATTATTACTTTCTCTTTGTTTTCTTCTTATTGTATGTAGAAGTATATAAGAATATGACGACAATATTACATTATAAAGTAAGCTAGTTTTCTTCTTGCTCTAACTCTCATCTTGGCTTAAATTTTATTTATAATAATAATTTTGTTATTTTACTCTTTGTTCCACCCTAAGTTGTTGTTGTTGATATACACAATCTCATTACAAGTTGATCTTTTGTTGTATTTATTTATTTATTCTTTTTGCACATTATCATAAAACGACCATATAAAATGTTAAGATGATTTGCAAAGACGGGATAATTACTATACCTACAGTGATTTCTATTATTGTACTACTACTGCTGTACCATCATGGTTTATCCCGGGGGAGCCAGTCGCAATAATGACTCGTGTTTAGATTGTAATTTATTTATTTTCATGTAAATAAAGTATTATTAACAAAAAAAAAATGTAACTAAAGTACAATCGTTTGAATAGTGAAGGGCTAAGGGTGTGTTCAAAAGATGAATTTTCTCGTTTTGTACATTTTCTCTAATAGGATTTATTAATTGTATTATATAACAGCAGCGATTCCTAGAATAAATATATATCTTAATTCCATATAACAAATGTGACAACTTTACTTGAGATTCCTACATAGTTGTTATTGTTCTTGTTGATGAAATTACAATAGCTTTACGCAGAATTGAATAGAATTAAGTGTTACGGTGTAACGTAAATAATTATTATTATACGGATTCGTGAATATATTATTTAAATGATCTTTTTATAATAATTTTAAAACAATTATAAACAAAAGTCAAATATTTCATTTTTGTTCTTCAAGAAATAAATATTTTAACATTCTTTGTTTTTCTTTGACATTCAATATATATATTCGAAATATTTCTGTTAAATATATCTGTTATTTACGTTTGTGGAGTACCTTGTAAAGAATGAAGTTAAAAATCAATATGAAAATCAACATTTTTAATTTAGTGACGATGTTTGGCATCCATTCTGTAGGTCTTTTTTTACTGGAACGGAGAGGACGACTCGCATATTTAATATGTGCAGTTAGTATTCAAGCTACGTCACTGGTGGGGGATGTAGTGACGGTACATATATGACATAGGTATTACTACCATATAATTTGTAAAAGTGGTTTAGCCTCTTCTCTCACCGCGTGCGACAAAGCATGTAATATTGTTTTAATTTGTTGCTATTTTTAAATATTAGAAATAAATCAAGTAATGTTGTTCTTATAACATACATTATAAGTAGGTACAATATTACTTATGCGTTTTTATAAAAACTGATGGTATTTCACGATTTATCTAAATGGGAATTGATATATGTAGAATAGTCCTAATCAGTTCCTATGAAATGTGCAAAGTTTTATATAGAACAGGCATACTCCTATCAAATGTGCAAAGTTTTATATAGAACAGGCATACTCCTATCAAATGTGCAAAGTTTTATATAGAACAGGCATATTCCTATCAAATGTGCAAAGTTTTATATAGAACAGGCATACTGAAAAAGAAAAATATGAAACTCTTTACTAAAAATACCTCACAAAAACAAAAATTTTGGTGACCACAGGTTTCATCATCTTATATAAAATTTCGTTATTTTTTAAGAATATTGTACTCTATTATCGTGGATATCATAATATGAAGATTAAAGTTGATAAAAACGATGAAATGGATTGCCAAAAAACACTTGTACGACTTTCTTTTCCCTTAATAGTCATGTATGAAGGCTAGATTGGAGAATTTGAAAAGATAAGACCCAAACATTTTTCCGGAATTTCTTTGAATTCCTACGTAAAAAGTGTAATGTCTATTGCAATGTTTTGTTATTACGGTTCACAAGTAGTGTGGAAGATAAGAAAACAGAAACATTCAATGAAAAAAAAAAATACTACGACCTTTTCTTTACCGTCTTTGTTCGTTCAAATTGAATATTGTGCTTTTACTAAAAGTGTCTTCAAACCAAAGTAATACTGTTGTATATCCTTACTACTGTAAAAAAATCAATGAAAATATTCTTCACCATGTAAAGCACTGTAAAGATATCTTGTATATTCATATATATTATGATGTTACTCTAGTGGATATCTCATTTGGAGAAGATATAAAGGTGATTTGGATAGTCATATAACAATTCTCCTAATTATGGTACTTAGTAAATTACTCATAGTTTTTACTATAAGTTCCATCAATCTATTCATCCCATCACGCCATCTCTCACAAGTGGGGTAACCAGTGGATCTTTTGTTTATAATTAACATGAAAGTCGTAAATCGCAAGCCAATTAAAGTTCAGACATTCAGGTTAGGTGATAGGTACACCTAATTGCTGTTTTGAAAATATTAAAATATGACTTAGAACGTGATGTTTTATGAATACCTGCCTTTTAAAGGGTATTCGAAAACTTGTAGAAAAGAGTGAGTGGCTTATTCTTTACCGGGAACTCCTCGGGGTTTAATAATGATTTGTAGATCAATATAGTCTTTAGATCTTTTGGCTATGATGTCAAGTGATTTGTCTAATGATCTCTTTCAATATTCTTTTGCTTTTTCAGTCATTTTGTGTTTATTCTCGAACAAAATCCTTTGGTTTTTCTCTATTTTCTATTAGGGAATACTGTAGTTATTTTCTTTTTACATCATAAGACTACAACGCTTCAAGTCTGATAATACAATGAATTTCAAAAGACACTGAACATTGAAAAGTATGCCAATATTATAAAAGAAAAAAGGGAGCTTTTACAAAAGCTGTTCATAAAAAATAATGATCCAACTTTTAATGCTCGTTAAAATATTGTAGAAAAACTTGTTAATTAATTGGTTTTGACAATAATAGTACAAAGGTACCTTTCTAATTGTAATCACTATTCCTGTTTACTTTGAAACTTATGTATTAAATTTTAACGATATCTTTATCTTTCTTGATGTTAAAATATTCATAGAAAAATTAATGGATATTAAAGTTACTTACAATGGTGAGGTTTACAATGTTACAAAAATATTAAAATATAACTTTCAAATATTAAAATTGTAGACCTTTTCCGAATAAGGCGCTTTATGCTTGGGGTATTTTTACAATACCAAAGAAAAAGGTATGACGCCTTAAAATATTACTATTTTTTATACCCAAATTATGCATATTTCTTGGACAGTGCAAAACGAAAAGATTTTTCATATATGCAAATGATTTGTGGGGAAAAATAACCGTAAGATTCTTTGAAATAATTGAATAAGGTTGTATATATTACATCATATACATCCTTTGACGTCTGAAATTTGGACCCTATTTTTCACACCACATTCATAATATGCGATACTCCTTGCATACAGAATTCAATTATGTGTAGGCTATATTATGTGAGACGGCCCTGATGAGACACAAATGCTAATGTCGAAAGACAACACCATTTTCGATTAATCTAACTGCATATTGTTCTGGAAACGGGCCGAGTCTCATACCATAATATACAAAGGCATGACCGACGGTACCTACTCAGTGAAATGGAGTAAAATTTTTCACATATTAATGTTTTGGATACAGAGTTTTTTTACAAAACATATAATATGATAACAAATAATAATATTTACGTTGGTCAAAAACAAGCAAAATTTACCCAAATTAAATAGGTATATATTGTATTACGTTTTACACATACAGACTTTTTTTAAAGCGTTAACATTACATTGTTTTATAGTTTTACTTACTGTATATTTGTCGTACCATTACAAATTATACTGATTTAGGTATTTCTATTAAATTAAAAGGGATTTTTATTAAACTGAAAGATGAAACATAGGATACCTCGATTTCGAAAAAGTCGATTTCGGAAAATATGCATTATATAGCGCCTTATTAGGGGAGGTCTTCGATTATAATTAAACACATTGAAATAAAGGGTAAGTTGGAAGATGGCTCGAGTTATCGATATAGCCCCTCTAATCCTATTGCTACGTTAAATGATATATCGTGAGGAATAAAACAATTAAATTAAGTGATGCAACTATATATGTATTAATTAGCATTTTAGAACATTAAGAAAGAAATATACATTGAAAAAGTATAAACTGAAGTATTGTTTACGTTTATAAGGTTTACTTTTTGAAAGTGTTTTTATAGACGTTTTGAAGAAATGCTCTTTGACATCTTTCATGCTGAATATGATAAGCCTTTAATTGTTATTCAGAATTATAGAATATAGGTCATATAAAAAAATAAGTTATACAAAATACAGTATGTGCAATATTGGGTTTTATTCACAATATTCTTATGAAAAGCTAACAGATCAAAGAAAATATATGACACATTTTGTTTATTAACACTCTCTCCTTGGGGTATTTGACGTATGGGTATAATATTATGGAACACGTTGTTCTGTTGTCTGGAGACATCAGATTACTACAGGAATAGCAGTAGTGAAGTATAAAAGCCTTTACAGGTAGAGTAATGTTTCTATAGAGTGCTACTTCTGGTGTATTTTCTTTCTAAAAGGTGTTTGTGTCGAGTGTTGTATGTATGAAAAGCAGACGGGGATGATTCATGCGATATTTACAACAAAATATTTATTTTTCGTTCTTACACCAAATGTACTTGACAGTTTTGTTTTTCAATAATATTGAAATGCTCTTCCATGTTTTGATAATATTTAAGATCTTGGAAAAGCTTATCAAAAACTAATTTTAATAATACTGTAGAATTAATGTTGAAATAATGAATTTTTATTAGACTTTCTTTTGGGTTTACTTAGGTTTGTAATAGTCCCAAAAAACTACCAAATATTCTCACAGAATGCCATAGCTTATATTGTGAAGGCGAATTTGATCTGTAGCGGGAATATTCGAACCTCTCTGCAAAGTTGATAAGTAAATTTTGATTTTTAGAAATTAAATAAAAAAAAATATATCTCATTACTTTGACTACTTGAGTACAAATAATATTAAAACCTTGAATATTTCAGATATTTCTACGAATTCATAACTGTTTGTTAGTCGTAATACTTTATACATTCAATTATAATGAAATACAGGAAACATCTAACGAAATACTTTATGAGGAGTCAGTATGTACGCAACCTAAGTAATAATTCCCAATATATAGGATATTACGGTCTTATACTATCTAGTTTTATATGGTGGATAGAAGAATAGTTGGTAGATATGTGTGGTAGTATGAAAAGCTCTCGTTTATATGCCCGGGAATGAATGAATAATACATCACATTTAGACGCCACAAGTCGAGGTTTATGTATTACGCCTTATACAGCCTGATACATACATTCTGAAAATTGTGGGCACATCGTAAGTTTTACGACAGCTTTTTCAAATGGCGCGTAACAACAAAAATTGTATGTACGAAATAAAATTGCAACACTTTTTAGTTGTGCCTAGTCTTACACGGTTTCATATTCGTGCGTTTAGTTTTACTAATTTGGATCATCCTGCTAAGATGTGCTTTTTTCTCCCTTAATTTTCTTTCATATTTCTAGGCAGGAAATAAATAAATAGTTAATTATTTTTTCTTCAAATCTGCAGTGTATAATTTTGAAAATATTTTGTACTTAATGTATAGAAAAATACTAATTTATTAAATAGAAGCAAATTACAACACAGACGTAAGAATTTATACAAGTAAAACGCATTATAAATCACAAATTTCAAACACTTTTTCACATAAATTTCGTAAGGTTCCTGAAAAAAATTATTTCATAGAAATGATTTCATCAACTGTACAGACCAAGCTCAAAAATAGATGAACGGTTATCATTTTATAATATGATATAAATATAGCCCGAATGTGATGTTAGAGAAGATAGCATTTTCTAGTTTTGAAATAGAAAAGAAATGTAGAAAAGAAACGTCTCGGTAACTTCCTATCAGAAAGATATTTCTTAAAATAATGCTTCAATTGATTTCATTTGATATTGAAATTCTAAGCAAACTTTAAATCCAAATGTAGGATAAAAAGCATAAAAACCAGCGAAAAAGACTTTTACAATGAAGATCATAAAAACCTACATCAACTATTGACACATTTTATCGATATTTTACAAGAAGTGTTTGGAAAACGATATGGTACAAGATAGATCAACAATAAATAATTTGTGGACAAACTATAAAAAGGGGAAAAACTATCAATGAAAAAGTATCAGCCCGTATATTTTATGTGTCACTACACTGACATAAAACACGTTAGAATATTGTACGTTTCATTGCATATTACATGTCTTTTATAGACCATAGTACATATCATATACCAGTAATCTGACTTTTAAGTTTTATAACATCAGTGCTTCTGTGCTTCTAAAGAAACTGAATAGTATTACACCAGGGTGGTACTACATTTTCGTACACTTTTCACGCTTATTTAATTCGAAAAAGTTTTAATATTCCAATGCTATTTATGAATTTTCAATAATATAATTTTACAGAAAACAGATTATTTAATATAAGATTTCATTAAAGTGAAATGCTCTAGTTATTTTTTAAAAAGTAAACAAAACAATGTATTTTGTTACAAAAACACATAAATTATCAATACATTTCCAAATGTGTTAACTTTGAGAATGTTTAGGTTGTATTTGAATTGATTAAAAACGTGGATTCATCTTTTTGATTTAAATACTAAAATAAAAATGAATTTCAAAGTTAAGATAGGTGTTCCAAAAACGACAGACTGAATTCGTTTAACTGAATCATATTTTCACTAGATAGGTACATATAAGCCTAATATTTTTTTTTCATAAATTATGCATGGAGATTATTTTCACTTCATGTCTTAAACGCACGCCAATGACTAAACCACTAAAACGATATTTTGCTAAGTTCACTATGGAAATCTCATACTTTGTAATGGAAAGTTTTCAAAGAAATGAAAATGATAGTTTGACTATTTTTTCGTGATGTAGAAGCAAGTCAAGAAGAGTGAGATTTCATTCTAGGATAAGATTTTCGAACCTAATACTCGTACATTTTCAAGTTTAATTGATTACTAAATCTGACCGTACTCGGACCATAATCTTTTCCTGCTCACGAGCTCGAGATTAATAATTTATGTTCAATTGAACAAAAGTTTACATAGTTAACTAAATAATAAATTACGAAACATACAAATTAAACAAAACATTAATAAAAGCAGACAGTTTGTCGAGCAAATCTGAGATTAATTTCCAAAATTGTGAAAATCTTTGGCGATTGACATGAACACTCTACTTAATGAAAATGCAGAAAAAATCTAGTCTAGACATTATTGTAGTCTAATATTTTTTAAAATTAAATTGCAATAAATATGTAAATAGAAATTTAATGATATTTTTTTTATTGTATGTATCTGACGTTGGTATAATCCTCTTTCATTCATGACTGTCATAACACAAAACTTTTACCGAGTATTTAACTAAGTATATGAATTATTTAATACCAGCGAGTATTAATAAAAAGAATCAAAAAAACAGTCAGTCTGAAAAATCTAAAAACTGTCGACGTCAGAGGATTACCTACATAAGCTTACGTACTTATGTAATTTTAAGCTTTTTCAAAAATAAAAAGTTATTTATTTTACATGTTTGTTGAATGGCTGTTGCTTTTTTCAGTACAATGTAATATTTTAAGACATTCACTTATTAAATCTATCACAAAAAAACTGAAAATATATCATCGAAAAGTCAATTTTATGTGTCCATATATACAAATATTACTATTAGGTACTAATTTATTGACAGTAAAATACTTTATAAAAATTTATTTATTCATTCTTTACCTATATTGATCACAATACATTTATTTAAAAACCTACAGCTGTGTTAAGTACTGTATCAATTTTCTAAATAAAATTAGTTGTTAATTTTGCTATATTTTACTTTTAGTACATTAGAAACTAGATCGTTTAAATTCAATAGATAAGGGGCGAGTTTATCATTACATACACATATTGAGATATCTTCTGATTTACACGTACATCACGGTATAAATTCGTTTTTACTTGAAGTATAAAGCGGAAAATATCGCTATGCAAAAAAAAAATACGAGAACACAATTCTTATATAAGTTTGTATGTAAATGTGTGTAAGTTGATATACCTCAAGATATTCCAGTTTGACCATATGGGGCAGGAAGGATTTATAACTCAGATATGAACAATAATTCACTTGGCACGCCATATCATTCTGGAAACGCAAAACCTGCCACTACATAATGATAGTAACTGTATCAAAAAATAATATAACTCCATTAATCAGTGTCGCAAAACAACTGGATATAGTCATTTTTATGTTTTGAACGAATGCTAGCATGCCAAAAACTACTGAAAAATGGAGTTACTTCATAGAAAAATAGAATTGAATATTATTTATTACATACCCACAAAAATACATATTTGAATTCAGAAAGTATTGAAGAAGTGCAAATTCAGTCACTGTTAATATTCACACAGAATTTTAAAACGAAATAATACCTTTTATTATTAGCATATCTTTATTATAGTTGATTATCAATAATAAACAACAACAAAATAAAACTTGATCTCTCTTGAAAATTTTATATAGAAATTAGCATTGTATAAAATGAGGTTGTTCTAAAACTAAAATCTATTCAAATTCAAATTCAAATATATTTATTATTGATAAATATACAATTTACAACAATAATCATTTACTTATAATTATACAGTAAGCAAAACAATTCATTCCCTCAAATATGAGCAGAGCTCGTGCTTTGAGGGATGATTAATGTAAATTATTATTAATGATTATTAATGTAAAATCTTAGAAAGATAAACAGTACTGTATAAAGTGTAGATTTTTTTCACAAAAAAATAATTGAGAGGATGTTTTTAATGACTGCTTATCTGGTTTGTAGGTACATAAATAAATATTGTACATATTAAGTACATTAATAAATATTATACAAGTCTTCTTGGATGCCGTTTGGAAGAGCATGAAAGTTTAAGAGAATGCAACCATTTTCTCTAAATACTCGTATCTGTGTTTGACCTCACTGCATTTCTAAAAAACTAGGCAAAAATCGAAAGAAAATTCAGACGAGTTCATGTTTACAACTTTCTTAAAATTAATTTTAACACATTTAAAAGTTAACCTGTTCTTCAAATCCTCACTTTACTTTTTCATTTGTTCACTATGTTATTTTTTTCATCTGTGATTTGCATAATACGAGTAGTGTTATCTACTCTTTTCACAGTACTTCGTAACAACAGAGTGTTGTATTTCATTTACATTTGAGCTAAAACCTTTTCGCGTCGGGTTAGACATATGTTTTTGTCACGAGTGACAGGTTTTGTATGCGTTATTTAAATATGGTTCACATACATACAATATTTTTCATATAAATAGCACCAGAATCTGCCCACTTTTACACACCCAATATCCATAGGGATGTAAGTAACGCATTATGTCATTTGAACATTGCCATGCAAATATCCACAAATCATTTAGATACGCCAATAATAATTTAAGACTAAACCAACCCACTGCAACGTTCAGGAGTAAGCTGAAAATATTGCTTTTCAAGAAAAGCCATGGCGCCCTTTAGATGCTCACGGATCATAAAACGGCGCCAAATATAAATTGTCTTTATTATTATTATAATAAAATTATCAGATTATATTTTCTATAAATAAATTATGTCAAGTTTTGAACTTTTGAAGACAAACGCACGAGGAGAAAAAATATTTAAAAAAAAATCAGCTACGCTTGCACTTAAAAAATTTTGCGATAGTAATTTTTGAATACGCAATTTTTTTCAAATAATTTTTTATTTCTTTATTTCCAACATAATCAAACTCAACCATTACAAAAATCAGTATTGAATGAGACACTGTTGAATCTGTATTCAAAGCGAGAATATGCTGCTTATTATTTGATCATATACATAAATTTATGAGATTCAATTTTTTTGCGATATTAAAAATCTAACAAAGCATTAACATCTTCAATTCAGCGATGAGATATGCTTCCTACCCTAGATGTCTAAAATTTTATTGACAAGGAGAGGAAAACTTGTATGTCCATTGCATACAGTTGGTCCTTTGGTTTACCTCATTTATGGAAAGTACCGTGATATGACTCTGTATATTGATTATATCTAATTTGAATGCATTTTTCCATTAAATTGCATATATTATTATGATCAATGTACAGTAAAGAATGAATGAATAAATAAATAATTAAATATGTATCTATGTTCATTTTTTTGCAAATAGGAATATTAAGAAAAAATATGCGAATAAGTGTATTTTTGCATCACTAATCCATACAATATAAGCGGATACGTTTCTCGCATAAAATATAAAGGGACCGTTCACACCCAGAAAGTTGTAAGTAAATATTATAAATAATAAGGTTGGTTTCTTTTTGTTTTATAATAAAGTGCGAGTGTATGCGAGTTCTAGGATAAATTATCATAAATTGGAACTATAAATAAATAAAGTTTACTTTATATTTTCGCAAGGGTTTTCCTGCAACACAGAAAATGAAAAACAAGAAAAATTGTTTGTTTCAAATAGAGTTCTAATGCATAAATATTTATACTATAAAACGCAGTCGATATTTAGAGGTTTAGAGGAAAATATTATCTGATATATTTCAGCTTAAATTCAGCGATGATGTTAGCCACCCATCGTGGGATATATTTATTTTATTCTTCTTGCACATCATCATACTTATAACAAAATCAACAGCTCAGTTACCATGATGTAATAGAAGTAGTAGTTCAATAACTATCAAAATGATTCAACATTTAAATTAAGTTTTGGATAAATCTGAATAATCTTGCAGCTTTGACGTGGTTAGAAAACAAGGAAATTATTGTTTAAATGGAATAGGTGTAACTTAATAAATCTTAGCATTTGACGGAAAATAATATTAATCTTAAAATTTGCCAGACAAGAGTGGGTGACACGTTGGGGTAAAAAATCATAATCCGGTCATAAAAAAAAGGTCTTGGCAACATTCTTTGATGGATATAATAATTTTCTTTACAAAAATTGAATAGGGAAATTCAAAAGGGTAAATCACGCCATTGTCGGATGGGTTACCACTCTTGATGTGCCAGGTCAGGAAAACTCTATGCACATATTTGAGTTTGTTTATCTGCTCTTTATTTTATCCATTGATTTCTTTGTGAAAAAAAGAACTAGGAAAACAATACTTTCTATATCATGTTTCATCATCAACATAAACGACACAAAACCATTATAAAAAATAGAATATGATTAGTTTGAAACTTTATAATAATCTTCTAAAATTGTTTTATGTATTTCTTTAAAAATATCACTTTTGGCACACATACACAAAAAAAAGAATTTCTGTTTGACATATAAGATGTTTTATCATTCTCTGGGTGAGGCCAGGTTAAAAAGCCTGTAGAGTATAATAGTAAATGTTGAGGGTAAGGCAATAACAGAAGACGTAAAAAGTAGCTCTCTCTAAATGAGGGTCAAATATTGGATAATGAAAAACATGATAGGGTGTTGGGATTGTATGTATTGTGGACGAAAAACTAACAATTCCTTGACCTGAGTGCCTGTGGAATATGGCCTTAGTAAAGTGTCTACTTTGAAGTTGTTTGCGTCCTAACTGTAAAATTTTATTGTTTTCTTTCGGGACATATTTTGTGAGGATGACCGAATAAAAATACATATTCAAGTAACCGTTTCTTTTTATTTCGGTGGTAAATAGTTTGATGAGTTGCTGAAAATTGTAAACTCATTGATTGATACCACCATGGTATCTTTCAGGATTTGAGCAACCAGCGAAATTGCCAAAAAAGTACAATAGTATGCTTTTAAAATATATAACGAATTTTATTACGTTGATAATTTGGATGAAGTACCTACCATAAGAGAAGCAAAATGCTCGTCTTCTGTAAGCAAAATATGTAGATCGGCTTTGGTTTTTTATTTCGGTAGCTTCCGACTGAAATTCTCGAATTCTATCAGTCCAGTCAACCGACTTCTTGGAAATCGTTGCATTAAGTTTTAGGCATCAGTTATTCACAAAATGTTGTTAAAATATCTATTTCCGTAACAAAAGATCGATAATACTAATGCATTCCAGAATTACAATCATGCTATACGGTGTAGTATAATTTATGTATGTACAGACATTCGTACACATTTCATATGAGCTTAATGTGTCACCATAGTTCATTGTAATAATAGCATACATGGATTCCCTTCCAAATACCTAATTCTCCAAATGTTTGGAATAATTAGTCCTATGATAGTGATAACCATGTTATTTGAGGAAAATCCAGAGATTCATATAATATGTAAAGCACACAATCGTGGTATTTGGTACTGTTGTATATAACCGTATTTATATTTCATGTCCATTTCAAAAATTTTAGATCTTACTCAAACAATACAACTTGAATAGGATAATATAAACTTTCTAAACCTTGCAGCTGTGGGTACGGCACTAAAAAAAATATAAGCGTATATCATTTAGTATATCAAACAAAGGTTAGGTTTAAATTATTTATGTATATATTGTTATTATGAAAATGAACGCGCCGAACAATCCTGTAATGGATTTGGCGCGACTTTATAATTGTATTTAATGTGTATTATGTGATATTAAAAAAAAAAAAAAATTGCTTTTTTATTTCGTCTTCTTTACACATTAATTTTTTGGGAGCATACAGCGGAGTCTTGGTCTTTTGACATGATCGATAATTGAGCAAAATTTGAATGAATCATTTGATTTTGATTCTCCACGTATGAATACTTATTAAATACTACATATTTTGAAATGTAGGTAGTTAATTAATTAGTGCTGTATGTTTACGGAAATCTTGATCGCTTACATATTTCTCAAATATTTGTGTGTATATACAAAGTTTGAATATGAGTCTTGCACTGTACAGCATATCTGATGTTCGAAATATCTCAATATTAATATCATTGAAGAATGAATTCACAGACAATATATGAGAGTCAAGTTTTTCAATAACGTAGTATCAAAATCATAGATACATTATTGTATATGCATGTAAGAGTAATATCAGAAATATGTTCCCATATTATTTCTATGCTTGAAGATAATATTTTATAAAATATACAATATTTATTGTCATAACAAAATGACACTATCGATGTTCGCAATATTCTTCGTCTATCTTTCATTCTTTATTTCGATGTATCGAGAAAATAAGAGATATCACAATAGTGAATGATATCAAGAAGCGACGTAGCTGTAGAAGGTACTATGAATGTTCATTTGAAATAAATAATATTGTATTGAAATATCTGATATCATGATGAAATGGAAAAGTCGAAAGTATAATAAAGCCTTTAAAATGAATTGAAAAGTATTGAAGAATAGAAATGTGATATGTACTCGTACTATCTTTGATTTGAAATAGTCTAAAATTTTTCTAAGATTTTCTTTGACAAAGGACAAATATGTGTGTTGAAACAGATAAATGAAATAAACTAGTGTATACTTATCAATCTCCTGAAGAATCAAAATGTCCCCGGATCAGAATAAGTTAACACTCTCTTCATTTAATGATTTTTTTATTCTTACCATATCCTTTATTGAACAATTTAGTTTCGATAAGAAATGTTGGAACATACCTGAAACAAAGGAAAAATAAAAAATTAATTCAAACAAATTTGGAGGAATCAATACTAAAAGAATTAAAATTAATAATTTTAAGAAATCACAAATGATATATTTGATGCAAAATTTCAAACGCATTCCTTTCAGTGTTAGATCATATATTAAATCTTGAATTATTTATAATTTTACTTTGATTATAAATTTAGCTAAAAGATTTGATAAACTAAATTCATTGCTGATTACTATAGCAAGGTAAGCATCAACAGAAAACGAATCTTGATTACATCTCGTGCGTTTTCAAAACAATACCACCAGACAATCAATTTGTGTACTGCAAATTAATATCACTTATCATTTTCTAAGACGAAAAAATAAAATAACTCAAGATAAAACGGCAATATTTTAACATTAAGTACCTTACATACACCGTAGTTTACTTCTTGGTACGAATAATATAACACAATTTATACCTTTTTAGCTTCAGGGTACAACTAATTTATTTAGAGTTTGAAGTAGAAGACCTTGCGTAAGTTCTTTTCGCATGATTGATTCAAAGAACAAGGATGAAGAAAGAAATGGTAATGATATGTATTATATTAAACATTTATTAAATATTTTCATAATACATATTCCCTCTTGTTTCAATACTAGCTTTTAAACCTACCACGATTCAAACGTTACATTTAAAGAAAATGTAATTAAATAAGTTTGAAGAGTACGGTCTGTTTTAAGTAAGTTTTATTATTTATTTTGCAAATACTGTTTCCGTTTTATGTTTTCGTCGATGTGAGATGTTCTGCTTAGCTAAGTTAAAGGAATAATTAGTTTGAATGTCTTTTGCGAAGGGAAGATCTTAGGAATAACTTTGCGTCATTTTTGGAAAAAAAAAGCCCCAGATCAACTGGATGACTTGCGAACTGGTATTCTTTAAATATTCAAGAGTAAGTAGTGTATTGGATTTTTGTTATCATATCTTCTGTCTGTCAAAAATTTGCACTCTTTAGATATCTGTTGAATCAACAATCTTTTCCAACCACAATACTCATCTTCTTCCTACTTGTTCTGATCCTCATACAAATATATTATTTTCTCCATTATTCGAATTAGTCGGGGTCGGGGGCTAAGGAGCTTCATCCAGAGATTCCTGCCATAACTTTCAGCTACTCCAAACCGTGTCTTTCAAAACACAGAATTGCTTGTGTCGTTTCAAAGAATCACATCATCTTTATTTCAGTTATATCACGAATACAAGTTGTATCGCATCCGCTCATTCATAATAATTATTATAATAATTATCATATTTCACAGTTTAACACTCGTGTATGATAATTTAATGTCAAGCGAACTACAAAACAACAATAACAACGGAAAATTAGTTGCCCACTTATACTGTGTACATACAATAATGGAGAAAAAATTACGAGAAAGACCTTTTACCTTCGACTAAACACTTTTATGTTTATCATGTAATTTCATATAAATTATTGTAGTTTTATACTCTTACACTTACACAAAAACATTTTACCCTGAATTTTATGCCATGACCTCACTTAAGAATAGAGTTATCCCTGGATAAACAAAAAATGACCTTACCCAATATTATAAGGCAAATTGAAATATCGTCCTCAATGTCATTTTTGAAAAATTTAAATGGCAATTGTTGCATAAACAATTGAGTGTCGGAAATAGTTTTAACAAAGCATAGCCTAGAAGTAGGAATAGTTTTGATTTGGGCGTATATGTATGTGTGTACTGTTATGTTGGCTGATTTGTTCTATGGTGACCTTACCCAATATTATAACGAAAATTCAATTTAGTTCCTAAATGTCATTTTTAAAATTTTTGAATGGCAATTGTTGCATAAACAATTGAGTGTCGGAAATAATTTTAACAAAGCATAGCCTAGAGGTAGGAATAGTTTTGATCTGGGCGTATATGGGTGTACTCTTATGTTGGCTGACAAAAAAGATAATAGTTGCACTAAGCCAGACATAAGAGATGGAACAAAAGATTATGAATATTGTAAGTATGGTTGTGAGTTTTGTAAAAATATGAGCGTTTCGACACGTATACACAAGCAATGTTTGTGTTTAAAATGCTAATTTCTTCTAATAATTCACGGTGATTTACTAAATTATTTTCAGAATATATTTTTGTTTTACTAAGTAATTTTCACACTAGATTGCGTTAATTTTTTTATTATTTGTTTTCATGAAGTATAAATAAGTTTCAGTAATTAGTTAGGTATTCAATAATATGTGCATTGATCTCAACGTTAATTAAGTATTGAGTCAGCGAAAGAATCAGTTATGATAAGAAGCCTATTTAGTTTTAGGAGTTTGAGAATTATGAAGGTCAATAAATACACATATTGTAAAATATAACACAGAAATATAAGTATATCTCAATTTTGATGGCCAATAAATACATATCGTCGTGGCATATTCAAAATAGGGTATATTCAAATATAATCTAGAATAAACTGCTTATAATGAGATGAAACTGCTTGGTATAAAATATATACATTTAATATTTAAAGAATAATATCACATGGCAATAAAAAGTCAAAACAATTTTAATGTTTAGAATATTTACTATTTTTTTTTTTGTTTAACCGGATTTGGGTGCAGATGACAAAACCAATCAGAAACCTCGATTGGAGAACCATGTCTGCACAATGCAACATTGTGTAGAATCTAATCGGAAGAAGTGAGATAGGTGATGATCACTTAAGCCAGCCTTGAGCCAATTCGTAAGCGTTGGGACACCTTTCTCACTTCTTCCGATTAGATTCTACACAATGTTGCATTGTGTAGACATGGTTCTCCAATCGAGGTTCCTGAACAATTTTAATACCGTAATGAACAGTTTTTAAAGAGTATGCCTAAATAAAAATGTTCGCACATAACTCATTTCGAATGTGCAACGACAATATAATTATTGTAAAATGTTGGACACACATATATAAATAAACCTTACCTAGTTTTATGTCGCTGTAGAAAAATAAAATTTGTTTAAAACATAACTTTATACATATATGTAGTTGAATAGATTTGAATTAATTATTTTCTAATAAAATAACCTACTTTGTGTAAATAACATCTTAGCATATAAGTTTTGTAATCGTAATAAAATGTAGAAAAACAAGAGTGTCATAAATCATTCGAAACAATAAAATTAAAAAAAAATATACCAACTTGGGAGGTCTGAGCCTTTAATTTATTACACTACTTTTAATATTTTATAACATACCGCATAAATGTGGAGTAACCAGCGTTTTATTTACTATGATTTAATAACTTACAGTCTTATTCTCAACATAATTATTTTTATCTTAAAAATGCCACTCTGCACTGAGACCGTAACAGCTTTTGGCCAAGGCGATCTAAGCAGGGATAAAATTTAAAAAAAAATGTGAAAAAAATTCCGAAAGACATATCATCAAAAAGACAACACAGAATCAAAGGAGAGTCGCTATCCTGGCGATAAAGTCATTGTATGTTATTAATATGATTGATGTCCGATAGTAGCATATCAAATACTTTATCAGGCATATCTGAGAATCGAATCCTACTGAGGACTTTCTCCACCTTCGCAATATAAGCAGATTTATTTTGATATTATTTTTTGTTACATTTATTTTTTTCGCAGCTTGGTTAATAATAATAAAAAAAGAATAAATGATATTCTGTTTATCCCTTTTTATGTAGGTTTGTAGAGATTTTTGTTACGAATGAATGAGTGAAGTGAAGATATTATCAAATGTGTTTTAATGAAACTCAATTGTTTGATAAGGAATCAATTAAAATACTCGCAGTTTATTAAAGCAATCAATGCATTGATAGTGAAACTGCAATAAATATTATGCTGTGCAATAGTGATGTCTATTGAAACAAAAACACATCGGAAAATTCATAATATTTTTAAATATCGATGGACAGAAGACACATTCCACATTTGACAGTTCCAAGAAAACAGGTTTTCAAAGTTTTAGATTCTCAATCAATTTCATCATTTCTGTCGATCCCTCAATCCTGAGAATCGTGACCATCATGCCTCGTTCTGTAGACCATCTGTCTCCATATTGAGCGATCCGTTGCCATGTGTAAGGCCCCGTGAAGTGAGATCTGTGTGGCCTCCTTAATTTGGTCGCTCCATCTTATTGGCACTCTGCCCCTTCCTCTCCTCCCTTCTACAACCCCAGTCATAATCACTTTTTCTAGGTTGTCATGCTCTCTTCTTGCAATGTGCCCGAAATATCGCAAAGCGCGCTGACTGCAAATCGTTGAGAGTCGCGCCGAAATGTTTAACTCCCTGAGGATGGACTCGTTGGTCCTGTGTTCGGTCCAATGCACTCGGAGCAATTTTCTCCAGCACCACATCTCAAACGCATCGATCCTCGCGCGTTCGTTAGCTCGCAACGTCCACGTTTCAGCTCCGTATAAAAATATGCTGAATACCAAGGTCTTGACTAGTCTTATCTTTGTGTTTCTCATAATTTCACGGCTTTTCCAAATTTTATCAAGACGACCCATTGCGTTCTTTGCCATCTGTGTGCGGCGGTTTACTTCTTGGTCGCTTGTGCCTCTATTATTTATGAGAGAACCTAGATAAATAAATTCTGTGACAAAGTCAATTCCTGGAAGATAATGTTCCGTGTCTGCGAGCCTGCCTGAGCGATCAACTATCATTGCCTTAGTTTTACTGCAGTTGATCTTCAGTCCCATCTTTTCACTTTCAATCTCCACACGACGAAACAACTCTGCTAACTCCTGCACACCTGACGCGACTAAGGTAGTGTCGTCCGCAAACCTGAGATTGCATATCTTCTGTCTTCCTATTGTGACACCACCATTCCAACCATCTTGGGCTCTTCTCATGATGCTCTCTCCATAAAGATTAAAGAGCTTGGGCGAAAGTATGCATCCTTGTCGTACTCCCTTCTCTGCTTTGAATGGTTCCGAAATGGAGTCCTCTATTCTTACTCGTGATTTCCCTTCTAAATACAGATTTTTCTCAGATCAATTTACTTATTTTAATTAAATTAATTCGGAAGATGTCCTTGATGGACATGTGCTTTTTTAGAATCAAGAAAGTCGATATAAATGGATTCTCAAATATTTTATGTGACATGTTAAATAATATATGTATGTGCACAAAAATGATCATTTATGGACATGTGATATTTGGTTTATTTTAAATATTTCGATAGTGATGTAAGTATTATTGGTAATTATGTACACAGGGCATGGATGACGTGGCGATTAATTTTGTACATATATTAATTCATTTTTCCTAAAAAGTGGACATATGTGTCTTTTGTGCTTTAAACCATCGATATGGAGGTCATAAATTTGAACAGAACACGTTACCAGGTGCTCTGATTCAATACAATTATTAATAAGTTTCTGGAGTAGCAACCAAGAAATGGCTAAAAAAGTGCTGGGAGATCTCAATCTAGATGATGATGTAATGGAACAAAGATCATTAGAAGGAGGTGGATGCAGCAAGCTCAAGGTGAAAATCAAAGACGGCTAAAGAAGAAAAATATTGAAAATCAATAAAAATAATGATGACGTAATATTGAAAACTTTTATTTGAATTATGCTCTCCGTCAAAATAAATGTATGTTCTCATACATAAGAAAATGGAAAAAGTATAGGTAAAAGAAAGTGGACGAAGTCTAGTAATTCTCAAGTATATTCGCATTCTTCCATTAAATTAATTATTCATCGATGATGTAAGTTATACCATCGATGAATAAGAAATTTTCTTGAAGTATATACGCATGACGTGAGATATTACAACCACCTGTAGGGATGTAAATACCACCGCATAGCATCGGAACACCAAAGCCGCAGTATCAACACCACATCACAGTATACACTAGTTAGTCATTGTGTATAGGGAAGAGGGAGGTAGAGATGTTAATCTAAGAACCAGCCGATGTTCTTCTTATTGCGTGTTCCTCGCAGCATCGCCATTATTATTGTTATTATTATACATACGGTCTGCCTGTGAATCTTTTCGATGGATCTTTCAACAGAGTGTTTAGAAAATCTTTTAGTAGCAAGAATTTTATATACCTATTAAATAATTACAAATGGTAAAAATTTTAATCGTTTTTAATAACAAGAAATTGACTAAAGAAAAAATGTTACGCGCTCTGAAATTAAACACAATTTAAAAAAAATCCAATGTTCAAATTATGTTGAAATATTTTTTTAACGATATTTTGATACGACATTTTAAGACACATGGTGTCATTTGACTTAATTAATGGCAAATCATTATATCACAATTAAATAATGAGTTATTGACTATGTATTAAAAATTATAACTTTTTATTTTTTATTTAATCATGTCGCCTCATTAACACATAGTGAATGCAAACAACATCGAAAAAAAATATTATATCATCTATTCTTCTCCTTTTTACGAGTTTTTTCAGGTTGACGATCATCTGGGAGAAATCTTGTCTGATCTGGGAATATCATCTACTACTTCAACTAAATTCCTTAAAAGATAGGAATAGAGAAGCAACTAAACTACATAAACCCTGTCAAGCGAGTTTAAGCTCTCAAACAATCTACAAAAGTAATTACTTAATGAATCAAATAAAAGAAAAAAAATAATAGTGAAAAACAATGCACGGATAGCAAAAAAAAATCGGAGCCTTCGGCAAGTCGCCCGGTAGTTTAATTGGACAAAGCACTCCTCGCGACAAGGTAGGGATGCGGGTTCAAGTCCCGTCCGGGGCACTACCATACAAGGTGACGTTGTCTTTTCTAAGCCTTATATGGTAGTTTCATGACTGTGTTAAATTTACATTCCTCATAAAGTTTTCACATTGAAATTGTAACGATTTAATGAAACAATCTCGTAAGCACCCTTTTAAAAGTATCGCGAGAGATTATACTGTTGAAAATAAAGTACATTTTATAATATATTTTTGTATAATACAGTGCAAGAAAGTCATAAAACTTCAAAATAATAATAATATACAAACAACATCGTATGCGGCTGTTAGTTATATTATCTGATTGAAAAACCTACAAAAGCCTCAACTACAATACATACCTATAATATATTAAGTAGGTACTTGTTATACATACATACACAGACGCGCAGTAAAATTTATATATTATCGTTAAGTGCATTTAGTGATGGAAACACAAATGCAATTTTAATCGATTGTTTTATCTAAAGTAATAAGTGAAGATAGGTACTCTTGCATCGATATTAAACAACATCGATATTATCAAAAGTAACTTAAAACACTTCCAAGTTTTTTCAATTTTGTGATTTCACATGTAATTCAGATGGCTTTTTTAATCGTAGTAAAAACGTTTTTTTGTTATAGAACATGGTTGAATATACATTTCTGTAAGTTTTGAGTGAGCTGTAAAAAGCACATATTCGTAAAACATCACGTTTAAGACATTCAAGATCTTCAGTTCAGCGATGAGATACGCCACACATTCTGAATGTCTTACTTTTCATAGGCACGGAAAAGATTGCTTGCATGATTATTACATGCAATTAGTCCACTGGTTATCCCGCTTGTGGGAAATCCGTGCTGGAATATACGTTTTTTAGAAGTTAGCGTTTTTTATTTACAGATGTTTTGAATTTCGATTTATGGGCAAAGTTGGCATACTTATTTTACTACGAGATTGATTTACTGTAATAAGAGTAACATTTTGTGAATTATTGCACACTTATTTATTCAGGATAGATTGACATTGACGATTAAAATTATATACGATGATTCAAATGATTACATCGAGCTTTGTCACCACTAAAGTGCAAGAGCTCCGTAGGACATAACATAATACATGAGTTGCTAAGTTGCAAATGTGCACAATATTAAATAATAACAGTGCGTTGTACGTTGAATAAGCTGAAGAAGATAATAACTTTAAAATATAATGTTGCTTAGATAGTCTTACTTCACAACAGACGATCGCCTATGGGTTAGACATGTGTAATATTATTAAATTTATTGAATGTAATAAAAGATAAAACATCGTAAGCAATAAAATAAATAATGTTATCTCTTATATTATTACTTCTTATGCTTGAAACAAAGAAAATGTTCGTGGTGTTAATGAAAAGGCAGATGATAGTAAAATAAAATTACATACAAAAAGATTTAAGTCTAATTTGCTTATTTTTTATGACACTGGCTCATTGTCAGGGTATTTGTAACAGGTATTTATCAGGGTATTTTGTTATCTACAATATTAAAAAAAAAACTATCAAATACAAGCTAGAACAAAATTTTCATGAATATTTAAAGATTTTAATTTTATAAGTGGCATTTTTTTGTGTTGAATCAATTTCCAAAATGGGAAAGCCATGTTAAAGAGACGATATTTTTTTAGAACAACCAATATTTTGAAACCACCAATGGGATGGAGAGATTATCTTGTTGAACATGTTAGTATTAATTGAGTGTGGCATAAGATCGAAAAAAATGGAAAGAAATGGAGTGATGGATTAATATATAGATGAGAAAATAAAGAAAATGGAAAAATATGAAAGAGGCCTTAATATTAATGATATTACTTAATTAACAGAACAAATAAAAATACTATACAAGTATACAACAATCGACGTGTGTGCATTGGAATGATATGAATGTAGAAGAAGCGAATGAAGTATGCAAGGACAGATTTAAATGGCGTTCCGTTCTCTCTTCATACCCCATTTGGGATGCGGCGTGAGAGGGAATAATATAACATAGTACAACAATGTTCTTTTCCGAAGCCTTCATTAAAGAATATAAAATAGGCAAAAAAGAAAAAAAAAAAAAAAAGATATAAAGAATAAATGTTTAGAATATTTAATAATTTTTATTGTTTTATCGGATTCGGGCACGACGTGCAGATGACAAAACCAATCAAATATCTCAATTGAAGATTTCGTAAGCATTGGGATGCCTTTCTCACTTCTTCCGATTAGATTTTGCACAATGTTACATTGTGTAAACATGGTTGTCTAATCGAGGTGTCTGATAATAAGAATATTTTGACTTGGAAAGTTTTATATTTTATCTGATGATTTGCTGCATGGAGTAATAACGTTTGCTACAATGTAAGATAGATACTTACTTCTCGCATTTATACTGATACATACATACTATGTTTTATAACTTTCCGTTTATTATTAATTCAGTATGCGTATCTAATTTGTTTTCTGTTAATTGCCTAAAGAGAATAAAAATAAATTATACATATTATTTTTATACTACCTCAGTGTACGTTTTTACAACTTTTGTGTTAAATACTTTTTCATTGTTCCAACAACAAAATAAATCAGTATTAATTTATTTTATGTTTTACTTCATTCCATTTAAAGCGTTTTTATTTTTGCATCGTTAAGACATATGGAGAATGTGAATGACGAAAGAAAGACAAAGAAAATGTATTTGCCTGACGGTAAAAAAGAGTGCGAATACCTACTCGAGAACCACGTTCAAAATTTCAAAGACGGCCGCGTGTGTAGTAAGTGAAATAACCAAGTGTTCATGGGAAATTTCAAGAATAGCTAAAAGTATTTGAGATCGATTGGCATTATGTCCTCTCTGCTTAACCCTCAAGATTTGTGGTTGAGGGGACAGGGTAACTTTTTTTGTTGATAATATTATAACACCGATACTGGAAAACGAATTTTTATACCATGCTCTCAAAGATAATATTTTATCGTTTTTATGGCTTAAAGAATAATTCCTCAGTTCTACATTGGTTCAGAAATATTAGCTACAAGTTTTTATAAATACAATTTTCTGATTTTTTAAAATGCTTTACAAATTGAAGTGTTCCAAAATATGTAGTTCGGTTAGTAACAAATTATAATGCGGAAGCTTCCATGACGATGCGAATTATAAGACTTGTTACAAACATCGTTAGGCATGATAAATAATTTATTTATTTATTTACTCACAGATTTTACGGATAATATTCCGTAGAAAACGAATTGAGTCATTCGACCATGAAACAGACAATGAAATTTGTAAACGACAACCAAAAAAAAGATATTGAGATTTAAATGGTGTAATAATACTAAGTCCCATTTTAACTGGGTGGTAATGAGGATAAATAACTGCCTGGCTATAAAATGCAAATTAGTCTGGGGATGGATATTGTTCTAAGAAGTGGCGCTGGGTGTTACTCACAAGATTAAGATATTATAATGTATTAGTTTAATCATTAAACAAATATTTTAATCTGTTCGTTATATGGATATGTATGAGTGATTAAATGGAAGTCCCCAGACTTCTGCGCTATCCGGGTGGTCGGTGGGCCTCCTTCAATGTATGACTTAAAGATTATGTCTTTAATGGCTACATTCATCAGCCGAGTAAAAGAGAGACTAATACCAACACTTTTGAATAAATAAATTAATATGAAACAGGTCAATTCGAATTATTTACGGAGCAAATAAAGAAAAATGGTATAAAGACACCTTACTTACTTTTCGTATGGCCCGGTGTTGATAAATCACCTAATACTAATATAGACATTGCAGTTTTTATCAAACCATCAGACATCGATATGGAAATTTAGAGGGAATCTCATTTGTTAAAATATTTTTTTGTTAGATTCATGGTAGCGAATCAAAGAAAAGACTAGATTTTTTTTGTTTGTTTGGTATAGCTTTGACAAATAGCTTCTGTAGATATACGAGTTACTTGCATCTTACACAAATTCGTACAAATGTAAAATATTAAGGCAAATTTATTTATCCCCCTTTACACGAGACTTGTCTCTATAAGGAGGATGTTTAGATTGAAGTTTTTATAAAATAGTCTGTGTATTGTTATATCTGTATTGTTTGTTGTGTTCAATAAAATGATCAAATTTATAAAATAAACCATGATATGGCTCGCAAAAATATATTTATTTAGGTTGTATCAAATTGTTCCATAATTTATTTGACTTACGCTTTTTTCGGCATAATATAGAAAAAAAATTACATGTTTACCCTACTCGCAATTTGCTTCTTTTTAAATTGATTTAATTTCCTAAGAAAAGCCGGGTTTAACGCTAGTAACAAAAATAATAAAAATAATATGATGACTATGTGAGATAATTTGATATTATAAATCACAGGTGATATCAAAGGTAAGCGCGGTGAAAAAGGTTGGTATATCATGTGAATAATAATTGTATTAAAATATATGTTTTAATGTGTGATTATTTTTTCCCAATTAGCACTACGAATCATTTCTACGAATTAAACGGACTAGTGATCAAGAATTCAGATTTGTTCATATTATTGAAACACTTTCATTGCTAGTTCCATAAACTATTATTGATGTAAAAATGATTAAGAACGTATTTTAGAATATCAATTAGGTCATATTTTTCATGAGGACTCGAAGAAGTCATCATCATCTCTGTCGGTCCCTCAATCCTGAGGATCGTGACCATCATACCTCGTTCTGTAAACCATCTGTCTCCATGTTCAGCGATCCTCCGCCATGTGTAAGGCCCCGTGGAATGAGCTCTGTGTGGCCTCCTTAATTTGGTCGCTCTATCTTATTGACACTCTGCCCCTTCCCCTTCTCCCTTCTTCAACCCCAGTCATAATTACTTTTTCCAGGTTGCATGCTCTCTTCTTGCAATGTGCCCGAAATATCGCAAAGCGCGCTGTCTGCAAAAAGTTGAGAGTCGCGCCGAAATGTTTAGCTCAAAGAAGTTATAATTTATTTATTTTAAAGAAGGGCCAGGTTCCACTTTTTAATATTTTGTGAAAAATTCTAAATAGGTACCTATTTAAGATATAATTTGCTGAGATTATAAAAAGCATAATAGATGGCTGATTTGTGGAGGGAACCCTATTCTGGATTGGATAAATTAGAGAAAAATAACAGAAATTCAGAGAATGGAGAATCTATTTCAACTAATACAGGAATGAAAGGTCTACGCCAGAGTGAAACACATCGTAAGCGAAAACAACAAGTTTCATAAAAAAATATGGAGAGGCTGTTTGGAGTGTTTGCTTGAAAGCCAAATATTTCTTAAAAAATGATGAGAAAATATATTATAATATAAAAAAATATATAAAATGAATAACTTCAAATCATATATCTGAACATACAAATAGAGTAAACTACATATTTAATAAAAAAAGAATTTTTATTATCTATAGATGTATCGCAAAATATATTTCTATTGAATTCTGGGTGGTACAATACATAAATTTCCAATGAATTGATTTTAACACAAGCATCCTGTATAGACCAGTTATTATTGTGCAAATTTTAAAAGAAATAGCATTCAAATTGACATTTAAAAGAAAAAAGGAACTCCGCTTGGTATAAATTGCGCAGTAAAACATCTGTAGAATATAATAAGTATAAGTCTTATACATGAAGCTAAAAATCCGAAAAAAATATTTAAATTTTTAACGTAGAATACTTGTTGTATTTACAACTGGTGAACATTCGGTATTCTGTTTAATATGTTTTGATATTTACTGCAGTTTTGATTTATTGACAAACGAAACAACAGCGTAAAAATATTATTTCTCAAAGTAATCTTCATAAAAATTGTTGTAAAATAAAACTTGTATTGTAATGTAATACACCTATCTGTAAATGAGAAACCCTGGAATTCTAAAAAAAATAAGTTTAAGTAATTTAGCAATTTATAATTAAGTCATAACTATGCAATTAAATTATAACTATTCGATACACGAAATAAAGTTTAACTCATTTCAGCCTACCGTATATGCTCGTGTTTACCTCTTTGAAATTAGATAACTAAATTTAAAAAGTTTGTCAAAAGATTTATTTAACGAGACTAAATACATAAATAGTTATGGCATTAATCTTTTTTGATTTTTGTTTGTTTTTTTTTTGGTATGATTTTCTTGTATATTTCTGATTTGATCTATATGCTATGATTCAGCTTGTTTAGTAGAATTTCTAGTCGGAACATTATGACTGTATATGAATGTCTTTTTTCTGATTGCTATTTTTTTTATTTTGATTGCTTATATAGTATAAAATAATTCTCCCCAAAGCACGAGCTACACTCAATTTCGGGGAGTAATTGTATTTAGGAAAAAAAAAGTATTATTTTATTGTTCGATTATTGTAAATGATATTTGTGTTTAATAAACTATTATTATTATAAATATTTTTGTTTATTGCAATTACGATAATAGTTGATTGTATATCTAGATGATATTGCATCATTATCAAAAAATACATAATTTGAAAAAATTCTTTGGAAAAATTTCACATTTAACTTTTATTGCATATGGAGACTTGGGACTGAATAGGAAAGAGCTGTTATAGACTTAGTCTATGGTCTGTCCATATAATGTTTATATTTAGATGCAGCAAGCCCAGAAAAGAAAGGGAGTGGAAGATCATGGGAAGATCTATATCAAAGATGGACGCAAAATAGCTGAAGAAGTATAATATATGGTTCAAGAATTTTTGTTTTTATACTGCGGTAATCCAACGTTTTCGCCTTTGCTTTTAGACATCTTCAGGGAAACTAGTTAGTTTTGAATATCTACAGTAGAGAAAATTAAACAGTGTTCTTTTGTTATATTTTTATTTAATTGAAATGAAGTAAACATAGATAATAGTTTCAGCAGTAGAGCCGTAGAAGTTGAGTTGAATATCTGTAATGTGAATGCGGGTTTACTTACTTAAGATATGATTGTGAATTTCCTGTCATGCTTATTATGTTGACTAAGAATACATAAAATGTTTAACTCCTTGGTTTTATGTGTTCTTGGTAAGACAGCGTCATAAAGTAAATTAAATTATACCTACATATTATATGCAATAAATGTATAAAGTTATAATAATATATCTAGACAAGCACCTATTACTTATATACTATCTACACTTATGTTGATTACAATGTAAACATTTAGTAATCCGTTCAATGTTGAGTTGCGACTTTGTTTACAAAAACTTGGTAACTAGTCGATGTAAAAAAGTCTTTGAATATTTTTTTTGTCGTATAGACCATGTCCTGAAGTATCAATAACCAAATGCAGAGCTTACTTGCTGTTAAATCATTTGTAATATTTTAGTGCACAATATTGATGGACTGATAGTAATTTACTTGTTACCTGCATATAAGTATTAGTGATGTAACGAATGTGTGATTTTGGATATTTGCGAATGCGAATGCGAATATTTGTTGCTGGCTTAAATTTCTACAATTGCTCAAACATTAAAATTTCTACCCTCCCGTCGCCGAATTTTCAAAATGGTATAGGAATTTAAAATATTTCAAAACTCCTCGGTTTTCTCAAAGAATATTTTCTTGAAGTACCTTTTTCTACGTGTACCGGGTAAGTATCCGGTACTTTTGCCGAATTACAGATACTTTATTACCAAAATAATATTCGCAAAACATTCGCATTTTTTTTTGCGAATACGAATGCGAATGCGAATACTTTGAAATATGCGAATATTCGCGAATGCGAATACGAATTTTTGTTACATCACTAATAAGTATACACGTACAATCAAATCATAAAGTTATGATAGATACATCCTTATTTTTCAAATTCATTTAGTTTATTCAACTTCGCTCGTGTGTGAGGGATTACACTTTTAATAATTATTATTTATTATATCTGGGCGATTTAGAATTGCTGTAATTTTCAATGTCCGCACATCTACACATTTGCAATCAGGGCTATCTTTTTTTACCCCCCTTCAGAGCAAGTACGCAAATACAGCATTCATGTTCTGTATTTACTCTGTTTTGCTCTACTAAAATCTTTCTCGGCAGATCAACACCAGATAGGCACTTAAATAGATGACTAAATTGTTACTTTCCTCGATAATACAACATAATATACATACATACACAGTTATAGTTTCAAAATATTAAGTAATTTACATAATACACATTCCATCGCTGAGGTAATACGTACAGACATAATATATTATAATAAGACTGAGAATAATCTTCTCTTTATACCGGATTGTATTAACATATAGGTAATGTATGCAAATTATCATCGTGTAACGAAATACCCAAATTATTATATAGATATTAGGTATAACAATTTATAATAAATACTCCGCAGCTTCTTACTGCTGAGATATGAGCACTTACTAGTCAGTAGGTACTATGTACCTATAGATATATGTGTAGTAGGTAGCTGAAATATATTTTAATGTAGCGCTCTCTGCATTTTATGTATTCCTGGTACCTACCTGAGAATATAATTGCTATGTAAATACATTTTTTCATCATTATACAGCGATGAGGTATGGTATCCATTCAGAATATATTTTTTTATTGAACGGAGTGGTTGACCTATATGTTTATCAAGAACATGTAGTTTTGGTTTTGCTGGTTTACTAGCTGTCCCATTCGTGCATCGAAAGACATCACGAGAACAGACAAACTTAAATTAGAATAACAATAGAACAACAACCCAGATATTTCTTTTTTTAAAAAAAAAATTATTAAATACAAAAACTAATAAATAATATCAATTGATTAGTAGGCCAAAAAGAGCACTGTTCTTCCGTCCGCAGGGGTTCCGTCGGCCCGGGCGTCCCTCTTTCACAATACACCGTTCCTATGACAACGATATCAGAGCGCAAGGAATGTCATGGAAAGAGGTGACGCAATTGGCACAGAGACGCTCTGAATGGAGGAGGCTGGTCTGCCCTGTGCTCCCGTGAGGAGCGTTGAGGGCGATGATGATGATGATGATGAGTAGGTACGAATCAAAACGTAATGTAGGTAAAATATGAACAATGTTTACAATATAGAAAATCTTACCAAATAAAAACGGCAAAATTGGTGTAAGAATGTTTATAATATAAGTTACCGCCATATACTTTAATACTTAGCCAGTTATCTGAATCGCTAGACGGTTAGTTCAACACTAGCATTCAACTGAATGGCTGACAGAGGTCTAACCGGATTGTTTAACGGAAGATTGTTTATATGATTGATCCCTTTAAGATTGGTAAACGGAACGCAACGTTTACCAATCTTAGCGCAAGTGCCAAATAGATAAATTAATTTCAACAATCGATCAGAATGTTGAACGATTGGCGCTTCATTGCGATTCAAGGAAACGGCTATCTATTCAATTAAATGCCGGATTTAACTAACCACCTAGCAATGTAGTTAACTATTTCATCTTAACATCGAGTGGTGACATATTCATAATAATAATATCAAAACAAATACGAATCAATTAGCTGATGCATTCACTAGAATGTATGCATTTGCATGCATGCACGCATGCAATACACAATTGAGTGAAATTCCTATTTCTTTTCATCAATATCAAAATAAATACGAATCAATTAGCTGATGCATTCACTAGAATGTAAGCATTTGCATGCATGCACGCATGCAATACACAATTGAGTGAAATTCCTATTTCTTTTCAAGTTAGTTAAATTGGAATGTTTTGAATGTCACATTTGTGGCTATACGCGAATATTTTGATGAATCTTGTGCAGATTTATCGTAAAAAAAAGCGATATCTTTCAGCCACTCAGATAAATGATATGTAATCTTCGTGAAAAATTCCAGTTCAAATCAGAATACGATTCTAGGGATTCATGAAAATTAATATACCTAAGCAACATCATAAATTTATGTTTCTTGTTATTACATTTGATAATTTTATGTATTCATACAAGTGTAAGATTCTCGGATTACTCTTTTTCCAAGAGGTGCTGAGACGTGACCAAAATCTAATTAATACTTGAAATTACTCTGAATAAATTGTTGCAAATATAAACAAACGAGACTGATCTCAAAATACAACGGAGGTAACAAGATATTTGAGACAGATGTATAATCAAGTATGTCTATATAATTCCTAAAATCATATTGGTGTATTAGATATCTGATAATAATTATTGATACAATAATACAGTTCTCGGAACAATTTGTGTTTAGATAACGCAATCAATCCTCTCTATATTATGTACTGCAGGTGTGTATAGTTTCACTGAACCCTGTATATAACAAATATGTGTACATCGGTCTCAGGTATACATATATTTAAGTATTCATAAAATTATCTACTCTAAGTTATGTATAGTAATAGATACTTTATATATATTAAAGGAAATCATTCAATACATATTCACTGTGATATATAATACTATGGATAGGATTAAAAACTATGTATATTCACAAATTCTTTTTCTTCTATCAGTGTCGTATAAGGTCCCAACGACATTGGCAATCACTCTGAAGAATGCTTCCCTGTTCCGATCTATACGAACCAGCTCTCCCACCTGGGTTATTCTGGTCCATTATCGTATATAACGCAGCCACGATAAAACAGTAACAGCTTGGTAAAAAGAAAATCTGCATTGTTAAAAAATATAAAATGTTATTTAACACTGTTTTACGTTTCACTATAATGTATACAAAGTATACCTACTACAATCAAGTCTAGAGCTTTCTGATATTTTTTTTTTAATTTAGAATTTTTTACAAATAGATATTTCTGTTTTTTTTTTTTGTAATAAACCCTAGTACAACCCTATACACCTTTCACAGTAAGCTCAAAGCTTGTGTCCTCCACCTGGGATCGAACCATCAATCTCTTGTGCATGAGGTCGAGACTTTATCTTCAGGCTATCGACAAACTCGTTTGTTTTTGTTTGTTTAATTTATTTGTAAAATCATTTATTTAAGGATGTTCTAAAAGAGTTGTTGTGTGAGATAATAAAAACTTTCCTTGATTTAATAAAAACTGCAGTGATTTTGTTAGACACACCTTATACCTCGTGTACAATTTCAATTATTAAGTCATCTTATATGTTTAAAAACATATGCTCGGAAGCATTAAACGGAGTGAAGTTTAATTCTTTTAAAAGAATCTAGATAAATTAAAACGTTGGTTATATTATAAATGCTATTTTTAACAGATCCCAAGTAATATAATATTAATGTATATTATCTTAAGTCAACCAGTTAATTCCAGGTAGTCATATAATAACAATCAAGGTATAATTTACACCTCCTAACATTCCTATCCGATACTGTTTAATCATAATTTAATCAGGCATAGCAGTATTATTATTATATAGTACCTGTATTCTACCTTATACTGATCGATTAATGATGTACTGTCAGATATCAAGTTCCCAACGATTAGGAGAATTTTATTAATCGTAAATAATGTTATTAATACAACATTATGCAAAATAGTCGAATATCAAATAATATTTAAAATGATTCATAAGCCTGTAAAACCTTACCCATTTAATCGGCATATTGCTTATTATAGTGATTTACTTGATTTCATTTTACACGATTAAGGCGATTTTATGCAAGATCATTGAGAAAGATAAGTTTCATAGATGCGAAATATTGTCATTTTATTTATTCATTTCATAGAAAGTTAAAGAAACACACAGAGAGTTGACAAAACATTAATAAAAGAAGAAAAAACACATTGATCCGGTCAGGACCCGTAGTCAAAATACATTTTAGCGTTGCGTTTACACAGAGCAGAAACCAGCATCCTCCATTTAGAGCGTTTATGAACTAATTACTATCCTCTTCCCATGATTTTCGATCCAATGTAGTCGTCATAGTAACGCTTTATTGTAAAAAGGGGATATTCTATACTATACTATACTATACCCTCATGCCGTATCCCAAGTGGGGTAGGCAGAGAGAACGGAACGCCAAACAGATCTATCCTTACACACTTCCTTCGCTTCCTCTACATTCATACAGTTTCTCATACTGTATGAATGGGGATATTCTGGCTGTCGAAAATCTTGTGGACGAAAAATCGGTGCTCTTATCGGCCAACTATCATTGCACTTCTTAAAATACTTCCTAGCTAGGACTATCATCTCACTTTTTCACCCTGTCTCGATCTTTTCTTATTTATAAGGTATTTTATACCAGTACGTAATGCGTTTCCAAATCTCTTTATTTATCTTACCACAACCTATATACAAACATTTGGTTATCTTCCTTCAATCTCAACCAATGAAATTCTCGTCTCGTGCCATCATCATTAGGATGTTGTTCTTGCTGTGACATCCGATCTTACGTGCATGATAATAATAATATTATAATCTCCAAATATATATTCGAGTCCGTTTGTAAATAATATGTTTATAATAAGTCCTCTATGGACACATTAATCATAAAAGAATGTAAACAAACGAAATCTTGTCCTTTGACTTTCTCGGGCATATAATAACATAATTAATATTATATAGTTTACTGACAATCATGTAAATGAGTAAATTATTTATATCACGAAGTTATAATTAAATGAAAAAGTCATTCGGAACTGGTGAAACAAATTATGTAAATAGCCTTGTGGTACCGCGTAGAGTAGGTTTGGTTATATCGACATTACTTCCTGCGTGGCTGGACCGTTGTTGCAGAAGGATATTATTCAACATGATTTGCAAACTTTAACTATGCAGGTATTCAGGATATTGCAAGCGACCCCACTATTCTCGAGATGTCATGATTGTGAAATGGGCCCGTGCCAACGTTTTCCACATAACATCATCAAAGTAAATTAAAAAAAAAATCATCAATGTTACTATTCTTCTTCTTCTTCGCCCTCGCTTTTATCCGTTTATTTGAGGTTGGTTCTCCTAGCCCTCATTCTCCAAGTTCTCCAGTACCCTCTATCCTATGAACGCAGCTCGGCCTCCCTCAGGTTTCTGGCGATTGTGGACATCTAAACTACTATTATTAATTTAAAAATGTTCGTTTTCAATAATTATATGTGTATTTCCTGGTGAAAGCCGTGTTTAGACGTACAAAGCGTAGAAATAATATAGTACAATTATTATTATTACCTACTATTAATATGAATCGCGAGATAACAGCCGGGATATTGTTGTTGCTTAGCCATCTATCAAATACTTTATTATTGTATGACATGCTTGTAATGATGTGTGCTTCTGATAAAATACAAGATGAAATCACATTATTATTGTGCCATGGAACTCGTTGTCATACAAAATAATATTATCTACATACACTTCTTCAAAATTGAGGGAAATGAATAATAATATCTGCAAGTGATTTCTGTACTACTCACATTGTGTGATTGTGATCAACAAACGTATTGATAAACATTTGAAATATACAATCATAATATATGCAGTCGTTTGAATTTAAGGGTGCAAACATATTTAATATAGTACTTTTAAAGTTCAGTAAGTACTTTTTTTATATAAAATCTACCAAGAATCTTATTCAGAATTAATTATGCTATTACGACGAAATAACGAAAAAAATTTGGTTTACATAATCACGTCATATATTTGCACATTTAAAAAATTAAAAAGAAGTGTTTATAAATTAAAATAAGGATGCGGTAGAATGTGTCCAAATATAAACATAAAACGGCTGAAGGGGTAGAAGAAGATATTGGTTTTAGGTGAAAATTTATCTGTTATTTTTTATAACATAATGGATCCATGGTGAAATCCTTTTACATGCTAGTCAAAATAATTCAGTTATACTTTTTCAAAATAAAATTTAAAGCAACAAAACGCAATTGACAAAAAATAAATTTAAAAAATGTCAATTTTAATTACACAGTAATGGAAAACAAAATCAGAATGTCAATAAAAAACAGTATTCATATAAAAATTTCATTAGTTTATTACAAGAAATTGTATAATTACGTTAGTTTCTTTATAATATAAAAGGTACATAATTATATAATTGCTTTGTTTTAGAAAGAATTGTGATTCTTTTTATATAATCACATCAGAAAAACATTTTTTTGTTATTTACCGTACAGTTGTGAAAAAAAAAACTATTTCTTAAAATACAGAAAATATAGAAAGTAAGAAAAAGGATTATCACTGAAAAAGGTTTTATCAAATGTTGATTTTGTATTGACATATCGGGCCTAAAAAAACCCTGGAAAGTAGTATTTTGTTTGTTAATATCAGAATTTTCTATCAACATGTCAATCAAGGTGCACACCCGCACCATCAAACAGTTGATCCTTTCTGTTTTTAAAGAATTTTGCTTTCTTATTTTTATAAAAGTAATGCTATTTTATAACACATCCAAAAAGGGTTGCAAAAGGTAGGGTTTCGACCGACCTTTTTCAGGTTTTTATATACTATGTATATACTAGTTTATTTACCTATAACACGTGGAGCGAAACAAACTTTTAATCTGACTGTCAATGTTTAGAGGGAACATTTTGGGATCAAGGTGTTATGTAAAAAAAAACAAAGGGAAAAATGCTGGAAGAGATTTCACAAATTTCAAGGTAAACGTTTAACCGTTTTGTATAAGAATTCTATTTCAAAGGGGTTTGAAATTGTTGTTTTTTTTTTCAGTTATTACAATAAACATTACAGAAGCTTTCTCTATTTTAGCTGCCAATCATAATATGTGTTGTTTGATCCAGGTTGTTTACAAATCTAATCCAGGTTGTTCTTCCATTATATGAAAATATTCAGTAAAAATAGTATTTACTTCAAATATGTATACAAACGTTCAATAAGCACACATTATTATTTTTTTGCTGAAAAGGTAAATAAATAAATAGAAACCATATAACATGTTTTTGAACTTTTTTAAGAGCTTTAAAAGTGTAAAAAACAACAATACTGATTATTATTTATAACTCGAGCGCTTTCGTAAATAAAGCTCGACATCATCGAATCTTCTCGAAAATATCAAGTTATCTTTTAGTGCTCCTTTTGTAATTATTGGTGTGTAAAGAAAACAGTGTTATTATTTTATAACAAACCCTTAAACATTTTTTTTTCATTTTGTCATAGCCATGTCTCACAAAATATGCAATCCAGATCAATATTATTTAAAAATTTGTCTAATCAACAAAATAATTTCAACACAATCTTGGATAAGTTTTGTTGTTATTCAAAATTTGAAGATTTTTTTTCTCGTTATTAGCAAATTTAAAACAGCAAAATGTTATTTTGGGTCAAACATTTTCAATTCGGTGGTTTTATAAACTTGCATGAAACGATTATGTTTGTGACATGCGAATTATTTACAATATAATAATTCATGTTTTTATATACATATATTAAATAGATAAACGGTATAACGACCAACGATTTCACACACTGAAACATTCAGTTGCATCCGTTCATGCATGTCATAAAAAAGTAAAACAATATTTTACAGCATCATTCAGAATTTTCAAAAGATATTTGGAATATAAAAAAATGTTAGGAGAGAATTGGAATGCATCGGAAATGTCACCGTGGCCGCTCATTTCGCCTTTTTGAAAACAGCGACAAAGGCCAACATAGAGAGATGAGACGACAAAGGCGTATAGGAGAAATTCATTTTATTTTTTGTTGTTATTGTTGTTTTATTTTGAAGCAGAATATAAATGAAATCGCCTCGCACGCTACACAATTCTACTATAAAATTTGAATCTGTTCACATTGTTTTATCTTAGTATGTTGGTTTGTTTAGACATCCCATAGGAAAACTAATACCTTCCGTACGAGCCCACATTCACTGGGTTTTCTTTTAATTTATATTATATATTGTAGTTTCGTGGCAAAGAAATGTTTTCCATAAGTTTTCGAATGTTCTGTAAATAGCTGGTGTTTGAAAAATTAAACATATTTTACATATAAAATTCAGCGAAAAGGTATGAGACTTATCCTGAATGTCTTATTTGTTGACACAGAAAGGACAGCTTGCATATTTATAATATGGGGCTGGTCTCCTGCGTACCTACCCTTCTTGTGACATATGCCATGATGGTTTAGTAAGTAGAATATTTTTTTTATGTATTGGCGATACACCCACATACCGCTTTTTTTGAACGACTTTTTTCTTACAGGACACTTGAAAACTTACGCAAAAGAGTGAGACCTAACTTTAGTCGAGTATTTCACGACTTGTAAATACAAACAAGACTACGCGTAATGAGTTATCAATATTTTATTTATCTAAATCAAACTGTAATGTTTTGGAAAGTCAAGAACCAGTAAAATGGACTAAAATTAAATACATATTGTATTACCTTTCATACATGCAGCAAGAATATTACATTATTCAACCAATATCATCCGCAACGGAATATAAATGAGCCATTAGTGCATCAAGAAGGAAAGCAAAGGAAAAAGGGGAGGAAGGTAAAGAAAACAACGGAGTGAAAACCTCTGCTTAAGTCCGTCGAGACTCAAGATAGCCAGGGATCTAGAAATCGTTTCCTTGAATGCTGATAAGTAAAGTGTTATTATTTATATTGAAGTGTTGAGCTTAAATTTTAGCATTAAGTTTTTTGCTATATTTTCGTGCACGCATAATACGATACTTTTATTAATATAATATGCCCTAGCTTCACGTTGTAATTTTTGATTTCCTTTTCCTTGAGCAATGTCGGGTTTACTGTTAGGAACTAGTATAATAATAGTATTTTTGAACAAAGGCAGTTAGACAATACATCATCACCATTTTTATGGCGATGGAAAGCTATTTCATACATAAAAATATGTATTATATTACTACACTCATCATAATGTGTGTTAAAATATGGATGACATACAATGCACAGAATTGGTATTCCGATACTCGAAATTCAAAAAACCTGCCCAATGCATTTTATCATAAAAGTGTTCTGATTGGTGCATCGCTTAAAACTAATAGGGTGCATACCCTATTCCAATATTAATTTTACCCTATATATTTTTGTTTAATTGCAAACAAATGCTTCTTAGTTTCAAGTTCACATTTTGTTTTTAAATAAAAGCAAATTTTGTAATGGTGGAGACTCTGACATAACTTTTTGATTTTTTCTGATTCGATAAGAATAAATTACATTGTATAATATTTTAAAGAGTGAAGGCACAACGGGAGATGTGTTTCATCGCTATGTATTTTAAATAATATCAACATGAGAATATTTCTTTATGTTCAACAGATTATGAGAAAATCGTGTTAAATACATAAAAACACATTTATTTTAGGATGTGAAAGGGGAGTTCGCCGGCACCTGGGATCGAACCACGGACCCCCTGTTCACGAGGCCAAGACTCTACCTCCAGGCTATCGACGAACTATATACCTACTGTTTGATAAATTCTCTTACGCATTGCTACGCATTAAATAATCGCTGCGGAGAAGTTCGTACTAGCTAATGTTCCAATATCCATTTGTTGTCTATGAGTCTTCCGTAATAATAATAATAATTGTACGTTACAAAGAACACGTGACTGGCTGATGCAACCGACCAACGGTTTGTTGAATAGAACGCGTCTTTTTGAAATGAGTTACACGCGAACCATGGTATAGGCTGGACGGAAGAAGGGGTCTTCCCTTCCCCGCCTTGGTTGCGAACCGCCATGTGCGTGGCTCCGACACAATAATAATACTAACGATAATTATTTAATAGTACTTAACTTCATAATGTGATAAACAAGTGTGTTGCCCTCTATTGTATGTAAAACTATTCTAATTGTGTGTCGTTAAAAAAGAATATCACGAAGTAATCGATATGTGTGTTATAAATTCGTCATGGGCGCGACTCATTTTTGCCTCCAAAAACTTTATGCAAGAATAGCAATGACTAAGCAATATCGTACGACATAATAGTGTGATGAACATCCGGGTTGTACTCCTGTGATACTTAGAACTATACTTACGGTTACGTAACGACTAACCTCTGGAAGTATTCAGTATTCTATTTCATGTACTTGAGTATATGTAGTTGTAATTAATCTTGCTGGTGACCACCTTAAAGTTTCATGTAATAATTATTTCAATACCACCGTCTATAATAATAATCTGTGACGATTTGCTAACCGTAATGTGGAACACTTAATGTCGCGTCGCAGGTGATTGATAGCGCCGATACATACCTAGGTGTCTCGCCATTGTATTTGCTTTTATTGTGATGTCCCATACTCCGTAAACTGAGAACAGTGTATGAACCTATGGACGCACAGATGTTCTCCCGCCTCTTGAGAAGATAGGATCGCCCGTTCTGAGGACGGAATTTGCCATGTTCTGTCTCAGCCACCACCTTCGAACCTCTTGGTATGTTCAGCTCTCGCCCTAGAGACATTTGAGTAAGTCCTCTTTCTCTGGACCCTACCGCCAAAGAACCACTGCATCTCACCTTAATTTACATAACTTGGTGTTTGACGCCGAATACATGTTTTGTAATCCGTAAGTGATTGTATTTCTAAAGTCATATTGCATAATGTGGATAATGATATGTTTCCTACCCCGTCACGGGTTCATTTGAATATAGTAATAGATATAATAATTTTCCTTTGTGTATTAAATTAAGCTATTGTGGTTGAATGAAGAATGATTGGTTCAATTTGTTTATAAATTTTAATGTTGTAATATCACAATTCAAATTCTCTAGTACTTCCATGATTCTCGTATTGTAAAGTATATTATTTCATACAAGTCTACCTTCGAAGTAACTGTTTTGTTATACAATATTTGCACACAATAAATGTCCACATAACTTAATTCATCTTTTTGTTGAAATCCATATTATACCTACAAGTACCTTCTGTGCTTCTATTCTGTTTAAAGTGCATTTCTTAGCCTCTTTGTAAGTGGAATCCAGATAACCTATTTATAGTTTGAAATATCTTGTCGCCGAGGTTCGAACCCTCGACCATCTTAAGGCTGGATGGCTCCCCTGTCTCGCTAAGGAGAAAATGATGAGTAGAATGGAGATCTCATTTGCTATAGAGACTGTACCATCTTCCTGGAAGCTATAAATTACTTTTGAAAATCTTATTTTGCACTTGATACATAATTTTTGATTGTTTACTTGGAGATATATATCTATAATTCTACTCAAGAAAAGAAATAAGTAGAATCTTTGCAATATAAAGTATGCTAACAGAAGAAACATTATTGCTTAAATTACATATATATAAATTCTGTAGTAATGATATGATGACCATAGGAAAATGATGAAACCAAAGGATAAGGAATTCTCTGAACTTTATGTAAGTATATATATGTACCTGTCACCCACACAATGCATTCCTCTTGTAGACCAAGTAGATTCATACCTAGACATGAACTTGAGCCAATATATTAATCTGTTTTACTTGCAAATATAACTGTAACTTTCTTTATATACTTTCTCTATCATATAATATTCTATGTGTTTTCTATGTGCTTTGTACATAGAAAACTGGGGGCTGAGCCAATGTATATACTTACCTTATGTACAATTCATGTAAATTCATTTCTTTAAATATTTGATAATAGATTTAATTTTCTTGAAAATATAGATAATATTCTTGATAATTTTTCATTTTGATAATAATTGTTGATAATAAATAAGTATGTAAAGTAAATGATGCGATCGTCCTAGTGGGACGATATCGTATTAGCATCCATCCTTCAGGATAAAATGATAAAATTTAATGATATTGTATGGCTTACAGAAACAAAAAACCTAATATTCAGCCCATAAAATAAAGGGAAATATTATTATTATTATCATCAACTAACAATAAATTCATTACACCCGTCGTTGCTCAGTGAAAATGTAGAAGACTAAAAACTTTATCAAACATCGATGACTAGTGTTAATCTGTTCTAGTGCCTATAAAAGATGCAGGTCGTCCTTTTACTGACAATAAAAGTTAAGATATTCAAGAACGGTGGCATGCCTCAGCTGCTGAATTGAATATGACAAATGTCTCAAACGGGATGTTTTACGAATATGTACCTGCTTTAACAGAACATTAAAAAACTTTCATAAACGAATGAGCGACCATTTAATTGCCGGGACTTTACGGCTGGGACGGCCGCGTGTTGAGTAAGAGGAACCGACGTGCGTGTATGAGGAATTGTATGAATGTGGAGGAAGCGAAGGAAGTGTGTAAAGATAGATCTGTTTGGCGTTCCGTTCTCCCTGCCTACCCCACTTGGGACACGGCGTGAGGGTATAGTATAGTATAGTATAGTACTTTACGGCTTTGCGTAGGTACCTACTGACCGTCACTTAAACGAACGATATAAAATATTCTTGTTTGAATATATATTTTCATAACAAAATCATAACACATATTGAACGTAGCAATTTCATAATATTGAATCCTATACGAAGACGTGATCTGAATTTTATCATTGCTTTAGTATTGATAGAAATCAAAGTTATTTTTTCTACTAAAATACAATGTAATATTAGCAGTTATGGCATATCATGTTTCCCCTACAATACAATTATTTGATAACTATCTTAATACTACTCGTAACGAGATTATATCTATTGTAATATTAATAAAATAATAATATTTTAATTTAATTTAATTATTATTCCCAAATAAATTTACATAAATTGTTTGTTTAATTATTTTACGTTTGAAATCAATGTACATCTTTTAAATCCTCGTTATTTCGATTGAATAACCTTAACTAGAATATTAATTGCAAAATATTATTTAAAATCGCTGTGGAGTTATAAATTTTGTATAAGTAGAAAATGTTGGAACTGCTTATGATAAAAACAAAAATAATTAGCAAAATATGTTTAAAATATTAAATAATTTCTTTATTTTAGTGATCCTGTCAAGGCTGTCGAAAATATAATGAAGTATACTTTTTTAATATTTTTCTTTACATTTTCTCATGAAAGATTGTTTATTAGAGTATTCGTGTTTTCAATTTTAAAATTTATTCCTATTTTCAATGTAAAATCAGATCAAAATCTAGTAAGATTATAAATACATTTGTGAGACCATATTTCCTTTCTATATAATGTTCCCAGAAGAAACCTTGAGAGTAAAATAAGAAAAAAACAACATAATATTGAGTAACGATTATGTTGACAGCGATAAAAAAACATTTCATTCCCACGACAAGCTTAAAAAAGGTAGATTTAAGTAGATACTTTTTTCTAGAATAAGATGTATGGGTAATGATATTACAGGTTAAATCGCCTTAAACCAAACATTACATTAAATAAAATATTTATTATTCTGTGATGGACGCTCTTTCATTACGTTTGTTAATGACCTGTTCGCAAGAGGCGTCAAAATCCATCAGACACAAAACTAACTACCATACATACAATAATATGTTTGTAAAAATGGATATTATAATCAACTTATTTCAACAATTGAGTAAGTAATCTGACAAAGTGCGTAATGATATAAAACTAATGAAATTTATTATAGTGCCATTTTACTCTTTCTTCACTCGGGTTTCCTGAAAATGGTAGGTATTCTTTTATAAATGTGTATTTTGTCACTAAGGTGTAGTATGTCGCCACCAAGATACGAATCATGGATTTTTGTTTGAAAGTCGAAAATTGTATCTTTAAAATCACCTTACATATTAAATATATTCGTAAATTTATTTTTAAAGACTTTTTAAATATATCCATTACATAACAAGATACATACATGCTATTTATTGTTCAGTGTCTAGATGCTACGGAGATTTTGTTCATCAGACGCGTTCGAACTCATCTCACAAAGAACTTCTTCAAACTGATTGTGAAACGGACAGGGAGAACTGAAAGCCTCACATATTATCGTCTAACCTTGTGAGGCAATTTCTTCACTTAAATAATTTTCATTAATACTCATTTTAAGATTATTCTAAGTAGGTATATAGAAAACAATAAATGGTACAAATAGGCAGAGAACTAATTTATTATAGCATGTATACCGTATAGTACATAATATGTACATACATTTAGTTTGGTGCAGCGATAATACCTACATACAATACATATGAGTTGCAGTACTAATTTAAAATGTATTAATCTTTCAGCGTGTTTAGAACCATTAACATCGTTCGAATAAACAACCAATTATAACGAGTTTCCGTATACACGAAAAATTTCTACCATATCTTTAGTTCAAATAAGCAATGATTGAAAATGCTCTCTTCGAAGAAAAAATCGTCCGCACAATTTTTTTGACACGTGGACGGCCCCTTAAACAAAAACAATTTACTATTAAAATGGCATCAACATCAGAATTTATGGGTAATAGAAGATGTTTTCAGCTGTTTTATCATATTATTGATATCAAAAGTCAAGAGCATAAGAAAATAAGTGTTTTTGGGGAATATGCGATGTCAGGTAATATTATTGTTGAACGAGATACAACGTTCGATAGTGTACTGCAATGAATATGCAGCCTTTAAGAGACAATGTTCTTGCTTGGCAACGATATAATGGCGATAGAAATGACAATTTGGGTTTGTTTTCACACAGTGTTCTCAACATGAAAGTTGAAAGGCAAATTTTTGTTTGTATATTGAAGTCACGTTTTTTTTTCAGAATTTATTATGTTCCAGTGGAGCACCCGGCAAAGAACTGATGTCCAGCTCTTTTCCGTAAGCTTTCGAGCGTCTTAAAAAAGACAGGAAAAAATAAAGAAATTTTTACATCTTTAATTCAATGATGAGGTTTGTCACCCATTCTGAATGCGTTAATTTTTGTTGGCACGGAGAGGAAAGCCTTCATTTTTGTTAACACACGAAACTACCATATAAGGCTTAGAAAAGACAACGTCACCTCATTTGGTAGTGCCCCAGTCGTGTGTTAAATTTACATAATATGTAACCTCATACAATGGTTAATTGTAAAAATAACATCGATAAACAAAACTTTCATGTTTGTTACATGCAGCTGGTCTTTTTGGCTACCCCACTTGTGAGATGTACCATGATTAAAAAGTGACTAATACAAAAATCGACATGCCTAAACATCACTTCATCTTGAATATAATTACTCATGTTCTTAAATATGAAATGGAATTTATTGCCTCACTAAACTTAGGTCTATTCTGAGGCATATATTGAAGTAAAAAAAAATCCTTGAACAAATCGTGAAAGCTGAGACACAGTGAAAACCATGGCGTTAATGAGTAAATCACGTGGAACAGATCTTCAACATGAAATGGGTACTCATAATACTAATAATAATAAAACGTATGGAGTATATTTATTTTGTAGAGGTAGTAGAAATAGTATTTTGTGAGAATGTTTTAGCACCAATGATGTCTAGCTAATGTAATATTATTATTGTTATTTGTTATGAACCAACCCACTAACCTGAAGAAACATAATATGCACATAGTAACTACATCATCATTATTACTATTGTAGTAAGAATCAGTACATACTTCTAAGGTATCATACATTTAGCTAACGTAACGTACGAAACACACGACATGAGAAAAATAAAGACCTTGTCACTTGTATTAAGCATAAAAATGCAATAAGGTGTAAACTGTCACGCCATTCACTAAAATTTTATCATGTAAATAAAGAAACATATAAAGTGAACTAGCAGTCTTTTTTGTTTTCTATAGCAATGATCTCTGGATTACTGATTTAGGTTTTTTTTTCAATCTACCGTTTTTATTAATTGTTACAATTCTGCCTACGAACTCACAAATTCTAGTACTTATCTATGACTTTTAAAAAAATACAAGTTGAATCTAGAAAGCTTTTTCATTTCTGAAATTAAGTCGAGCAAAGTAAGACATTTAACATTTATTTCAGTATATAATATAATTATAAAACATAAAAACGATATTTGAAAATATACAAAAAATAACATAATCTGGCCCCAGACTACAAGATCTTCGAATGAATTTGTCTTCTATAAAGCACACAATTTACCTCTTGTTTTAACACAAAAAATTAAAATCAGAAAAAAAAACAAAAATCCGGCAATCAAAAACTAATACCTCTTCTTTCTAATGTACGTTTCTTCAATTGCCTCTTGAAGGTATAATAACTATTTACATTCTTCAGCACTTCTGATTCCAATCAAAATGAACACAATCCCATAAAGCAGTGAGCTAAAACGTTCCATATTAAAAAAATGATCATGTGGCTATATTGTAATATTGTGTTTATCCCATGGCCTATAAATTAAGCAGATTTTACAAAAGTATAGTATTCATGTTTGTTCAATAATGTTTCACTTGACGTTCTGAGTACCTAATTAAAATACACAAATTTCATGAAGATTTTTATCATGCAAAGAGTTAGTTTTTGAAACATTATGAAATCATTTCTGAAACGATCGTAAATTAATGTCGAGTTTTATTTATAACCACATATATGTTTATACATTTTATTAACGGTTTTGATTAACCATATACTAAATACGGTAAAACAAAGTTTTGTAAATAGTATATACCTACCTGTTTGCTAGATTATACACTTGCATGCCTATGATTAGTTGGTAAATACCTACCATGTACCTGAACAAACTATAAATGTATGCCCATATGTATTTATTGAGTACCAATGTATGAAGGTATGTGTTTGCCTATGTTTTGTTTTTTACTGATTGATTTTGTTTTTTGAAATTGAAGACTGTATATGTTTCTTGCTCATGTAGGTTGTAAAAAGGAATAAGCCGTATATTTCATGAATAAATAAATAAATGGCAAAAAACACATATCGAAGAAACTGCACATTTTCTGTTTACACTTGCTGTTTTCGTTAAAGCAAAGCATTTAAAGTGGTCGAAAAGAGCATAATTTCTTACCATATATTTGATTCGTTTATTTCCATAAAGAAGAAAATTGTGGAACATACCTGGAACAAAAATAAAATAAAAATACTTACAAATATTACAAAAAAAAAATTGAGAGCTCACGAGTCAGCACGATCGTATCGTACAAACTCTAACTGTTCTTACTACCTATAAAGTATCGTATAATCAAATTGATACTGATCAACCAGTCAGCCAATAGAATGATGATAGATAGATAGACAATTTTATAAAATATATATTTATAGATACCTAACTACAACACAGAGCAATCTTATTCATAATGATTAATAATGTATGATAAATTTAGATACAAAATAACAATATTAACACTAGGAACAACATATGCGCCCATATGAAACATAGTAGACAATTTATGATGTAACCATTTTGTTTATTCCCCCGAACGGGATACATGTTACGAAGAATTAGTTAAAAAACTTTTATATGAAAAACTTCCACGGTTACTTTAAGACTGGTAGCGAATCGCGTTTCACGAGCTTCAAGTTCAGGATTATCAAGCTAGCGTGAAGATGATGAGAGCGGTAGCTTCAAATATTTTATTATAAATCATAAATATTATATTAAGTGAATGAAAAGAGTGTTTTTTGTTTAACTCGTCATCGATTTCTGAAAATGAGGTTTCATAATCTCGATGAAATCAAATCTATACACAAACATTGATTTTTTAAATAACAAAATGTTTTTTTCGGTATCTTTTTCGGACGATGCCGTTGATTCCACATTTTAAAAGAGTTAAGTATATTTTCTATTTATAAATAGTTACATTTACGATGTTATCAAATACGACCGATTTGTATGACCGAATGTTGTTATTTAAGAATATAATATTGCCACAAATACCCAAGATGAAACTGATTTTTTTTATTTCAGAAGTAAACACATGTTTCCAGCAATGTCTTCAAGGGTTTCTTGTTCATGATGTGATATTAAACTCTTTTACTCTAAAACTACACAAGGTTTCTTTCTGATGTGATGCTGTTAAAAAAATATAGCGTAGCTTCAGTAGCTGAAGGTAGTCTCAGTTTCATGCACAAGAGGTACGCTGTTCGATCCTAGGTGACGGCGATCTCCCTTTTTCACGGCACAAGCTTTTAGCTTATTGTGAAAGGTGTATAAGGTGTATTTTTTTTTAAAAAAAAGATCTACAAAAGATATACACCTTTCACACTAAGCTAAAAACTTGTGTCGTGAAAGGGGAGTTTGCCGGCACCTGGTATCGAATCACGGACCCCTTGTTCACGAGGCCGAGACTCTAACTCCAGGCTACCGACGAACTCTACCTCTAGGCTATTAAACCTAGATATATCTATTTAAAATAAAAAAAAAGTATTTAAGAGGTAGTCCTATTTGCCATGGAACGTATGGTCACGTTAGTAATGGATACATATTGCTTTAACACATAGAATAGCTAACACAATGAAGTTAACGGTATTTAAACAGTTTTACTATTGGGAATATTATTATCTTGAGGAAGAGAATTATGTACATAATAATATGTATGTAGTATGTAGTGAAGAAATTAACGTAGGTTAATAGTATAAACATGCGGTCTGTGTATAATTAATAATGTGTTAATTACTACAAGCATTTTGTTAGTTGGACGATGTTATTTAGTGGTACAATCCACATACGTAGTGCTATAAATAAGTCTCATTTGTGAATTTTTAATTAAAGTTTGTTTATTTAAAATAATGTTTTCAAGAAAGATTAATTTATCAATTGTAAAAACAAATTCTTAAAAACTCAATCGAATAACAAAGAAATTTTATTAGAATCATATCTATTTCATTTTCATAAGTTACGTTATCAACGATCGAAGCTCAATTAAGTACATTTAAGGATTTGTTATAGGTAGTCATTGGATTCTATTGAAATAAAAAATCTACTAGCTATACCATCACAGCATATCCCACAAGTGGGGAAGCCAGCAGACCAGCTGCATGTTATACAAATGCAGGCCGTCTTCTCTGCGGTGCCAACAAAAAATTAAGACGTTCAGTATGGGTGGCAAATTCGACAAATGCACTAATGAACTCATTGCATGAAATAAACATGCATTCCATCATTTCATTCAAGAAAAAAGGATAAAAGAAGTACATTTATTTATTTTTTGTGATTTCGCAACAGTGCAGTACATGTGTACATAAATAAGGGTACACGTCACTTTAATTTAGAAATAATTTCTCACTAAATACATTAACGTTATATTTCAAATAAATGTGATAAAATGTACCCACTCCAGTTGCTTGTTCATAACATAAGAGTTATACTCTTCAAATTCCAACTTGTGAGAGATGCCGTGAATGTTGAGATGTGCTGACGGTGAGACACATAGTAGAGGACTGCCATCTCAAAAAAAAATCAGCGGGGATCTGCAGGACATCCATGAAGCAGGACCGGAGGCGGTGAACAGGCTCTCAGCACTAGAGCCAAGACTGTAGAGGTTACGACACAGCCCACATGGGTTAAGATTTATCAACATCGGGCCATAAGAAAAGTAAAGTTAGTAAGTGGAGATGACGTGATTTAATAGTATAAGCATAGAAATAAATTAATTCTAGGATAAATATACTCTCTCAAAAATAAATAGGTAAAGATACCTTTCAAAAATATGTTGAAAATGTAATATATAGCTTCAATCCTTACAAACATATTATTTAGTAATATCTACATAGATATAAAATAAAATAAGGTATGGTGTACATTGTACATTGTACATATAGGAAGAGTTCGAAGATTTTTTTCAGCGGTATAATCAATCACATTTAATATTACAATACTCACATCAGAGAGTCGGCAATACATCATGATTCTCAGTATATACTACATACATTCAACAACAGTTAAACAGCTCTAACATCAATCTTTCATGAACAATCATCTGGCTATACCTATACATAGATATATAAGAATATATTGTAAGTGGATATCAACATGTACTTAGTATTAAGGCATTATCTACAGTACCTACACTGGTGCATACAACAATATTTTTGGGACGTTATTTCGATGTTTACATATGTATTAAATTTTTTACCTATCAGTTGTAGCTGTCTACAGAATAAAGTGATATTCATTTAAACTACTTCATTATATTAATGAAGTCATGAAAAATTATTTCAATATTGTATTAGTGTCATAGTTTCAGGTATCGAAAATTAGTTTTTAGTAATCAAATTTAAATTAAATAAATCTCGTTAATTTGAATTCCCTATTATTCACATTCTGAACGAGTTTTGGTGTAAATCAATTTATTTTTAAGGATTGGAATCAGAGAGAGAAGATCTAACTACGAAAGCCAAATGTAGTAATTTTTGTTCATGTTTCATACAGATATTTAATCCGTATAGGTATAAGTTGTCGGCCGGTGTGGCGCAAAGGTATCGCTTTTGCCTTTGAATCACGAGGTCCCGGGTTCGATTCCCAGCCAGGGCAAAATGAAGAATGACCTTTTTCAAATTGTCCTGGATCTGGGTGTTATATGTTTATGTGTTTAGTACATTGTCAATATGTGTATCGTCGAGTTAAAACCTAATACAAGATTCAATCTGAGTTTGGGGCTAGCTCCATCTGTGTGAATTGTCTATCCACGTTATGTTATGTTGTTTTTTTATCTATCTATCTACGCATTCAATCGTGGCATCTCCCACAAATGGGCTGAATAGTTGACTAACTGCATAAAATAAACATGCAGCTCATCTTTGCTGACTTTTATCATTATTCTATTTGCCTGTAACTTAAGTTCATATCCCCAACAAACCGAATAATATTATAATGTTTATATTATTGATGTTCTATCATTGTTCTATGTAATGATGGTCCATAGCTTGGTAATAATAGAGAACCTGTTATTGCATTAACTCTTTGTTAATTGAGAAGTTAAACCTTTGTTATAACATTATTAGAAATGTAATTTAGAAACATACATAAACATTAGATATAAATGTTGGTGTTTTTACATGATGATTATTTTAAAGACTTTCAACTCATCATACAATAATATTATTCTAGTATGGTTCAACATTTGTTATGAGATTGTTGAACATTAGATTTTATGATATATCAGTGTTCATATTTTAGTACAAAAATGACTTCATTTACAGAAAATGAGCTGTATGTACAGTACACCCACAATGATCTCGATAGTACGTCGTTTCTGTGACATGATACTAAACAGTCAGGAATTTCTGAGAAAGGGGTGATTATACTGACAAAATGACTTTGAATTGTGAACTGTTTCGAGCTTTCACGTTTCACGTAAAAGGGACGTTTAAGTTTAAAATGCATACTATTACAAAAAAGCCTCTACATACAGAATAAATTAAAGTGGTTTTGACGAGATTTTATTAAGAATCGCAGATACACAGTTCGAAAAATTTAAAGAAATCAGCACCTATTAATTACGATAACTAAACTTCAAATAATTAATAAGTGTATCATCATCATCATCTTCGCCCTCAACGCTCCTCTCGGGAGCACAGGGTTGAAACCAGCCTCCTCCATTCAGAGCGTCTCTGTGCCATAATAGTGTATTTGGTGTATAGTCGAGCAGAAATATGGAAAATACTAAGTAATGGCTAGCTGCTGGGTATCCAACTAGCGGGATGTTTCGTGATTGTGGAGTAATATCTGCGTCATTATATTTTGGATTCAAAGTTATGATTTTCTATTCCAAAACATATTCTTACATATTTATTAATATTCATCAAATGTTCTGACATTATTTTTCAGTTTCCTATGTACACAACATTGTATGTTATATCTTAAAATATCAATGTATTTTTCGAGTCACGCTTTCGTATGTAATAAAATAAGGGCGAACTCGATCCCAAAGTATAAGAAAAAGACTTCCATAATATAATATGGTAATACTGTAAACTTTAAAACAATAATAGAGTAGCAGACTAGAACAAGATAATATGAAGAATAATATTTCACGATGAAGTATATCTTATTCTCAATACATAATACTCGAATGTTATAAAGACGTATCTACTGCATCTTGAATCTCTATCGAAATGATTGATCGATGTATTTTCGAGTTAAGAATCGAATAAAAGAAGGTGTCGATACATATCTGCATCAGTGCTGTATATGATTTTGTAAGTACTTAAGTATATTTATTGATCGATTATAATATACGAACCCATTCCAAGTGTGCGTATTTGAAAGGAGATTTAACATAACTCAATTTTTCTGCTATTCTTGTTTTATTAACGAATTATTTTATTAATTTGTAAACAAAACACTTTTTTATACGAAATTCTTTAGACTTATTTTTAAAAAGTAGATACTGTTTTGGAGATTAAATCGAAATCGGATTAAAACTTGAATGCTATAATTATCATATTTAATTAAACACGCATTAATAATGTTTTCTATGGAGATCTTTAATGAGTTTCACGCTATGAAAATTATGATACAATTGTGAGTTATCATAAGCAAACAATAACATTTATTATAAATAGTATACATTGTTCCAAATTTACCGAAAAATAATGAAAACAGTGAAAAAACCTGAACACTTACTAGCTCGTCTTCTTATAATACATGTTCAATAAAAACATTATACAAATTGATGTTTTAACTCAAGGTGTCAGAGACAAGGAGATATGTATGTCGTATGTTCATAAAATAAATTGACCTGAAATAAAAATAAAATAATAGGTATAAACTTTCTTGATTTCTCGACATCAGAGAGTTGACGAGAAATGTTATTATGAAAAATGACAAAACTGAGTTTTTTTTTCTTTACTTGCTTTGAAAAAGTATGTGAAAGAAATAATATAATGTAATGTAGGATACTACTAACTTCTTCAACTCAATGTGTTAAAAGACAAAGTTGTGACAATGCCAACACCGATAATGTCGATTGAGTTGAGTTTTCTTTTGTGTGGATATTATTACTATCATCATTGTAAAAGTTTATACGGTCCCCAGGAACAATCGCTATAATGATTTCTGCTTTCAACTTTTGCTATATACCTACACACTTTGTCAAAACTTACGTTAGAATGTTGCTAAAATAATGTAAAAGAATATACCTAGATATCATGTGATATATATATAATGAGTTACAATCCATTGGATTGGTCTGCAACGAGTTTTGACTTATTTCTCCACTCCTCCCTATTCTCAGCTAGTCTCTTCAACTCCATATATGAGCCACAGCTCATGTCCCTCTTCAGTTGGTCCATATAGGCGTCTCTCGGTCGACCTCTGCCATTTGTGCCTTCGGTCCTGCCCTCTGCGATTGCGATGAGCAGTCCTGGGTGCCTGATGTTGTGGCCAATCGATATAGGTACTAGATATCTGATGAAGAAAAGTTGTATTGATGTATGTATTTATTATTATTATTATAGGTTTTGTTTTGTACGAAGCTTCTATTGCCAAAACTTTCGGTACTTTTATGAAAAGGATAAAATCATATTATTATTTTGCGCGCTGGAAAGATTCATCAAAAATAAATAATCTATGATAATATGTAATGCAAATGGTTCAATTAAAAGTAGTGCAAATGTAATAAAATCTATGTATATAAGCAAATCACGTAGGAAGGAAGTGGTTATGGCAAGCTCAAATAAAAAGTGGAAAATCATTGGGAAGACTATATCCAAAGCAGGACACAAAAAGGTTTAAAAATTGAACTAAAAATATTTAATAAATTTTGTTATAAAAATAAAATCAAAAACACTGTTTACTTTCACTTGTTATTTATTTTAAATATTTTAGTGTTTTTGATTTTATTTTTATAACAAAATTTATTAAAAATGAACTTTCACCAAGTGACTACCGAAAAAATTAATAGTTTAAAAATATTTGTATGTAGTAAACTTCCAAGTGACTTTATTAACTTCGTTACTAGTGTTTGGAGACTCTCGATTCCATCATCAAGCGATTAAAAGAATTGTCTCTGTATCTTATTTACTTTTTACATTTAACCTCTTTCTTTCATAACGTATTTTTTCAATTACATACATTCAGTATGCTTTTAAATTGATGATGTGTTATTTCTATAAAAATATAATCAAAAGCGCATTAAAACATTTCAATATATTAAATTAAAGTATTCTTAGAATTATTTTGTTCCATAGAAATATAACAAATATATGTTTTTTGTTCAAATATTATAGATAAAAGTATTTTTCAATGAGAAACATTGCATTATTCCCCCTTGAAACTAAGTTGAGTTCGTGTTTGTACAACAAAGAATTTAAAGGAAAATACTATTAGCATGGATAAAAGTTATTGCTGAAATACATAGAACAAGCAACTGAGAATATTTTTAAGAAAAAGTATTGGAGTATCTGTGTATGTATGCAACAAAAATTGTATGATATTCATAAAGTACAAAGTATCTAAGTAAATATTTCAAAAGATAAGTTTTCAGACATGAAGGAAAGTGCATTGCTGAATAACGATATTATTGTTCAGCTGTAACAAAGTAGAGTCTAAAAGAATAATAATATTATTATGTATAAGAGAACTTGAAATAATATCAAAATACACAGAATTAATATGAACGTAGGAACGTACATTTAGTTTAGCACGCCAAAACTGTTTGAATATATAACACAAATAACACGTGTTCAAGCAAGTTCTTTATCTTATTTAGTAATTTTATTCATTATATTATAGATAATTAGAAATATTCTTAGAAAAAGAATTTTCAGAGTTTATTTGGATTATAGAATACAAGTTTATTTTGTATGAAATATGAACAATACACTAAGGATTTAGACCACTTTCCCCTTGATGTTTTATGAGCAGAATAAGATCAAGAAGATTTTGTGAAGTATGAACTAATTACAATCTGTAAGGATTGAAAAAAATGTATTTTAAAGATAATTTTAAACTTTTTTGTGTACGACTCTCAAATCACATATATAATCTTTATGAAATTGTTTTTCTTCTATTTTATTTTATAACCTAAAAAATAATAAAAATATATTACATTATCAATGAGGCAGTGTGGCTTTAATGTTAGCAATATTTCAACAGCCAAACAGCATTTACAATATTGTTGTTATACTCAAGAGTTATTGCGAAAAATAATGTATTTTTGGTTATAATACAAAAGATGTTTACAAGACAATATAGTCCAAACTCTATAATTTCTGATACAATAAGCCTGTCATTTGCAAAACCCATAAAATGTTTTTTGTTTGTATATAAGACTGCTTCAAGAGTAAGCACACACAGTAATACATAGCCATAATATGGCACAGACGTCGTCGAATAGTGATATTTCCAATGCTATTGGAAAACTGAAGTATATTTATTATGTATTGGAAATAATAGTACCAGGCTATTATTTTTATTGAGAAAAATAGTCCAGGACTGATGGCAGATGTGGTAATATTTTTACCCATCACCAATAATATAGATTTATAGAGCTTTAATATTGTAACTGAAGTGGTTTGTGGTGGGAAACATTATTACATATATAAAACTCGTATTTATTTTGTTTTGACATCTAAATTATTGTGATAATCTGAAGTTTGTTAGCACATAAAAAATTATGTATTTTTCTCTTGTTTCAGTAGAAAAAATTGAACATGGTATGATTATGAAATTAATAAAACGAATGTTTTATTCTACTGGGTATTTGATTAATTAACGAAAGATGTCTCTCTCGTAAATTAATCTGTGGCGACTAGCCACGCACCTACCCAATTTCACATACACATCAATGACATTTATTTTAAATGATTCTATATTCTTTGCTTCTAGAACAAAACAAAAAAGTACAACAACACTCAGCTGCTAACCATTTACCATACAACTTCATTTCTTACATTTTTAACAATCACTTTTTATATTTCTATGTATAAGAAATTTTCTTCATAAATTATAAATAGTGTATCACTCATACTACATATCTACAGTAGTGATATCTATAAATCAAATAGAATACAACATTTGTTTTATCTATGGAATTCTACTACCTAAACTCCGACACAAAGAATGAATGGATTATCAGCTGTGATCAATAAAGTACCTACTTTCATCTCGCATAATAAATTCTGTGATAACTATTCATAATTAGAGTATTATGTGTTTGAAATGTATGATCAATATAGTTCCTACCTTCATCTCGCATAATAAATTCTGTGATAACTATTCATAATTAGAGTATTATGTGTTTGAAATGTATGATCAATATAGTTCCTAACTTCATCTCGTATAATACATTCTGTGATAACTATTCATAATTAGAGTATTATGTGTTTGAAATGTATGACCAATATTGTACCTTAATGATGTATCAGGATATAAAGTAAAGGTTAATGCCTAACTACTTCTATTTTGTGTTATCAATAAGAAAATAACACTTACTTCACACGAATTCTAAAAGGGTGTCGTAAAAACACCTAATAAGGAGCGTGTTGTTGGACCGACATACACTAGCCTTAAGATATACGTGATACCTTATAATGTGCCCGAACGGTATTGGATTTTCGATCAAATTGAAATCTTGAAGTGAGCAAAGACATAATCGAAAAGATACAATTTTTTTTGAAAATCATAGCACAGAAATTCTTGTACTAGATTTCAGTATGAACTATTGATGCCAAACGTAAATATTTAAATAAGTGGAAACTATGGCTACGTAATAAATTATTATTCTTACTGAGTCTGTTTAAATCCCAAAATTCGTAATTTATATCAAAATAAAATAAAAAAAATCTAGTAAAATAGCACATTTCACGACCCGATGTCGACCGATTTCATAATAATATGATCAACGAAAAAGCAGTATTTTCATTTATTCTAAATATCTGTCATCTTCTACAAAACCGTAACTGAAATATAATTTTCGATCATTAGTAATCGAATTCGAAATTACGAACACAAAATGATCAACAATTTTCAATAATAATACAAATCCAGTGTTTGATTCGTGATAATAAAACGTTGTAGTAAATATTACCTATCATAATAAACTCGGCGTGTATCATATTATTATTAAATACATTATTCTACGTAAGCATCATGTATGAAACCTATTCATTACTATCGGCAGTTCATATCGTGAGACTGTTGATTTTATTTCTAGATTCGCATAGAGACTATAATAGTGTATAACTGGCCTTATTAAAGGAGAAAAGATTTCAAATATTTCAATGCCTACTATAAACCTTATTTTGGACTACTTTGATTCAATTATTCAGCCTGTTTCAAAACCCAACTTCCTTTGTCTTTTATCGAACGTTTTGAATACTGTAAAAATATTAATAAAAAAGAAAAATAATCACTAGTACATTGATTTTATAAACTAAAATTTCCAACTTAAACTTTAAAGAAATTAATAAATAGCTCATCCCATTCATGTTTCAGCAATTTATTTTATTCGTATTACTTTAATATGGTATAAAATATTGTTTTTTTTTGAAATTATAGGGTCTTGGAAATTATACAATAATATTAAGTGAAATTGCTTTGATTATTATTACAATAATTGTATAAAATTAAAAGAAATATAAAAAGCAAATGTACACTATTGAAAAGTATGATTGCTTAAGCATGTGTTTCTTTTGTTTTTAGTTTTACTGTATATATTTATAAAAATAGTGACCAGGTTTCGACTTATGAAGTTATTGTCAAACTCTTGACTTCATAAGTCGAAACCTGGTCACTATTTATATAAATAAATACATCAAAGCTAAAAACAATTTAATAATTCAAGAGTTTTTGTGTTTACACTGTGGAAATTCATTTTTAATTTTATTAAATAAAATATAAAAATATATTATTGAGCACTGTAGGCATCTTTAGGGCAACTGAAGTTTCCCTGAAGATGCCAACAAGTATAGGGGAAAACGTTCGGTGACTAACCTAACAAAGTGGAGTTTAAAATTTAAATTAAACAGTGCTCAATAATATATTTTTATATTTTATTTAATAAAATTAAAAAAAAATGTTTTTTTACAAAAAAAAAAATAGAGTTCTACAAAATAAATATCAACTCAATAAACACCTTATTGATCTATTATAAAATATGTGTGTAACATCCTACTTAAAACAAAAACAATCAAAATGTTTTCAATTTATTATTAAAAAAGATTGATTTCTAAATGATAAATTTAAATGCATAAGATACTAAATGTAACTATAAGTCAATGTTTAATATCGCAGTTCTTCTAATCTGCTTAGAATATCCTCTGCATATTTATAAGTCTAGATTATGTAGAGATCATATACTCGTAGAAAAGCACGAGCACTGTAATATTACAGTTGCAGAAACCATATCTTTACTATTTCCATATTATTATGCTGGATATAACCGTATTAATATTATTATTCTAAAGAATACCTTATGTTATTAGGTACTACTCGACCATAGCACTCTGGGGAAATCTAAAATGAACAATCCTTGAACGAATGATGTTACAGAATTGTCAAATACCTTTTTAAATTCGCTGCATTAGTAAGTAGACCTAGTGAGATTATTATTAATAATAATAATAATAATAAGAACACTTTATTGATCAGAAAAAAAAATGATGAGCAATTGGCGAGCTTATTGCCTGGAGGCAATATCTTCCAGCTAACCAAAATTTAGGTTTAGGTTTATTAGGTAAATTTATTTTACCATTTGGTAATCGGCTCTTCACAAAGATGTCGAATTATATTTACACAAGAAGTTTTTTTTTTTATTAAACAAAAAAAGTATTGTCATATGCAAGTGGTATTTAAAGTAAAAAAAAACTTTTTATTGCAATTCAATATCATTTAAGACTACATAGCAGGGTAGGTATTACGTTGCAGGTCTTGTGTCGTAAAATAGGCTGTCAGCCGATCTCCGCCGCTAAAGAAAAATCACCAGTTTTAGAAGTAAAATGAAAGCCGCCCTTTTCACCAGTGCCTTTGACACTGTCGAAGAATCGTTAAACGGCGTGAAAGCAACAAATCATTGAACATCAACATCATCAATGTTAGATATTAGCAGAGGTATGACGATAAACTAATAATATGAAACAGTTTATTCTTAAAAAAGTAAGTGAGAACAAAATGTTGCACACAAACTTGCGAACAAGCAATAACTCAAATGAAAATCGACCCATATTTCACTTAATCTTTTTTCCATGAAAACTTTCCCCATTAACCCGGTTACAACTTGTTGATTGATTAGAGAAAATGACTATTCATTAGTAAGAAGCAATGAGCAGTTAAACGTAGAAAGGAAATAACTAAAACACCATGAAAAAGCTGGCAAGGGATATAATATGGATCACTGCAGTGTGGCATTGAACTAATTGGAAGATGAATGAGCTTCCGTATTAGTCAGAAGCTTTAGCGAGGTGTTAACTATTTAAGCTTCGTGTCAACGCTGAGACGATTGGCGTCGTCTGTTGTATAAATGAAGGAAGAAATTCATATTGTGATCAATCATGGTTGCACTAGAAATCTATTCTCCGTGTAAGGGGATCATCAACGGAAAATAGCTTCTTACTAATAGTTTACAAGTTCACTCGCTAAACTTTGATACCGTCTAGGGCTCTATGAACGTCAAATACCTATTCAAGATTGATTTATAAAGCGGATAATTTAATTATTGAACGATAAGTTTGCTTGAATACGTCTCATCGAATGATTTATTAAAAAAGAGCTGATCTTTTTTAATTTTATATTATCTATGAATTTTACTTGAATTTTATATGAAGCTACATAGTGAACAGATTATCATACCACAAGCCACTCATTAAGGTTAAATATATGCTGAAGAAAATGATTATGGGACATATTGGAATAAGCAAATACAAAAAAAAAAAAAAAACTGTTTATCAAATTTCATAGATATCACAATAATTCAACTATTTCGATTTCGGACGGTACTCGGAAGATACAAAAGAACACAGTCCATAGATAACCCAAACGTTGCATGAGTGAGTTAATGTTAACAATACCTTGTACTTATTGTAGAATGTAGGGAAAGGAATTAAGAATAATAATATTACAAGAATCTCGTTGTATGAACCGTATTCAAATGTAAATTTGTTGAATGAAAAGTTTTTAAGAAGTTGGTACTGTACATAGTAACGCTAAGTCCATTCTGTGTACCTAATTCAAAGCCGGAGAGGAGAAAAGTTCCATCGTCTTAAACATACTTTTAAAGTAGATGCAAGATATTATTATATTAAGGTTCTCTGATTCTCATACGGTGGGATTTATTCGAGATTATGATATCACTGAAATTTTACTAACATATTTGCATGGGTGCTTTCACAAGTCTGCTACACGAATCTCTTTTTGCAATGTGATTTTATAACATGTTGATATCTTGTAAAGATGCCAAAGGTATTGCATATTTTATTGTCATTTCAAAAACAGTGTATCTTTCTAATTGAACATTGTTTACTTTTAATTTATTTAAGATACAAAATCAAACACTTTTTACTTTCACTAGATTCAGAGGCCTTTTCCTGTAGACACCCATCATCAGTGAAATTGCATTAGAATCTCCATACTAAACTTAGTAGACACACATCATCAATAGTGAGTTTTCATTAGAATTTCCATACTAAACTTAGTAGACACACATCATCAATAGTGAGTTTTCATTAGAAACTCCATACTAAACTTAGTAGACACACATCATCATCAGTGAGTTTTCATTAGAAACTCCAAGCTTAGTTTCCATTAAAAACTCACTTATGATGAGTGTCTGTCTTAAAGACCTCTGAATTTAGTTAGGTATATTCGTAGTGAAAGTAAAAAGTGTTTAATACTTATGTTAAATTCATATTTTTTTTAAAATATATATCTGGGTTTTTGTTATAAACCCAAATACAATCTTATACACCTTTCACAGTAAGCTACTAAAAGCTTGTGTCGTGAAAGGAGAGTTTGTCGGCACCTGGTATCGAACCACGGACCCCATGTTCACGAGGCCGTGACTGTACCTCCAGGCTACCGACGAACTCATTAAAATTTCTTTAAAATTTAAACATTATTATTTATGTACCTACCTTTAAATTTAAACTTTCAGAAACGATATAATATCCTTTTGATGTGGAAAAAATAACCAAATCGTCGAAAAAGAAGAAAAAGATAGGCGATAAAAATCGCAAAAGTCTATAAAGCCTTACTATAAACATAAGTTGCAATCTATGCAGGTACTAGGAGACTATGAGAGAAGTAAGCGAAGGGGGTTGGATCGGGAAACAAAACATTGTTTAACCGTGTTTTAGAATGCAAGTCTAAGTAAATAAGTACCCTCATAACTAATGCAACTTTAAGAGAGTTACATTTCTCTTTCTCTACTTCCCGATATTATTATTGTAATATTATTATTAACATAACAGTTTCTTAGTACTTCCTCTTCTAGAATACATTGTTAAGTATTGTTCCTAGTGTAAGAATTATTAACGGCAAAGAATTTTGAAAGCGCAATGATATTTAAGAAGAAATTTTACATAGGTAATTTGAACTAGAAATTTTAGATTTAGATCAAAACTGTTTTTTTTTTTATAAAAAAGCATGTTTCTGTCGAAGGTATAGTGATAATAATACATGTAATAGTGTGTTTTTGGAGGGGTTCATAGGTCTAGGTCTCCCTTTTTTCTATCGCAGTTTACAAGTTAAAAGTCTTAAAGTCCATTAAATTAATAATATGACAGAATCGTCAGTTACAAATAAATTTTCAATAAAAAGTTCCATGACCCCACCGGGATTCGAATTTTAAACTTAGATAGGAAAAAAATAATATGTCGAGTGTACTGCATAAATCGATAAAAAAATTAACCCTCCAAATCGTTGTGGATATTGAAACTGTCCCATTCTGTGTTTTATAAGTCACTGGGGGATAATTATTTAGGAATCGATTTAAATACGCGTATTTGTCATAATAAAATTATATAATATGTATGTGTGTGGGTATTAAATAATTATATTTGTAATAGTATTACCTTTACATAAAAGTGTGTTGTTTATAAATTTATTCAGGTAAATTTCAAAAACATGCGTGCGGATTATAAGGTAAAAGTTTTGAAATGAATACAATGATGAATACACAAATTCGTAAACAGTTCATACAAATATACCTACAATATAATTATTATTATTACTAACAATGCAACTAGTATTTGTTATCCGGCGTAATTATCAAAATAAATTAAAAAAAAAAGTATACTATAGGTACATTTTATATCGTTCCATTAAAACTTTTAAAGAAGTACAGGGCAGAAACCAGGCTCCTCCATTTAGAGCTTCTCTGCGCCTATTGAGTCACCACTTCTTCCGATATTCCTAGTGCTCCGATCTAGTAGTTATAGCAACGATGTATTGTGAAAGAGGAACGTCCGGGCCGACAGAACCGTTGCGGACATAAGAATAGTGCTCTTTTTGGCTAACTATCACTGAACATCAGGACTAGGACCATCGAGTGTCTCCAGTATCACAAAAACTCCACCGTATCTTTACAGATTGCGCCGGCGCACAGTATCGTTCGTGGCAAATAAATAAATAAGTAGATTATTTACGATAAATATAATTCAATTCACTATTGCAAATTAAATGTTCTAATAAAAACAGAAATATTTACTCAATAACGTGTGAAGTAATTCAGTAAAAGTTTTAATGGTTTGTATTGAAATATTGAGCAGATATCCATGATTTCTAATCAAACATTCAAAAAGTATAAGTTGTTTAAAAAATAATTATTCTTTCATTTGCATTAGCTATAAAGACATCTATAAACGATACATTACATACATACCTATATAAACCTACATAACTTATTGAAATATTTTTGTACATGCCATTTTTTATTTATACACAATTGTGTATCCGTGGATTTATGTTTATTTCCCGTACGTATTTCAGAAACCGAAAACTAAGAGTAACTTTTCTGTAGGTACTAAATACACGTAATGTTACCATATTGCATAGATATAAGTACAAATATTACGTATATATGTTGCGAAACAAATATATGAATAATAAAAACCAAATGAAAATAATATAAAGTTACATACAGACATTTTTTTAATAACTCCAGTGGACTACGAAATGTACTCGATTATAATATTTTCTCATTAAATTCACAGCCGTTTAGTTTTCGAAGTGAAGACCGATTGGAATTTCGAATTCCCGAAAATTTTGAGCACGAAAATTGTTTCGGTATGATATAAAACTTCCCCGTGGATTTAAATATATTATCATCCATGATATCGTTATTACTATACAGCCTTTTGATATAATAATTTAAATAAAAAAATCTCAAAATTGCATTGGTACCTACCTACGAGTGGAGCGATAAAGTAATCGTATATGGAATTCTACTAAAACTATGCATAAGAAACTCGAGATATTTCAAACCCTTTTCATTCTTGTTTTAGAGATTTAAAGATATATAAAATACATTAAAACATATTCATTGCTTAATTTTTTGATGGGTTATATTTATCTATCTATACTTGCTTGGTTTTTTGGTTAATAAATAAAATTAATAAAAAAAAATACCATCAGGGCAAGGCCCATAAGTGGAGTAGCTGGAGGCTTACAATCTGCAGTGAGGCTGCTGGCTACCCCACTTGTGAGAAATGCCGTTATGATAAAGAAAGAAAAAAAGGAGATAGAAATTGAAACATTCGACATAGGCGACATGCGTCATCGCAGAATCAAATATAGTTAAATCACTTATATGCATATGGCTGATAGAACATTCTTGCTCAATATTTTTGGTTTAGTCATTGTAACCAAATTTCTATGTTTTATCTGTTCGATTTTCGGTTAAGCTTTTACAGCAGAAATGATAAAAATACGGTGGCGTGTTCTACAGCAAACAATAATAATAATAATAATAATAATAATATACACAACACTCGTAAAATAAAACACAGCAATCCAGGTTTAATCCTTTGCAAAATTATTTATGCATGCATGTGTGTGTATTTTTAATCCCTGGAAACGTTCCTGGTCTTGCGGGTGAAATGGTTTATACCTTGTAAACACAAGCAATATAATATATTATTATTATTTTTAACCTGAATATATTATGAAAATGTATTTATGACCTTACCCCTCTACAAGTATCCCACTATTTCATGAAGAAAAATGTCTAGATATTTGAAAATGTATGATGAAAAAAACGCAAGTTAAATTATCGGTTGATACACTGCGATAAATTACTATTTGATTTATCGGTAAATTATGGATTAAAAAAATAAACGGTATTTATAAATATCTATTTACTTTCATTTTAGTGATGAAGTATGCTACTCATAATGAGTGTCTAATTATTTTTATGGAATGTAGAAGATGATCTGAAAGTTTATTACATACTATGCATTATTGAGTTGACTTGCCACTTCGTTGATTAAAGATACCACAATGATAAATAAATAGACATTCTATTATCAAAGTTGTTGTCTTAACAATTAAGATAGATTTCTTAGTTTACAAAATTGCTTTTAGTTTACTGTGAAAGGTGTATTAGGTTGTATTTGGGCTTATAGCAAAAACCTTGATTTATCTTTTAAAGAAAATTAGTACCCTGATAGATGAAACTTCTTACCTATAGGAAGTTAGAAAGTTCATGCATAATCAATACTTCCTTTTTGCTGTATCATATTGATAAAAGTGCATGGCATCTTGGTGTTCATTATTCAAGAATACATACCTAACACATGATGTAGAGAATCTGAAACAAAAGATAAAACAAATTAGTAACTTTTGTTCTGATTAAAATAAAAAAATGTTAATAGAAATATAAAGAAAAATGAATAAAAAAAAGTACTGATATTGAATTTTAATAACAGATATATACATCATTAAATAAATCTTTAAATCTTAATATACCTATAAAACTGTAAATCAACTTTCAAAGCTACAATTAAATAGCTTAATTCAACTTACAAAGTCGTTTTCAAACTAAGCCTCCGAGGGTTTGAAAACCAAGATGCTTAGTTTGAAAACGACATAAGTCACTATACTAAAATAATGAGTAAAACATTAAAACATATTTTCAACACTATCAATTTATAAAAAGTATGTTTCAAAGTAATACGCGTTATGCTTTGTTTTTTACTAGTTTAACTCACAAAATTTGGAAACATTTTTTTTTTTATTTTGTTATGAAAAGATATTTGTATTCGTTATAAATACCCCGTGGAGCACCCGGTAAAGAATTGGTCTCCCACTCTTCTCTGTAAGTTTTCGAGTGTCCTGTAAAAGGCAGGTGTTCGAAAAAATTAAGACATTGTACATCTTAAATTCAGCGATGAGGTTTGCCACCCATCCTGAATGTCTTGATTTTATATTGGCACGAAGAGGACAACTTGCATGTTTCTTACATGCAGCTGGTCTGCTGGCTACCCCACTTGTGGGATATGCCGTGATGGTATAGTAGTAGTAGTAGTAAATACATATACCTAATATAGATTTATTACGATTAAAAATGAAACCATTTGATGTTGAATAGAATATCATAAAAAATAGATAAATAATGCGTACAAAATTAAGTCATTGAACATCAATAAATCAAATTAATAAGTAGAAATCATTGATATAATTTAATTCCTCATTATCGTTGGGCAGTTAACGTGTCTTTAATGATTTAAGTCTTACTTAATAATAATTTATTGCCTTCTGATGATCAATCCAACTAAAGCTGATAAACTTGTTATTAAAATAATTATTATTATTATCTTATCTTGGACAATTTAAATTATTTAAATAGGCAATTAATCAGATTGTATATAAATGATATACACTCTCTAGGTTCTACATATTTTAAGATCGACTTTTTTATTACCATTTTAAATGTTCTTTCTCATTATGATAAATGTTTGGAGTCATATAAACTTGACAATACAACTATTACCCTTTTTATTAATTTTACAAAATATGTTTGAAGCAATATGTAAGTCTTTTGGAAAATTTATTTTTGATAATAAAGTGTTTATTATTATTATTATTATTTTACCATACGCGCATCCAAGGTTTCGACTGTAATTTTGCTGTTATTCTCATGTGTAATATTTCACTAATATATCTTTTGGAAACTTTTAACCTAATAATATCGATGATCGATGTTATGGGGTTTGATGTGTAATGATATTTCCGAATCACTGAATATTGAAACATTATTGAGTATGACATCCGATACAGTCCATTTGTCCCTTCTCAAATCAATAAAAGCTAATTTTATTAATCTATAATCTTCTAACTATCTTCTCTCTGACAACTTAACAACACTTTGAGACTGTTTTGGCGGCACAAATCATCCTTGTAGGATGTTATGCCACAAGTGAAAAAAAAATCCGAATTGGGAGCTGTGAAAGAAGAGGCAAGATAGGCTTTTATTTACCACTGTATTGACATATTCGTTCATCTCCAACACCTTCAAAGAAGTAAAAAGACCAGGGCCGTATAACTGCATCATTCTCTAAATTTTGCAAAGATAGCGCCAATAATCACAATCAATGCAATACGATTTCAAAATTGTCAATACATATATGATACAAAGAATAAAAAAAGTAGAAAACTGCGAGGTGATCATAAGATCTTGGCCAAGTACTGTAGGCCTAGTCAAAACACATTTAAGCGTTACGTTTTCGTTCGAATGTAGACGACGTTGCGAGTGCGCGTCAATTTTCATAGCTAAAATACACAAGTAGCAACGGATATTGACACGTTCTCGCAACGTCGTCTACATTTTAACGAAAACGTAACGCTAAAATGTGTTTTGATAAGGCCCACTGTAGTTTGAATAATTATCTTGATAATATAAATCTGCTTACATTAAAAATATCTAGTTTCAACGAGAAAACTTATATTCAGTCGAGCTTCAGATAGCAATAAAATCAAAAATATTTTTAACTCAAATTCTCTAAAACAATTGACGTCAATTTGGTATTTTTATCACGTAAATCACACTCTCAAGGACAGGCACGTGTTAAGTGAGAAAAATTATTAGTTTTTATACATATATGTATATATTGAGTAAATACTTCAAAGAAGAACGATTTGTGTGAAATCTTGGTTCATTAAATATAGAAAACCCGAAAAAAACAAAAAATAGAAAAAAATAAAGGGTGGCGCCTTGAGGGACGATGGTGGGTCTGAGTCGTGGTACATTTATGCCTGGAGCGCAACATTGTGTTCTTCAAAAAAAGACGAGATCGTTAAATATTTCAAGCCTTTATACTATATCAAAAATTCAGCAAGTGGGGGGGGGGGTGAAAGTACAGAAGAATGTGAAGCAATATATTGGATTTCTGTAATTCGTTGCATTTCTGTGATACAGCTTTATAAATTATTATCCTAAAAATAATAATTTATGCAAAATTCTTCTTATGTAAAAGGTGCACAAAACATATTTTAATATTAAATTCAAAATATGTAGGTAGACCCAATTAGGGAATATTTTCGGGGAGTTTGAAACAGAGATTGATCAGATGAAATTACATCGATAAAAAGTGTTTTAAAAATATTGTTATTAATGATGGGAATACGAATTTCAACATTACCTTATAAAAATTATATTGAATATATTTCTAAAGAGGAATGTGTGTTATTGAGTTTCATCTTCGACATGTTTTTGCATTCATGTTTGACGTCGTTTTTAGAGATGTATCGAATTTAACGGATAAGTGATATTCGGTCACGATCGCTTTTCGCTAAATTTGTCAATCTCATCACCAATTTATTAGTTTTTCCCCATAATGTGATAAGCTTTGTATCGGAATTTGACAAAATATCCGACATTTAGAAAAAGATAACGAGTGTAAATTTTGTAATCGTGGGTATCCGGTATGCGACAGAGTCCTAAATTAATATCCGTTACATCTCTATAGTAGTGATTGTTCGAAGCAAAATAATAATAATTGAATTTCGTTCCAAATTTAAAACTTTCAACCATTCGAATATTTTGTTTTTCTCGTGCCACATTACTCTGAAAATATTTGATTAAATTAAAAGCAGTTTTAATATGGTTCGAGTTTCTGCAACAATGTTAAATGAGACCAAATAATAATAAAGTGATGTTTTGCTGTACTATGCTTTATATGAATTGAATAATTTAAAACTATTCTTTCTTCAAAGAACCTTTAGGGAATACAGTTTAGAATCGAGTATCATTTATAGAGTGACTACGCACTTATTGCGAAATCTATTCCATAACAAATCAAATGTTCCGATATCGTTGTTATAGAAACAGTGTTTTGTGAAAGAAGGTAATTTGAGTCATTGGAAACCTTGGTGATTATCACTGGGCATTCTCAAGACAAAGCCCTGATACATACTCGTGAATACTTGATGGTTAAAAATAGACAATAATGTAGAAATTTGTAAACTCAGAATATATAAAAATGCTCTGACAACTAAAGATTTATTGGAAGATGAAGTCATCTTTTGCGGTTTTTTTTAAGATCGAAGAGACCAATTTGGGGACAACGTGGAACAATATTGAGGAGAACTCCGCACAGTGTTGGATTGTATTATGGATAGGAAGTGTGTCTCAAAAGAATTAAAAGAAAAAAGCCTTATCTAAGTTTTCTGAATTTCAAAAAAAAGACTTCATAGGAGAATTTAAAAGACATACGTAGCGTTTTTCAAGAAGAATTTTACAGGAGAATGACAAAATCAGGGATAGTGTAAGATTCATATCCTTTCAATGCAAAGCTTATTCATTAATTAATATCAATACGGCGTATCCCGCAAGTGGGTAGCCCACGGACTAACTGTATGTAATAAACTTGTAAATCGTCTTCTCCGTACCAATAAAAGTTAAAGATATTCAGTGTAGGTAGAAGGTCTCATCGCTGAACTAACATTGTTAAATGTCTTAAACGTGACGTTTTACGAATATCTTTATTTAACAAGACACTTAAAAAGAGAAAATTACATACCTATTCATTGTCATGAGTTCCGTGTGCCTAATGTGCCATGTGTTTTGCGTACACTTTATAATAAAACTTCGTACGTATCTATATGTATCTTATATTATGTCCGTTCAAAATATTATCATTGCACGTATAGCATCGTATCTGGTGATACGCCGCGCTGTCCACTACGCTAGGAATATAAGCATAAATATTCTGTATATAATGGTCCAGAACAATGGCATCGTTATGCTCTTCGAAATGCCATTTCTTATATTATTGTATGATATTGTTATTTTGATAAAGGAATATGTATAATATTATGTACCTAACTTGTATATTTTGGATGTGTGCAGTTTATTATAATAATACGTAATATTGAATAACCAATACCGTCGCCAAGCTAGTGTCAGTAGCGGGACTTAACTTTTCATATTGTTCTTATTTTCTTAATAAAATAAATACTCTTTCAACTTTTTTTTTATTAAATTTCTAATTGCACTAGAAAATAAGCTGAAAAGCGTTGTCCCTAGAGTTAAGAGTTTTGGTACGTAGCAATACGTAACTGTAAGAATATAGTTTGTAAGAATATTGTAGTAGTGAGTAGTGCCTTAAATTGAGTATCTCCTCCAAGGATTTTGTAATTTTAGGGAGGATTTTTCAGATTTCATCTTATTAAATGAAAATTAAATCTGATAATTTATGGTATTTTGTATATATGATATGTGCAACACCAGCTACTATATGACAATAATGTGTAAGAGTATTACTTATAGATATCTACTTTACCTATATTGGACAACATTAACGGCAGTGCTTTAATAACCAATGTTGAGAAAGTTATACAATGTTTATCAACAATTTATGTACGTTTTTAGTTAGCGTTCACCGCTGCAAATGTAATCAAATGAAGCAATTAAAATAGTTCATCTTGATGTTATGCATTATGTTTTGCTATTACTTTGTTTATTTTGGAATATTTGTATTCAAATTCAAATATTTTTATAGAAACACATTCAGTATATACATACAATAAACATAATTATATATTTTTTCTATTGTACCCTCAAAACTGAGCAGAGCTGGTGATTTGACGGATTATAGTTTTTTTTTTTACATTTAACAAATTCGATTAATCTTTTCAACATATACATCAAATAATTTATCATGTATAAAAACAATACATAAACCATCAACGACATAACCATTAGATCCCATACACCACCTTATCATTGAAATATTCTCTTAAAATTTAGTTTTAAATCATTAAATTTATTTGAAAGATTTCAAATTATTGTTTTAAATGGGAAAGCCAGTAAATATACTTCAAATGTATAGAACAGCTAAAAAGTTATAGATTTTTAAATATTAATATGAGAAAATACGTTAATATTCACCTCATTATAAAATAGAGTTTAACTTATCAACCGGCGGGCGGTTCTTTTTGGAAGCTTATTATCATAAGAAATAAAATTGAAACAAACTTTTAAGTAGTTTCACTTGTGATAATATGTATCAATTTTAGATGATTGAAATGGTGTATTAGCACCATAAATCTTTCAACAAAAGTGAGGCTGAAAACTCATTAATTTTTCGTAAATAATTAATTAGTAAAACCGCGTTAAATAAGTATACCTATAAGAAATTAAATATACATACTTTTATTCTACAAAATCATTATCACGAACTAGTAATATTCTCATTATTTCTTGCTTTATAAAAGTAAGGAAATGCCGTGATGGTATAGTAGTAGTAGTAGAAGTTGGGTATAATTTTCAATATTGTGTAATTTTAGAATAATATTATACCACTGATACAAAAATTCACTCGCTTTTCACAATACGTCCTAGGTACTAAAGTAAGGAGAAATATAATGTTTTTATCAAGGCAAGGTAAATAATACAGCTTGTTAAGTCGTGGAATATAACAACACAGACCAATATATACACCTATAGGTAATAATAAAATGAGAAGAAGTATAAAGGACACATTGCTCCACTGTCGCATGAACGTAAACAGTACGCATATACCTAATACATAATATGTTACCGCTTTAAGAAAAAGCACATTAACTGCAACTTGAGTTAAAAGTTTTGAGTAACCACTGCTTGCATTAATACATTATCTCATACGTAGACTTTTATCGGCAGATCCCGGATTTGAATCCGTCCGGTGCCGACCTAAAGTATTACGGTTTATTAGTTTTGATTATGATATTCTATGTTATTTGTAACTTTACTATGATCAAATGAAAAAGTATTATTCAATATAAATCATAATTTTATTACTAAAACATAATTCAAATGACGACATCAGAGTGCAGGGAATGTCGTGGGAAGAGGTGACGCAATTGACACAGAGACGCTCTGAATGGAGAAGGCTGGTTTCTGCCCTGTGCTCCCAAGAGGTGCGTTGAGGGCGATGATGAAGATGATAAATTCAAATGATATGCATGAAAACGTTGTGTAACCGCACAAATCACAGTTGTACAATGTGAAAATTTTTATGAAACGATTCCGTGTTCATATTTACTGGAAATTTAGGCACAACTTTTCTCAATATAATATTTATTTATTTATTTAAACGCCAACAGGTGATGGTTATAAGGAAATAATTAATGATGAATCCATTAATAGTTACACTTATTTTGATACTGGATAATAGATTTTCTTGATATAAATAAAGTTTTGTAGTTACTGTGTTTTGACTTGAGAAGGTAGTACATATATACCTCTACTAGTAGAGAACATTATCCATAGAAATAATATATCCTTCTTGGTCGCTACGGTTATGAGGTTACAAGATTTATTATATCAAGTACAAACTGTGCGTGGGTATCACTATTCAGTATGAGTTTATTTGCTCAGAACGTCGCTTCGTCTTCGTACGTAATATTTATATTGTTTCAACATTTTACTACTTACAAACTTTGTCTGCTTTTTTCTGTAAAAATTCTTTTCGTTCCTCTATCCCACCTTACAAACAGTCTTCGTCATTTTTTTCTTCACCCCATTTCAAAGAGATCTTTTTTCATATCCTGTTATTATTATTATACGATTTCAACGGTATTTTATTCTACTCCCGCTCTTACATTTTTTAAAGAATTTTTGAAAGGTGCTTTTTTAAATAAAATATTTTTATGCTCTCAAAAAGATGAAATACATTGTTTAGAATGAAAAAAAATGTAAATACTTCACATCAAAGTTCATACCTAACATTATAATGTAATTTTTCTAAACCATATCTATTTAATTAAAAAGAATAGATTAACGAACAATATAAAAATAACAATTAAAATAAGTAAAATTATAAGAAGTTAGGCAGAAATAACATTATGCTAAAAATCTGATCAAAATCTCAGCAAAATGGAATCAGTATATTTAAATAACATAGGTAAATAAAATGGCATTTAATTTTGATAAAAAAAAATATTTTAATGAATTAAAATTTTTGTGACGTTTAATATTGAAAAGACATTAATATAAAACCATATTTAAAAGGAAACTGAAAATATGGCATACAAAGCTAAAACCTAATATTGTAGTTTTAATTATGTAAGTATAAATTATTACTTTAAATTGAAATATAAACATCACATTAAAACTTTACATATACCTAAGACAGCAACTGCCATAAAATTTTTCAAATTAAATAAACTTTTATGGGACACATGAAGTTTCATAACTGAAACAATAATAAAACTAATGATAAACGTTAGGGAATATTATGAAAAGAAAAGTGCATTTCATACTTTCAAACTAACTGCTTAACTATTTCATCCTCTGTATAAGAGAAAGTTCCATCAGGAGCTTAATTTTGAAAAAGAAAGTACTTATTTTGATATTATTTTTAAAAGAAACTATGTTGTGTGCTTCCAGACTAATGTGTCAGTTGAGTGTTACAAACAATCGCTAAAAATGTCATCTATCGTTATTATTTTAAACGTGAATGTTCTTCAGGGATAGAAATATTCTCCGAATTATTAACATTTTTTTAAAAATTCATTTATCCATATTGCACATTAATTAGGTATATACAATTTCATAGAAGATAAACATTCAAATAAAATACAATCAATTTACAGAGGGCGAGTGTATCGTCATGACGCGAGCTCTTCCAACTAACCCAAATGGTTACTAGAGTTTTAAAACAAAAAAAAAATAAAACAGTGCAGTTTTTTTAAAACAAGTTTTTTATAGACTGCTTGATACGTATTTGCTAAGAATTTTAACTGACTGCGAAGTCAAGTAACATATTGGATTATAATATAAAGTGTAGGTATTTACTAGTATGTGATGATAGTTTAAAATTACAACGTTATATCGACTGTTGTCCTGCAAAGACAGCACCTTTGAGACTCGGGTTAATAGCAACTATGAGGTCCACATTTAACAAAGTAAGTATGTAACGTGTTAACTTCTGCAATATTGTCTGTATCAAGATACTCTTCAAACAGTGGCGGTTCATTTACAAGGGCACTGGTGCAGAAACACTCCTTCATGAATCAAATTAAAATCCTTCCTTCAAAAAGAAGTTTACGAAAACCTTAGAGAAAAGATTTGGAGTGTCTGCAAGACAGAGGGAGACGATGGTCGTTTTATGTTTCAAGAATATCCATTGAAAATTGGTAAATGTTTGGCAATTTTATTTCTTCCACATGGTGTGGATGTATTTCTCTCTCATAACACGGTTACTGTGACAACGGTATCATAGCAATAGCAATATTGTGGGAATAGTTGAACCAATTATGGGAATTGAAAGGAAGAGTTCAGAGAAGAAGAGGCTGGTTTCTTTCTGCCCTATTATTTCGGAAGCAGTGTGGATAGGCGATTTAGTTGAATTAAATTATAAACAAATTTATATTATTCGATTATTGACCACGCGATTCTTCGTGGTCAATAGGTATTCCTTTTTCTTATATATTTGTGTCATAGAATTTCTATGTGTCTGTATTTTTCTGTTATATTTTATTAATGTCTTGATTGTTTACTGATTACGTACAATGACAGCGAAAGGTTTTTATTTTACTAAAATGCTGTTCATTGTTTCTTTTATACAATTAATAAATATGAAGGAATACTCGTATACCTAAATAATATATTTTTAATATAATATAATAAACGGTCCTCTGAATATTGATTGTATGAATGTATTTTATTTGAATTTTTGTGTAAAAATGCTCTAAATCAATTTACAGTTAAGAATAAATAAATAAAAAATAAATTTCAACCGCACCCTTACAAGTTGAACCTACCAGCCGCCAGTATTCAGTATTGTATTCAGCTAATATTATGTGCGAGATAAATTGCTCAAGTCGTAGAGGTGCATTTTCACCACTATTAACTTGAACAACAACAAGACCACTTAATTTTAAAGTATGTTCATTCGTAGCACATAATATTATTATTGTTATACGGATGATTCCAGTTGTTGGACAAATGATAATTAGTTGCACGATCCTTTGAAATATGAGTAACATAGAACAAAACACAGCTGTTAATTTATAGGAGCATGTCTCACATATTGTTGTTGGGTAAAAACTTTCATTATTAGTAAACTAACATCCATAATATGATGTTTCTTTGCTACTAGATCTAAATACATCTCGTTTTATTTACAGTAAAGCAAATATGTAAAGTTTGACCTTCGTTAATTGGGCCATATCCTTAGTGCCGACCAGTGATATGTTACAACTAGATTCGCAATGTCATACAAATATTCACTAAAAATGTGTACCCACCCGTCGAGGTGGGTACACATTTTTAGACAATACCTGAGTAATATATATTCATCTCATTTCTTATGTATATATTCATCTCTATCTACCGGCCTTTGTCGTCTGTAATAATCCCCATTCTCATATTGTCTATCTCTTGTTATCTACAAACAATTTATATGTGTGTCGCTTTTTTTCAAAATAAAATTTGCGGCACCAAGGACCGCAACGAGATTTTATTTATGGTACATGTTTGAGATTCATATTGCAAAAGTTGATATTTTCAACCGACGGTACTTGGTGGAAATTCATGTTGAATTAATTAAAATAAAACACTTATTAGTAGTATATCCACGGTGAATTAGTAGTATATCACTTATTAGTAGTATATCCACGATGAGAGCGGAAGCTCTTGAAAGCCGGCTCACGTCCAATAAAAAGTCACCGTGGATATACTACTAATAAGTGTTTTATTTTAATTAATTCATATTGCAAATCTAGGTATAACATATCACTGGTGCCGACGAGTTTTTAGATTACTAAGTACATAATTGGTTACAATGAGAATTGAATTTCACAAAATTCAAATCAGTGTTTTGCTAAGTAACTTGAGTAAACTCGTAATTACACACTGAAACAAAACACTATGCACCTACTAACTCTAAAATCAGCAATGTCTCGAAAAAACTACTTAATTAAATTTAGCTATCTCATCATCAATCTATTAAGATATATAGGAATCTTCCAGAAATATGATAGCTACCACATGTACGGTCGGCACAAACAATGAGATAATCAGGTTGTGTTTACAATGGCAAACCTCATCGCAACTTTTTAATAATAGTTTATAAATATCTGCCTTGAAGAATAATTATATTGTTTTTTCTTTGGTGAATTTTGTAAGGGACTTATCAAGAGATGAATAATTTTGTTTGGTCGCCAATATTTTATATCTGATAAAAATCTGCATTCATGATATTCATTTTCATCACTGAAATCACTTCGATTATTTTTTCTGAAAGAAATCTTTATTATAAAACATACTTCAATCCGAAGAGATATCTGGTTCTATATTTTCCACAATTTCAACATAGAATCATGACAGTGTCGGTACTTCATTATAGAACGTTTATATTCCGCTGACGGCACAAGATACTGTGATGATCATACTAGAACAGAATCTACTTTTGCTTCATACTTTCAGTAAGTGAGTATGAAGGTACTAGGTTCCATATTCGAATTCGCAAAAATATCTGTTTATGATATTGTAACGAATTTCGAATTTCACTTAATTGTCTATGACAATTTTTAAATATCCAAGTGAATACCTCTTCCTTTCTGAAAGATTTTGAGCGAATTGACACATAACTGATTTTTTTTTTTTTAAAAGATATATCTGGGTTTTGTTATAAACCCAAATACAACCTTATGCACCTTTCACACTAAGCTAAAAGCTTGTGCCGTGAAAGGGGAGTTTGCCGGCACCTGGGATCGAACCACGGACCCCTTGTTCTGGAGGCCGTATTGTTTTGTAGTATTGTTTATATTCTAATACATTGTTACTAAAGAGTGCACTGTGAAATATGCTAGATAATCTAGTAGGTATGTGTGAAATATTTTATGGGTAAAAATCAGAACTCTTTTTGCTCATTGAAAATTCTATGAAATGTCTAATGAAATCTCTTTAATTTAGATAATAAATATTTAAATAAAAAACACTGTTTTTATTGGCGCAGCGAGGACGAATCCTTGGTTTAATACGTTTGATTAAACAACTAATTTTCTCACTTGTGAGAAATTTTGCAATGGAAATATACTTGCAATGGTTCTTTGTGGACACTCACTCACAATTTTTATCAAAAAAATACAATAAATTTAGGTATTTATAATTAAATAATTGCCTCAGTTTTAGGTAAGCAAAAAACTACAAAATTTTGTTTATTCGATATTCACTTTCGCGAATGTAATCAACAGATATTTGCGTTTTCGTTATTTTCGCGAATGTTCAGATTCTTTTCGTATATTAGTGGTAGAGTATGTCATACCATTCTCTGTCTGATTCTATGAACACTAGAAAGTAATAATACTGACAAATTTAGACCATTTCAATTTCATCAAATTGTTCGATGTAATCAAAATTCTTACGGTGATTTTCATAGTTTCCTTATTGGATTATAAGTGAATGAATTTAAATTACTACATCATCACCTCAGATGAATTTTAATTTACGACCGACAAAATCAATCTTTGATTTTAAGACAAATGTATTAAGAATTTTAAATACTTATCTAAAAATATACTCTCATAAATTTCTGTTTCACAAAATAATACACAATGGCTTGCTCAATGGAAAAAAAGAAATGCATGCAACAGCATAAGGTTAGTCATTTTCGTACCAAAAAATAAGGCATTGGATATGTATATTACACCTTATTATGTACTCAAAATTCAAACACCTTTTTTTTAAAAAAATGTATCTGGGTTTTGTAATAAACCCAAATACAACCTTATACACCTTTCACAGTAAGCTTAAAACTTGTGTCGTGATAGGGGAGTTTGCCGGTACCTGGGACCGAACCACGGACCCCCTGTTCATGAGGCCGAGACTCTACCTCCAGGCTACCGACGAACCCAATTTCCTCAAATAAGCTCATAGAAACCAATACAGTTCAAATATCCATATGGTAATACTGCTGAATGATTTGTGATATTGTACAGAGTTTTATACTAATTTTATTTCAAAGGATTTCATATAGTATATTTAAGTTTGTATATATCTTTGCTGAAACATTTCAAAACAGCCGTAACTCAGAAGTATGTAACTAAATTAATATTTACCTACGTAAATGAAATTTGTTCAGAATTTAGTCATGCGTCATTAATGAAAGTAATAAAAAAGTAGTTTAAGATATTTTGACAATGATTAAGAGTATGAACACCTTCTCATCAATGTTTTGAAACTTGAAACGCTAGTCAGATATAATAGGCTGATATTATCAATCTGAAAATTTACCGGAGATCTACATATCACCATAAGATTTTGCCAATACTTTTACTAGGTTACATTTATGTGATATTACGATATCACGAAGTATACATTGTAATAAAATATTTGTACTTGTATTTGTCATTCTTTTTATGTATACCAAACTCATATTTATTGATTTTGCTACAACTAAACTAGAGTGGATTAAATTGTAAAACTCGTATTTCATTTGTTGAAACAAAACACTATTTTCAATATATACCTATATGAAAAAGGTAAAAAAACAAATTATACAAAATATACTTAAACGATATACAAAAAGGCAACTCTTTAAAAGAATCAGTCAACAACGAGCTCACTGGATTGGCCACAACATCAGGCACCCAGGACTGCTTATCGCCATCGTGGAGGGTGGGACCGAAGGAATAAATGGCAAAGGCCGACCAAGAGACGCTTATATGGACCAACTGAAGAGGGACACGATCTGTGGTTCATACGTAGAGTTGAAGAGACTGGTTGAGAATAGGGAGGAATGAAATATAAAATCCAAACGCGTTGCAGACCAATCCCATGGATTGTAAGCCCATTACATATACTTAAACAAAATTGTGAGGTCAAATGCACACGTGTATAGAAACATTTAGTTTATCTTTGCGACTTATGATTTACTTGAAATATCCACGTTGCAGACCAATCCAATGGATTGTTAGCCCATTATATATACTAAAACAAAATTGTGAGCTCAAATGTACAGGTGTATGGAAACATTTATTTTATCTTTGCGAATTATGATTTACTTGAAATATCCACGATACATATCGCCTCGTCTGCATAGTGTCTAAAATTTAGTGGGCGGGTGTATGTAATAATATGTGAACATGTGTAGTTTGAAGGTATTCCAAGAATTTCAAACGGTAAGTGTGGGTAATAAGAGCGAATACACATTGCCATGTTTTGCTTTCCCCCAAAATTTCTGAATAATATATTATATCGTTTGAAAAGTGATTAAAACTTTACAAGGCAATTTATACGTTTGTCGTAGGTATAAATACAGAGTACCTACATAATATCATCAGCGGCGTGCCTTCCATACATGCAAATATGCAACGCATGCCTTAAAATAAATCTTAAAAATTGTATTTTCAACATTTACCTTATTTTGAATCTTCCACCACGGCCACGAAAAAATATATTATGTACATGTAACCGTATTCAACTTTGAAATTAATTTTAATTTAAGTTTTGTATATCGAGTAAAACACTAATTTATCGAATCAAATGTTTTTGTGTTAACACTTTGGAAATTCATTATAATTAAAATGAATTTAAAAAAACTGTATAATTTCCAAATTAAATTTATTCACGCAATTTATTCAGAGGTGAATAAATTTAATTTGGAAATTATACAGTGTTTTTAAATTCATTTTAATACTAATTTATCGATTAATTTGAGTTTTAAGACAATACCTATATTATAATAAGAAATACACCTATATCTATTTATAATATTGATTGGTTGACTTGACCGTTTAAGATTTAATATGGTGTTCTAATTTTTCGCAACAAGAACACTTCTGGTTTCTCGATTTAAAATCTAAGGTAATTGATGAGTATCTTAATAATATATACATACATACCATCACGCCGCTTCCCTCGCGGGGTAGGCAGAAAGGATCGAGCGCCACTTCCTTCTATCCTTGCATACATCTTTCGCTTCCGTCACTGTCATACAATCCCTCATGCATGCTCTCCTGTTCAATGTGCTCAACATGTGACCGTCCTGTAGGATTTGATTTAAATGATTTTGCCATTTAATCCTCGGACGTCCACGTCTCCGAGCACCATTCCTCTCAGCCAAATATATCATCTTAGTCATTCTGTCCTCATTCATTCTTTCCACGTGCCCAATCCATCTTAACTTATTTACATTCATCCTTGTTATTACACCAACTTTCATTCCACATTCCTTTCGTATATCACTGTTACGCACACGATCTCTCAGACCTTTACCACACATTCTTCTCAACGATCTTATTTCCACTGCATTTATGCCACTTTCATCCTTCTTTAACCATGTCCACGTCTCACTTGCATACATAAGTGTTGGCACTAATATAGCAGAGTGCACCAACCTTTTAGCTGTGGTGGATATGTTTCTATTTACAATTATTGGTCGGATTGCACCATTTACCTTATTGCCAGCAACTTTTCTCCTTTCAATATCGCTTTCACACTTCCCATCTCTCGTGAACAAACTACCTAAGTACACACATTTGTCAACTTGCTCTAACACTTCGTTGTCAATCATTACCTGGCATACTGTTCTTTCATTTCCTCTTCTTTATAATATATCTTAATAACACGTACTTATATAATTTGAAAATAAGTTTCCTATTATTCTCAAGACTATCCACTCGTTTACAGGTGAAATAGTTCATTTTTACATATATTCTATTATTCTCAAGGCCATCAACTCGCTTAGAAGTGAAATTAATAGTACATTTTTACAAATCATGACCGATGTGAAAAATCTAGTCTCGCCACTGCTTATAACAAAAATGTACTAAATATTTCAAGCCTAATAGTGAAACTAAAGGAAAGCGAAATACGCTCAACTTGCATGTATATTGTAATAATGTTAAACATCACAGTTAAATCGGCTTATTTGTACATACAACATTAAACATTCGAACAAATACGTTATTTATTTAATTAATACTGAAACGATTACCCCGTTGATTCCCCGATAAAGAACTGGTCTCCTATTATTTTCCATAAATTTTCAAGTGTCATGTAAAAGTAGGGTGTACATAAAGTTTCACATATAAGATAATTGACGTCTACAATTCAGCAATGAAGCATGCCACCAATCCTTAATGTTTTACTTTTTTGAGTTTGTGAATTTTAATTACAGTTACATGCAGTTAATCCGCTGATTACTGGTGGTATAGCAAGTATAAAATGCTTTGAATGAATAAGAAATTTGTGATATTTTTTATTATTTACGTTTTTTGTAAAAAAGCATTAGCCGTTTATGTAATATAATAAATAATTAAATTCTTTGTTGTACCTTATTTTTCTTTTCATTTTATGCAAGTTTTCGATCGCTCAACAAAACACAGATATTCTTAAAAAAAATACGTTTAAGCTATGCCATCCATCCTGAATATTTTAGCTTTTGTTGGCACGGAGAGGATGGCTTGTTAATTTATTACGCTAGCTACCCTCCCCTCTTGAGGGTAATGCCCTGATGGGGTGGATGGATGTAATTAATAATAAATAATTACTCAAAAACTTACATATCTATTATTGCGTACCTAACGTAAAAGGTTTATTTACTTAATGTGCGGGTTTTGTGTGTGGGGTTGGCAAATCTAATACGAAAATATAAACGAAAACCATTTTAAACTATTCTTCAGGGAAAACAGTGAAACAACAACAATGAATGAAGTACCAAAAGGAATTATTTGATGAATGATATTATATGTACATTAACCTGAATCACGGTTGTAAGGAGAAATTTTTACGTTAAAGTTTTCTTTGAGCACAGTACGAAAAACTTACACGCAATATTTGATTTTGACATAACCTTTTGTAACACGTGTAACTATAAATAATTCATCATCATCATCATTGCCCTCAACGTTCCTCTCGGGAGCACAGGACAGAAATCAGCCTCCTCCATTCAGAGCGACTCTGTGCCAATTGTGTCACCTCTTCCCACGACATTCTCTGCGCTCTTATGTTGTTGTGATAGGAACAGCGTATTAATCTTCCATCCGCAAGGGTGCCATCGGCCCAGGCGTCCTTCTTTCACAATAAATAATTAATACTTTATAATTTTCTTCCAATAATAAATAAATGTTAATCATTCTAATTGATATTACTTTGAAGGCATCCTCTGGCCGAGATCATTTAGTGGTTAGGATCCTACGTTGTGAAGGCATCCTCTAAGAAAAAAATATTCGCTTTAAAAACATTTCCTGAACTGTTATTTTTCTTGATATATTATTTTTTTTGATTCAATCTTGAGGCAGGGAGATTAAAATATATTGTTAAACATATTATATCATTTTGACATGATTTGGCACCTTCTTTCTATTGTGCCACATAAGAAGGTGGAAAAGTTAAAAAATGATCCAGCTTAATGTACATACATTGTTCTTGATTAAATTTACAGCAATTAAACCATGAGGCATATAATACCATTAAAGGTAAGGGTATAAATTAAAGGTGTAACAAACTTTTGTATAAATCATGAAAGTGTTTAGGTATGTGGCAAAGTGTTGGAATTGTTATTATAAAGCTCCTCATACTACATTACATTGTAAGTTTATTCATTTAAGCTTTTCTCGGCGTATTTCAGAAGTTGAATAATTTTATTTTATAAGCGAACTGCTGATTGTGAAGTATGTGATGATATTCTAGAAAAAAATCGTGGATATTGTTTATGGAATGGCTAAATTGACATTGTTGAAAACTGGATATTAGAAGGACCGTATTTGTGTTAAAGAAGAGATGATATGGATAAAGATTATAATGGAGTAAAGACTTCTTACATGATGACGTAAGAACGATTGCAATTCGTTTGATAGTAGGAAAAGTTCTAGAATTAAAAAAAAATAGATCTATGGCCAATACCCATTTTCGGCATCGGTTGGAATTTTCAATACAAAGTGGTTATCTTAAAAACATTGGCCAAAATATGAAATTAATTTTTCTAATACACCACAAATTTTATCTCTTTTATTATCTGTATATATCCTGATAATAAACTATCCTGAAGTGGGCTTACTGATAACTCACTAATTTTGTATGCCTGACTTGTGAACTCAGTAAAAATGCATTTGTTTTATTTATTGTCCCCCCCTCTACCACTACCACTGTATTTTCAGCCATTTGTTTTGTTTAGTTTAGTATTGATAATGTTTCAGTAAGAGACGAAACAATATTGTCTACAAAAATAAAAATATAAGTGTTTACAAAAAAATTTAAGTTTTTAAATTTATTTATTTACTTCTTGATTTACTGAGCTTTGATTTTATTGTAAATCATTATAAAGTTTCATGAAATTAGTTTTACTATTCAATGCATAGAAGGCGAGTTTACGGATAGCTTATGACTAATATTGAATCGCAAGAAGCAGATAAACATATTCCAAGTTCATGAAATTTAAGTAGGTATTACAACGATTTTATCGAGCATTTTCAGTTTTGGTACAACACTTCTTACCTGTGACGGTTGAGAGGACTTATGCAAATTTTCTGAGAGGTGTACGTACACTGAAATCTCGCAACTGTTACTTAGAATTCCGTAGTAAGTAATTTAAAACAGGTGGGGATAAGTACTGACATTAGCCTTCTGCCATCTTACACAGGTGAAAACATTTTACATAAAATAAGAATTTATTTATTTTAGCTGCGTTACATGGAAAGAGTTCCATAATTTATATTTCTCTAGCTTAGTTGTTCGAACGTTTATGTTAAAGTTTTGTTTTATCTCACAATGAAGGAAAAGCTTGAATATCATAAACAGTAGGTAGACCGTATAGATATTATAGCTGCTTGGCCGGACCAAAATAAGAAAATTGAAATGTTTTATTTTAGATATTAAAAAAATTTAAACTTTGACTTATTATTATAGAACTATTTTCTTCATCGACTTTTCGCAATATTTCATTAACCATGAATTATTATTATAAAGTTAATATTTTCAACCGACGGTACTTGGTGGAAATTCATGTTGAATTAATTATAAATAAAATACTTATTTATAGTATATCCACTGTGACTTTTTATTGGACGCGAGCCAGCTTTCAAGTTCTTCCGCTCTCATCATCAGGCTAGCGAAAAGCTTTTCGCTAGCCTGATGATGAGAGTCATATTATGATGTCTTCATAGAAGTCTAGGGACTTCTATGGAATCCGGGAGAATGGTGGATCTCTTTCAAGCTTATTTTATTTATCTGTCTTCATTACAATTAAAAATTTTTATTATATTTCAAGATTTCTTCTGATATCGATGTCATTGAAACTAAATTAAGGATCTTTCGGGCGAATACACGAATTATAATGGAACTCTTAGTATTGGCTAAATCAATATTTAAAAAAAGCTTCTTATGATTTTTAGAGTTCACACAATAATAATTATAACTGTTACAAAATATATATAGCCTGAGATTTCTAGGGGAATAAATAACTTAAATGTAACACGAGTATAATTTACTATTAATACTATTAATGACGAGACAATAAAAATAGTCAGATCGACATAAACTTAAAATCTAGAGGACTACCAATAAATCAGGAAGTTTTTATGGGAATCTCTACAATATTTCTAAAAGAGATGTAGCCAACTTACGGTGTACGAGCTTCGATCGAAAGCAAACTTAATTAAGAGAGTTTTGACAATCTAATTTAACAATACAGCCATATCCATTGGTTGTAAAGTAAAACACTTTTTGAATTTTTAAGTTCATACTAAGAATATGAGCTTATATTATTCATAGTATGAACTTAACTAACACGTGTAACTGACAATATTAAAACTTCAAAAAGTGTTTTACTGCACAATCAATATTTATTAAAATGGAGTTTTACTATTTGAGTGAAAATAAAATCAGTGACAATCATATCCCTTTGATGAAGTACGTATGACAAAATATAAGAATTTGAACGATTATTCAATAAAATTTAATAAAATGATAAGAATTTGTTTGATTTTATTGGCACTAACCATGTGGTATTCACGAAACATTTTTAATTTTTTAGAATTAGTTTATCATGTACTACACCACATAATTTAAGTGGTGTAGTACATGATAAACTAATTCTTAATAATTAAAAATGTTAAGAGATTACAAAATAGCCTTGTATCAATCAAAATATTCAATTACTTTTACTTCAAAAGCGTAAAATAATAGTCAAAGTCATGGAAAATATGATTAAATAAAGCAAAAACATGAAAATCACCAAATTAAAAATGTCACACATGTCTCTTGAGTAAGAATAAGATCACTATTACTTATTATCATTATTTATTGTCTAAAAAATTATACCACTCAACTTTACAGTCTTCACCCTTGTGGCGAGTGATGTGAAAATAATTAATGCGCAAAATTCGAAATGATTAAGAAAGAAAAAAAAACTAATGGTAAAAGGTTGTTCTCATCTGTAAACATTAAATTCACGAACCAAGGAAAATGGTACTTAACAGTTATATTATATAATAGCTCCCATACTAAATAATCCACTAAATTAGTTTATTGGATGTTGGTTGTAAAACCACAAGAAGAATAAGAAGAAGACCAGTAATAATTAAAAACAAAGAGATACAGGAAAGAATAATGTAGGCAATAACGTTTAACATGCTAGTTGGAGGTTTTATTACCTATTTTATTTTATTTTTATACGACATTGTAAGTCATTCTAATTATAAGAATGTTATTATTAATACTACTTTTATTAGGTATTATTGTTATTATAAGAGTTTTAGAACCAGAAGAACCGTGAAGCATTGTTATTAGAGGAGAATAAAAAAAGAGGCTGTAGTAAATGTGTGTTATTAAAAGCACATATTTGTTTCGTGATTTCGACATAAAACTGAGAAAAATACTTTCGAGCTATTACCTATTATATACATTAATTATGGATAAATAGGAGTCCAAGGACTCCTGCAATATCCGAGAAAAAAAATAAAGTTATTTCAACAGTCTATTAATAAACATTAAGACAATACTAGAATATTGACACATTTTGGCTATTTTTGTGTTGCTTTGTTATTCTCTTCTGATATTATATGTACTTAATAGGATTCAAAACTTTTCTTTTCATTGCTACATTTTATTATAAGTATCTCCGTTAAAAAAATGCACATAGCGTTTTAGAAAGGACGTAGTCCCATAAACATAGTAATAATAAAAAACAGTAAATTGAAATTGTGATGTTTTCTTATTTTATTTATTTATTTATTCAGATATTCACGGCCGAAGCCTTTTACATGTAAAAATTTTAGTATACATACAATACATGCATACAAAAAGTATTTTTCATTTCAAAAGACACAAAACAATTAATTAGACACAAAACAAGAGTACCTACAATTAAATGATAGAACAACGTTGACTCAATTTAAAAAAATTAAAAAAAAGAAATTTGGTCAAGAAATTAATATAATAAAATAATTTTAAAATTGAAATGATATAAATATTAAATGTCAAACAGAAAAACAAATGGTCAGTTAGTTAAAAAATCGCAAATTACGGTCAAATGGTTGTATATTTATATACAGCAAATTATAAATACTATTTTATAAATAAGAATTCACAACATATACATGGACTCATCTCACCAAAAATGATAAATAAGTATTACAGAGTAAAAAACAAGTAAACTATAAACCTCGACTACCCATTGTCAGTATGTGCACATAAAAATTTGATGATGTCAGATCTGTATTTGAGGAAACTGTCAGCAAAAACATCTGTGTTCTCACCAACCAGATTACCAAGTCTATGAAGTCTGTTTATTGGAGTATGGTACGTATAGTTATTTCTAGTATAAGACTCGTGAAAAGTTACAGATTGTCTGGTATTTCTAAAAGGGACATTAAATTGGATCAGAATCATGATTAGAGTATAATATCTTTAGTATATATACCTTCTTACGTATTCCTCGAGTTGGACGCTCATAATATGTAATTTACAATATGTTTTTTAATCCAAAATATTGTGAATAAAAATTCACATCACGAAAAATTTAACGAAATTGAGACAAACAATACATATATAATGATTTATAATCACTTTTTTTTATTTCCCCGTTTGACGTTGTAGACACGATTGTTTATGATCCATTTTCTGTTAGATTTAGGTGTATCACTATCATTGTTAAACCACTTACATGCTTTGTTATTCCCCATTGGGATATTACAACATGTATTAAACATAGACAGACAATAATATAATACGGCCAATTCTGAATCATAAAATAGTTTAGTTGCACTAACTAAGTCAACTAAGTGTGAGAAGATAGTCGAGTCATGATAATTAGTTCTCACAATTCGTATTCACAGTTTTCCGTACTAATTTAGTTCATTTTGACACCTTAGTACAACTATAAATTCGAGAATCTATGGATTTCGTATTCAGAATGAAATTTTAGTCGACAGCCGACGACTAAAATAAGTTGGATTTGGCAGAATTTTATTCGCGACTTTTAATGTGCGAATATTATTAGTTGCTGTCATTTTACCGCAGAATATTGCTATATTTTAGAAGTATTAAGTTGTTTTTTTCAATTAAAATTAAAAATTTATATTTTTAGGGCCCTCGCAACTATTAGCATGCATAAATTGTAAAATTACACCACCACCGACGCAAATACGAACGCCAAAATATATCGGCAAATCTGACATTTCACAATTTTCACGCGCGACAACTATTAAATTGTTACCAGAAGTGTAAATCGGAACGTGAAAAACATTTTGTATTGCGGCATTACTGACTAATATTAGTTTGTCCCATAGATTTTACCGTTTGCACTTGGTGGTTCTCGAGTTTATAGTTGTTTATAGTTCATAACTAATGCTGAATACTACACAGTAACTAATATTAATCAACTTTTTAGTTAGTTAGTTCATTAAGATTCAGAATAGGCCCTAATATCTTAAAATATAATGTGAATCTTGAATTGAGTAATAATTATTGTTATTACAACCATATATCTCATTAATTAATGACGGTCCCTCTAATATATACATATATTGTTATTTATTATAAGCGATACTTAGGGAAGACATCGATTCTTCTCACAATTCTTCGTATCTATGTTCATTCGTGTATATCATCCGATCTGCCTTTTAACGACATCTCTTCATCCCTCGAAAAAAGCTCTCGATGATAAGTTGCAGCAACATTTACTTTCCTCATAAATAGGATACATTAACGGTGCCTTTAATAGGACACATTTGGAGTTATTATATTTGATAAATAATCCATGTATTCAACATCTTCAAATTTACATGCAATTAGTTAATTGGGTACCCCACTCGTGGCATATATCGAGTTGTTAATGAAAGATTATTATGAAGTTCGAAGGAATGCACAAATAGGGGTTAGCCTTGAATTTTCAGATCTAAATAGATAAATAGCTGGCGGATACATACAAAAAAAGCGAATAGCCACAGAATTTCCCAATGAATTTCATCGTCATTTATGCATACGACGATGTTAAATTCTTCAAAGTCTAAAAGCCATTTACAGGATAATTGAAATTTTTAGAAGTGTGGGAGTATCATTATATTCTGGAATTCCATAGAGGAATATTAGGAGAATTAAATGAGTAAGTAACTCGAGTAAGATTCATATCTTAGTTTGGGACTAGCTCGGTCTGTGTGAATTGTCTATATAAAAAAAAAAAAAAAAAAAAAAAAAAAAAAGGTAACATCAAGATCTCGATTCACATATTATATCTCACTTGAACCATTTGTTTTACATTAAGATTCTATTTTCCGACCGGTTACGGGTACCAATTATTTTTTACGATCGTTTAAAAACGTTTTTTAATATAATAGTTCACATATCAGTTGGTGTATTCAAATGGAGCCTTATCGATAAAGATCGATCTAATTTTAAAAAATCAAATCAAAACGATTTTTAACTTAGATTAAATGTATTGATAACAAAACAAGAAAAATCTCATTAAAAAGATAACTTGGGTGGTATGTGAATTCATAAATTTCTTATTTTTCTACAAAAAACAAAGTCATTATTATAAATGTTTATGGTTATTAACGAAAGAAAAGGTGACACAGGTATTGTTTGACAAATATTTGAATACACATTTTTGTTCGTCAACGTCAAAATTAGTAGAAATGAAATAAATTCTTTGATCATAGAAGAGGACTGTTCTTAAGTAATAAGTCAGAAAATCATAATATCAGAAAAAATGAAATAATTTACGAATTTTGTAACAGAAGACAAACTACCACATAGATCTTTGGAGGCTGTGGGAGAGGGCAGAAGACCGGTGAGCCGCTCTAGAAGAAGCTGGCAAGGGCAGGTGTCAAATATGTGTGTTGAAACTTGAAAGACATGGTTTGGAGTGGCCAAAGGTCCTAGAAGCGGTGGAGGAGATACCTAGGCGCAATGGGCCCCCGACCCAACTTGGACAAGGGGAAGAAGATTTATGAATGTATTTTGTAACATAGTTATTTAGAAAGCCTATTAGATCTTTAAGCTTTATAAGAGCTATTTGGCTAGTCACTTCTAAACTTATGTGTATATTTTTTATCGTAGTAAAGGTGTTGAGTGAAAGGAGGTTAAGCTAAGCTGTACTTAATATAAACCATTTTTGAAGAGTATAAGTCTTGTTTCATAAATATATTATTTTTTTCCGAGCCTGGATAGAAACATTTCGTAATGAAAATATATACAATTATGTGTAAAAACAAGATATGAACTGTGATGATGGAATAGAAAAAATGCATCCATGATAAATGTACATAATGCATAAAATTAAAAAAAAATACTTAAATATTGTGGTAATAATGAATTATTTTAATTATTGTATGTAACACAGTCTGTTGTGTTGAAAACTGGATTTTCACTTACTCAGAAGTGTGGATGTCAATCAAATTAAGTTTTGAACTACTATAGATGACTCGCACACATTGAATTGCTCAGAAAAATGGACATTAATATTTTTGCCCAGACTGAGGATCGAACCCACGACCCTCAATTATTTTAATACATATTACAAACGGGCATACTGAGTTTAATTAAAGGTAGTAAGTAATGTATGCAGAGCTCTTAGGGAAACGAACATGAATTATTAAAACGGAATGGAAGGAATAAGTGAGTAGTAATGTATTAGATAGAATAAAGTATGTCTCTACTAATCTAATAAATATTCGAGTTCGTTATAACACAAGTAAACTTGTAGGTTGTTATTTGATTAAAGAAAAAATATAATAAATACTGACATTATGTTAACAACTAAGTATCCTTTCGGCAGAAAACATATGTTTTTGTAAAGTAGAAATATGAATCAGGCCAAGATCATCATTTATATATTGAGCGGATTTCCAAATTGGCAATGAATTTATAACACATGATTTGAAGGTACTTTTGAAAGAATATGAACCTTGCCTCCTTCAACTTGTTGAGGATGACCCAACAAGAGTAGGTACCCAAAAAGAGCAGCGTTCGAAAAAGTTCGAACACATTTCTACTCAACTTATTTCAATAGCCTTTTTTTATATTTTGTAAATGACTTCTATGTGCCTTTCTTTAGACTGGAACCGGGTCTAAAACTAGTGAGTAAGTAATAGCAGCGTATTGCATTAGCACTAAGTGCCAATTTTATGTCGTAAGCTATTAGGAAAAGGTTGCCTATTATAAGTGCTATTTTTACGCCTTTTTCAAAATTATACGTGCACTATCTACCTTACAAAACTTAGAAGATGTCTACATGACTTTATTGTCGACTACTACATAAGTATATATGTATGTGTGACTGTCCCGTCCCACGGATGTAAATATTTAATTTTCTACTAAAGTTTTAGCGTAGTAAAAAACAGTAAAATTCCGTATCACTTTTTTAACTGTTGGGCGTCCATAGATTGTCATTGTTTCGAGAACAATGACAAATTTTGTACGCTACAAATTCAAATGTCTAAACTACATATACATACTAACTACATAGAGTAATTCAGTTAAATTATATCTTACAAAATATTATTTTATTCAAAAATTTCAAAAATTATAAATAGTATTTTTGTTATAATTTATTGGGTGGGAAACACTCCCAATGGTGACGAACAAGGACACGGGGATTTTAAAGAAGGGAAATTTTGATAAAACATAATTTATTTTGGTATTATTAATTTTCCCAATCCATTTTCACTTCAGTACTTCTATTCATTAATTTTGTTGTTTTTAGGGCTCTGTCCGTTTTTGAAATGTTTTTGTCTCATTTTCCTTTTTCTAAATTACCCAAAATGAATATAAAATTTTTGTATTAAACCGGGCAGGTACAATGCGTACAATAATTATCATTCATAAATATTGTTCAGTCCCGTGTTTATAATTAAAATATATTTTACTGAGTGTTAATTTCTCTCTCTAAGCAAAAAGAACAATAAACACAGTGCTTAAAAAATGTTAATGAAAAACAGTACTCTCGCTGATTATTATCCTGTGTTTCAATTTGCAGAAATGTCTGTATCTTTCTTTCTATTGTGCTCTATCTTGTGCGATCCTCCTCAGCTTTTCGTAGGATCCGTATTTCATATCTTCGGATTGCTCGTCTGGGGGGTTCTCTACGTGGCCTCCACTTATGTTAGTCTCCCTAGTCAGCCCTCATATTATTTTTTGTAGAAAGATTTCTTGACGCACTATATGTCCAATCTATTGAACGCGTCTTTTTAAGATGGGTTTGAGCTGATGGCTTTCTCCTTGGGTAAGATGCACTTTAACCAGACTATCCCGATTCGTAAGCATCGGGACACCTTTCATCTTTCCTTTACTAAAAGCGAGTTTGTGCCAAATGAGGTGCCTGTTGAGTAATATTTATTTATTTTTATTTACAGATATTATTACTTAAAACTTTTTTATAAATATTTTTTCGTTCATCAGGTTGAAAACATTCAGTGGTTATATATTTTCTCTCCCTATAATGAGACTGAAAATTGTATGACGGTTTTTATTGCATGCGTTAACGGATATATTTTATGAATTACCCACAATATTACTACATATAGTACATCGCAACATCGCGAACCGCAGTAATAAGCTTGATGCTCAAGTACCTTTAGATGTGAATGAAATTGTAAATAACTGCTCCTTTTGAATAACAAACTTTTAGTTGTGAAAAAAGAAAATGATTTTAAATGAAGAGTAGCTGATACCAAATTACACTGAATGGAAACATGTTTTGAATGGATTTGTCATCAATATAAAAACAAGGATAAGGCAAAGAATAAAAAGAATTATTATTCCATAAATTAATTTCTACATAATTAGATTAATTATTGATGTTTTGGAATTCTGCGAGATTTTTACTGGTTTAGGTGTGTACTGATTTATATTTAATATTTGCTAATGTATTGTTGTGACTAGCTGTGATCTGAAATATTTGTCAAATAAAATATCAAATCTTCCTTATTCTTCAGTCATCTTTGTTTCATTTTTTGCCACCACTTGAAGATGGCAATTTGTTGGTAAAAGGGATAGGTGTGCTTGTGGTAAACGTTGTACCTATACAATTTTGTGAGACACATGACAGTGTTATTTCATATTACACAAAACCTTCACTCAAACTGCCTTTTCATCCACAATATGACAAATTGCACGTGAAAGATAATAGTTATTTTGAGAAGGAATCAGATGTAGTTCGAAGAAATAATAAACTTCCTTAGATATTACGATATACCTATACACAATTTAGTTTTTATGTGATGTTAGTATGTATATGTGTGTACCTACATAGATCTAGGACGACCATAAAGTCAGTTGACATTGATTGTGTTGAATAAATGAAAGTTTTTATTACAATATTTCATATTTTACGACCAATACGTAAATTGAAGCTGTATTTTCGCAAATAATAACCTTCTCATACCTAAAATAGCTACCACTTTTTGATCTTTCCACCCTTAATTCTGGGGGTAGTGACACGGTAAAAAGGAGAAATACATAAAACATTATATTGTCAATAATCTTCTCAATTTATTCTTTTATATTTTTAAGGATTCAGAATCTGTATAAGGGTCTTTAAATAAGTCTGAGTTTAATATTTCACAAGGTGTCAATGATTCCATTCAGAATAAATTTAATATCAATGATGTTATGGTCCAGGTCCTAAGCATTTGATACTCGTGTATTAAGGTTTCAGATTATTCAGAGGAGTTTTTCGCACTTTGTTTTAACTTTTGAATTCGGTTGTTAATTGTGGTTAAGAAGTTTTTCAATGTATTAATAAATTGAGTAAACAACGATTTAAGGAAAAAAAACATGTTATTAAAAACATTTATGGTCGAGGCTTGAGTTTAAATTCTTTGTTAGTACTCGAGGACCTAAAAAATATGGACGATTTGTGACTGATAAACACCCACAAACTCACAAATTACATTAGGATGAATCATATAAGAGCATTTATGTAGTAATTTTTCTGATTTTTTTGTTTTATTTAATTTAATGTTGGTGCGTTCACACTGTGTAAATTATTAAATACAATATGTTTAAATTTCAAAAATAGTCTTAACGATATAAAAAAAACACTATAATAATTTTGTATCTAATCAATAGATGATTACTTGACTCATGTAAAGAGCTGGTTTTAAGTGAAGTGAAAATTATAACAGTTTTTTTTTTCATTTTAAATGTATTAAATATAAAATACTTTCAAAGATTTTCAAGTTAAAAATATCTATCAAATAAGGAATGTTAAATTTTTCAACAGAATTTTATTAAATTCTGGCACTTAGGTAAAAATATATTAAACGAGGTCAAAACACATAGAAATTGTAATAATATCTACAGGAAAGCAATCCACTTTTATTATACACGAGTCAGATAATATCATTATAGGTATATATAGTAACTTCATAAATAATCATACTAAACAAGCAGCATACTCCCAGACTCTATGTCCAGAAGAAGAAAGTGAGGACTGAGGTGAAATATAAAATTACGTTAGTTCTAAAATAATCTATTGGATGTTTCTTCTTTAATTTAAAATTTTGAACGTTCGTTTGAAGATTAAACTCGTAATAGAAAATATTTGGTAAAACATAATTATTTTAAATTTTCGAAATTTTCGAGAGAAACTTTGTGGAACGTCATTTTATAAAATAATAAAATTAATGTATTGAACACTGTTTTACTTCCACTTCACTTTATTTAAATGTCAGAACGTTTTCGAACATTAACTGTTCATTATCGATGACAATGCAATACTGAGCTCACTTTAACAAACTACCTACACCAAAAGTTTTAGAAGTGGGGATGTCAGTGTTGGTATCTGAACATTCACTACATTATTCAAATTCGAAAGAATATGATATAAGAATATGATATCTAAAAAAGAAAAACTATCATTAATACATAGATTCGTCTATAATAAAACACAAGATACAGTGTTACAGGATGATATTAAACCATGGAGAAGAATTTTATATTCGGGAAAGATATCCACTGATATATTGAATGTTTGCAGGGACAAGGATTTCAAACCAGCATTTTATACCAGTAACAATATAAATAAATTGATATTAAACAATAAATCGGAGATCCCTAAAATGCAGCAGAGTGGAGTATATAAATTGTCATGTAATGATTGCTCAGCAGTCTATGTTGGTCAAACGGGAAGAAAGTTCTCCACCAGAATAAAGGAACATACAAAGGCGATTAGAAACTTAAGTATTAATTCTGAGATGGCGGATCATGCAAGGGAGACAGGACACAGTTTTGGTGAAGATGATGCCGAAGTACTCCATATGTGTGAAAAGGGTTTTAAATTAGATATTTTAGAGACATTGGAAATACACAAGAATTTGAATAATGTAGTGAATGTTCAGATACCAACACTGACATCCCCACTTCTAAAACTTTTGGTGTAGGTAGTTTGTTAAAGTGAGCTCAGTATTGCATTGTCATCGATAATGAACAGTTAATGTTCGAAAACGTACTGACATTTAAATAAAGTGAAGTGGAAGTAAAACAGTGTTCAATACATTAATTTTATTATTTTATAATTATTTTACATAATATTAGAACATCTTTTTAATTAAGTTTCGATTAAGTATATTTTTTGTTCATTATCTACAACCCAGTGCGAACCTGTACAGGGTTAAAATTAATTTTACTAAGAATCACACACCTTCTATGAACCCATTTTCATTTTCGGTATTAGGATATAAAACTGAGGACAAACATATAAAGATAATTACTTTTTTAAGAATGGCGGTTAAAATTATTTATACTTATCAAGGTTTCCTACACATATTTTCTTTTTCTTTCAAACAATTATTTCTTCAGTCTATTCTCTTTTTCATTCAAAAAATCACTTTCTACCCAAACAAAATTATAAAGATATGGCATTCGCAGTTCCTACGATCGGTAAATAATATTTTGTGCAACCCACCCCTCTTCCACTAACTTCCTCGTAATAATTCTATGGGAGTTACGCCTTGTCCTTTACTATGTGAAACAGCAGTGAACAAAGTATAAACAAATAGTAATATCATAGCTCATACATTTATTTTTAGTATTGGCTGGGTTAATGGAAGTCGTAAAGGATATCAAATAAAAACCTGATACATTATTATTGCAATTGTTCTTATAGTACTATATATTATGTAGTTAGAACTAATAATACTTACAAAAAACTTATAAAATAATGCTTGTAATATCAAAGAGGAGAGAAGTACCGTCTCCTCCGCCTTATATTGGAGGGCAAGATAGAAGGAAGACGGGGAGTTGGCAGAAAGCAGATGTCCTGGCTGCGCAATATTAGAGAATGGACCGGAATTAGGACAGTGGATGACCTGTTCAGAGCAGCACAGGACAGGGAGGTTTTCGCCGGAGTGATCGCCAACGTCGGGGGGACCTGACATGGCACAGAAAGAAGAAGAAGAATATCAAAGTAGGTACTCGTTTTTTTATGAATGTGAATATGAATTTAAATAAATTAAAACATCTTCAACAACGATTTTACAAATTTACAGACTATTTTTTTTAATATAACGGGAACGCCAACGATTGGTCTTAACGATTTAAAGTAAATCGTAAAAACTTAGAGACGATTTGAAGATTTCAAGAGCCGGTAAATAAATTAAAGAATGTTGTAATTACTGTGAAATTAAAGCAAATACCGGATAATTCTTCAAGACGACAATTATTATTAAGACATCGTTTCAAATATTCTCTATTCTACAAGAATAATAGTGTACAAGAATTCACACTTTGCAAATAGCAATATAATCTTTTGAATAATTGAAACTAAACGAGGCGAACACAGAGAAATGATGAAAATGACTGAATAATTGTTATTTGTCAAGTTTGAATAGGCATGAAAATAGCTAAGTGTTTACCTTGAAACAGATAAAAACTATTAAAATTACCTACCGTACCTTTTGGCGTGACAATGTAAGTTCAATACTGCCGGCAAATCCGCGTATTTTTCCCACAAGTGGCGTTAGTGGTAGGTTTCATTTTTTTTATTTATTTATTTTATTACACTAATAAATACCAAATCTTATACATATTTTCATTGATGCTGCCCAACTAGGTATAACCTGTTCTAGGGCAAACATCTCACAAACATATCAATCATATTGAAACATATACACAATCACAAAAAGCATTCATCTCCTATATTAACACAATCACATTCATAACAAGAAAAACATACATGAAACAACACACAAACAAACCATTTCTCCATATAAAACCAGAAAAAAACAACACATCCCTCAACCACATACATCACAAATCCCACACCACATACTAACACACGTATATCACCCCACATAAAACACAAAACAAATCATGGAATCCTAAGATATCTTGCAATCTCTCCATTGGCAGATCAGACACCCACCCATAACATGCTCTTTTAAATTCAATTTAAATTCATTGTTAACACTAAAAATTTATTTCTCTGGTATTAATATTCTTTAAGATAATAAAATCTTACTACCATATGCCAAAATAAGGGTTTCGAGTTAATGAACTGATTACAACAGTACATAAAATGTTTTCTATAAGCTTAAGTACCTACTATTTGTCGTATATAAAATGAGTTAAGAAAAAAGAAAAAAACGAAGGTTCAAAAAAACATAATGTTACTCTCTCTGCGTTTGAAATCTTAGTAACTCATGTTGATAAACAAATATTTTTCAACAATGTTTGCATTGACTCACTTTTTGCTGAAGATTCTGAGATATAAAATAAAAAATAGTGCTTCAAAGTGATGACAAAATAATATACTTGTTAGTTTTACTTATGATATGAGAATTATTTTTTTACAGCGTCGATTTTATTAGATAAATAATATTATGTACATGGTCGTGAGTATACACATGTATTAATTTACTCTTTTTGTTTATACATTGTCTACTGCAATATGATAAAGTTTTGTAAATTTGTCAAATTAAATAAAAATTGTAAGCATGAGATATCAACGACTTCAAGAAGAATTCCATGCATATTTTATTTTAAATGCAACAAAATAATTTACAAATCAAATGGGATAAGATTTAATATTGTAATTCAGAATTGCAAAAACTCGCAATCCGTAAAAACTCCCATAAAATAATAGAGTTATTGATGTCTCGGAAACTTAATTTTTCCCAAAGTTGAGTTATTGAGGTTCAACTGTTATAACAATATTAAACAAAGATAACGCTAAACAAAGTCTTTATACTTTGTTTTACGGCTTTTAAAATATTTACTTTGTTTTTACAGCGATTTACACTATTTGACCTTGTTTCTTTTATAACATTTTATATTACGTGTTTTTATCTACAATAAAATGAGTATACAAAAAAGTTACAAGAATATTTTTTTTTTAAATTAGGTTCTAAACATAAATAAACCTTTGTTTTTTTGGTATTTTAAGTTATTTGGGGAGTAATTGTATTAGAAAAATAAATGTATTGTGTTTTTTGTTCGATTATTGTAAAATGATATTGTGTTTAATAAACTATTATTATTATTATTATTATTATTATTATTCTTTTCTTATTTCAAGAATATCTCGTAAAAAACAATTCTTGTTATAATACCATCAATCCAGCGATGAAATGCGTCATTACCAAAAAAATTCTTAATGGAATCATCATCATCATCATCGCCCTCAACGCTCCTCTCGCGAGCACAGGGCAGAAACCAGCCTCCTTCATTCAGAGCGTCTCAGTGCCAATTGCGTCACCTCTTCCCACGACATTTTTGCGCTCTGATATCGTTGTCATAGGAACGGTGTATTGTGAAAGAGGGATTAATGGAAAGGAAAGGAGAATAAAAACCTGCAAAACTATCACATGGAGTTAATAAATTAACGAGATGACCATGACAGTATACATTTACAATAAATAGATATATGGATAAGACTTGGTTTAAAATACATAATATCTAATCTTATTTTGGTTCCGTAACAAATAATAATATGTTGAATATAAAAGTATCATTTTATATCTGAATATTTTGATCGAGAATAATGTTAATTGGGAACCCTTCGATTAATCCCAATCGAGTAATCAATGTTAAAACAATCATTAAGATTGATGAGGAAAGCTCTGGATTACAGTATCTACTAATATCAACTAATACGCTTACTCTAATAAGATATTTCATTCTGAATAGGATCCCTGTTAAATATTTAAATAGCAATTGAAGTGACAGTAATTTTATCCTTAATTAACTAGGTAGTTTTTTGTCTTCCTATCCCGTTGTCGACCCATAGCAAATGGAGATGTTGTAATGAGGGGGCAAATAAAGACATTTTACATATTAAATTTAACAATGAGGTCTTGTATGTCTTAATTTTTGTTTGTTGGCACGGAGATGACAGTTTGCATGTTAATTACATGCAGGTGTTCTGTTGGCTACCCAAGTAGTGGGATAAGCCAAGATGGTGTAGAAGAAGTAATGAAAGGGTCTCTTAAGGCGACGGAATTCCTTTTCATTACTTATTCGTAATTCTTGAAAATATTTTACGCACTTTTTTTATTCTGTAATCTAGGTTAAGAAGACTTGTATATTTAATTAATTATATATAGATATATGTATTATTACTATGTTTGCTTCTCTCGGCTAGAGGGACATTGGAAGAATGTAGTCATAGGATTCCTCACACGGGGGTAATTTGGACGGCCAGCCCTTCAGACTGCACACTATGGCACCTTCGGGGTGGACAATATTTGTTAGATAGTACAGAATATCGGATAATTGGAAGTCTCTAGACTTCTGCAGTATCCGGGTGGACGGTGGGTCCTTCAATGTCATTCAATAGAAAAAAAATTACAATAAGTGTGGATGACATAACTCATAATAATAATAACTAGACGACTTATTAAAGATGCGCCGTTTTGTGGAAAAACCACCGCAAGGAAAAACTCATCCCTGTAACATACGAGCGGTTAAGGAAGAGTAAAGCCCTTAATTTTTCTATGAGAATTTAGGTGAAAGTAAATTAATCAAATCAAATGAAGTGTGTAAGAACAGATCGTTTAAGTGATCCGTCTTTTCTCAACGCAAATGATACAAAAAATTGTAAATAAACTAAAAATGTTTTCCCTAATTGTAGTATTAATTTCAATTGAAATTAATATCTCGTTAATAATAATAATATTATGTTTATAATTAAAATGTATATTATCATGTTTTTGGATAAAGGTTTATTTATCCTCTTATTATATGTTGCCTTTACTTCAAACAAAACTAAATAAATTTAAATAATATCGTTTTCCTTTAGGGAAAACGAGGAAATTATCTGAATAAGAACTTTAAGAGAGATAAAAGGCTTTTCAAACATACCTTACGGAAGACCAAATTATTTTGTGTATTATCCTATATAAACCTGAGTTCGTAAGTGAATCTAAAAATAATTATAATTATCAAGCATCAAATTTCAAAAGCAGTATTCAATTACAGTTAACATTTAAAAAAGCTGGTTTTTTAAGTGTATAAATTACATATACTTAAATGTATAATTCATTTTAAAAGGAACACTATGATTATTATATGTAAATGCACAAGTTGACTTATTTTGAGTACATGAATTATTTGGGCATAATTAATACATTTATCGTTATTTTATTTTAATATTATTCTTTATTGTACATAACAAAGTATCAGTTATACAGTGCAATGCACAGGAGTTCGAGTTTATAGCTAGATTGCGATATCTTCCAACTAATCAGCTACATAATAATTCAGAATGGTAAGCAAATTTCAAATGTCAAATGTATTGCCGCAGTGTTTACGTATAAGTTTTTTTAACGGTGCACTCGAAAACGCTAAAAAGGGTGGTAGTCTATTTTTATGCTGAGAACTCCATGGATAAGAGTATTTTTACTGTATATAATCTTGGATTTTAATAAAAAACAAACATAGTACTCGTTTTTGTATTGGATTTAAGGTTCTAAATCTTATATCATTATTATTAGAATCCAAAAAATAACACATAAACGGAAAATTAATGATAATAACCTTATTCCCTAGGCTGAAAATTGAAAACATAAGCCGGGAGAAGGAATTAACGCTGTAAAGTTAACAGTTTAAATCCAAAAACAACAATAATAATGAAAATTACTATTATTATTACTATCATTTTCAACTTTGTATCTAATACTACTTATTACTTAACAGTGGTGTATCATTCACAGAAACATAACTATTGATAATGACCTGATAAGTCGAAAGATGTCTCTCTTGTAATCAATAATTTATAGTAGTAAGAAACACTTGTTTCAATTTACCTAATAACTATATGTATGTTGAAACAAGTACATTTGAATTTATTATTCGTCTTCCTCATTCTGGGTTTTGGAATTTTGCACCAGCGCAGCGGTGCTGTCAGCGACTGACGAATTACTAGTAATAAATATATAAGCTATTTTCAATGCGACATAAAAATTGATACTCAAGACGGGTGAGATGATGAAATGTCTTGTATGTGATGTTACACGTTTGCATATGATATTACAATGAAGATTATCTTGGTTGGCAGAGACAAAAATGGAGTAGGCAGTTTTCTACCGGGAGAAGCGTTGAAGAGTCATCGGATTAGATACGGTATTATAAACACAATATACTTCCGTGTTCCGTCACTGCCTCTTCTTATTTGCGGCCATTTTCTCGTGAAAATTTTACTTTTAAACCGGGGCAGGGGAATTCCTCATCCTCGCTATTACAGTTTCTAGGGGCGAGCGGCAATGAGTTCTCATCACAGGCAAGCGGGCGCGGCGATTTGTTAAACCGGAAAATAAAAATAAATTTAGGCCGGATACAAAAGCGCTGTTGTTCATCCGGATTTCGGAAGGTAAAATCTAGATACAAACTCTACAGTCCTCTAACTAACTAGATAGGTGCCTACTTACTGTGTTTTGTTAATATTTTATGGTAAGATTAGGGGAAGATATTTATGAACTGTAATTACGATTACATAAATGGTTTGATACAATAGGATCAGGTAAAACATGTATACATTTTTTACTCCCTCAAAATTGGGCAATTACCACACTTTGAGCATTAAATTTATAAGACTATGTATTAACATTTTTACCAAAAGGTATATAAAAAGAAACAGTAAACAAATTAAGTTTGACAGCACATTCCATCCTAGACACTCAATATTTGTAAAAAGTTCATAGCAATCATATTCAACATCAAAATAACTCCCAATATATTAAAATATTAACACTTAAATACCCTTTTTTCAAGATTTCATTGGCTCGGTTTGATTTTACAATGCACTATTTAGAAAAGAAATTAATCAGAGCATGAGATATGTCTAGTAACATTATAGTAAACAAATCTTTCTATCTTCAAATAAAATCTATTTCAATACAGCTCGGAATCTCCAATTCATAGATATATTTCGCTAAGTATTTCTGAATGTGAACTACTTTTTATTTTTTTTGTGCTCATAAATACCTATAATAAAAATTTATCAATTTCTTTACTTCATTTAAAGCGATGTTTTGGAAAATCCACGAAAATTTAGAATTCGCTTTCAAAAATTATAATTCATTTAAACGCAATAATACCTCAATAATTATAATGGGAGTACATTAATATTATATGAATAGTTGTTAAGCTCAAAGAAAGTTTGGTACTTAATTTTCATAATAATATATTAAGTCATAAAAGATTATACTTCGGTATTGTTCTATGTAGGTAATGTGAAAGACTCGCATACATTATTACTATCGTCTGAAATATAAAGTATTCACATATATTTTACATCTACATATGTAAATATAAACGTGTTATTTTAAAACTAGTTTCATGAACACTATGCACTTATAATATTTTACTATGAATAATGTGTACCTACTAGCATGAATTCCACTTATGAAATACATTTAGTTTCAGAAATTAATTCAGAGTTTTTTTTATTATACATAAAATTCATTGCAAAAGTAGAAAAAGGCACATAAAATTACCTTTTAGTATTTGTACCCACATCCAATTTTCAAAAATTAAGTTGTACACAAATTTGGAAATAGGCGTCATGTTTTTCAATTGACACAAAAAACTAAACAATTACTGAGTGAAAATTTATTTAATCGTTTTGAAAAATTGTAAAGAATTTAAGAAGCTTATCCAAAAAGACCGAGTTCTCAAGAGGAAGGCCGAAAGACGAAATTATCAGAACGAATTGTTTTATGATATTCTACTACTACTACTATACCATCACGGCATATCCCACAAGTGGGGTAGCCAGCAGACCAGCTGCATGTAAGAAACATGGAAGCTGTCCTCTTCGTGCCAATATAAAATCAAGACATTCAGGATGGGTGGCAAATCTCATCGCTGAATTTAAGGTGTACAATCTCTTAATTTTTTCGAACACCTGCCTTTTACAGGACACTCGAAAACTTACGGAGAATAGTGGGAGACCAATTCTTTACCGGGTGCTCCACGGGATATTTTCAATATGTTTATGATATTCTCAATCGAAAAATGCCAATTATATATTATACTTATTATTGTATAGCCGCAAAGAGGTTTTTTCAATACAACAAAAAAGTGTAGGTATATGTATATGCCTATATAAAAAAGAAGCTACTGTCTAAACATTTAACAAGGTGGTTCAACTCCAGATAATTTCCATAAAAATTTACATCAAAAAGAAAATATGGATAAGTAGAAATTTCTTGATTCTCAAAATATCTGAAAATGTGAATAATTATTAGATTGCCTACATATTTCCTTATTTAAAATACATATTTTGTCAAAACTATTTAGATTGCTCTTTGAAATACTGCTGCCTACGACGAACAAAAATAGACCAGATTCAGAATGAAATTTCATCCTTTTCGCCCACATGTAATATTGGGTATAAAATAATTTCAACGTATAAGTAAACATTCCAATTTAATTTGAACTTGGCGGCTACGATTATGATAATAATATGCGTATGTAAGCACAATTCTCAAAACAAACTTAATTTCCAAAGTTTTAGTGAAGCACTTAATTACAGGAATTAGCATAAACTCATCAGAAACGTATAATTAATGAATAATAATATTTCATATAATGCTAATCTTGTAGTATTAAAATAATAATATATTAGGTTGAATTATTATCATGCGTTATATATTAAAGTACCTATTATAAAAACTAAAAAAAAAAAAACTAACGGTAAATATGTAAAAATGATAATGTAAGCTTTGCCTTTATCTTTACAGTAGGATCCAACACAAAACCTACAACTGGGCGTATATAGGATCAGTTTCTACTTCAATTAATATTGGTCATTGATATGTGCTGTCACTGGCTTCAGCAGTAAAATAAAAATAATTAAGTCCTTGAGAAGGATGAACTACTATGTCAATGTCAAAACAAAATCATTCAGTGTCATCATAATTTTGTTTTATTTATGTATGTAGTGTAAAAATATGCCGGGTTTCAAAAATTGTGATTTAGAAGTTGAAATTTGGTATCCAATTTTATCTAGTGTAATATTATGTTGGATCTGATTTCTAGGGAGTTAGAAGAAATTATCCACCTAGTCGCACTTTTTTCATATTTTATTACAATTTTCATGAAGAGTAGAGAACAAGGCTCTCAAGAGAAATCAACTTAGAGGTCTTGGCCAAAGAAAAAAGTATTACTTAAAAAGCTAATTAAGCTTTTTTTTTTAAATAATATGCAGACCACAGTCCTCAATAATTGACATGTTTTAAGATATTAAAAACAACGAAGAAGAAACGACAAGCTTTAATTTCATCCGCAGACCCCACGGGAGTCAAAATGGAAAGAGGAAAGATTTGCATGATCAAAATACATATTTTACAGTATTGTTATTGCTCTCGGCGATATCAATTTGATATTGTTATTACTATTGAACTAGCTTATCACACGACAAGCTCAGGAAATAATCGTTCAAATGATACAAAAAGCAATACAAACAATAATAATAGCAAATAAATAACACAATTTCACAAACAACTCACGCAACAGAACCCAAGATAAATGACGAAAATTTAACGTTTAAAAATTGATAGCAATAAATGTTTAAATTGATAACTAAATAGAGAACGAAAACGTTACATTTTGTTCATTGCTTTAACGTTAATTTAAAATAATGAAACAAAATGACGTCTCTGATAAGCGCTTTTCTGGGGTTCCACCGTTATCGTACCAACAAAGGCAAATGTTTAGTATAAGACCGTCCTTAATGGCTCAAAATTATAACTACAAAGTTGACGATACATGATAATAATTCATCCCTTAATATTTTTATTTTTATAGTTTTCTATTTGTCACATATCTACCTTTATAATGAAGCTTCACTTTACATACTTTTGCCAGAAGATAAGAGCAGAAGCTCTTGAACGCCGGGTCGCAAATTAATAAAGTCAAAATTGGAATTACTATGTATACCTATATTTTTTTTTATTAAAGGCATTTTGACAAAATAGAGAGAACGATATAATCAGATCTTACGCAAATACTGTGGCCTAATCTTTAAATTGCAATATCTTCATCACTAAATAAAACATGAGTAATTTTTTAATTCCGTAATACGACTAAAAGAGCAAGATATACAATGTAAGTATAATATTATTTCTTTATCTTGAGGTGTCCATAGAGGACATAATAATATAAACAAACATAAGAATGAATTTAATGTGGTAGGTTTTATGTAGTAAAATTTAAAAAAGAATGTGAAGAAATAATAAAAATAACGTCATAAATATAAAATTGTCTGCGAGTGTTATTGTCGTTACTGTTATTTGTATTTTTTCTATTTATTTATTTATGAGTGTATTTTATTATCATCAGGTGATACAGACAACGACGAGTGATGTTCCCGGGGGAAATTCTTCTAGAGTAACTATTACAACAACTACTACAAAAATATATTATCAGGTAGTGGATATCGGTAGTTATAAGAGATATTCGAATACAACGGGTATCCGGTATTCGAAATAATCAACTTAAATTTACTTATTGGCCGAGTACGGAATAATAATTTTATTTTGAATAAAGAAACGTATCACATTAATCGATTAACTCGCTACTTCTTGTAAGTGTCAGCGGACTAGCTTCATATAAAAAAAAAACAATTACAAATACGATACATAACTCGAAAATATTGTCATCTTACATTTTTCTTAATATCTATCTTTACCATCAACGATTCTCCTACAAGTGGGGTAGCCAGTAAATCAACTGCATGTAATGTATATACAGGTCATCCTCTCTGTGTCACAATAAGATTTGACATTCAGGATAGATGGAATGCCTCGTTGCCAAATTGTTTTACCCCTTACTGCATATGGAACCATTTTATTTATTTAAAAACACAATATCATGACAATGGGCGAATATCCGATTTAGATTCTAAGCTGATACCCGGTATTCGGTAAGAATATTCACTGTTTCGTCTTTAGTTGTTTGTAAGATATTATTATATTTACTGTATACATTATGCTGTACCACCTAATAAAGTATCTGGTACATAACGTACCCGCTCACTCCAATGGGGAGAAAACAAGTAACAATTAACTTAAGCTATTAATCAAAACCTAGACGATTCATCTCTAGTTTCTGATACTCTTGTTGTCTAGGTACACAGTGGTGTGGATATTATGTCCTTTTCTGATATTTGTACTCCTCTTATTTTATTTTATTTTTATTTTATTTTTACAATATTAAAGAATCAAACAGTCATAACATAATATGTTAACAATTAATACACTCAACATGTGGACCAGCGAAGATTCCACTCTTACCGGAAATGTCTTAGTCTTGAGAAAAAAAGCAATAGATAAAATTTTCTAAAAAAGTCAAAGTAAATTTAAAAACAATAATAATACAATATTTAAAAATAATACAAAAATATAAAAGTAACAAATCCCAAAATATTAGAAATCAGTCTTTCAGTCTCAATAGTAATCTGTTAATCTTATCACTATACAGTATACACGTCATAATCTTTTATTTCTTAAATGAAATTAGTTATTTTATTTACTCTGTTGCATAATGGTGGTGTGGAAAAATAATTTATTTATAAATAAGTTCAGAGAAAAAAGTTATTTATAAAATAAGTCTTTCTTAATGTTAACTCAATCAAATTGACAAACGAAACATATGTTAAAAAAAAACAATATTCGGTAGTTTGCCAACTTTTGATCAAAATAAGATCTATATTTCTTATATTTATACGAACTACATAGTTTCCAACGCTTTTCCGTGAGTGTCCTGTAAAACTCTGGTGTTTGGCAAAATAAAGACATTAAAATCTTAAATTAGCGATGAGATCACCGATCCTGAATGTCTAATTTTTTGTTCTCATGGAGAGGACAGATTGCATGTAGTTGGTCTGCTGGCTTGCCCCACTTGTGGGATATGTCGTGACGTTATAGTAGTAGCTACAATTGAGCTTGTATAAATTACACGCCACTGTGATGATTTAGATGCGTGTATGTGAGTTAGGAATATGTTTAGTTTAGTTGTTATCAAATTTAGATATCTTGTGGATATAAATAATAAAGAGGTACTTGTTAAATTTGAAGTACATAAGAAAATAACATATTTTATGGTCATGGTTTGTGATATTTGATATAAAATACAAGTATCTATCTATATTTCTCTTTATTTAGCTATTTTTCACAAGTGGAGTAGCCAGTGAATTTAATTTCTGAAATGAAAACGCAGATCATCTTCTCTGTGCGATAAATATACCTATTAGGATTTTCAAAATAATTGGAAAACCAATAATTATCATGGCGGAATTAAAGTTGCAAAATATATGCATGGACAATTTGTTTAACGTTATTTACTCACAACATTATCTCAAGGGAGCTACATCATAATAAAAAAATGGGTCATAAACAAGTTTTACAAATACTTGGTTTTTACAGTAAAATCAAACTGTTTCCAGAAAACAGTTAAGGATCTACTCTACTTAAATCCAGGATCTTCACGGAATATTTCATTTTTATATATTTATGTTTATATTTCTACAAAGCATAATTATATTTAGTATGTATGTATGTTTGCATGAATGAAGTCAAAAGAAAGTTTAAGGAAATAATATAATATCTGCATAATAATAATATGTAGGTATGTAGGTGTAGTTCGTAACATCTCTACTTTACTTTATTATGATAAACATCCCTTAACTTAAGCCCCGACAACACTTGGTCCGCAAGTTAAATTTATTATCACCAGGCAAACCTGGGTAAATTACTTGATTTATCGTTTAAAAAATTTTTTGCTTATCTTTTTACTACATATATGCGAAGAAAATTCACCAAATTACATTAGATATTAGAGTTCGTCGGTAGCCTGGAAGTAGAGTCTCAGTCTCGTGAACAAGGGGTCCGTGGTTCGATCCCAGGTGCCGGCAAACTCCCCTTTCACGAAACAAGCTTTTAGCTTACTGTGAAAGATGTATAAGGTTGTATTTGGGTTTATAACAAAACCCAGATATTACTTTAAAAAATATATATTAAATAATGATATTTTCTAAACTCTATCAGTTTCTGTCTTCCAAAAATGGGATAGAAGTCTTTTGGCTCAGGAGCACAGAGAAAAAAATTCTCCAATCAGAACGATTTAGACTAAATTGAAACACAACTTCCCAAATGTTTTAACTTTCTGATAAAGTTATTCATCATAGTAATTTTGAGAGTGGATCATTCAGGGCATCGAGACCGTTGCAGACAAATAAAACAACCGTTTTCTAAAAGATCACCACATTTTTTGATATTTGCAACGGAATAAAATAATAGTACCATCTATATTCATGGAAATAATTTAATATCAAAGGGTACAGGTAATTTTAAAACGAACATAGAAGAGAATATAAACATAAAGCAGATAAAATATTAGATAGAATATATACCCATATACCTAATAAAACATATTATTGTTTAAGTTATATATATATAAAGTAGGCACTCGTCTAAATAACTAACTGTTTTGTGTTATATCTACTTAGCAGTATGAAGTAGGTATGAACGTAAATAATAAAGTTTGAAGTGACTTTAGCTCGACTTCACCATATGCCCGCGACGTATTGTTGAATGTACAGTATAGGTATGTCTTATTAAAATAATACAGCAGATTAATATATAGTACGCCAGCCTTCCTATGTACCTACTGGATAAGGTATGAAATGTACATATTTGCCATATTATCATTATGTCTTGAGACGACAATTTTGACTATACGGTGTTTCTTCTTAATTTATTAGCTAAGCATATATAACAGATATGGAGTGATTCCAGTGCTATGTAAATATGTACATTATGTATTAAAAAAAATACATTATAATTATTTGCTTAACAAATATTATCTATTACAGATTGGTTGACTTGTATTTTTATTACATGTAATTAGATAATTATCTTTTAAGGGGTGATGTTGTGATGGTATTTACACATAAATTTTAAAGAGAAAGAGTTCAAAGCTATAACGTAGTGATAGTCCCACGACTGCATAATAAATGGTAATGCTTATGAATGCATCATATTGGCCTCAAATGCACGATTATCCCAGATCCCAAGGGTGCTGGTGAAATAGTGTAATTTTGAGTTGCCTTCAACGCTCATGGTGGATTGGCCATTTAGTAATCAGCAATACCACAAATAATCAGTTCCATACACCCAACGGATACCACAAAGACATCAGACACCTAACAAAAGTCACAGATATTATGGATCGTCTTGCAAAGCTTAAGTGGCAATGGGCGGGTCATGTTGTGAGACGAAACGACGGTAGATGGACTCCTAGAATTCTCAAATGGCGACCATGGAGTAGCAAAAGAAGCATCGGCAGACCACAAAAGAGATGGACTGACGACATTACTCCAATCGCGGGAAGGAAATGGATACAGAGGGCACAGGACCGCAACGACTGGAAGAGTTTGGAAGAGGCCTATATCCAGCAGTGGAGAGATGGCTGACTAAGAAGAAGAAGAAGAAGAACGGATACCAATTTAAATAAATACCAATTTATATAAAAAAATAAATTGAATCAATTTTTATAAAGCTTTTCTTAGAACTAAGGTTTACTATGAGAACATTTGTTTTACTGAACAAGTAGGAGGCGCAAATGTAAAAGGCGCAAAGTTGGTTAAAACTCAAATCAGCGCAGCTAATAAGAATATATTGCTTAAGGTATGTTTATAGTTAGCAAAATAAATTGTCTTCTCAACAACAAACAGCTTACATACACAGACAGTACATTCGAGACTTGTATACCTACATATTACATACACACACAGTACATTCGAGAAATTAGGTATACATTCGTACTCACAAAAACAATGTATATTTTAGACCAGGTTTTTTAACCACGGCATGTGTAAGAACAAAGTTGTCCTTGATTAAATCAAAACTTTACTAACAGAAAAAAATTGTATGGTGTACTCACTGAAAATTATGCCGAATTTTATTTTGTTTTTCATCGACAACATAAATTTATTTCAGATAATAGGCTACAAGTCACAATGTGCGGTGAACTGAAAAAAAAAAACAACTGGGAAAAATGAACGCATATGCTATAAGCCCGCCTTTTGGTAATTTTAGTAAGAATATGTACATTTTGATGCTTAGAAAGTTTAATTAATTAATTTATTTAATTATAATGTCGGAACAACGATAATATCAGTTTATAAGTAACGTATCGCTTAGCCAAACATTACAGTTATTCCACGAGTGTGAGTGGGGTTGATAATATTTTGTAAGTAGATTCATATCTTAAGTACTGGCAAAGTTTAATACATAATATTATTATGAGATAAGTATGTTGGCAATAAGATTAAATTTTACACCGAGCACCGCGCGCCGCGACGCTTTGTAGTTATGATATGTGTAGCGATAGCAAGCGGTAGGTAGGTACAACCTTAAATTCAGAACACTTGTGAACTTAACTAATTTTGTATATTACCTACACAATATTTTAGTTGTTGTTAGTTTTACTATACATTTGTGAAATCACTTTACGAAATATTGCTTAAGAACTTGAAGAAAGACAAACACCCTAAGAATATTTAGCTTATTATGGAAATGATTTGTTGTAGCAGCAAATTGAAAGGTTTAAATGCAAGCCAATATATAATCGATATAATAACACCACAATTAAAACAAAAGTGCAATTCGAAATTCAAAACAGTGCAAGAAAGAAAATTTGTTTTTAAAGGAGTGGGTATCCTACAATGTGCTTATATTACACGATTGTAAGAACACGATCGATTTCAGCAAACCGTTGCTATAACGAGCGAAACAATACTCGATATCGATCGCGATTTATGATTTATATACAATCAAATAATAAAAGTGCATTATAGGTAGGCACTCTTTTAAAAATATTCAAAATGTCTCGAAACTGTTACATTGTAATTTTTTCAAAAATAGATGATATAAGAAAAAATGTTGTCTGACTTGAAACAAAACTGAGGTGTGCACAGCGTGCCATGGAGAGACAAATGCTAGGCATTAGCTTGAGAGATAAAATAAGAAATGAAACCATGCGACAAAAGACAAAAGTCATCGGCATTGTTGGCAAAGTCTGCAAGTTGAAATTGCAATGGGCTGGTCATGTGGAAAGGCGAGAGGATGGCAGGTGGATTTCCAGAATTCTTGACTGGAGACATGTGAGGATAAAAGAAATGTGGGAAGGCCCACAAAAATAAGGGTTAACGATATTGTCCAGATGATGGGAAAACGGTGGTATCGTGTTGCTCGAGATAGAAGAGTGTGGAAAAGTTTTGAAGCGGCCTATATCCAGCAGTGGAGAGAAGAAGGCTAGCAGTAAGTAAGTACAACCTAATGGTAGGTATGTATATACACATATACAAATTAAGGATTTGGATGTATGTATTGTATATAATATTACCTATAGTAGTAGTAGTAGGTAGTAGTTGTTACAGAAGTATTACGTAAAGTGTTCCAACACATACGAGTTAAAATTATATGTCAAAAACACCAGTCATCATCTTGAAAAGTCTTACAATATTATAATACAAAGTGTATAAATAAAGTAACAAACATTATGCATACATTAATATTTCAGTTCGTTCATACACACATACAAACATGTTTGACTATATAATTTAAAAAAAAAATAGTATGATACTAATCTCAAATTCGTGCACGAATATAAAATTTGTATTCCAGATAGATTAATCTATCTTTTTTTATCTATTTATCTATTCTATCTATACCGTCACGGGATAGCCAATAGTCTAACTGAATGTAATAAACATGCAAGTTATCCTCTCCGATGATAAAAAAAAACAAACTTTCACAATTTGGTAAATAAATTAAATGAAATACCCAAAATCTCAAACTCCTCCCCCTCTCGTCAAATTTTCAATTTGGTGTGTAGAAATTTCACAATTTTGTAGATTTTGAATAACAATTTCAGACATGTTTCATATCCAACTGTTTTGCTAGACATGCGGTGCTTTTTGCATACATAGAAAGCACGACACTGCCTCATGGTTAAATAATTGTGGGTGCTACATGACTTATATGATATATTTTACGAATACCTGCTTTTAATAGGACACTCGAAAACTTACAGAAAAAATATCTACTTGTCCCAGCTCTACCAGTAGATATTTTCATATGTATGTATCTGTACTGTATCTATGTATGTAACACACATGTATACATACATACACATTTAATAGTAGTAGTAATCCACACTATAAATCATCACTTCGCAATAAGTGTCTACAACGAATCTGATATAAATCACGAATATGGAACTATATTAAAGTGGAGATGGAGTAAGGAATCACTGCTACAAGAGTATTTAATAAAAATCACAAACAAAACTCATATAAACACGCAAAGTACCTACTTACATAGTAATGAATGCGATACTACGAAAATAAGTTAAAGGTTTATTTGTCATGTCACAATTTAACTAATATATTAATGAAATGAGATTTGGACTGCAAATGTATGGTTTTTGTACCTACTTTTTCTATTAAGATAAGTATGTTTTTTACTTTTAGATAAGTATTCAAGTACATTTTTCCTTAATAATAACTAATATTTTTTTCAAATAACAACTTACTCTAGAACAAATATATTTTTTTGGAATCTACAAGTGAAGATCAATTTTTATTTTGGTTTTAAACGAACATACCAAACTTTACAAGGTTAAACTAGCAAAAATATTAAACTACGTTATATGTGTATGCTATACATATACATACACCTGCTTTCATGTATAAGAAATCTTTTTGTTTGAAAAATGATGTGTTATTTGGACAGTTTAAAAATGTTCCAAATCACAGTATGTTATTTTTGAAATTTTTTCTGTTATATTTCCCCCGCCACAAAGATTTTCTATCGTCATAATAAAGCTAAAGGTTTCTTCATTTTTCTTCTTTGCTTTTTTCTATTTTTTATGCTTTATATTTTCTATTCAATATTAGCTCAGGAAAATGTTCACCTATAAATTGCATCTTTATCATCCGGACCGCTTTTATAGTCAACCTAGTCAAGCGTTATTATAATAGTGCAAGTAACTATGAAATATTATTAAAACTAGTGGATTTCTTCTACACTTCGCTCACAAAATAAATATCAAATTTACACGTGCATAATTGAGGCTATCAGTGCAAAAGAAGTGTTACCCCAGACTACTTTTTTAGAAGATAGTAAGGTAGGTGAGGAAATAGAATTTGGTTAAACTTTTATGATATTTTTTGTGAACATTATTTTAATTAATTTATTTATTATTAAAAGGTGGCTTGCTCCACTGTTGAAATGTTAGTACATAATTTAAGTAATGTATTTTACACCAGAAACGTAACCAACAAAAATTATGGGTTACACCACTTTTGCGCTGATAGCGTAAATTATAGCAAAAGCACTACTGAAAAAATGCTTAATAATGGCGTAATTAATTGAAAACTGGCAACAAAGTGATCCAAATATATATGACAGTACAATCATGATCTGATGTCAAATACTGTATTGTTTTTTTTATTAATAATTTTAATCTTTTTATTTGGTAAATAGATATTTTGAACATCAGATATACAGACACCTTATACATTTTTTATAATCATCTTGATACAAAAATGTTTATGAAAAAATTGGTAGGTTCGATTCACGTAAAAATCTGATGACATTTTGTCATATTATTAATATTTTATAAGATACTCGTATATAGATATAAATAACATTTTGAGCCTAAAATCTGCTTACAGAATTAGAACTCGTATAGTGTATTATTTTACTTATGTTTCGCGTAATAGCCGTCTTCATAAAGTACAAATACACATATTTACGAACATATTAAATTATAATCTTCCAGATTGTGAATAATAATACCTACTCATGCTTTTAATGTACAGAGGTACATTCAGCAAAAAATTTAGCTTAAGTAGATTGTTATAAAAGATTGGAAAAATTGCAAGATATATTCTTTATTATACCAACTACATAAATTGATTTTTATAACCAATCTAAAATCAATTTTATTTATACACAATAACTTCCAATATCTTTGTCTTTTTAAAAGCTTTGTTATCTTTTGGTTAGCTATATACTAGGGCCAATTCTGAATCTTAATGAACTAACTAACTAAAAAGTTGATTAATATTAGTTATTATGTAGTATTCAGCATTAGTTATGAACTATAAACAACTATAAACTCGAGAACCACCAAGTGCAAACGGTAAAATCTATGGGACAAACTAATATTACTCAGTGATGCCGCAATACAAAATGTTTTTCACGTTCCGATTTACACTTCTGGCAACAATTTAATAGTTGTCGCGCGTGAAAATTGTGAAATGTCAGATTTGCCGATACATTTTGGCGTTCGTATTTGCGTCGGTGGTGGTTTAATTTTACAATTTGTACATGCTAAGAGTTGCCCTAAAAGTATAAATTTTCACTTTTAATTGAAAAAACAACTTAACACTTCCAAAATATAGCAATATTCTGCGGTAAAATGACAGCAACTAATAATATTTGCACATTAAAAGTCGCGAATAAAATTCTGCCAAAACCAACCTATTTTAGTTGTCGGCTGTCAACTAAAATTTCATTCAGAATACGAAATCCATAGATTCTCGAAATTTATAGTTGTATTAAGGTGTCAAAATGAACTAATGAACTAAATTAGTACGGAAAACTGTGAATACGAATAAGAACTAATTATCATGATTCAACTATCTTCTCACAATCAGTTGACTTAGTTAGTGCAACTGAACTATTTTATGATTCAGAATTGGCCATATTATAACTACAACAGACTAGTCGCATGTAATAAACATGCAAGATATTCTCTCCGCGCCAACAAATAAAATACCTTTAGGATGGCTACAAAATTTGTAATAATAATTATGACAATATTAATATGGGGCCGTATTGTAATAATATCACTTCAAGGACGCTTTACAACTTTTTATAAATTTGATTATTTGCAGTTTGATTAAAATAGTATCTAAGTTATGAATAGTACATAAACTAAAATCTTTAAAATGATGAAAGTATGAGGGATTAGCAGATAAGTTCTTAAAATCATAGTCATCGCATTTACCTTACATAATCTCAGATCGGTTGACTTTAAGTTATTGTAACTATTATTTTTAACTATAAGTGACAAGTCAATCTGTAGTTAATCACTTGTCAGACATCAACAGTCTATTGTACGGAGTAAAAATAAAGATTTTAAAAAGGAATGATTGGTTATGTGACCAAACTCATTGATGTTGCAAGGCTCTGATTGTTTTATTTTATTTATTTATTTATTGATTCTTAACTGTACATTGATCACAATACATACAACTTTATACATAAATGTATTCAAATTAAGTACAGTCAACGTGCAGAGGGCGAGTTTATCCCAAGGCGCGATCTCTTTCAACTAACCCAAACACACAAATAATAATAAAAAATGTAGAAGTCATCGTATAGCTTTTTCAGGTACAAAGGATGTGCAATACTTAATCATAATAAGGAAAGATTTCATAAGCATCGTAATGTAATGGAGTAAAACAGGATAATAAAATTATTATCACTTTTAATTCTGAGACATTTTTCTGAGAAAATTATTACTGTATTATTAGTTTAATCCATGTTGGTCAATGTTGTCAGCTTGATAAAAGCTACCACCGACTAAAAATAAACAACAGTCGCGACAGTAGCGACACTTAAACTATTCGAGATGAGCGGTAATCAGTAGGTGTACTAATTTCCAAGAGGAAACGTGTATTCAAACTCAATACGAGTACAATGAGTTGTGCCTATTAAGTAGTTTGTTTTGACACTAGTCTAAACTCACGATGAGTTGTGTGACGTACAACTTAAGTACCGATCATTCATTTAATGTATCCATACATACATGTCTAATATTAACTTAATCCATGAATTGAGTTAAACCAGGATCATCTTGACATGTTCTCATCAAAGCGTTGACAGGTTACAATTGACACATTAAGTACCAAATACTATTTATACACATAGAATAATACACTTTACAAATGAATTCAACGTCGTGTTTATTCAGGTTGGCTTTTTTATACTTTTTTTCATTTACAATTGACTCTCTTTTTGTTTTATCTGCTTCTATTTATATTTATTTATTTTGTTTTATATTTTAGAGCAACACCTACGTCTAAACTTCGTTGATCGGAGAGTGATAAATCTAATGAAAATAACATCATCTCCTCTGTGCTTAAATAACTTTAAGATTGAATCTTTTGGGTGATCTTTGTAAATGAAAAGTTTTATTACTTTGGTTTTGATCAATGTTTAGCTAAAAGTAGCATTTTCTTTTCGTCCGCAACGTAGAAGCAATGAATTTCGATACAAAATCTATTACCAGTTGATTAAAACTCGATACCTACGTACGATTTATTTTTATAGCTTTATTTCTTTACTGCAGTTCCTGGCACTTGGCTTGAGATTTAAACAGACGATGTGCACAGTAAAGAATCGTTACAAAGTTCCCAAGGTTGTGGACTAGCTGAGAAAATCAATTTGAATAGCAAAATAATTCTCGAAATAACGAGAAATTCATACTTATATTACTTGCCTACTTATTTAAATAAAGTATGTATTAGAATATTTCTTTCGATATTTCTGTTAAAAATAATATTTCAAGATAATAAAATAATAATTCTTAATTAGTTTACAAAAATATTGGCACGGAGAAGACAGCTTGCATGTTTTATACGCAGCTGGTCTGCTGGCTACCCCACTTGTGGGATATGCCGTGATGGTATAGTAATAGTAGTAGTAGTAGTTTACAAAAATTTAATAAACACAAAAAAATATCGACGGTTCTATTTGTCCATAATGTTAAAAGTGCAGAAAAGTAATGTTCGTTTTTGGTCTTTAAATAATTAAAAAAATATCACACACATTTGCACATTCGTTTTGAAACACAGAAGTCTGCGATGTGTTTTTAATAAAGATTTTTACTAATTATTCGATATAAAAATTATTTAGAGTCTTCTCGACTAAACAATAAACATTATGAACATATTATTTCTCGAGTTTTAAAGATGTCGAGGTTTTATGGTAGTTAACAATGCAGTAGACATCGCCATTAAAGTGAATAGTGTAATTGCCCACTGGAATTGTCTTACTGGAGTTACACCCTACTTATTATTATCACACACTCTATGGAACTAATTGCGATAATTTCCTCGAATAGGGTGACAAAATAACTATTATATTAAAGAAACGCCATTAGAATAAATTTTTCAAAAACACTATGCACGCGTTTGTGTGTACATAAAATGGAGATATTTATTATATATATATTTATAAGATGATTCTAATAATAAGCAATACAGAAATAGATTTAGTTTAAAGAACAAGTCTTCTTTTTATATCGATATTGTATCAGATTGATTTAAGTATTATTCATATAATCAAAATTTCTTGACTTTTAATGGAGCGAAGAGTATGTCTTGCATGTTTGTGATCTCTAATTAGTCCGCTGGTTACCTCATTTGTGGAAGATGCCTTCATGTTATATTTTTGTACATTAGAAAAACCATAGGAAGCGTTTTCATTTCTCTCATAAAAAGTTCCTGGTTACGTTTCCGACTCTTTAGATTGAAATTATACTTATCATATAACGTTTAAATGTAATAAAGATGGACTTAAATAATTGATTTAATTACCGTATCTTCATCAGACTATTAATAATAAACAGCAAGTCAACTTTTAATTTCATACAAGTAAAAGAAGAGAGCTGTAACTTTACTGCATCTTAAGAACATTTACATGCATAGATCATTCGTATTCGGGTGCTTTGCCTGAAAAAAGGCATTTTTAAATGCCTTTTTTCAGGCAATATAATAAAATTTTATATCATCGACAATAATTTTCTATAATTAAAAACAAAAATAATATCTACACTAGCAGGCAATACCTACGATTGGCAAAAAAATATAATGTGTTCTTTTTCATTTAATCATTCTTAATTTTTTTATTTCATATATAATTCTGTATGTGATTTCTTCACTTTGCGCTAGCCTGATGATGAGAGTGGAGCTTTAGTAAGCCGACCTGCGATCGATTAAGTCTTGTGGAAGTATAAAGCAAGAGTGTTTTAGTAGCGATTTGTCAAATAATAAAATAGTAATGATAAAGGTGTGTCATACACAGTCCATTGTGGCAACAGTTAAATGTTACCTAGGTTACATAAATTTGAAAGGGAAATATTCGTTTGTCAAAAAATAAATCAGTAGGTACTAAAAGAAATAATACAATTTTGAGAATTAATGAGTAAACTCGATAGCAACTATTGAGTACATAAATAGTGGAATAATATTAATCCAGTTATTTTAGAGAAACACACAATACTAGTACTAAAACTAAATATATCAATCAAGTTGAACGTGTAACCGCATTTTTGCCATACCTTGTCGCGACTCTAAGCACCCACCTCCTTGCGAGGATCTGTAATAGAGATAATTAAAACGGATGTTCGGCAACTATCCGATTAGATACCAGATAGTTCTTTAGTTATTTTTTTCAAAATTTTATTTATTTATTTATTCTTTTTGCACATCATCATTACATAGCAGTGTTAACATAAAAATATAAAATTTTAAAAACTAGGACGATGTGCAGTGGCGAGATTATCACTATAAAGTGATTTCTTCCAATTATCAAACAAAATAAAAATAAATATTTATTATATTTTATTTGATAATTTAAAATGAAGTGTTACAAAGTAAATGCCGATACAATTAATGATTTCTTCCATCTAACCACGACACATTGACATGAAACTAGTAAAAAACAAATTTACTTACAAAAAAAACATACAAAATATCAAAACACAACAAAAGAAGAAAAAAACAAAATTTAGAATAATATATTTGACACACACCCAACATGTGGTAGGGATTATGGATCAGAGGAGGGGGGGCTAGGGAACGGATACTGAGTTATGAGAAATTTTCAAAAATTTTCAAAAAGAAATGAAATTAAATTGGTACTGAACTTTGTGTATTTAAAATCATTGATAAATTTAGGATCTTTTCTGGTTTGCAAATTGAATGTATATTTTGCTTACATATTCTGTAATTGACTGTTTGATGAATCCGAATGAATGAAAATGAAACTTATTTATTGATTATAAACTTACATAATAAGATATAATATCTATAATTATACATTAATTTGTATTTTTTTATTTCACTTGAAAAACTATTTAAATATCTGCCTATCTAAACATATCATTACGATATCTCCCACAGATGATGTACTAACTATACATGATAAGCATACAGGTTGCCTTCTCTGTGCCAACAAATAGTTTTTACATACTACACATTACCCTTGAGATACATATTCTTTACAATATTTTCATTATTAAAACTATCATTTGATTGGTTAATTCAACTATATGTGCACTGATACTCATCATAAAAACTTTCCCATATATTATTTATTTATTTATTTATTCAATCAATATAACCTTTCAGACAATACATACATATCCAATACAATCAAATATTATTCAAGACAAGGAGTATCAATGCAATGTGCCGTTTATAAGTGTTCAAATATTAAGTTAAATTATTTTTATCAAAGCCCATTATAATAGCACATTCTACATATTATTATATCTAAACTATTCAAGATAGTCAGTGGTTGGGTATCCGGTTATTTGGTTAAAGATTTGGACGGACATCCGTTAACATTATCCGGTTAAGCGACTATCCGTTTTATTACAATAATTGTGTATAGTATTACTTTACCGCATCTTTGCAACTATTATACGTATCTGAAAGTCGAGTTTGGTGAGAGTGTGTAGGTATGTTATATGTCTCTTCTATATATTATAGTATTGTATAATAAGTGTGTGTATATAACCATAATAATATATGGGTAGGTAAATAGTACTAGGATGTGTTGTTTATGTTTGATTGTTGTTTGTGTACTTATTACTACTAACTCACTACTGCTTGATGTTAGTACTGTAAGTTTTGAAGCAGTCGTTCTAAAAGTACCCTGAATATTGTATAGTGATAAATCGCAAGAAGCAATCCTGGTGCATGAATAAGAATTGTATGGAAGTGGAAAAAATGAAAGAAGTATGCAAGAAAGAAGTAATATCGTTCTGAATCAATAGAACTTATTCCCACTCTGTAATTCTGAGAGAACAATAAAGGGTGGAAAATAAGAATAATATTGGAAGATGCTTGACAGATAATAAATAAAAACATCTCAATTTTTATACATGGATAAACCAATTGTGTTTTTTTTTCAGATATAAACTTGGAGTTTTACAAAATTAACGTCGACTCAATAAAGAAATTATCTCGATTTTTATTATAAGAGATCAAAGAAGTTTATACATAAGTACCTACTTGACGTGTACATAATTATATAAATAATCGTTTATTTACACAATAACATATTTTGAGTTAATCCTATAATAACTGAAAAACTGACCACATAGCTAAAACTTAAAAAAAAACTTTTTTTAATGGCCTAGAAGACCTATTTTATTATACCTAGAATAAATTCTTCTTAGGAACATTATGACGACAATACTGATATAAAATGAAAATTTGAAAATACAAACAGTTTGAGAATCATATTAAGTGTGACATCCTATGGTAGATAAGGACTAACTCATTGTTTCGGTATTTTAACGCAACACAACTCCTATACACAACGAGTATACCTACATCCACTATTCAGATGATAATAATAATATGGTAGGAACATAAAGTGCTTGTCTCAATATTATTACCTTTCTATGTATACATAGGTATACTTAATGGTGTCTACTTATATTATAGATAGCTCCTACTAGAACAACACTGTTTAATTTTACTTTGAAACAAGACATAGGTACAAACAATATATGTGTCGGTTAACATAAAAAATGGTCAAATTCAAACTAAACGTTTTTCCACAAATGACATTTTTTTGTTACAATTAATTGCAATCGAATTAATTTAATAAGAATACTTGATTTAGGTCTTAAATATAAGTTATAACGTATTTCATTTATCAAAATAATAATAATCTCAACATGATTCACATAAAATAAGCATTTATTTTGGATTTAACCGAATTTGATATGAATAGATGGATTTTACCAATTTTGAAGAAATTTGCAGGTGTAGTTAGCCAATTTTGAAGTAATTTGTCACTATCAAATGCAAACTGTCGAGCATTTTTCAAAAAATACACTGCTGTGATTGGCAATTTTGGATTTAGCTAATTATGAAAAACAGCATGATATGGATGTTACTGAGATTGATATAAAGGTGAATTTTAAACTTAAATTACTATAGTAAAACGTTGGATTTTGTCACTTCAGCTATAGTCATCCTATGAAGTAGGTACCTACTACCATCTTTATAGTATTGGCACAAAAAGTCGATTTTCACCTTACTTGGATTTAACTGATTTTGATATCCACCGACACAATATCTTCACTTACCTTTTCATCCCATACAAAATTTTGTACATTTTGTATGTGATATTTTGTACATCAGACATAGTTTAAAATTCATAAATCCGCTTTTAGATCTTCAGCCCTGACACACTGTTTTATTTTTAATGGGAATTTCGCGAAAAAAATAGACAGTATTTATTACTATAGAATTTTTAATAATATACCGTTTTCCTTCCTCTTACAGATTTTATAATATATTTCGGGAAAAATAACTCAACAAGCAAAAAAAGATCTGAATATGGGAGACCTGCTTTCACTCAACATTTCTGAGAGGAAGGTTGAAGAACGAATGTTATACTTTGTCATCGAAAGCAAAAACTAAGATAGGTAGAAAAATGTTTTATTTCCAAATAAAATAAAATTTAAGTGTAGTTTATAGGTATTTGCGAATTTCATCACCTGTGTATTAGGGAAAAAGTAATCATAATAATAATAACAAATAATATCCCATTATAGAATACAATAGACGAACAAACAATAATAGCCCTGAAATAGCCAAAGAATTTTGGCGAAAGAAAGAGAGCGAAGCCTGAAGGTAATAATCTTAATAGGATGTTTCTGTAATAGATACCTACATATAGCATTACTTAGATGAGAATATTAGGGTTGGCATTGAGAAGTGGAATAATAAAATAAATAGATAATATTATTATAATTAAATTAAAATGGTAGTAAGCAAACATTGTAGAATCGCTAAGACTTGGATATCAGTTCGAAAAATATCACGTATTTGATATCACTATAATTCCGCGATGAGAGCTGCCGTCTTTTATAAAATAATATTGTTTTTTTAATAATAATCTTTATGAGCGATGCATGCAGTAAGTCCATTGGTCCTTTCCATGTTAAATAATATGCCGTGATGGTATAGATATACCTACAATTAGATCTGAGAACAACATAACATCTTCTCTACGCTGTAAGATAATTGAATAATCAAGATGAGTAATATATCACATGATTTGATGATTTTTATTTATCTACATCTTACGTACGGATTTTTCCACAAATAAAGTAGTCAGAGGACTTAAATTGTATCGCTAAAATATCATTAAAGTGTTATTTTGTTATATTTATGTTCTTATAAAAATATGAGATTCATTACCCACATACTTACTCGTAATGTTTTATATTTCATTAAAAACGGAATTTTTCTACACAACATCATCGTCGTCGGTCGTAAAATTCTAAATTGTCACTTTGTCATAAACAGGTCTCACGAGACTTCAATTTACGTGAAAATATATAAAAATAAATAATGACCTAACATAACATCAACCCTGTGTATTAGGAGAGCAGAAGTAGGTGTAGGTACTGTGACTCTTTCCACCATCAACGCCTTGACAGATGGCCAATTAAATCATGACACCGCAGTAATTTCGCCATTTCTTTCACAACAGTCTGGGACAAAAAGGGTCCCGAGAACAACATATGACGCGGTTCCTTGCGTTTAAATTTTACCCAAAGAGAGAGGAAATTAGTGTTGTTGCAACTTACATCTAAAAACACAAAAATTGATGATTTTCATTTTGTTTCAATCAGAGATTAATGAAAATCTGACTTTACTATACTCAGTAAGAAATCTTATTTTGTATTGTATTATAAACAATGAACTTGTAGATTTTTGCATATTTTTAATATGGAAAGTGATCTTGTTGACTGAAACAATAATAACTGTACAGAAAAAAATCGCTGGCAGCAAAAATCATAATTTTAATGAATAGAATAAACCATGTAACTAAAAATATCTACTCACATACTTGTAAATCAACAAACTAGAATTAATAAGTTTGATACAGTTACCCAGCAACGTGAAACATACTCATTTTCAATACTCTTCATTCGATAAATCACGATTAAGATATAAAGCAACAACAACATAGACTTAGATTCAAAGATTAATTAAAAATTGATTTCCTTTCGGTATAGTATAATATATATAAGAACAATCCATGTACATTATTAAAACTGCCTTCATCTTGTTTCCTGTCAGTTGCGTGTGTGTAGTTAACCAACTAATGTCTTTGGCAACCTCTCTGGAATAAACCAGTTATAACTTCTACTAGGTATGGTATTTAGGTATTTTGTATACGTACAGATTTCTTCATTTGGAAATTAATCGATTAATTATAAATCTATTTATGTATGATGAGATTCGTATGATGAGATGAATCTCATCAGGTCGTTCCTCTTGCGGATTTTCCAACAACCGAGAAGGCCCTCTTTCGAAGAAGAGTTTTATGAATGTAAAAAAATAAAAATTGTTTAGAACTACAAAAGGCGAATACCGTTTATTTCTTAAATAAATAAATGTCTTGGGAAGAGGTAAATCAGTTAGTACCTCTCTAAGAGAAGTTTATTTTCACCATGCGTTTTTTTTGAGGTCTCAGAAATAAAATAAAATCGATGTTGTCTTAATAATATTTTCAATCTCTATCAGGAACACAGAAGGAGCACAATTGACGACGTCTTAATTATTTCGTTGTTGCTTTAATTTCTGTGAAAATTCCACCGCACAATCTATTCTATCTTCCACGACTTCTGTTCTCTGTTTTCTTGATCCTTCTTTCCTATTCTCGCTAAATCTTTTAGCTATTATTACTTATTCTTACTCAAAATATATTCTGAAAACGTAGATTTTAATAAAGAGAAGGTTATTATATAAAATGTTTCTATTTCTTAGTTCAAATGCTTCTTAACATATTATAGAAGTTATTTCCTAGATAAATGCAAAAATACAATAAATAAATATTATTACGATCGTCAAATTAAATACAACCTTAATTTGAAAATGCCTTGTCAAACAAATGTATATATGATATGAAATTAAAATGCTGAAAAGATAGTCGGACTAAATCACCATAGGATCAAAGTATAACAGGTCATCACAAATAGGAACATGTAGGTAATGTGACTAAATATAAAAGAAAAAAACAAGATATTTTTATTAATAATAAAACTTTTTTTTGAATAATTTGTCTTAGAAAGTTCAAAATTTGAAAATATAACCAGACTTCAGGCAATTCCACTCATAAGTACTAAGAAGTCTATTTTGTAACATCTTATAAACTTGCAAAGTGTTTTTGACATCGTGATTAAATCGTTGATGGATATGTTGGTTTCTGTGGAAGCCATGTACAGTAGTAGTATGTAGCACTATATATATGAACTTCACAATATTAAATTAAATTCCCATGTTCTGTACAACTAATACTGAAGAGACAGCTTCTCTACGATACTTAATTATATAATCAACAGATTCACACAGAACATGTGCGGTATAATTAAATTAAACTGCACGACAAAACACGATTGTGACATATATAAAAATGTATGGGGAATCGTACTAAACAAAGATTGAAAACGTAATTTGCGTCATAGACTCTTAAATAAGAAGTTAGATTTCTAGTCTTCTAAAAAAATATATTTTTTGTCCTTTCTTTACGTTTAAGATGGATTTTCTTTTCAAGATTTTTTATTGTAAAAGGCATTTGCTCCAGTTTATTTTTTATGCTGAGTTATGTTGATTGAATCTAAGGTAAAATAGTACCCTGCTGATCATATATCGAGAAAACATGAAAGCAAATGGTCATTGGGAAGACAAGAGAGTTGTAGAACTAAAAGATAAGAATTAATGATGAGATGTATGAAAAGTGTGGATTCGTATTATCGGAATAGAAAATTTTTGAGAACTTCACATCCAGCAGTAAAAAATTAAGGACTTTATAATATGTATTAAATGTATAAATGCTTCGAATATTTATTATTTTTTTACTGTCAAACTAGGTTTGGGCACATCGCGCAAATATAAAAACTAAGATCTGATCTAATTGACATAGATTATATTTTAAGCCTAAGAATTATATTCATATTTTGTATTCATTGATGTCGAAATTGGCTCACAATGTATGGAAAAAATCTGAATAAAGCGATCCCAATTTGTGTCACAAAATAAAAGAAAAAACTTGTTTGAGAGAAGGAATGATATTTTTATTCATGAGGGACCTATTAGGAATATTAGGTCTACGAGGGTAGCAACAGTGCGTGGTGGGATGAAAAATTGGCACGACATATGCCAATATACATACATATTTTACCGTGGGAAGGCATCGTCCCAAAACAGACATTAGATATGAAGATTATTACGGACATTTGCTCAAGATTATAAAAGGCTTTCTCTGAAATATAATTTATGGTATAACTTACCTACCTGGGTATAATCATATTGAAAATTCTTACAATAGGTTTTTCTTTCAAGTATTTCAGTTTTTTTTTTCAAAAATGTTTAGTAGTCTATTAGATGTGGATGAGCCGAGAATAATACCATAATGAAAAAAAGATACATGGTAATTGCACAGTTGACATTATTAATTTGCCAGCCGGTTTTCAAAAGCTCACCGTCTCATCGTCAGGCAATAGTACAGTCTTAAGTAGGTAAAAACTTTACTTTTGCCTGACGATGAGAGCGTAAGCTCCTGAAAGCCGGGTCGCAAATCAATAAACTCAATAGTGGAATAATTATATTTATTGTTTCATTAATAATATACTTTCACCAAGAACCGTCGGTCAAAAAATTAAACTTTATAATACGATTAGTTATCATGATAGTTTGAAACTTGTTTCCAGATTTAATATGCAAAAAACATGTCATTTTTGCAAAAAAAGAAAATAAGATTTGATAAAAAAGCACTTTAAATTGAAATACATTTAGTACAATTTGTATATAGTTTTTGTAGTTTGATTTATATAGGTTAATTGGAAGTGTGTAGACAGTATCTTATTAAAATTAGTTCAGAGGAATATATTTAGCTTAAAACAGTTGACAAAGTAAACATACATGGGACCTCTTAAAATAGAAGTTTGTAAAACTAGTAAATTTCAAAAGCACAACACATTAGCTTTGTCATGCGTTAAAACAGGTCACGGTGGCGAAAATAATAATGATTATAGAACTTTACTATAAATAACCCTCCAAAATTTCAGTTCCTTTCTGTACGCCTGCCTACTTAAGGCAGGACAAAAATAATAGTAAATAATGTTGGATTATGTTGACCTATAATAATAATATTATGTATTAGATAGTATTTGCTGGTGGTATTAGTTTAGCAACAGCACTTTTGTTGGTCTACCAGACACCATGTTTCTAATAAAGGGTTAAATATAACTTATTGTTATTATTGAGGTTATTAAGTTAGAACTAGCTTTTAAACTCTCAGCATTAAGTGAATTAGTTTGGAAACCAAGCCCCTAAAATTACTGTTGGGCAATCAGAAATATGTAAGTAAAAATTATGTGAAAGGTTCTAAAGAAAAAGTTTTACAATATTAATTTTAGCAGAGACAAAACTCAATATTCATATCATAAAAAAACGTTGATATGGGTACCCGCTGACTGAGAAATACCTGCAATGTAAGTGTCGCGTTATTGTATATTGTGTCGGCTATTGCATCTGGGAGATAATTTTGAGCTTTGTTTATATTTGGATTATCTGTTATCATTGTACGAGTAGTCGATAAATATGATTGGAACGTTATTTTTAGTCCAGGATTGCGTTTAATAGAAGGATCGTTGTAACGAGTGCATTGTTTTTTCTGATTCTTTGTTGATAGAAGTGGCAATAGAGGATAAATAAATAAAAACATATATAAACGGACTTCGATATTAGTATCGAGTTAAGACCACATTGTGGTAAGTGATAATTTATTGGAATAACAACCACGAAACCCAATATCAAACCACGATAAATTAAAGAACAAGAGGGGTTAATCGCCTACAAGCATCTGGAAGAGTCTTCATTCAAAAGGAAAACCTCTAATTCAATACACAATACTGTTTATGTGACAACAAAATTATTTCCTAAAACATATCGTAAGCAATCCACTTGATACTTAATCGCTCTAATGCTAATTTTCTGCCTTTTCTAGAGGACTGTCAAAGAGTAAATGAAAAAGAAGATAGGAAACCCAAAATGGACCAGATGTGTTATGGCTTCAATAGGAAAAAAATATATTTATCTAACAATTAAGAAAATATAAAGGAAAAGATAACTACCTTACTTGAAAATCACCGTCAATTTTCAGGCAAAAATAAATCATAAGCCATCGATTGGCAAAATTTAAAAATAGGAATTTAGAAATTGAAATCGAATGAAAATACAAAGGAGGCTATATTTAAAAAAAAAACTTTTTTCTATGTTAAACGCCTAACACAGATATGACAGACATTTTATTCATTATGATATGTCTATGTAGGTATGTCTATGATCAGTTGAAACCCTTATTAGGTATAGGTACAGATAAAACGCCTAACTATCGTACTTTGAAATTTTCTCCTTATAAGATGAATTTCACAGTTGATTTAATGGTAAAAGTTTCTCATTGACCTTTAGTTTTTAAAAGGCACCTGAATTTTAAAAAAATATCTCTAATATTCCTTTAGGTGAAACTATTGAAACGAGGATTTAATTTTTTTATTTAAACTTTTTTCAAAGCCTCGAAGTTGATGTATATCTTTAAACTAAACCGATCGATATATCATAGAAACTCAAAATACCTACTAGTTCAGATATTTTAATATCGATTGAATATTTTGATATCGCAGAAAAAACAATTATCAACTGCTTAATATTTTGATGCGCAATAGGTTTTTATTGGTGTCTTATACAAAATAAAGCTCATTTGCGGTAAAAAAATTAAGTATTCATAAATCATATTGTTGACAAGTTTCCAAGCAAAAAAGACAATGGACTAGTCAGATGGCAAGACCAAAGGATGGTAGGTGTAGGAAGATCTAAAATATTAGGGTTAAGACGTTGTTCAGGTTATGGTAAAGCAAAGGATTATGTTGCTTGAGATTCAAAAGTGAAGAAAAGTTTTAAAGAGGCCTATATCCAACAGGGGAAAGACGAGGGGTAGCAGTAAATAAATAAGTACCTAGATATACAAATTTGTGTGAAAAGAGAATTTAAAACCAAAATAAATACAAATCATTATTTTTTTGCTGCAGTTGTCTTGCTTGTTTGTCAAGTGTTTTTGTTTGTAATTTTATTAGTTTCAAACTTAATGAATCAAAATGCAATTCCTGACGAATTCTCAGTGTTCTTGTTCTTGATGTAAATGTTTGTAAAGTTTCTTTTTGAACAGTAAATGGCGCAAAAGTTTTAACTGTCAAACCATTCACTGACATTTTATCATGTAAATAAATAATAAAAAAGGTTATTTCTAAAAATGTACATGTTTCATTAAAATCGAGTGTTGCATTAAAATCAATACTCTTTTAGAAATAATTTAGTATGTAAAATTCTTCTGCAAATAATTGGCCATTCAATCTACCTGCTGTTCGCAGGTAATTGAATCATCAATCTACAATGTTATATTAAAGGAAAATGAATCAATCCAACAATATACAGGTACAATAAAATCTGAGATTATTCACACTGAAGTAGAATATACATTGTTTCACCAACAACGATTATAAAAAAAATATACGAGAAATGAATGCAACGTAGTTAGCGATGTAAAAAAAATGCTACATTTTTCAATCACATTTTTGACACACGAATATGTAGAAACGTCAAAATATTCTCTGCACACAAAGAGAATAGATAAGCATTATGAAAATATTCTACGTAGGTACGAATTTTGAAAAAAGAACAAAATTTTGAAATGAGTTCGCTGTCAAAGAGAATATTGTAATTTTTTTCGTTTCTCGTTTGTTTATGATGATACGCGAATACTAGATTAACGACGCATTTTTTTGAACAAAAAACAAGATAGTTTTGAAAACAAATATAAACTTAAAAGCAGAACAATATTCCAATTACTATTGGGACATACGGGCCAATTAAAATACGTTTTATACCGTGTTATAACGATTCTGATCAAGTGAATTGATTTTTTTTATATTGTATGTTTTAATGTTTCCAAAATAATATTTTTAAACTGCATAGCTCGATAAAAATTAAAAACAAAATCGATTGAGATTCCATAATCTTTTTAATGCTCTCTCCGGGATTACAAGGCAGAAATCAGCCAACTTCATTCAGAGCATTTTTCACAAATCGATCATCCCTTTCCAAGACATATTTGATGCTTCGAATTATCCTTAAGACCAAAATTGATTCGACGCTAATATTATAAGATACCTATATATTTCATTCATTTCATAAAATTTACTTAAAGGTTGTGCCTTGAAAAATTAAATCAAGATTAGTGAAATCATAATTTTTCGCCGAATTAGAAATTTCTTTGTCAGTTCAAACTGAAAATTTTATAAGACTCTAATGTACATTAAGAAGATTTTTTTTTATAAAGTAACAACTAACGTGCTGTGCGTTTTGCACAATACTGGAGATCGGTTTGATTGGTTTTTCTGGGGTTCGACACGATAAATAATAATGGACCTAATCAAAATTTAAGAATTTTACAATTACGTTGCTCAGTAATTGAAAAATGCCTGAAGTTCCATGATAGGTAATGAAACCATAATTCAGTAGTATGATAACGAATTTAATTGTAATAAAATAATGTAGTAATACAATATTGTTTAATAATAATTAGTATGATAACGAATTTAATTGTTATAAAATAATGTAGTAATACAATATTGTTTAATAAAATAATAACTCTGCAAAAGGGTCAAAGAGATATCTTAATTTAATAATTCACAGAAACTATAGAGAGAAATTATTATTATATCACTTGCAAAAATAATAATTGTAATTAAGTAAGTAGAAAGAATATTGAAAATTAATACAATTCAGCGTTGGAACATATGGCTCAGAATCTTCTGAAGGGGTTTTCAGACAGTGGGATATATTCACATCGCCAAAATAACAAGTTCAAATTAGATAAAACGTTTACACTTTACTTTCACATAATATATTGAAACTGTATGTAATTGATTAAACAGGTTCATGTACATTTGTGTAATTTTTAATACATATCCAACTTATATAGTGGCACTTGGATCCTTTGATGAAGTTAGCAATACAAAACTAACTAACATGAATAAAAAAAATCTGGTCAAATTTAGGTACATTACTCATCCAAACAAATACCTGCTAACAATAAAACATCATATAAGCATGAAGTCATATGATGAACATGATAAAAATATATTGATAAATAATAGAATGGATATTAGCAGGCGATGCAGTACTGTTAAATATGAAAACGGCTTAGGGCCAAACCAAGACATTTGTATGGAATAAGAACACTAATTACCAACTATATATTCCTAATACGTACAAGAACAAAGTAAAGGAAACATGTGGTTAAGGAATAATCAAACATATAGGGCCGTACATATATACCTACATATCTATACACTAAGTACAACATTCCTATATTGTTATGGCTTTAGTTTGTCTATAATGTAACTACATTCTATGAACAACATTGAATTTTTGAATATTTTTGACACAAATATTCGCTAATGCATTTCTCAGCAATTTTGTTTTTATACACCATTACGGCGTATCCCACAGGTGGGGCAGCCAGCAGACCAGCCGTATGTAATAAACAAACATGCAAGCTGTCCTATCCGTGCCAATATAAAATCAAGACATTCAGGGTGGATGGCAAACCTCATCGCTGAATTTAAGATGTAAAATGCCTTAATTTTTTCGAACACCTGTCTTTTACAGGACACTCGAAAACATACGGAAACGAGTGGGAGACCAATTCCTTACGGGTTGCTCCACGGAATCAGCAATTGGTACATAATAATAAAACATTCTATCAGATCTTGTTGGGAAAGAGAGCGACATCTTTCTGCATTACTCATGTCTTAAATGTCTTGATTTTCATTGCCGCGAAAAGAACGACCTACATGTTTATTACATGCAGTGAAGCAGCCGGTAGACAGGCTGCATGTAATAAATACACAAGTCGTCTTTTTTGTGACAAATAAAGGTTGAAAAAGAAAATTTACTTAAAAATTTTAAAATACGTACCTATAGGAATATTCGACGGTGGTCTGGAGGTAGGTACAAATAGTTTTGTCCTCATGCACAAGAGGTGCTCGGTTCGATTCCACATTTCGGAAATCTCTCTTTTCACTACACTACTATGAAAGGTGTCTAAGGTTGTTATTGGGTTTATAACAAAAAGCCAAAAATATCTTTTGAATAAAAATGCTTTTTACATGAGCGAAATGAATCAAAAGTGTATTTTATAGAATAGAATGGTTGTAAAATATCGATAAAAAAGCATATCAAATGACTCTTAAGATCGATTGTTAAAAAAAAGATTTATTTACAATAGCTCATTTCCTGAACTTTTTCATGAATTCATTCATACGTTAAATATTATTACTAGACGGAACAACAAAATGTGGAAGAAAAATTCAAATTTCGAAAAAAGAGTAAAAAGAAATTTCTACGAAGTCTGCTTAGTACAACATTTTTAAAATTCATTTCTAAGAATATTAATTTATTTCAACTACAGATACTTACCTACTCGTAATATGCCGGGTGAAAAATCTTAATATAAATATTATTATGTATATAGATGCGTATGCGTGTAAGACAATGCTATTATTATGTTTGTCTGTAATTATGTATAAATAATAATCCCAATGTAGAATAGCATGTTGTAATGTATCAAGATTAATTAAAACCAAATAAAACTGGGAACCTGATGGTAATGTTGTGGTTGCTTCTAATGGGTATTATCGTTGCTTCCAAAATAACTTCTCTTATTAAATTGTATATGTATTGAATTTATCGTTGAAGTTTACCCCTGTTATTTACCCACAGAACAAATCATAGTAGAGTCCCCGGTAAAGATTAGACCTCTCACTCTTTTCTACAAGTTTTCGAGTGCCCTGTAAAAACATGTATTCGTAAAACATCACGTTTCAAAACATTTGACATCTTCAGTTCAGCCATGAGTAGCTTCATCCTGAATGTTTTAACGTTTATTGACACGGGAAGGATGACTTGCATGTTTATGATAAGCAGTTGATCCGCTGGCTACCCCACTTGTGGATGATGTTGCGATGGGATGGATGTATATTGGAATTGAAATTTGTTGCTAGAAAAAGTATTATAATCACTTTTTTCAAAAAAAGAATCTGTCTATCAATACAAAGATGATTTCTTCCACAAGTGGGATACCAAGTGAACTAATCTTACTTATGCAGCTATTGCCGTCCACTGCTGACCATAAGGCTCCCCCATATGTCCCCAGGCATCTCTGTCCTGAGTTTTCTGCAATCAGTCACCAGCGATTCTTCTAATGTTGTCAGATCATCGTGATGGTGGTCTTCCTCTACACCTTTTATCTTCAATCTTTTTCTTCGTGCCATAAAATGAGTGATTCTGAGTTTTTGATTAACCAGAGGCATCCTGAATAACTCACACATCAAATAATAAATTAATTTAATTGTAAAAATACAAGGTCTGGTTGCTGCATCTCGTTACATTTCACACCATCACAGTCAGATCCCAAACGTGAAATCTTTTACGTATTACAAAAATATTATACGTTTAGATTTTGTGTCATACTTCAACTATATATTGTAAATAAAATTTCATAACTGAAAATATAATTTTCTACGAAAATAAAAATAAAAATAATATTTTGATTACCTACACAGTTTTTATATTTTTTTCGTAGGAAAAAATCATGATCCTTTCACAGTTCCAGGAAATGTATAATTATCAAAGAAAAACCCCAAATAAAAAAAGTACTACACAATTATTATTTTTTATTTTATTTCAACCCAGACCTTTGTTACAGAAAGTAATGTCCAATATTTTAAAGCCAATTTAGAGTAAGTAACCCTCAGCGACACGTAATAATAATAAAAATCGGGAGTATTTAGAGCGCCATCACGCCATAGAGTGCCATAGCACCTTGAGGACGCTGTACATGATGTTGTTTAACTTCAATATAAAGTAATATCTTTTATTGCTGGGTATTTTTATCATAGTTGTAAAAGCTGATGGTCTTATCACTGTGAGTCACTCAATTTTTCGCTTATTAAATTTTGTTGTAAAATATAGAAGACAAGTTTAATCGGATTAAGGGCTTGCTCAGGATAAGGGTCGACATAAGGGCACGTTCATATTATATTGGGCCTAATATAGTTACATAAGCACTTATGTGTATTTGCAAAATAAGCAAGATCCTTACACAGTAATAACATTTTAGAAGAGTTATTCTCTAACTGTGATAAATTACCTTATCGTACGATATCCTAAAATTTAATTAAAAAGTTACCAAATTTCATTATTTTAGAATACTTTTATCATATTCGTTTTGTATTCGATGTTATACTGGAGAGAAACGCAGTTTCGTGTAATTGAATATGTATTCATATGTAGGTACAGATATTGATATTACCTCTGATTTTGTGTATGGTTCTTGACACCACATTAATAAGGCATCACACTAGAAATGAAAGGTTCTAAATTCAAATCTTGTTACAGATTTCTTGCATTCTTACACTTTTACAATCATTTATCTACACCATCACGAAATCTCTCACATGTGAGTTAATAAGGAGATTCATTACATCTGACGAGCAGGACGTCCGAGAGGACCTCGGTGCCATAAAAAAAGACAAGACATTCATGATGGCTGGCTCACCTCATCGCTGAATTAAAGATTTTAAATATCTAAGCCGTCATGTTTTACGAAACATATTCATGTGCTGGCATTTTAAAATGTTCTCGATTTTATGAAAAAACATATTTTCATAAAATCGTTTAGAAGAACTATTTCCAGTTTTACTTTACTTTTTTGTTGAGGGGTACAACAAAATGAAAAACTAAGTCGATTGTAGTAAAGCATTTTGATAGTAATCCTAATTTTATTTGTGGCTCTTGATATTATAAAGTATTACAAGTTACCGTACCTACTTAAAAGGTGAAGTTATTAGATATGAGTCCAGTTAGTGATTACTACATTATGGTTCAAAAGTTTGTCGCAAGCTTTTATAGTAACCGATCTTCTCAATAAAAATAGAATTAAGTATGATTTATCAGAAATAAAATATTTGAACTTATGGTCGTAAACTGAAAATACCTTTGAATAAACAGTAAAAAGTTTAATAACAAATAACTAATATATTACCGGATGTAAAGTCATCTCGATAAAGACTAACAATTAATTTTCTAGTTAAAAACAAGTATAATAAATTATTCTAACATATTCCAAACGCTTCCAACTTATTATAAGATAACAAACCTACTTTGAATTAGTAGCATTATTATTATTGAATATGTAGCTAACGGGTAGCAATCTACCGAATACCGAAGATATTCGGCGTAATTTTAAATCCGAACTTGCAATAAAATGGGGTCGATCAAATTTCGTTTTTTTTCTTGATACATTTTAACGCAGAAGGACTTCATATTTTAGTTCTCAACTTTATAAAATTGGTATAACACTTATGTATGATATCAACATAAAATTGGTTTAGCAATATGGTATAATTAGTTTTTAAAACATTATTTTTAACGTCCACCCCATACTATCTTAAAGAAAAATTCGAGTATCTGGCGAGTCATGGTTTACCTTTGCGATCCAACAGAGAGCGTCTTCTAGCAGTACCAGCACACAGTACGAACTTTCTGTCCAACTCGTTTCTTGTTCATGGTGCTCGCTGTTGGAACAATCTTCCTTCAAAAATCAGAATGATAACAACTTTTCCTTCTTTCAGACAAGCTGTCAAAAATCACTTCCTTTCACTGAATTTAGCATCTGACTCCTAAAACCCTTTCCCCTATGCATGTGCACGCGGCAGTGTGTGTATGTTCTACTGTTTTTTATTATCATGTGTCCATGAGTACATTGTTGCCTGCATGTGCCTTTTTCATTTGTTTGCTTTATATTGTATTTTTGTTTTTTTTTTATATATTTATAATATTACTGTAGATATGTATATTTATGTCTGTTTTTTTGTTTTGTTTTGTTTTTTGATTTTAATAACCGGGTTACAGTAGTTGGAAGACATCGCATTTTAGCGATAAACTCACCCTCTGTGCATTGAATTGTATAAATGATATTTTCTATGTTAATTTGTATTATTGTAAACAATGTACAGTGAAGAATAAAATAAATAAATAAATAAATATAATCTTGACATAAAATTGGTTTAGAAATATGGTATAAACTTGACATCAAATTGGTTTTTCCATACAGTATAATCTCGATGAAAATTGAATAAGAAATGTGGTAAAATATTGACATAAAATTGGTTAAGCATTATGATATAATCTCGACATAAAATTGGTTTAGCAATGCGGTATAATCTTAACAAAAAAAATGGTGTAACAATTTGGCGTAATTGGCATGATTTTTAAAATATGGATTTCTGAACGTAGAAATAAATCCAACTACACTCCAAACATCCTCACAGTAAGAAAAACTATTGTGTCGCGAAAGGAGATTGACTAATTTATGTTGCTTTTTTATAAGCGTTAATTTTAAATTTCTTTTATTTGACAATCGATTACCAGATATCAATGATTTTATTTGACAATCGATTGATATCCGGTATCCGACTGTATAGTGAATTACGGCCGGATATTTCGGATAACGGATAGTTGTCGGATTCCCATAACAAACCTACATCACTAACTAGTCTTACCGAACTATGTATTTTAAAGTTTAATTATTATGCGCAAGACTTAAACTAGATAAAGTTATTTATATACAATTAATTATTTTTAATAATGTCGGAGTATGCTTTTTTTCATTTTATTTCTTTAATTTTCTTTATATAACGGAAATGCAATATGTAAGAACGTAACCGATATTCATTAATCAATTGAAATATTTGTAGTACACTAGTGTTTTTTACTTGGCGTTGCATGGCGAATAACTGCGACATTTTAAATGGCAAATTAAAAATTAAAAATTTTAATATTGAATTTAGTAAAAATACAAATAACTAAATTTAGCGTGTCTTTTAATAGTATCGAATGAATAAATTATTTCTGACTATAAGTACAAATATAATCTGAACTATTTATTTCCCGCTTTGCAAAAACAGTAATTTTCTATACTATACTATACCATCACGGCATATCCCACAAGTGGGGTAGCCAGCAGATCAGCTGCATGTAAGAAACACGCAAACTGTCCTCTTCGTGCCAATATAAAATCAAGACATTCAGGATGGGTGGCAAACCTCATCGCTGAATTTAAGATGTATAATGTCTTAATTTTTTCGAACACCTGCCTTTTACAGGACACTCAAAAACTTACGCAGAAGAGTGGGAGACCAATTCTTTACCGGGTGCTCCACGGGATAATTCTTTACCGGGTGCTCCACGGGAACAGTAATTTTCTCTAATTAAAAAATGACATATGTAACTGACATTCTAACAAAAGAGTAATGTCTCTAATATTCCCAATTTACTAAAATGAAAACATTATTACAAAGTCCTCCCATTTAGTCAATCAAAACGATATTCGCTTACAAAAAATCATTGAATGGTGTTAATAGTGGAAAAAATGTTGTTTATTATTTATGTTCATGAACAATTTTGTACCTAATGATAACATTAATTTCTATTATTTCAACACATCTGTATAATTTAATATAATTGTTTTATTCTATTACTATTATTGTTTTGTCCAAATTACTACTATTTTTGTTTCATCTTAATGTTTAATGATAATTGAAAAAAACAAATTATGTACCTAGTTAGTTTTTTTTTAATGTTTATTTCTATGAATTTGTACCAATTCATTTTTAATATTTTTTTTTATTATTGTCTGCCAAATTGTTTTTTTTTTATTTGTTATATGTTTAACGTGTAAAAGTCTCACGCCGTGTACAAGTGATAAATAAATAAATAAATAAATAAACACATACATATTGAGAATCAATACAAAACATACACACATATAAACGAACTAAAATATTATTGTTTATATGTAGATCTGAAGATTATAATGTTGTAGTATTTGGATGATCTTTATTAATTAGTATGTCTAGTGTAAACCGAGCATAATAATAATAATATCTGAATTAGTAAAGCTTTGTTTGTAGCAGTGTAAACTAGACATAACATCAAGTAGGTGGGAACTTTTTATGGATACGCCTATCTCTGTTGGGGATTTCCGTTACATTTTTTACACCTATTAGCCAAACTACAACAATATAATAATACAGTACATACATACATACCATCATGCCGCTTCCCTGGCGGGGTAGGCAGAAAGGATCGCGCGCCACTTACTTCTATCCTTGCATACATATTTCGCTTCCGTCACTGTCATACAATTCCTCATGCATGCTTTCCTGTTCAATGTGCTCAACGCGTCACCGTCCTGTAGGATTTGATTTAAACGATTTTGCCATTTGATCCTCGGACGTCCACGTCTCCGAGTAACATTCCTCTCAGCTGTGGAGTTGTCGGCAAGGAATAGGCCTCCCAATCTTTTCTTTTTTCGAATGACCAGCAAAATACAGGAATCTGTCAAACTTCACCTTATAAAACATCCAATACTTAAAATATGTTTTATGGGCTTGAAGAGAATAATTTGCATGTTTATTACATGCCATCAGTCTGTCGACTACCCCACATATAGAAGATGCCTAGACGGTAAAATAAGCAGGCAATTTTTTTAAGACTGAATGAATGATGCTCAGATTTAGATTTTATAGTGGAGAAAGAAAAGAATAAAAAGTATTGCCGAAGAATTCATATATTTTTAGTGAACGGTAGTTTAATAGTTCGATTATTTGTTTTTTTTTTTAAGTCTAAATTAGTGATGCTGGAAGATCAAGAGAATACGGTAAGATACTTATATGGATCAAAACCTTCCCAGAGCGCGAGCCACGCTAAACTCTGGGGCAGTTTGATCAAAGAAATTGATAATATTTTCTTTTTTCTGGTTTTATTATTTAGTAACCATAAGTAGGTACATGTGGGAATAAATATCCATTATGGATGTATATGTTAGATAAAAATGATAGTTTGGACATGTGTAAAGAATGAAAGAGAACATGATGACTTAAAATATATGCGTAAGTGTATGGCCGAGGGATAGGATGTTATAGGTATAAAATTTACACAGTGTAAAAAGTTTTTTTTTTTTAATAATAACAGGTGTAGTAGTAGGCAATCACCCTCTCTGTTTCATAAATTAACAAATATAGTACACAAAATTTGTGATCGATCCTAAAAAAATTGACAGTTCTTATTCTGAAATATTTACCACTAAGCGGTGTAACCAGTTTCGAAAATACGATGAATAAAAAAAAATTACTGGTGATGATAGTTACTTTTCTCTGAGCGAAACCCTGTTTTAAACTAGTAAACCGGTAATAAGTTTCTTGTAAAAAATACTGTTTACGTAGATTAGTAATAATTATCTTTACGATCGGTTATTTAGAAAATATTGAATCGTTATTGATGTTTATGAAGGTGTAAATATATCCGTTAATTACACTTAAAACTTCAAGTAAATTATTACAATTGCTCGATAAATTTCCCATTCTAGTTTTAAACGTCAGTATTTGTGTAAACCTACCCTAATTTTCTAGCCAATTAAGCATCAAGAATCGCGTCAACACCGAAATACAAACATTTTCAGTTGCTGTCCGAAATTCGGTTATGGTTACACTCGGGCCGAAAATTAGTATAGACCTGGGATAAATTACGGTTTTGACAGAAAAAAGGATTTTTATCATAAGACTAAAAATAATGCTTTTTATATCGATTCAACTGAAACAATCATATTTGTAAAATATTTGTTTGAATATAGTTCATAAATATGATTAATGCAAATATCTCATCCCTTTTTATTTTATTTTTACAAAAATAATAAACGTATACAGTGAGTTACATCCACCACATAATGAGAATATTAATTTTTGTATAAAATATCAACCTAAAATTCTTAAAATGGATGCCTATTTGTACTTTAAACATATTTCTGTAGCAGATGGGTTAGTTGGAAGATATCGCTTGTGCGATAAACTCGCACAAGCGATAGTATCATTTATTTGTATCACATTGTTATATAACTTGGTAATTATGTATGCTTCTTATTGTGCAATAAAGTTTATTATTATTATTATGTCGAAATTCGGATCCGGTTAGCAAACTGTAAGATACGGGAATGTTCTGTGTAGAGTATGTTATTGACGTCTCGCTTTTTTCCCTTCAATTTAATTTATGTGTTTGGTTCATTACGGAAGATTACGTGAATTGCTTTATAAATAACTTCTCTAGCGCGTTAATTGTTCATTATACTCTACCCTTGCGTGATTTAATTATGCGTTACAGAACCAACTAAGAAACTAATAAACTCCAAACTATGTAGGTGAAAGAAAAGTATGGCAATTTAAACGTATGGAAGTTCTTACAAATTTTTACTTTTAATGATCTATTCAAATACGTGAATATCCTACCGAGATAAGCATACATGCCAAAAAGTTTGATATTTCAAGTACACTTATTACCTATTATTATTCATAAAAAATTGCATATTTTGTATTATTCTCTAACTTTGCAACTTTCTTCTTCCAATTAATAACACAAGACAATAACAATATTTCGCATTAAAATTTATTAAGTGCTTTTTGAACAGTGTGCGAATAATGACATTTTCCAAAATTCAAAAATGATTTCACTTATTTTAGAGGCATTAACTATGTAACAATTACGAGACATTTTCAAATAAAATATTTAAACTTGAATCACTATGTTTATTTGTTACATTAATTTAAATTACGCTATCGCGATTTCAGTGCACTTGCACCATTGACGAGCTTTTTGAGTCTTGAAAAGCTCGTCAATGGTGCAAGTGCACTGAAATCGCGATAGCGTAATTTAAATTAATGTAACAAATAAACATAGTGATTCAAGTTTAAATATTTTATTTCAAAAATGATGTTAAAAAATTATTTTTTAAGTACAAAATGATATTTATATCGTTCTCGTTCTCGAACATGGCATAACAAAATTATCATTTCTCTCTTCTATCGCAAATTAATGAAATGAAAAGCTTAAAGTACGAGAAAATAAATCAATACACATAGACAACTACCTATTAACAAAGCTGAAACATACACAACATTAATAAATAAATATAAACTTTTGGCATTAAACACACAAACAACAATCAATCAGCTTAAGATATAACATGTCAAAAAGGAACCCTTTTACGATACAACAACAATATCTTCAAACCCACCAGAAATATTATAAAATGAATGAGAATATTATATAAAATAAGCGATTAACTGGATAATTAAGTACGATCCAATATCCGGTTAGACTTTGGCGTCAGCCTGAAAAATTCACTATTATAAGCAGTATTGAGTAAAAAATCGTAGTCGCACATATAAATTAGCTGGAGCGATATTATCCAGAAAACACTCGGATCGTCTGTTCTGGATGTTTTTCGCATGGTTCAGGACAGAGTGAGATTACTCAGAAAGTTGACTGCAGCTACCATACTCAAAAGTGAAAAAAGGGATAAGAGAGAAAGAGGAATATCCAACGTGTCGCAAGATTCAGGGGATCATGATAAAAATTGCACTATTGATCAGCTTTTTTGAGACGGTCTAATGACTGTTAAAAAACGTCAATGCAAGATTATTTGAAATCATCGTCATTCTAAATACTACAGCCGGATTTTCGGGAAAATTCATGACGAATTCAGTTCAGATTGAGTTAAACTGTCTGCAGGAAAATAAGGTATAGTGAAAAATAAATAAATAAAACGATTTCTAGGATTTTTTGTTACATAAACACATTATTAAAAAAAATAACTTAAAGTGTCTTTCTTGTACATTATCGATAAATCGTTTGATCTGCAATGATCAAACTCGTATTTATTTTGGAATAGGCACTAATAAAAATATTGGTTGTCCGTTTCTTTTTGATATTGGTATTCGATTCAGTTTCACTTTAGGTATATACCGATAAAATACCGGATAATGACTCAATATCCGGATAAATAATCGGATATACATTTCATATCTCACTATAATGTACCTACATGTAAAATGGCACCAGAATCTTTGATATACTATTCTTAAACTCTGTACAAAAGTTGGATACTGGAATAAATAATGTATACTCAACGTCGGACGGCTGACGATAACAAAATAACACCAAATGATATCAATAGAAATACCAAAATGTCCCATCAAATATCATTTAAATATATATTATTTTCCAGTTTCACAACTGTCGTTCTTAAATCTTCGCCAACGTAACATCGTTCAAAAGTAGCGATCGTCAATTTTTACACAACAGGAATGTGACAACATTAATTAAAACATCGATTTATTTATTTTTACGATGATCACATTAATTGAGATAATAATATGAATACAATGTCACACTGAAGAAAAATGTTGCTCCAAGGGAGTGCTCAAGATTTAGCGATCACAGAACAAATATTTTCGGGGAATAAGGGAAAAGAAAATATGGAAATATGCCTTATTTTCTATGCAGTATCGTTAGATATTTAAAGGGGACCATTCAAAAAATTTAAAATTATTTGCTTAAGGTCTTAAACGGACTTCCATTAGTCACGTACTGTCATCTTTATAATTATTATCCCGTTTTCATGCCGCATTCCTACAATATGTCTAAGTCGCGTTATTTGAAAATTTGAACCTCTCAAGACATACTATTTATTTTATTGATTATCGTATTATATGAAATGAAAAAATACTATGTTAATATTACGACATTGAACTACTATGAAAAAAAAAACAACACTGTATCACTGTAATGACGGAAATACCAATCGAATTTGTCTTTCCGAATCTCATTCTTATTAAGTAAAGTATAATTAATAATAAATGAGGTAAAAATCACGCATCAACGATGGAATAATCGTTTTAAAAACATTATCACCTCTTTAAGCGACATCGTTGACAGGACGCAGCTTTCTGTTTTGTAGCTTTATTGCGATCACTACAACGATAAAGCGCGTGACGAATAACGACCTAACGGATAAACGAGACTAACGGATTGCTATGCAACGAGTCGTTCGCATTAATTACATTTTAAACTTTGCTCTCCGAGTGATTTATAGCCTGTTAATGTGATCTATGCGTCAAACACGAAGCTTTTTCGAATATAAATCGCGTTGAAACTTTTTTTGTTCACCTTCTCATTAAGATGAGAAATATGGTGAGTTTATTATTATGTTCTTTTTTCATAGCCACACAAGTTGTTCACAGATTTGAATATTATGAGATTGATTTGTTTTATTATTTGATTTTGTTTATTTATTCTCTACGACAGCATAATATTATGCATCATCCGGAATCTGAATGTTTTAAAACGTTTTGGCTTCATCACTTTTTTTATTATTCATTGAACCACTGACATCAGAAAAATTATAAGGTTCATTAATAGAATTTTATCGACATTAACATTTCATCTTCAGTAGATAAAGAATTCAATACAATGGATAAACATCATCTTTTTATCTCAATAGGTAACGAAAAATATAACAAAATAACTTAATTTGTAAAGCGGTCGATGTGTGGATGAGTTATTGAGAACTACTGGCATAAACTTTGAGATTTTTACATTAAAAACTTATTCTTTAATCTGGGTTTATGTAGATATTCTTATTCTAAGAAAAAAGTTTGAATTGTAAAAGTAGAGAATATCTGCAGCGTGAGTTAAACTATGAATCTTCCATTTTAATTTCCATTATGCAACCAACCACATCGGTTTATTACAAACCAAAATATAAATTAAAGTCAGAGAGGATATTAAACGAAGCAAATAAAGAAAAAAGTTGACACCGTAAAAAGGTAAAAAAAATACACATAATCACATTCTAGAATAAGTCTCCGTCTCTTTTCAGGATGTTCGAGTGTCCTGTAAAAGGCAGGTAGGTATTTATATAAATCACGTATTAAGTTATTTTACATCTTCAATTCTACGATGAGGTATGCATCTCAAAGATGATTGAGATGCATACCTCCTAAATCATCAACCAATACCTCCTAAATCATCAAATGCATTCACTCCCACCCTATCGCCCTCTAACCATACATTATATTTAAATAAGGTAAGAAGAATATTTGCACTTAGTTTTCAACTACCTACTCGTTAATGACACTAACGTGTCGAAACCGGTCGCGGAATTTAATTTTTTTTTTTATAAAAACATAGTAAGAGAACTCGTTCGTAAAATCATGTCTTTACTTTTTTACTGGCACCGAGAGAAGTTTGCATGTTTAAAATATGTAGGTAGTTGGTCCGTTGGCTACCCCACTTATGGGAAATCCCGTGATGTTATGAATGAAAATATTCTTGAGTAATAAGTGAATACATTTATTCATAATGTTATTTACAAAAAAAATCTAAGTTTAAATTCTAAATAAAATGTATAGGACTGTTGTATGTTATAATAAACATTTATCATAATTATTTATATTCATAAAACGGGACGTTTATCTGTAGTTATTTCAGACTTAATATTAGTAGGTATATAATAACACTAGTATAAAGAATTCCCTATCCTCTGATGTGATCTGGTCTGGTGGACGTCTGTTCTGTTCCACAAAACCACAACAGCTGTTTCTGGACCAAAAGAAGATAAGACGGAAGCCCGACGCAACACAATCAGTACAATATAGTTAACACATTCGACCCTCGACAATACGAAACTTGGTAAACCAAGAGTTAAGAAAATTTTAATACGTCAGAGAAAAAAAATAACCTTATGCCTATTTGAAATAAATATTGACAACTTGAAGATGACATTACAAATGATTTTTTATACCAATAGAATTATCAATTTTATTTTGTGAATTTAAGACAAGTTTTCACAGTCAAGATAGTAATGTTTCAAACTTAAAATGCGAACAACTCATTTCCTATAACTCGATTTTTGGGCGATCTCAATGCAGATTGATATTTCAAATTTTTTAACTGTATGTAAAAAGTATTTTTAATTAATGATTGCATCTCACAAAGCTTATTAACTGTCACACTATTCCAGTTGTATTTTACTCAATTAGCACCAGCTGACCATAGGCAAATATTCAATAAACTAGGAATTTCGTGAAATTAATATATTTAACATCTTAAATTGAGCCACCCATCCTGAATGTCTTAATTTATTGTTGACACGGAGAAGACAGCAACCTCACTTGTGTGATATGACATGATGAGATAGTAGTAGTAGAAGTAGTAGATCTCACTTAACGATTATTTGGGGCACGCTTTGAAAGTTTGATTATCGTAGTTTAACTGTAAAAAATGTAAAGAATATTACAGAAATAGAAATATGTCTGAAATCATCTGACTTATACTTTCTTAGGTGTATATAGTTAATTCTGTAATAGTTATATCTGCAGATGTATTATAATATTTTAATGCCTTTGAGATGAGAGTCTGGTAATTATTATTAGGTATTATGTAATAACTAGTATAATCTTCAAAGCGTATGATTAATAACGTTCCTCTTGGGGACACAATGAAGTAACAAACTAATCTCTTATATTTGAAGCCATTTAAAAAAAAACTGATTTTTTACAAAGAGAATCCATAGTTCATATACTGTACTGTCTTTTTGAGACCCCGGACAACGAAATGTTAGTGTTAATTAGTCTAGTGAGTGAATATCAGGATAATTTTTGAAACCATTTGAAACTATTTATCTATTTATTGTATTGTACAAACCTGCGTTCAAAGCTCGAAATTTTATGAGTAGGTATAAAAAATATTATGTTTTTAAGAATCTTTCCTCATAATTTTCGTCAAATCGATATTACATTAACATTCTTAAATACAACGAAACGAAATAATAAATAAAATAAACAAAGTTGTAGGAAGTGGAATAAAATAATTACACAAACAAACTCCTCCTTACCTTATATTAATTTATTCTTCGTAAAAGGCTGTCTTAGCAGACCAGATGTCAGTGCTTTCAAGCATTTATAAATACTATTATTTCTGACGAAACATCTTTTAAATTATCAAAATTAAGCTCGGAAGAAGTTTCTTTTTAATGAACTTTGTTAATCTAAAAAGAAAACATAATCAAGATATTAAACTGGTAGGAAACTATTTATGTTCCTTGAACAAGTAGCTTATTAGTAAAAACTTCCTACATTTTTGTTAATTTTACAAAAATGCCTTTCACATACCATTACTACCTACTGCTTTACCATCACGGAATATCTCACAAATGGGGTAGCTAGCATACCAGCTGCGTGTAATAAATATGCAAGCTGCCATTACCATGCTCGCTGAAAACTTGCAGAATAGAGAGAGAGGTAAATTGAAGCAAGTGTTTCTTTCTATTATAAATTATTGACCACGAGAGGGACGTCTTTTGACTTATCAGGTCATTATCAACCTCTTGTGATAAAAAAAACATTTGTTTCAATTTACCTATTTACAGAATTTTACTACGTGTTCACTGACACAATTAATAGACAGAAAGTATAACAGTAAAACAACGAAATTAAGAAGTTTAAAGACAGAGATAAAAATGAACAGTCATAATGGAAAGTATAATATAATAATATAATATTTCACAATACCTTTGGCTACTGTGAAGATGAATATTCTGCGATTGAGGTGTGATCTATTATTAATTTTGAATCCATTTCAATTGATGACGTGTCTTCGATCACCTGTCAACAAAATAAAAGAAATCATATTACAATTGTGTTCAATCAGACATGATAAGACATGATACATAACATATAAATGAACATAGTAAAATATACCTAATATATTATTGTAGAAGAGTTTTGCGCATGACGTTTTCTATGGACAGATATAATATTCCCTAGGGATGACAAAACGATATAACAATCTTAGTATAGTTGCTATTTAGGAGAGATAACATACTGTGAGGTATATTATCTGTCCTAAATACCATTTTTTAAGACACGGAGAAGATAACCTGTAAGTTTATTGTTTGCAGTAACCTGGGAATTGGATAGAAAACGGACACGATGCATGTTAAAATATAAGTCAAAATCACTCTGCCAATAATAAAATAATAGGTATTCATATTGGGTGCTCTACATCTCAAATCAATTATTTGATCATTTATTTATTCATGACTAGTTAAACATACTTGTTACATTTTTTATCATAATAATATTATGCTATTAAAAATCGACAGCAATATGTAATATATTTCGATATCATTTTGCACTCTTAACACACCAAATCACTTTTAAAATAGATATACAATATTATGCTTTTACTGGAAAGGAAGTAGATCGGGAGCGTGATTAGAACCACAGATTTTTCGATTTAAAGTCCTAGACTTCACCATCAGATTATCAATCAAATCTAATGAATAGGAAAGAGGATACTTATACCTAGGCCGAATTGGCATACACCGCAAAAACGAATCATGTTTTAAAAGTATAGTACATAAACACATAATAAGATTTGAAATCGATACATGATTTCTTGAAGTTATAAAAAAAGGACTCGGTGCTTTAACATCAATAACTCCATTTTATTACGAAAACTAATCATTCGACACTTTTGTTGACTTTTATTGTCTGAGTAAAAAAAAATCGACGAATTTGAATATATATAAAAAAATTACAGTGTTCTAAAGTTATGTTCATTATCTGTTTCTTTATTGCCTACTTTCCAGGCTAACTAAACAATATGCATTAAAAATTCAGAAGGATATTAATCCGAAATTCAATAAATATCTTTTAGAAATTTTGATTGGTACAGGATACTTTAATCAAGAAACTTTACGAAAAGGAAAAATTAGTGAATGTCAATAGAAAATATATAGGTACACGAACATAAATTTACTTGCGTAAATTTTTCACATAGGTACAATGCTATTGTAATATGGATTTAGAACCTTTTTATTTTCGGGCTTTGATAAGTGTTAATAATAAAAATTGTATCGTTCATGCGGTGCCTTGAAAACACGATTATATTATAACAATCCTAGACATAATAATAAGTATAAAAGCCTCCAGAGATACTCATAACTATAGCCAGAAATAACTACATACATACAACGTGTTATTATTTATTATTTGTATCAAACCGAAATTGGGTTAAAAGTTGTTGGACAACGGACAAAGACCGAAAATTTACGAAATTTAAAATATCTATATTATCGATTTTTTCAAGGTGTTTGATTGTGCTAACCTGATATAGAGAGCAGTAAAAATAATTACTAATTAACGTATTTTTTGCAATGCACTAGATATGGAGGTAATTTAAATTTAATCAAAGTTAATTTAACTTTTAACTACGTAAAAAAGTAACTTTTAAGTATGTAAAAAAGTTTCAATAGGTATCAATACTCATCCTGAGTGAAAGCATTTTTGTTTACGTTGTCTCCTAATGATTTTTTTTTTAATTTCACAATTGCAATAAAATAATATGTTAAATAAAAAGGTTAAAAACTCAACAGGTACGTTGACAAAAAATATTTTAAAAGAATTGAAGTAATATCAAAAATAATTTTCGGTATTTAGTCAATTTCGGGCTTGATCACAGTGCAATACAGATACAAAGTATTTTTTCTTTTGTAATTTATAAGCAGTGATTACTACCGTCTCAGAAATGTTAGATTATGTTATTATGAGTGATAAATGTCCGATACGAACATCGAACCGGGCGAAATAAAAAAAAATATCTAAACAACAATGAGTAATAGTTTATAATACCTACCTAAATTATATACATAGTGCTTTAACAGGTTAAGAATATGTACATTGAAGTATGAGATGTTAGGTTGTATGAAGTTATAAACGGGCGTTACTTTGGATTATTCGGGCGGTATATCTATGTATAGTCGAAATAAATTGGTACATTCTATGTAGGTATTATATATATTATGATTATATGATTGGATCTTGGCATTAAATTTTCAAAAAAAAAGGTAAACATAATTTTTAAAACTGTTTCAATTACTTATATCATAAATGTTTATTTTTTATTTTGTAACTTTGAAAAATTGCATTAAATAGGTGTGCAAAATGTATCAGATTACTGAATCAATAAATCCTATATTAAGATCACTCAGCCAGAATCCCCTATCAATATTTAAATAAATACATATAAGGTATCAGCCCTGTACAATACAACCCTAATACATCGTTCCTATGAAAACGATATCAGAGCGCAAGGAATGTCGTGGAAAGAGGTGACGCAATTGGCGCAGAGACGCTGTGAATGGAGGAGGCTGGTTTCCGCCCTGTGCTTCCGAGAGGAGCGTTGAGGGCGATGATGATGATCAGCCCTGATGTTGCCGATTCCTTAGCGAATACGGTAGGCGTCTTTATAGTACACTGATAAAAATACTCACGAGTCATTGGTACGTACTATCAGATTAGGACCAGAGATAGTACAAACGATTCATAAGTACGAATCTATATTATAAACTTTTCGCAAACAAATCATTGGTAAATTTAACAACAATTTGTTTGCGAAAAGTTAATATTATAGATTCGTACTAATGAATCGTTTGTACCTACTCTCTCTGGTCCTAATCTGACCATGATTCGTTGTGAACTTTCGTTAGTATATTTCTCAGTGTATGCGTTGTACACACGTTTTTGTTAAACAAAAACAACAGTGTCAATTTCATATCTGAAAATTATATAAATAAATACCCACATTACACATAATTATAAGTTGAGCAGATTAATTCAGCACTAGGATTTGAAATTGGGATCTTCTGAATGAAATTCAATTAATTAAAATACAATAATAAAATGCTGTCAGATAATTCAACAAACAAAATTTACTCTCAACATTTCTATTCCCGTGACTAAACTAAAATTCTTAAAAACTCAAACATCACCCACAAACAAGGAGTGAGTACTTATATTATAAATATATTTTGTTCTCTTTGAATAATACAGGTCGATGATTGTACAAGTAAGTGACGTGTATCTATTGGTTCAAGTAATAATATAATAATGAAGTATAGAATGTTAAATGTAAAATATTCCCATGACCGTTCTAAAGTCACTTAGTATAGATGCTACAAGAACAACAAGTTGTCGAAGAATAAAGTAGTGACCAACCGAAATACCGGTTACAGTTTCGGCTATCTTCGGCTAAATTACAAGTTCTGCTGTCGAATAAAAATTTGAGTAGACCGAAAAATCTGTTTACATTGGCTTCTAAAGTATTATCAAATTAAAACCGAGAGAAAATAATATACTTATAGGTAATTACAAGCAGTGTTTTTTCAATGCAAATCAAAAATAGTTGAATTTCAAAATCATTGGTCTTCAGGCTTAAAAATAATAAAAGAATGATAAAATAATTATTTGTAATTTTGTGTGCACTCGCTCACCATGTGTGAATTCGATGCGATGTCGTCAGAAGCAATCAAATTATCCTCACTTTTAACTATTGTGAAAAAAAATATTCGTTAAATTTCATCAAAATTTTTATTTTATTGTGACGGACTTCGAATAAGTGAAAAAAAAAACATGTGCAAAAAAAAGTAAAACAGCGAGAAGTATTTTGTCAAAATGAAAATAATTGCCTCACAATATTAAGACGTAATAATATTGGCGTAAATTTTTAGTCGAAAATACAAATACCTAAATGCCGAAAACCGGTTACGGTTTTTATTGAAAAGACGAAGTCCGTCGGACACTAGAATGAAGTTATCTACGCTAATAACAATGGACACCATACTCTAGACGAGAGATGAACGACAACAAAAAACAACGAATCATGTTGTTTGATGTTTTACCTGTTAAAGAAATCTTCGACGATAAATTTACTATTTTTTTACTTACGAATTACTTATAAAGACATAATATTTACTTGATCACGTACTTTATTCTGATATGCGTATAAAACATTCGTCTTGTTTGTTTTAATAACTCCATGATGGATAACTTATCAAAAAAAAAACAAATATAAATCTATTCATTATATTACCATCATTAGGTACATTTGCTGCTAGTGAGTAACTGATTTTCATTCTGACAGTCGGTGTGGCGCGGAGGTAACGCTCTTGCCTTTGAGTCATGAGATCTCGGGTTCGATTCCTGGCCAGGACAAAACGAAGAATGATCTTTTTTAAATTGTTCTGGATATGGGTATATATGAGTTTAGTGCATTGTAGGTAAATTGTACCCATAATATAATATTCATATTTTGAGTCTGGGACTAGTTCAATTTGTGTGATTGGTGTATATATGTTATGTTATGTTATATTTAATAAAAAAAAACTCAATATTTCTTATTGGACATAGGTATTATGTTTGTAATGTTTTCAGCTTAGAATCCGATGCTCAAATCTACTACGGCTTATTTTGCATATAATTATTACAGCAATAATTTGCTTACTATGAGATGTTTGGGAAAGCCAATGTTTTTTTTGCTTTTACCTTTTTACATAAAGCCAATGTTTCAATGTTTCTTCTCTTCTAACACCTGCACGGTATCTCCTACAAGGAAATATCTAGTAGAAAAACTGCACGTAAGGAACATAAAGTTCATTCTTTCAAAACATTTAATCTATCTATTTTTTAAAAGCATGTACTTAATGTTTTGTTATTTAATATTATTTGAACAACAATTAGTTAAAAGGCAATTAACAATTTAATTATAGAATTACTCTCAACGTAATAATGTATCCAACATTTTAAAAGAGGCGTGTTTGAACATGGAGAGTAAGGTTTAAAATAGGATAAAAGAGTTGTTTTAAAAAGTCGTGCATGTAATTTGATCTCTCACGAGTTGATAATTAAAATAAGAGGATGTTGATATGTATTGAAAATGTAGAAGAGAAGAAGTATCGACATCAGCATTAGCATTATCTAACAGCTAACTGATAAACAATAAGAGAAGCTCGTAGAATTAAATCACGCCTTACAAATGATAGACATGGAACGGAAACGATCGCTACCCATCGTATTGAAAACAGAGGCGTTATTACTCTTTCTATCTACATATCTACCAAAGACATCCACCAACATGCTGGACGAAAACAATAGAGCAAACAAGTCCAGCTTCTATGATAGGGCTTTTGGCGTCGCAGGACTCGTCATCTGGAATCGACTCCACGAGGACCTCCGTAAAAGCCAACCGATAACAACGTTCAGGAGCAAGTTGAAAACATCGCTCTGTTAACATAGTTTCCCGCGCCCTTGAGATGCATGCTCCATTTAACATGCCTATCGTAGAATTACTTGGATACGTAGCCGGCGACGTCGCCATGGTCCATGGTGTATGGTGTCCCGTTAAGGGATGACACTAAGCTTTTCTCATAAGTGATTATAAATGTGTGTAGTAAAATACAGTTAATCGTTTGTGTGCTAATGAATATGAAAAAATCAGTATGAATCTCATTGCTAAATTGAAGATCCAACAATGTACGTGGTGTTATACGAATGCCCGGATTGTGTAGGACCACTCGAAAAAAGATCATTTGTCGAAAAAAATGCAAAAATAAGTTATTTTCTAAGAAAGCAATAAACAACGTAATTTTTTCATTTATTTAAATTGCATACAACAAACTTTACCAACTTCATCACCGACATCAAAAATTTAGTTGATGCCTATAGATTTTATATTGATGTTCAAGCATACATAAATTCAAATTTATTTTTAATTGTTCACTAGTACCTATTAACATTGAAAGCAATCAGTATTTTCTTGATACAAATTTGTTGAAAATTATTTCATAACTATTTAAATACACCATCACAGCGTCTGTTTCTCCCACAAATAGACAGACTAACTGTATATAAATTATTTGGACGTTTGACCGCATTTCCTCTCATTTGATACACCACTGACCATGAGTTAGTAAACTCTTGTTTATACATTTAGACCAATGCACGATTTTGTTACGTAAATTAATTCATAGTACATCTGACTGTCAATATCAAATTCGGCTCGCCGGCAAAACAAATCGAAATATTTGAAAATAGGAATAGCCCTTAATTTTTATGTTTATTCATTTATTCTTTTTGAATGCTATCATTATACATACAACAATAATTACAAATCAACATAGAAAATAATTATTGAGATGATTTTTAGTGATTTCTTTCATCTAACCACGTCTGATAACTGCCTTTTACAGAACACATAAAAATTTAGAGAAAAGAGTGAGGAAAAAATTATTTGTTGGTGACTTTACGGAAAAAAACAGTTATCCATGTGCCAAACACTAAAGAAATTGTTTCCCCTTCGTTTTCAGACATGTCAAAGTTAATTTGGTATAGGTTTTAAAAAATATATAAAATAAACAAAAAAAATACAAAAAATTGGGAGGAGTTAAAAATCCTAATAGGCGTGTCCATAAAAATGGGCGGAGTTTGGAGTCACTGATGCGAATAAACCCATTTGAATGTAATTGTTCTAAGTCTATTGTTTTGATTCAACAAATGCTATAAACAATGCATACATAGGTAAGTATTTTAATATAATTTTATATGTGTTGAATTGCTTGCTAGGGATATAATATTTGTCAATAGATTTATAATATTCATGATAACAATGTACATGTACCTACCTACTGTTTAATAAAATTTAAAAAAAGAAAAAGTGGGATATTCAGTAGGTAAACTAATGCAAGGCTTCCAAACTTGTTAGTATCCCGATGTCTGTCTAGGCCTATTTAAATAATGTAGACTAGAACAGTGGTTCCCAAAGTTGGCCGAGCTCCACCCATCTAACAAAAATTTCCAATCTTGGAACCCACTTTTTAAGTTTTTTTTACAAAGCTATTTCAATGGGAAGGACGCATTTATTTCCGAGTTTTCTTCAATTCTTCATTAAAGTTTCAGCATCACATTAGGACCCATTCAATATTCGCTGTGGGTCTCGAGCACTAGTTCGGAAAATACTGAACTAGAGCATACTTTGAGAGCGTTCAATGGTGTATTTTGGGTTTTACAGTGTCTCCATAAAACATAACATTTATGACATTTTTATTTCAGCAACGAGGTATGCCGCTCGTCCCGAATATTTTATATTTTGATGGCGCGTAGATGATATATGCATGTTTATAATATACAGTTAGCCTACTACACAATTGGGGAGTTTGCCGCGATGGTATAGATAGATAAAGACAAACAGGTATTTTCTACTCAGTTTGTCTGCAGGTGAATGCTTATTTTCATAAAACACAAAATACACTAAACGAAAATTGTACCCGCGTCTGACCAAATAAAGAAATTAAGCAGTATTAACACTCGAAACGAAGGCATGATCTTTATGTGAAAAAAAATCGCGATACGGTATAAATCTATATAAAAAAAAGGTTTGAAGACTTAATTATGAGTAATAATACACGGAGATAATATGGTTCAAAACATTTTTAATTGAGATGGAACAATGGAGCATCATTAAGAATGACCCATGGCGTTCTGGACCGGTCTCAGCCACACAGCATTAATATACAATATGTCGCGGGCCAACAAAGATTATCCGGCTCTTCACCAAAATTTCTAAGTACTTTTTTTGAACTGAGTTTGTATTGAGCACATATACCTACATTCTCAATTTACTATTCGGAACGAACAATATTATGCATGTGTCATTAAGGGTAGAGATTTTATGATTAGATTTATTTTTTCATTTTATTAGTACGCGTCCAATTTCATTTTATTAGTACGCGTCCAATGTTTGAAAATACTTATCACAATACAGCGAAGACACCTTCTTTGCTATGATTTCTTTTAATTTTTAGACTTGTGCTATTGAATAATTATTTATTTTCTAAGAAGAATACGGCAGATAATAAAATAAATAAACTATTGAATGGGAAAAAGTGTTTGATATAAAAAAAAAATTTAGGATTATAAGCATTTGAAGCTTTTCCTTAAGATATGTATGGAAAAGATGATTAGTTTTGTAAGTAAATATGTAATATGATGAAAAATAAATATTTTCCATTTGTTCGCAAGCTTTTTGGCGCAATGACTGATTATTTCGTTTACCTACCACTCTCATACCAGAATAACAATACTGTAATATTATGAAATCTACATCGTTTGAAATCTCTTTTATCTTGCTCGCATCAATTGTGTTTTATATCAATGGTGCGATAGAGAAAGAAGTGGCGGTATTGTTAACATAATAATATTATAATGTTAGGGTATAGTCCCGCGATGGTCCGAATGTTGTTGTAGAAGGGACACTGTTGTAAAATAAAACGAAATCACAAAAGTCGTCGTCCCTAAAATGTGAAAGTCCGCTTTTTATAATATAAATTTCTTGATTTAAAACAGATTATTTGAAATATTTAGAGCAATAATCACAATGTTCAGATAAAAAATATTTGCACTTTATACACCCAATGTGTAGTCCCTACGAAGTAAAATGCCAAAGAAAAAGGAATATCAAAAAAAGGGGCAGTAACTACATAGAGAAGAGAAAGATTTTCCTCCGCGTCTTTTCAGTTACATCATCAACGAAAGATACATATTTCTTATCAATTCATATAAAACAAAACATCTTAACTAATCTATACCCTTTTTAAAGTTCCTCACAAAAGCACAGGGCAAAAAACAGCCTCCTCCACTTTGAGTATCTTTGTGCAAACTGAGTCACCTTTTCCCATGTCGTTTCTTTCGGTCTGATAGTATTGTCAAAGAAACAAAGTATACTAAAAGAGTGATGTCCAGGCCGATTGTCCAGAACTGCTTTACCTTTACATTTGCCTGACGATGAGAGCGGGAGCTTTCGAAAATGTTTGGATCTAGACAACCAACACATTAAAAATGTTCTAATAGGAGTATCATTTTATAAAGAAAGTAATTAATATAGGCATTCCCAGATTCAGACTCTGCCTGGTGAGATCTCTTAGTGGAATAAATAAAGTGTGCATTTTCGTCTTACTAATTATTTATTGAAAATGAAATATTTTTTCATGAACCAAACCTAACCTAACCTTTAACGTATTATTGTTAAAATTTTGTAAAAATGGATTACGTTTTTATTGTGTTTAACCAAGAGATAAACATAAGTAAACAAGTGAATAAAAACTTTTTGTATATGGGTTAGTTGGAAGATATCGCGCTTCTGCGATAAACTCGCCCATTGCACAAATTTATTTGTCTGGTTCTGCAATGTTTGTGTTTTAATAATGTTTGTTTTTTTGTGCAATAAAGATTTTTATTATTATTATTATTATCTTCTTAAAATAATTACAAATATAGATTTAGTGGGTACCTACTTATCATCAAAGTAGATTGTAAAATAGCTATTTTTAGCAATTTTTATAGGTTTGTAAATCTAAAATCGTAACACTTTTACAGCCGATGTAAAAGCAATATTTATAGCTCGTTGTAAAAAATGAATATGGTGATAGGCTTTAGGTTATATAGTTTAGGATTATATTATAATATAACTTATGTATTATCATGTATTTACAAATGTAATTTGATGTGTGAGATAATATCAGATTCAAGAGACAAGGTAATCTGCGAGTTTTATGTCGATAAGCCCGTATCAAATTATATTATACAATCTAATAAGTAAATTATGGAATGATATCGTAAAAATAAAGCCAATATTTGGCATAGCAAATAGACGATAATACAATATCTGGATTCATGTACAAATTTTTAAAATGACAGATTTTAATTATGTTTAGGGTTTCCGTACTTTTTCAAAGTTTTAAATTAATTTATCTTTTACTTTCTAGCAATATTATAGAATAATGTAATTAGTCGTGAACGAAAGAGATCTGTAAGAAATCCGATTTCACGTTCGAAGTCTGAAATCTAAGAACAATAGTCTTGTAATTTTATAACTTAATTTGATCCCTTTAGTTTGAGTTGGATTAATATTTTCTTAGTAAATAGGTATATCTTTTAGATTCAACCATTTCATTGAGTTATTTGACTTATTTTAGATCACTCATTAGAAGTGTTGAAATGGTGAAAAAAAAAAAATTAAAATTTATTGGCATCAAAATATGCGGTATACAAGTATATGTCTACAAAAAGTCCAAAAGACGGGCATTACTTTATTAAAAATAAAATTAAATAATAAATACATAAAAATAGAAAATACACAGGTAGATGTTGAGTTCGTCGGTAGCCTGGAGGTAGGGTCTCGGCCTCCAGAACAAGGGGTCCGTGGTTCGATCCCAGGTGCCGGCAAACTCCCCTTCCACGGCACAAGCTTTTAGCTTAGTGTGAAAGGTGCATAAGGTTGTATTTGGGTTTATAACAAAACCCAGATATATCTTTTTCAAAAAAAAAGATAAAAAAATAAACTTTATTCAATTCAATTCAATCAATAATAATAATTACAAACATAGAAAATCTGAGACAATCTAAGACATTAAAATAATAAGATATTAAAAAAAACTATACCTAAATGTAATGTATAATATATTTTTTTAAATTTATTTATTTATTTCAAACTTAAAGTTACAGCTTATATAACATAATAAACGAAACAATAATAGTGCAAAATTAAAGCCAATTACAACTTGAGTTATATAATACAAAATATAGACAAGATAAAAAATAAAAAGTACCTAGGTACTTCTGAGCAATAATTAAAAGTACGAAAAATAATTGAGCTTTTTTGTGAGATTATAATAAGGTGAAACATTGATAGGTAAAGCATCGAGATAAAACATCATCTTATATAAATGTTGCAATACCTACCACATATGTTATGAAGTACGTTTATGAAATAACAATGGAATAATAAAAAAGTAAAAGAGTTCGAGAGAAAGAAACAACGGCCATAGTAAGTACACCAATACAATACAATAATAATAATATTGTAGAGTCATAGGTATGTATAATATGACATGTATGTATCTAGCTATGTATGTATGTATTCACTTCTAAAGTCGATATTTCAAAATGCCCTTAAAGCGATCCTTATTATCAATTTTGTCTTTTATGCTTACATTATAAACCTCAACTTATCACGAGTATTTTGTAAGGGGACATAGTGTGGCTTTCGAAAATAAATAAATAAATAAAATTATATTGCTAAAATATGTACCTACTATGAGGCATGCGTTTACAAAAATACTAAACGGAATAAGCATTTTTTTCTAGCCAACCCGAAAAAAACAAAAATACTTATGGAAAATAATGATACAGGAAATAAAATTGTAAATGAATATGTTTTAAAACTAGACTGATGAGGGGTAATACCAAGATTTATGGATACATCTTTGCATAATCATTTTAATGCTTATGAACTGCATTATAATTATGTTTTTAGTACTTATTGATTAATAATTGTATTGTTATTTTATAGGAACTTAATATTATTCATAAACTTTAGTTCTGTTTTTCACTAGAGTTTTGTTAGATTATTGATTGTTCTTTTTCGAGATTTATTGATTGCATGTTTTGCAGCCACAACACTGCCATGAGGCTAGTGTCGCTAATCAGTAAATAATGCTTATATGTATCATACACACTTGATATAATGAAAAATGTTGTCGTATTGTGAAATGTTTTAATAAAATAAATAGATAAATAAATATTATTACTAAAATTCGATTTCAGCAATGACATGATAACGATGATGATAATAACTAGATGTAAGAGCTGGTAGGTACCACTAGAATTTACTCTAAATTTATATCTTATATTTTTTTTTAATAGATACAACAGCTTTAACAATGAATAATACAATAATATACATTTAATAATTTACATCGCCAATTAAAGTATATAAACTATGAACAATTTAATACAAAGCACAATATATAAAAAAATAATTATAGAAAGAAGAAGAGGAAGGAAGGAAGGAAGGAAGAGAGAAGGGAATACAACCTAATTCAATGTACAATATGGTCTTCAGCATCACAAGAGGCGTCAACTTCTGAACTAACAGATCGATGATCTACCTACGTCAAGAGGAAGAAGAAGAAGAATTTGATATAAAATAGTTGTAAACAAATTTAAATTTTCCGGAACAAAAAATACAAAATTAATGGAATTAAACTGGAAATTGGGGAATCTAAGGGAACGTTGAAATTTCGTACCCAAATGTAATAAGAGAGGCCTATCCGATTCTGTTTGGGCAACTCCTGACATAAAATGTAAAACACCGTATGTTACTTCATAGTACAATCATACTATAAAGTTTGACAATAAAATAGTCGTAAAATCGTTCCAATTCCGTCAATAATAGCACGTTGTAAAGAAGACCACAGTAAAGGTATGTAAACAATACTAAATTGTCTGTTTATTTAAATCCCATCTTCTATACCGGAACTTTCTTTTTAAACACTGAAAGTAAATTTCTTAGGTAGAAGATAATATCAATGAGTTTGATGACTTTATCGTCTGTGATGTAGAGAAGTAATTTTTTTTCTTTAATTATTATGAAGAAGATTCTAGGTTTATGTTTCATCCAAATATAGACCAAAACAGCCTCACGGTGTCGTAAAGGTGGAGTCTTGTCTTTAGATTGAATGTCCGTGATTTTACTATGAGCCTACCGATCACTTCATTATGTTCATAATAATATGTAGACTAACTGCACGCAATAAAAGTGCATGTTGTCTTCTCTGTCTGTACTATAATATCAAAAAAAAAATTATGAGTTTGTGGGGTACCTACTTTACAGAAGTATCGAAGGTAAGTATTATAATTTATACGTGGTGATATACGGATATCTTCTTTTTATATCTTCTTTTTATATTGAATTAGGATGTATTCCCTTCTCTCTTCCTTCCTTCCTTTCTCTTCTTCTTTCTATAATTGTTTTTTTATATATTGTGCTTTGTATTAAATTGTTCATAGTTCAGACACATTAATTGGCGATGTAAATTATTAAATGTTTATTATTGTATTGTTCATTGTTAAAGCTGTTGTATCTGTTAAAATAAAAATAAATAAATAAAATAAAAATATCTCTTTTTGTGCATTAGACATTGTGGCCCTTCAGATTTAACGGTAAATTTCTCAACCAGTTGGCTTATCCGTAGGTTTCCACAAGTCATAGAGACATACATAGTCCAAACACCCCATCAGGATCTGGCCTCAAAGAATTTTTCCGAACCATGTTGATGACGATTGCAATAACAAGAACTTCTTGGACACTTGATATAATAATATAGAAAAGAATGATTGGGAAATAAAGTATGATCAAATGCATTAAACATAACAAGACTGTGTATTTTTTGACCAACTTTAAGCAAAAATATGCCTTCTCCCGTTGCAACAAGGTTTATATTCGTACGGAATAATGAAGCGTACCGTGTGAAATAGTATTTCATGTTAGAGTGGTGTTCGTTTCTAGCATACTATTGACAGTATCTACATTATAAAATTATACAGAAAAACCGTGTGTTGGAAAAAGAGATAGCACCCTAAAAATTAGTACCTTAAAAGTGGTACGTTTTCTCAAAGAATTGCAGGTCTTATTTTGTTTAATGCCTTTAAGCATGACAAATGGTTGATTTATCATAATATCGATGATAATTTAGCTACGAAATTATTAACCAATTCAGAAATCAAAATAATTATTTACTTATAAACGGGTAGAAATTAATAATATAATTCCATCCTTTTGTTGATAGGCACTCAATATAACCAACTTAGGCACAATAAGAAGTAAGTAGGTACCTACATACAAACCTAGTTTATCCTAAATCCTCTTGTAAGATGATAGTTAACAATGCCAAGTGGATGATAACGAGTGGGTATTTGAGCATAAAATTCTTTGTTAATAATTATTATGATATAAGTACTATGATGATTTGTAAGCCACCGCATTTGGGTAGGGACTTTGTATGTATTATATATGTATTACAATAAATTGTGTACATATATTATTATATACTTATTTATCTATTTCCTTAAATACTTATCTATTGTAAATAATATCATTATATAGAAATGCTATTATTTAGGTATAAATTTTAATATATAGGTACCTACTTACCTATTTCTTTATGATTTTTTTTCATAATGAAACTATGTATGATAGAGGAAACTTATCGAATATAACAAGAATTGTTTTGGGAAGCATTTTTTTTGTATGTTATTTCACAGGATACAAATATAAATAGCAGTGAAAAAATATTATTTCTTATATATTGAACAATCTGTCATTATGAAAATCAATAAGAATTTAATTAATATTATTGACCGACGGAACTTGGGTGCAAGTTCATGATAAATCAATAAAAATAAATCACTTATTTTAGTACTTCCGCATTGACTTTATCAATCGTGAGACGAGTTTCAAAAGCTTCCGCTCTCATCATCAGGCTAATGTAACTTTACGTTGACTTTACTTGAATTAATAAAATCGATGTGGAAGTACTAAAAGCAAATGTTTTATTTTTATTAATGAAATTAGAATTTATTAATTTATCAGTTAGAATCTAACATAAAGAGTTTTCTTTCTTAGTAGAATGTTGTAAGTAAATTTAATTATAATTTCAACTTTTCGTGTACCTACCTACTCAGATTTATTATATTTCTCATTCATTTTACACGGCAGAAAGGGAAATTTATTTTGAAAAAAGGTACACCTGTGCTACTGTCCGACTACCGATTGTCTCTAAAATATGTTAGGTATGAGTAAAAACGTTAACAGCCGTCTTAAAAAGACACTCGTAAACAAGAAGGAATTAATTTTAATCAGGTAATTTTTTTGTTTGTTTTGAAGTTGGTAGGTATGAAAGTGTAGATGATATATTTTCCAATATGTATATAAATCATGTATGAACCTATCATATGATATTAAAATGAAACAAAAGATATATTTATCCCGTGGAGCACCCGGTAAACAATTGGTCTCCCACTCTTTTGCGTAAGTTTTCGAGTGTCCTGTAAAAGGCAGGTGTTCGAAAAAATTAAGACATTATACATCTTAAATTCAGCGATGAGGTTTGCCACCCATCCTGAATGTCTTGATTTTATATTGGCATGAAGAGGACAGTTTGCATGTTTCTTACATGCAGCTGATCTGCTGGCTACCCCACTTGTGGGATATGCCGTGATGGTATAGTATAGTATAAATATATGGTAATTGTGTACTGGTGACTTTATCTATTTTCTAGCCGGGTTTCGAAAACTTCCGCTCTCATCGTCAAGCAAATCGAAAGCCGGCTCTCAAATTAATAAGGCCACCATTGGAATAACTATATTATTATTCTCTTTAAATTGACTTTGCATAGGTACAGCTTTTGGCCAATGCGATGTGCAAAGAGACGTTTTGTTTCATTGTAATTTCTAATAATGAACATGGACCAAAAACTGTCAGATGATAAATGAAACTTTATCATGTAGGTACCTACCTACCCATTTTTTTATTTTATATATTCATTTAAAAAAAAATATTACATAATATAATACAGTAAGTATACATAACATCTATTCAATTGTTTCGAAATATACTTACTTATTAACAGGTGAATATTATTATGTATACCTACAGGAAAAATTACAATATTTCGATATCATCATTAGTTTACAGCCATTGTTGTACATAGAAGATGAATAAATAAATAAATAAACATGCAATAATAGCTCCTAATATTATGCATGTCTCATTGAAATACCAATTTCATTTAAAATAACATTCCTACATACCTAATATATTTTAAATAAATCTAACCATAGTTCTTTACTTTCTACTAAGCTCTCTTCCATTGCCATACCTAGTTTATGCAAACGAAGCCATCCACAGTCATACCTAATAATACTGTATGGGAGATATTATAAGCGCTACGTTGCATTTCGTTCCAAGAGATGTCTCTGCTATGCGACAGAGAAATGGAATCATGTCAACTTTGCCTACTTTTGATGAGTTTTGTGATACGTATTGTACCGCAAAGATGGTCTGTATGCATTTTAAAAATAGAAGCGTAAGTATATCAAGTGTAAATTATACAAAACACTGGTAGTGAATAAGTTAAGACCGACGATTTCTGGTGGACATGTAATATTTGAGTAATACCTACACATCGTTTTCAGTCTATTTATCTTTACCATTACTGCATTTCTCTAGGAAGAATAATACACAAATGGATGTACTTAGTCGCCATTTGAAGAAAAAATACTATTTATCTCACATGAAAACTTCCAACCTCATATAAAAAACACGTAAATCTTACTTCTTATACCAAAAATAGAACCTTCAGGTAGAGTGGTATGCCAATCTCAACGCTGAATTGAAGATGCTACATGTCTTATTTATAATATTTTACGAAAACTCAGCTTCTACAGGTAACTTGAAAACTTGTAAAAAAGAGAGGGAGACCTATTTTTTGTTAGGAACTTTTGTTGAGGACTCAATACCTAGGTACTGTTCAACATTCATTATGTTACTGGGATTAGCGATATATTTTCTATATCTGAATCTATTTTTTACTGTTGACATTGAGAGGACTACCTGTTTGTTAATTACATTCAGTTTTTATTGGCTACTTTTCTTGTGATAAAAGCCGTGATAGTATAGACAGTAAGTTAGTACAATGTGATAACGTTTACATACGTTACATCGTATAGTCACAGTGATAATTATCTACATTTTGCATATTATCATGTGGGCGTATCTATGCATTGAATATCAATATGTCATCGAATTAAGGAATGACAATAAATCGATTGATTTATGTTGGAATTATGGAATTTTGGAGGTAACCGTTAGGTGAAAAAAATCTCACTTGTTATATGCAAATCAACCTAAAATATTTCCAAATTAAGATACAAAAATAACCAGAACGTGTTAATTCAATTATGAAAATGTTTAATTAATCATCGACGGTATTGGTGGAAGTCCATATTAATACTTTATTAATAAAACAAGACATATATTTATTACTTTTGCCTGATGATGAGAGCGGAAGCTCTTGTAAACCGGCTCGCAAATTAATTAATAAGTAGAATAACTATATCTTGAGTTCGGAGGTAGAGTCTCGGCCTCGTGAACATGGGGTCCGTGGTTCGATACCAGATGCCGGCAAACTCCCCTTTTACGACACAAGCTTTTAGTAGCTTACTGTGAAAGGTTTATAAGGTTGAATTTGGGTTTCTAACAAAAACCCAGATATATCTTTTTTTTTAAAACATCTTGTTTTATTAATACATTATCGATTATTAAAGTTTACTATATCTAGGTACAAGATGCATAAACCTGCAAGCAAAAAAGCCATTCTTACCTCATAAACCATTAATTTTATTAAATCTTAATATAATATGCGTGTAAGGAAATTTTATTGTCACATAAATGTTCGTAGGTATTTTATTTTATTTAATTTTTCACATATGGATTAATTATAAATTTTTCTACAGTATTCCTGCGAGGGAGCTTACGTCGGTCTGTCCTTCGAGCCGCTCGTAAGTTTGGATAAAATAATAGGAGTCCTCGTTTCCTGAAATATCTGAGTGTGTAGAGATTTTTCAACGATGCCTCAATAATCAAAAAGAAACGAAATCAAAAATGTGCATGTAAAATTATTATTAATAAGTGCACTTATCTACATAAAATTATCTAACATGTATTGAAGACCTACAACAATTATTATACGTACATACTTATCAACAAATTATCTATTAACCAAGTACATGTCCAATGTTTGTTTATCATTTTTATAGGTAATGTTTGTATTTAGTAAACATATTACGTAGGTACCTACTCTACTCACATGAGGCATGGGTAAATAATAAGTAAGAGTGATTTATTTAGGTTTCTGATAAGAATCATATGAGTATTTCGATAATAGTTTCCTAAAATAGTCCTACAAAATATAATTAATGATTTTTGAGTTATTTCACGATTACCGCTATTCCTTGTAGGTACCTACTTATTTATAGAGATATTTATCAAATTCATATCTCTATTTAAAGGAAGATATAATTTATACTTAAAAATAATATAAAACGTGTGTAATATGTACCTACGTAGTCTTTTCATGAGTTTATATCAAACAAAATATATTTTTGAGTTAGATGATTTTTTTTATTTATTGATTATTACTTACATACTTTATTTCCATTCGAGATAAATTATATTCTCCACTCAAATTACATAATGAAAATGAAAATAGGTGAAAATATTACGGAATTTATTAGAGTTATAAAAACAAATCAAATGTAGAATGTACTCTCAAATTTTATTATATCTATGCATTTAAAGGTAGGTAGGTACGTGTGATTAATATCAAAGTCTATGTATTTATTTACCTCCCTGATCGATAACTCGCAGACAAGTGGATGACTTTTGAATATAGAGTAGAATGGAATAAAATTTATTTACTTCCTTATAGATAAAATCAAATTGATTTAATATACCTAATGGGTAGATAAAAGTTCAAAAAACACCGAGAAAAATGTGATAGCCGTAGGTCTAGGTATCGAAGGCAGAGGTAAATAAACCCCAGTGTTAAAAAACAACTACCTTTTCAAGTGTCGTATTTGTTTTTGAATATTGAAGACAAAAAATTTGAACATAGATTATTGTACCTACATAATATCAAATACGTATTGAATTTAGTGATTGGATTTACGGCTCACTTAATATTTTTTCATTTATCTACATGCCGTGAGCGTTTTAACAAAAATAATACCTACACATGATTTCTTAATTCAGAAATTACCAGAGTAGAAATTAATTATACAAATAATTGAATGTTCATAATTTTTTACATGAATAAAAATATACGTAGTATAATAACAACATTTCGATTAAATTGCACAAAATGGAATTAACTATTTACTTACTTAATTTCTTCAATCTTTCAATTCATTCGGCAGGTACCTAGGTATTCCTAAAAATAATATATACCTATATTGACTAGAAGAAAATTCCATACAACACAAAAATCACATCAAACATTTCACTGTTGGGTACCTAATTATTTAAATAGGTATTTTACAATATGTAATCACTTCAAAAATCACTTCACAAATAAATACCTAATGGGTTATTCACTAAAAAGCACAGAAAGGTATTTATATATTTTTTTTACAGAAATTGTATTAATTTTATTTATTCAATACATTTTCACTTATAAATACCGATATGAAGAACACTATAATGTTTTTCAAAAATGTAACAGAAATAAGCGAAAATTCTACATCAATTTGTCACTGCACTTGAAACACAGAAAATCACAGAAACTAATATAAACACGATCTTATTAGGTATTCATATATATTATATTTTTATCATGTAGATTGCACAAAAGTATCAGATTCTGTTTCCGAAATTCCACATTCAGTCACCGTATCAGAAATAGGTAACACAGTATGAAACTAAATAGGTATTCAAAATTCGAATTCGTTCACAATTTAAATTTTTAAACAGGTAGAAGTATTTTTTCGAAATATTTCCAAAGACAAAACCACTATTTGTATTAAAACAAAAACACTGCCGTTGTAAACGATGATGTTGTTATTTTCTTATGCATGGATGAAAAATAAAATTATTTTAATAATAGTGATATTATAATGATCGTAAACCGTTTTTAGTATTGGCGGGAATATGCGGGCGCACGGAGAGAACGAACACGACCGCCCAACGAGGCGTCTCAATCGTTACTGTTGTGTGTTGTATAGACTGCATGCAAGCACCAAGGCAGGACATCGTGTATAAAAGTTTTAGATAGTAGGTACATGAGAGAGACATGGGTAGGTGCCTTTTCAACTCATCAGCATTCTACGCTCTATAATGGTTCTATACAAGATGTTGTATATATTTTGTTATATATTCCATAATAGATAGGTAAAGGAAGGTCGCGTAGGTGAATGATTTATAATCATTTTAAAAAAAAGCGAGAAAGACAGAGATAACACATGTCGTCCAATGATAATTCGCGATATTTAAACTTCTGTTGTTCTTTTTTTTTGAATTGATGAATCAATTTAGTAAAGTGTTATCATTTTAACAGCACACCTACCTGAGGTTTAAATAACATGAAGCATTAAAAAACAGAGGCCTAAATCAAACATACATGTAGGTTGAGTAAGGTGTGGTTTCTTTGCATAAATAAATATACAGGTCGTCCTCTCTGTGTCATATTATGATTTCAATGGGGTGATTTCATTTTGGCAGCGATGGACAGGGATCTCTGGAGGAGGTACTTAGGCGCAATGGGCCCCCGACCCAACTAGGACAAGGGGAAGAAGATGTATGTATGTATGTCTTCATTTTGCTGATAGTTGAATGTTTAACAAAATAAATTACTCACTTTTTTCTGAGAGTTTTGACTGTCTTGACTGTCCAGTAGGTAAATGCTTGGTATTTTTGTTAAATGATTCCATATAAGAGTTTAAGCATGTTCAATTCAGCATTAAAGAAGACCCAGCGAGCACCGGGTATCTCAGAAGTCTGGGGACTTCCATTTCTGATATGCTACCCATCATGAATGTTTCAAGTTCTATTTTCACTAAAAGGACGACATGGATGTTTATTTCATGGGTTAGTTGAAAGATATCGCTTCTGCTATAAACTCACCCATTACACAATATCATTTATTTGTAGGTATTACATTATTTTATAACTTAAATAAAGTTATAAATTATTTTTATTACATGCGGCAAGTTCGCTGGCTACCTTATTTATGGGAAATGCCGTGATGGTAGGAAAATATGAATAAATATAGATTGATTAAATATCTTACTACATAGGTACACCAAATATTTAATAGACGAACTGTAGATATAGGTGAATTACATCGTGGGCACAATACTAGAACTAAACATCTCAAAATTTGGTGTATTTGAGTAATGTAAGTGTTCCCGATGTTTTCCATATATGTTGAGTAATTTCTAGTAGTGATGTAACGAATGTGTGATTTTGGATATTCGCGAATGCGAATGCGAATGCTTATATTTGATGGCGACATTCGCGAATGCGAATGCGAATAGCGAATATTAACTTGCTTAAGTTTCTACAAACTGCTCAAACATTAAAATTTCTACCCCCACGTTGCTGAATTTTCAAAATGGTATAGGAATTTAAAATACATAATTATATCAAAACTCCTCGGTTTTCTTAAAGAATATTTTATTGCAGTACCTTTATCTACAATGTACCGGGTAAGTATCCGGTACTTTTACCGAATTACCGATAATTTATTACCAAAATAATATTCGCAAAACGTTCGCATATTTTTTTGCGAATACGCATGCGAATACGCATGCGAATGCGAATACTAATATTCGTTACATCACTTATTTCTAGTAATAGTAAGATATGAATAAAGAGTGTTCATTGTACTGTTATCAAAGTGTTTCCATACCTAATAAATAACATAATTATTAATTACTATCCTCCTGAGTATAACGTCATGATTTATCTATTTTCTTATTTCTATCGATTTCGAGATGTCTTGTTATGGTAATGAACCCACGATATTATAATAATATTATTATGTAGCAGGTAACGGGATTTTTTTACCACACATTGCGCGAAAATATTTCAGTAGTTATCTATCATCGTTATATTATTAGTACGTGTAATTACTCTCATTCGAAAACAAAAACACAATTATTTTTACGGTATAAATATAAAGCGATCATCACACGACGAGAATTTAACGAATATACAATAGACAAATATAAAGATAGGTATGTACCTACGCAAATCTTTTCGCGAATTTGTTCATGAAATAGGTAGGAGCATAGAGTAAGTAGTAATAACACTTTGTTGCTCCTAGAATAGGAGGTAATAAATTGATCAATGCTTTGATTGGTAAAGGTACTTAATTATTTTCTTAGAGAAATAAGATAGCAGTAATGTCTTGATTATACGTGAATTAAATATTCACACTACGCACAAATTTTACGATTTTTTTGGTAAGTATTACAAATATTGTAAAATATATCTTTGTTAGTAATGATCATATATATTTTTATCCGGGAACACATTTAGAGAGTGCAGTTTTTTTTTATAAAAGGCATTGGTTGCCTTTTATTTTTGTAAAAGCGGTTATAATGAATGAAAAGACACACACATACCAACTCATATACGGGTTTATTTTTTTAATAACTAATAGATCCATTGCCCTCCCAGGAGCACTGGACAGAAATTAGCGTCCTCCATTCAGAACGTCTTTGTACCATTGAAGGATCCACCGACCACCCGGATGGTGCAGAAGTCTGGAGACCTCCATTTCACCAATTGATGATGAAAATGATGATTCTGGATGATTTTGTTTTCACACCGTTTAACAGTCCCTATAACGTCTTGAGTCACCTCTTCCCATGGCATTCTTGACTCCCTGATATTGTTGACATTGCATCGCGGTTTATTGTAAATGAAGAAAGTCTAAGCCGCCGGAAACCTTATGGATGAAAGTTTAGGCAAAAAAAATCCTTTATTCCAAATTTGGAATTCGGCTTAATCCAAAAAAATCCAGAGGTAGTATTAAAATACACAAAAACTCATTACACGTTTTAATTACACAATATTCGATTGGAATGTAAACAGTTCTATTAATAATAATTACGTTGTATAAGATAGGAAGAAATAGTTCTAAATGGAACAAAATGACTAAATTTAAAATTCAAAATAAAAACAAAAGAGGCAAATAGGTTTGATTTGTTGTTGTTATTATTGTTATTCATTTGTTTCGTTCCTGATTAAGGCATCATGTTTGATGATCATGTTGATGATGACCGGTTTGATCATAGGCCATATGCTGCAGAGTAGAGGATTATTGATACTATAATAATAATAATACAAAAAATACTATATGAAATAACAAGGAACTACAGTAATGTGGGGAACCCAACACTGTGTATGTCCAAAGCATGTTTATTGTTGATTGGGATGTCTATAAGGTTCCACACTTCCACATATTATAATAATCTATTCGTATATGTACTACTAAATAATAGGATGGATTGAATTGGTTGCTGCATTATAGGAATAACGCAGCTAGCGCTGGTAAAGGTATACCCGACTATAGGAATATCGTGTATATTACAGTGGCGTAGTGTATTGTTACAAATAAATTACTGAGCAAAAATATACATTACTTATTTATTTTTTACTGCATATTAATTTAGAATTTTTTTAGTCTAAAATGCATTATATTAAATACGACCAACACACCTACAGAGGATGAGTTGGTCCCAAAGACGCGATTTCTTCTAACTGGCCCATGGATATGGACAAAGATATAGCAATATAAACACGAAAAAGAGTAAAAATATAAACAGATTTAGTGCCTATAACCCTGATCACTCGTAAACAAGTGAATGTCCTTTAAAGATAAAAATATAGAATAGTACCTTCAATGGGTTAATACGAGAACTAAATAAAGCTTCGATACCTCCTATGAATTAAATTATAGTGTTTTGTAATATTCTGTAATAATTATTTTTTAGTCAAAACACATATAATTATAGAAAGAAGAATTAAAAATAATTATAACCAAGTATTTTTCTTTCGTAATTGGTGACATATTTTTTCTACATTTAATTTTAGGTACTATCTTTTTACAAAGATAATACCGTAATGAGTCAACTTTGCGCAGTTAGTGAAATCTATAACTACATAATATAATTTTCAAGAGATACTTTCATTCTAGGCCCTTGGACTTTCAATTGAGTCCAGTAAATAGTAGGTAATAGCTCGAACATATCACAACGCCCTGTGCGGTGTCAATAGTGAGATGTATGCCTCCATACATTTATATAGTTCACAATACCTCCACCAGGTGTCCTGGCATAGTTGAGCTCTTATTGCAGCGCTGCCCAAGCAAGCCGAAACGGATTTTTACAGAAACAACTCTTTACTTGTTTTAAGATACGAAATGTAAACGATTAAAAAACTATTACCAAGTCTTTCATAAATTACTTAACTAAGAAGAAAGCTATCTTCTTATGTTTTTATAATCATTTGTCTACAAGTAGGTACTTATTCTAAATATTATGTTTAATGAATGGTAAGAATATAGAGTTTTTGAAAATAAGAAAATTACAAAATTAATTCACGTTTTTAGAACGATGGTATAAGTGGAAAATGTAGTAAATTAAAAATGCTAGATACATACTTGAAAAATATGGATTTGCGTCGTAATATTCCTCGAGAAAATTATAACAATTTAATGAAATTTCACTCGTTACACCTACCTACATATTTTTTGTAATTATCTAAGGTAGGTACTGAAGCTCATGAAATCAAATGAACCTTTTATGAAAATTTTTGAGAGAAAATCTTTTCTACAAAATATAAAAGATTAGTGCTGAAATATATACTTCTATAAATGAAACTACTAATCTGCTCTAACAAAACCGCACAACTTTTTCAAGATTTTTAATGGGAGTATAAAAATCACGGTTTTTTTTATACAGATTTTATTAGAGTTTTCGAATAGCGCAAAAAATTAACTGCTCTTTAAAATGTGTACGTGTTTAGTACCTACGTGAGCCGTTTCATACATATTGATCATATTTTTTCCTGTACGCTAGCTTAAAATCAAAGGTAAACTTTACTTTTTAAAATAAGTAAATTCTAAAATAAACAACATTATTTTAAAACCTTTGTAAAGTAATTATAGGAGTTAGAGAGAAAAAATAAAGAAAAAAGGATAAGTTTAAGTGGATAAACCTTTCACGTGCCGCTACTGTAGACTTAAACCAGGTAATAGAGACATAAGAACTAAGAACCTGCTCACGAATGGTGATTATGTTTCATTAGTTATGCTCGACTATACAAAAAACCTCCGGGCGAAACAGTCGCACTTAACAAAGAGTTTCTCACTATCCTTATACATACACAGAAACAAACTAAACATAAAAATTTCACATTTCTACAAAGTAACATTAAGTTCAAAATGATTATTACCTAACTACTTCATGGATGATAACAAAATTATTCATTGTAAAAATGTATACTTTGTATTACATCTGTTAATAGGACGAAATGTATAAAGATTAATACATTTTTATTAATATCCTTTAAATTGTTAGTATTGTTGTTAATGTTCGAGAGATAATGTGAAAAAGTTTAAATGATTCTCAGGATCCATTGCATCGTGAAAAGTTGTAGATAGTTCTGTATTATAATTATATGAAGCAAAAATGAAGAGAGATAACTTCTTACTCTACTTGTATCTTGTACTGACATTACTGAAGGTGGTACATACAATAAAATATGAAGTATGCAATGAAGTCATTATATATTTCCTCTGAGTTTTCTATATAATCATGACATATCCTGCAAGTGAGGAAGCGATTCTTCTTCTTCTCGTGCCGTATCAGGTCCCCCCGACGTTGGCAATCACTCTGGCGAAGGCTTCCCTATCCTGCGCGACCCGGAACAGTTCTCCCACATGTCTCATCCCGGTCCAGTCTCTTATATTGCGCAGCCAAGACGTTTGCCTTTTACCAGGACCACGCTGCCCCTCAATCTTCCCCATCAGTATCAGCTGGAGCAGACTATACTTATCGCCCCGCAGAACGTGACCCAGATATGAAATCTTACGGACCTTAACGTCCTTCAGCAGCTGTCTACTGCAATTGGCTCTCCTCAAAACCTCCGAGTTGCTGACCAAATCTGTCCATGGTATGCGAAGCATTCATTCAGGAAGCGATTAGACCAACTTTTTGCAATTGACATGAAAATTGTCCCATGCGCATCAATAAAAATAATTAAGTCTTTATATAATAGAAGATGTTATATACATGTCATGTATTTAGTTGTTATTTCTTTATTTATTCATTAACACAATACAAGACATAACAATTTTTTTTTATTACTAGACAGCACCTATAAGCTGGTATTGGGGGCCTGAAGTTCTTAAATGAAATTTGTCCTAAAACACACATAATTAAACTCTTGCTATAGTCCTGACACCAAGAAATTCCCGAATTAACTCAATCAATCACTACCTCCTCTTGTTCAACTTCTACTTAGTTTTATGGTGTTTTACGAATATGTTCTTGCCCTTTACAGGACACTCGAACACGGAAAGAAAGGGAGACCTACTTTTTGCAAGTTACTCCACAAAGTAAGCTCAGATTTTTTTTTTATATTTATAAACATATGTAAAGTAAAACAATAATACATACCTACATACAAAATAAAAAATATGCACGTATGACGAAGAAACAAAGAAAAAAAATGTAAACATTTTAAACAATAGCTGAGGTTACAATAACATAAAGCATTAAAAATAGCGAGGCCTATATCAAACACACACATGTAGGTTGAGAAAAATGCAAGTTCATTGTACAACTTTACTTATGAGTCTTCCTCTCCGTGCTAAATGATTTCAATAGAGTTTTTCATATTCCTGATAATTGAATATAGTATGAAAAAGTGAGTCTTTCACTTTTTGTTTTAAATTTTCGGGTGTCCTGAAAATGGCAGGTAATCGTAAAAAATCCGTGTCTTCAATTCAACAATGAGATATTTCACCCTTCCTGAATGCTTTTAACATTTATTAGCACAAAGAGGACGATTTGCACATCTTTTTCATGAAGCTAGTCCGCTGGTTGCTTTAATTGTGGGAATGCCGTGATGGTGTGAATGAATGAATGAAGGGAAAGAGTAGATAATAATATTATTATTTTCAATTTATGAGGTATAAATCTTATTGATTATAGACACTTTACCATTGAATTGGGTCGTTCAGAACGTCGGCAAACTTGTGGTAACAAAAAAAAATGGAAATCTTTTTTATGCAATAAAATACGAATCAATAAAGTTGCATGTGATGACAGCGAATAATAATAATAATATCTGAATAGATTGTGTGGCATTCTGTAATAAAAACGATTGTGCGAAAGGCTGCTAACTGGAAATCCAATTTAAATTATTTTTCTGAATGTAGATACTACGCCGAGAGTATTTGCATACAAATAAATCATCGACTAAAAAATATGCAAATTGAAATCCTTTTCAAGTCCACTTAGAACACATTGTCCGACTAGGGCAGGTTATACGGACACATAACAACCTCGAACTTATGACAGTTTTTATTAATTATTTTTTTCCTGTTCTTCAAATCATAGAATTATATTACTTCAGTAGGTACATCTAAATCTATGCTTCAAATACGACTTTATCACTAACTAATCAATGGGTGAAATTATTACTCTCAAGGGCGTAGAGGCAGGTGCCACTCCCCCCAGAAGCTGACAAAAAATAAAAAAGTAAAAAAGAATAAAATCCTAGTATACATACCCTTCCTCTTGAAATATCCCGGGTCAGCTCTCAAGTATTTCTGCACATTGAGAGGGCATTTTTGCAAAATTTTAAGGATCGAATCATATACTCCGCAAGTCCGTATACCAGAAAGCAAGCTACCACCAAGATATTCGGGAGAAACGAGATATCGCGGAAGGTTAGTTTTTGGTAGAAGAAAATGAAGAGCAACAGTAAGAGAGATTTTGTGTACCAACGCAAGAATTTCGTTGCTCATTTGATAGGTACAATCTTATTCAGCAATTTTATTAATAGTTATGCAAAGTACCTACCTAAGTGGTGTTATTAAAATCGACTGCTCTGATAGCGTTAAAGTGAAGCAAAGTTTGTCAATGTTGTCGTGTATTCTGTGAGTATTTTCTGTGTGCCTACTACTATAACTATATTATGCTGTTATAAATGCTGTTTTAGGTAGGTACCTACTACATCCAACCAAACGACCCGATTCCAGAAAGAAAAACAAGGCTGCAAATGAATTGTTAATGATATCGCTCGCACACAGAGACCGCCTCCATACCGCCAGTTGGCGATGCACATGCTCTACTATAATAATGACATTTTGGTCGATTGTGCGGGGGGCAAATTACACCTTCGAGATGAAATAAAAAAACAACGAAATAATAACAACTGTTGGGTTGTTGCTAAAATACTTTCGCATCAACAAAAAATTACGCGATGTTCGCTTGTTACAGGCCGTCTTTTGTTTAATTCGAACGTTGTGGAATTAAATTGTTTTTGAGCGAGAAGAATATTATCGGCTTAGAATATTTGGAAGAAATGAAAAGTTTATATTTTGTGTCTCTACTTTTTAATTATACATTTTAATTCGTCCGATAAATGGAAGGTATCCTTTAATTCTAAGACATATATGTATAAAATTCATTCATATTTACCAACAGCGTGGAATATACAAGTAAGCTGTACTCTCCGTATCAATCAAATAAAATTTACAGGATTGGTGACAAATCATAATTGTAATACCACATTTATTTTGTGAATAAATTATTGATTTATTAATTAAGTTATATAACTGATGATGTGCATAAAAAATAAATAAATAATCTCGCCCATTACGCATTGTACAGGAAATAATCAAGTATATAAATCCCAAAGATGATATTGAAAGGATACTTTACGCTTTGATGCATTATATTGTTTTCCTTTTGTTAGTTAATGCATTTGTTTAAAATTCAACTTTGCAAGATGTACCTACTTATTAAATTAAAACTGCATAAATGTATTTCGTTAATTTCATATTACTATGAAACAGTCCACACTGCGTTTTGCTTTGAATCGTTTTTGATTTCGATAATTAAGACATTATCAAAACGTTGTTGGCTCGTCGGGGATTTTAATTAAGTCGTCCTGGTATTATAAGCTTCTTTTATTTATTATTAACAATATCGTTTTATTTAGTTTTATTTCGGATACGTTAAAAAGATAATACATAATAATATAAAGACCACCGATCATTCGCCTTTAAATCTCCATCATATCTCAATACCATCTCCCCACTTGTGATAGTCATTGTATTTAAAATAAAAAAATAAGTCAACTTTATTGTACAATTTAATATAGTACAAAGGACAGATTTATAGCCTTCAACCAATTTCTTGCATTTTACTGCATATTATGAATATAAAGGTCATCTTCTCTGTGCTACATACATAATTAAGAATGATTGGTATATCTCATAGTTGAGTTTAAGCTATCAAAGGTTTTGTGTTCTTGTTATTATTCATTTATTTATTTATTCTTTACTGTTTGTTTGTTACATTGATTACAAACAATTATATAAAAGTTAAACATTCAAGTTAAATACAATCAATATACAGAGGCCGAGTTCATCGCAAAGGCGCGATCTCTTCCAACTGACCCAAATTGATGATAATTTAACGTTAAAACACTCGGAAACTCCATCAAATGAATCTATTTTGTTCTACAGAATCATGGTCAATTCGACGGTTCTAGATTAACGCCATTTTTTTGTATTAAGAAGTTCAAATATTATGAGGGAGTAACGTGCTTTTAGAGCAAGGCCAACCCGCGGCCCGTTGAGTGTCTACGTGCGGCCCGCGAAGCATATGCACACTTTAACTTTTTTTTAATAATAGTCGGTACAAGTACCCGTTACTTTTCTGAAAGAGGTATTTTGAGAAAATATTTTTAAAGAAAACCGAGGAATTTTGAAACATTTCAATTTCCTATACCATTTGGGTAGAAATTTTAAGGTGAAGTAAAATTATCAAATATTGAGTATATTGTTGTGCGGCCCGGTAGGAAATCTCATTCTGAAATTTGGCCCGGCTGCTGAAAAGGTTGGCCACCCATGTTTTAGAGGGAGTAAAAATTATAATTTTGTTATCAACTTAACTTTTTTATTTATTTCTATGGACAATACCTATACGGTATTTGCATTTTATAATATGTAGGTACATTATAACTTAAAAAATATAAGTAGGTATTGGAAATTAAAAAAAAAAAGCAATTTAAATAGGTACCTCCTTAGTAATAAGAAAGATATTTTTAAAATTCTATACAATTCCTTAACTCTTATTAAATGCATTTCTAATAGGTAATTGGGCATTTATGTGTACTTATGATTGCTGTGTAATCAGCATAATTGGTAAGAATGTTAAAACATGGGTTATTTGTTCAGAATCAAACTGGTTCCGAATGACTTAAAATAAAGGCACTTGTTGTTCATAGAGATCGTTTTTTTTGTGTGTTAAATATTATGTTAATAAATTTATGTTTGACACTTGTTAGACCATGTTTTATAAAGGATAAGAATTCGAGGATTAAAAAAATAATAATTATCATCGTATAAAATAAATACGATAAATAAATAAAGATTAAATCTACCGTTTATAAAAACCCAATGTTTCAATTTTAATCGGATAAATTCTTGGAATCCTTCTTACAAATATACTTATAAAATTATTTTATTTTACGTCGTAGGCAAGTTAACAAGTTTAGTCTTAAAGGTAGAAAAAAACTACCTAGGTAGTTTATTTGAATATATTTAGGTTAGTTGAAAAGATCGCGTTTTTGCGATAAACTTGCCCCCTGTATATATGATAATATGAATGGAGGTACTTTTTAATAAAATTTATTTTTGATACATGTAAGAACGAAAAAATAAATAAAAATATGAAAAGAATCATTTATTCTTTGAGCCTAATAGAAGAAATAAAATATCGTTCTCCAGATTTTACAAAAATTATATACCTACTCATGTACCTAACCGATAAGTAAGATTTAAGTGTATCAACATTAGATTAGCTGGAAGAAGTAATCATTAAGTTGCCTTTTTTTAATTTTTTTCCAAATTTTATAATAATAATAATAAAAATATTTATTGCACAAAAATAGTATACAAAGAAAAAAAAAGCATGGCATCATTACTACTGAACACATAATTTTGTGCAATTGGCGCATGTGCATCGCAGAAGCGCGATATCTTCCAAATAACCCATATAAAAAATATTATTATTATACCTATAGATAAAAATAAATCTTTACCCAGAATAAAAAGTCGAGAATATTTTTTCAACCCCAAAATTATAATAATCAATCGATTAAAATTATTTAGGAGTACGCAGTAGGCGCTTTTTTCAGGCGTTTAAAAATGTGAATAAAAATGAAAAAAAAGTGTATGCTCTAACACAAAATATATTCTTCTTAAAATTACTTACATTTCACCAAAATCCTAGCGACTTGGACCACAATATTGTACATACATATATCTCAATCATCCTACCACAAATAATAACTATAACATTATAAAAATACATATATTATACAAAGGCGAAGTGTTAAAAATATTATTCTTTTGACCATAATCAAAACCAATATAGAATAAAATCATCAGGACACAACCAGCCAAGTCAGGTATTAGATTTTTTTTTTAACATTGACATATGTTCCCGTCACGTGGGTACACGATTAATGTCTTCATCCTTTTCACTGTCCTTTTTTTTCCTACCATTTCGCTTTGTTTCCAACCGTATTATACTATTTTTTTTGTCGTTGCTACCTACTTCTACACAATCAGATGCTTACCTCAGAATACCTTTTACAAGTCTACACCACATATCAAACAACTGGCGATATGAAAATAATATTAGTCCATATGGATAAAATTTTAAAAGCTTTGATGTTGCCACTTATTTGATGAAGATTTCCTGGTTGATTTTCTTTCACAATACATCATCACAATGAAATCAGAGTTTTGGGAATTAAGAGTGGCTGGTCCGTTGCTGAGGAAAAAAATTCCAAAGATTTGTGAACTCTTTGATGGAGGTGTTCAAAGCAGGGTTAAAGACCCTTTTGTTCAGGAGGTGTTATAATTCTTGAATGCGCCCTTGCAGTGGTTTTTTCCACAAAACGGCGCATCTTAAAAAAATGTCTAGTTATTATGCCTAGTTAGCGGAAATGCGGTTCCTCAGAGGAGTGGCTGGTGTGTCATTGAGAGACCGTGTAAGGAATACGTATGTTCGTGAGTCTCTCAAGTTGGAACCGGTACTCCTGCATATAGAGAGGTCGCAGTTGCGATGGCTGGGCCACGTTCTCCGCATGCCAAAAGACAGACTACCAGTTAGATCTTTGGAAGCCGTGGGAGAGGGCAGAAGACCGGTGGGCCGCCCTAGAAGAAGCTGGCAAGGGCAGGTGTCAAACTTATGTGTTGAAAAGCTTGGTTTGGAGTGGCCAGAGGTCCTGGAAGCGGCGGCGGACAGGGATATCTGGAGGAGGTACCTTGGCGCAATGGGCCCCCGACCCAACTAGGACAAGGGGAAGAAGATGTATGTATGTATTATTCTGTCATGAGTTCCACAATTGTTGCACCATCTTTCACTCTTTTTCTTCTATAAGGGCCATATCAGGTCCCCCAACGTTGGCGATCACTCTCCTGAGCCCGTAGACAATTTGTACTTAGCGATCGTCTACTGGCGAACTTTTCGACAATCTACCTACACGTACCGTATAATTATGCGTTATTGTTGCAGTTATTGACGAAAATTCGTTTGTAGGCGATCGCCAAGTACAAATTGTCTACGGGCTCTGATTATTTGGACCAGCTCTCCCACCTGGGTGATTCCGGTCCATTGGCGTATATTACGCAGTTAAGACATCTGCCTTCTTTCCACTCCACGACATCCCTCAATCTTGCTCTCTATTGTCAACTGCAGAAGCCGACATTTATGACAAGTTGCTAGATAAATTATTGTTAGTCAACTATTTTCTTCCTTTCTATAATATCCATTTAGATTTATTTATTTCAATTCATGTTATAATAATTAGTTTCCACGAGTTTAGACACTGACGTTTAAATCTCTTTGTACTTTTACTTTCCTTATAAATCCAATTTGAATAATAAAATAATTTCATCATCATTATAGTATATGTGTAGGTATTAGTTGATAATTTACAAAGCATAAGGATCAAACATCAGCATCACTCCATAACTAACTCCATCTGATGAGAAAATGTTGCGTAATGTAGACAGTTTTTTAAAAAGTAGTAAATATTCTTATGTATTTTATACTAAACTCATGCAGTTCCACTATTCGAAGAAAAAACCTGCGTAGACATTGTTTAGCGTAGGCATATTACTATATTTATCTTTTCTTCCAAAGGTTGGCAGGCTTGTGACCGCAGCCAATTAGGATGTTTGGGCGAATAACAAGATACAAGGTGTTTTTTGTACTTCCAACAATAATATTGTGTAAGCAACAATGTACGAAAGTAAATAGAGAAGAAATGGATAGTAATTTGACAGTATACCGGATATTCGGTAAGATCCTTGACCGAATAATTATGACTAATTTGGCTTAGAGCGAGTTATTTATTCTATTCTATTCTAAAGCTAGTTCTTCAATCAGTACATTTATGATCAAAATTATTAGCTGCTTTCAATTCATAATCTGAAAGAATGACAAAGAGGATATACTTGGCTGAAAGGAGGGGTGTGAGGAAGCGCGGGCGTCCGAGAACTACATGGCTTAAACATGTAGATCAAATTCTTAAGGACGGCCGTGTTTTGAGTAAAAGAAACCGACCGAAAAAACAATTCCTTGGATTTTTTTTGTACATTCTTCTTCTTCTCAGCCTACTCACTTCCACTCCTAGACGAAGGCCTCCTCCATTTCTTTCTACGCCATTCGATCCTTCGTCGTCTGCATCCAATTGACACCGGCGTATATTGAGTGATGTCATCACTCCAACGCATTGTATATGTACATTCATACATTATAAAATTTATTTTTATTTTCAATCACCGATTGAATGGAAATACTTGAATGCTTGATGTATAGCACGCCACATGTGTGAAGTAAAGACAAAGTTTAGAAAAGAAGAAATACTGACATTCAAGAGTTAGCCATACAGGATTTCACTTGTTACCTCACGTTTGCACCAAGCATGAACTTCATATATTGTCTGACTGTAAATCGGATAGAATCCGAATATTGAGCATTTGAGTAGTTTTCCCTTTGCGGTTTGGGTGTTGTTGTTAGTGAGATAGATGACTAACTTGTTATGAAAATCTTAATGGCAACGTAAACTAATTAAACAAGTACTTCCATGCGAGAATTTGAGGCTAAAGTCGTTAGTCTTTCTCTAGTATGATACAGTGGTTTTGCAAAACAAATCCTTACTATGTAAATTAGTTCCTATCCACGCCAAATATTATAAATATTTTTATTTTACTGTACTCTTACACCTATTCCAAGAAGGGTAAGCAGGAATGCTTACCGATCTATCCTTGCAATATCTTCTTTCTCTATCGATTATTTATTTTTGTGACTGAGTGAATATTTTGAAAGTAGGAATGTCAATTTTTTTTACAAATTTTGAGGTGATCTAAAACTTGATTCTAAAGTTTCGTACTTTCTGCTAACCTACTTCACCTTTATGACATAAGCATTTTGACTTTTGTGAGAGTATTTCATTTGATTTTATTTCAGATTATTTATTAAAAAAATAAAATGTTTAATATAAAAATATATATATACAGAAAGATTCATGGTGATGTAAGAATACAAATAAAGAGTAATAATATACTCAAATATAATATCACTATCTAATTTGCGTGACGTGGACCATCAGCAAGAGTGAAAGCGGACGGCTGGCAGCCTTCGAGATGTGGTATTACTGACGCATGCTGAAAATCCATTGGTCGAAACACGTCGAAAACGAAGAAGTGTTAACCATGGTAGGCGAGAAAAAAGGCAACTCCTTAAGAGAATCAGCCAGCAACGAGCTAACTGGATTGGCCACAACATCAGCCATCAGCTCGTCGCCATCGCGGAAGATAGGACCGAAGACACAAATGGCAGAGGCCGACTTAGAGACGCGTATATGGACCAACTGAAGAGGGGCATGAACTGTGGCTCATACGTAGAGCTTAAGAGGCTGGCTGAGAATAGGGAGGAACGGAAAAGAAAATCCAAACTCTTTGCAGACCAATCCAATGGATTGTAACTCATTATATATAATTTCCGTACAAAGAATATTGTCATATAATTACTATTCACACCTATTTAGATTTTTCTTTTTCAAATTATTTGGGAATAGGTGATGTAGGAAACAAAACTTGTTTTATTAAATGGTAAATTTGAATTCTTTAATCTTCAATAGCAGGTAATACAAATTATTCGTTGTATTAAAAATGAAAGTTATATTTTCTGTCAAAGATTTGAATTTCATTTTGTAATACTCATAAAGGTTTATAACTATAATGTAATATATCTATTTAATAAAATGTATCTGGAAGGTTGTATTTTATTTAATAATAATAATAATAATAAAAACGATATATTTCACGGGCAATAAAGCATTATGACAAGAATATAACTTACATTTTTTAATAAAACGAAATATAAAATAAACATATATCAAAATTATCATAGTACAAAAGTATGATATATTCATTTTTAGTTCATATTATTAAACATTAATATTTTTTGTATCGTATTACGATGTGTTTGTATCATATGTGAAAATGATTTATTATTTTGAAAATCTACGCGTTACCGAGAATATTGTTACATAAAATAGAGTAGGTATTAATATGTTTGTAGGTAAAAATTGTTTTTTTTTTAATATTACCTTTGTCACACGTCTACATACATACAAAAGTACAAGCATGTTTCAAAATGCAAAACACAGGAATACAAGAAAAATGCTTAATTGCTTGGATAAATTAAAACAAGCGCTTCGTTCTACGATTGATTAAGCAACACAAGAGACGTCTTTGGACTTATGAAGTCATTATCAATAATTTGATTCCGTCGATTGATAATGACCTTACAAGTCGAAAGACGATTCTCTTGCGTTGTTTAATCTTTAGTAGAACAAAACGCTTATTTAAATTTATCCAGTTATGTAATTCTAATACTTGTGTACCAATACTCCTTCTTCTTCTTCTTAATCTCTTTTTAGACCCAAAGATCTGTTCATGCAGGAAGGTTCTCTTGAGATGTGGAGGCCCAGCTGTCCTTCCATCGTTCTGGATACCACTACTATTAGAAATAAAATATATTTGATAACTCTGGTTATCATTAGGTACACTACAAAGAATCATTTGCATAAAACACTTATTACTGCATTCATTCACTCTAATAATGTTATATAAAATACAAGAAATATATACCTAAACGATATAAGAAACGTTTGAAGGCACTTCACAGTGTGATGAACAGAATACATAACTCAGTATACATGTAGGTAGATATATTTCGAATAATAATTTTATTACGGAATAACTATTCGAATATTATAATTAAATTGTAAGGTACAAATTACTTTATTGATTTACAGCCATCGTAGTCTATCATTTTTATATTGGGCCATATTAAATCATTATCCAAATCTAGCTTCAGATATATAAAGAATGATTCAACAGGAATCAAATGTAAGAAAAAAATATCTTTCCTATACTATTATATACCACAAGTGGGGTAGCCAGCGGACCAACTGTGTGTAATAAATATGCAATTCATTCTCTCTGTGCCAATAAAGATTAAGACATTCAGAATGAGTGACGTTCCTTATCGCTGAACACTGCAAAATAAGTCATAGAAAAATATTGGAAAGTCTGATGATGCGACAATGAATACTCATTGTACTTATTTTGAAACATCTTTATTTATCATTTATTTATAAGATAAAAAACGGCTGTTGCCTCTTAAATAACAATATTCTAATTTATTCTTCTCAAAACCATCCACTCGTTTGCGAATGATTTAGTAAATTACAATATAATTAACGTACTTAATATAATTTATGTAGACAAGAGCGCACTTGTGAATACAACTGCCAGAATAATCAGTGATTTTTTCTTCTATATTTTATCTAGAAATAGTAGAATCTGATATTTATTCATATAATATTTGTAGGTATGTAAAATAGGTTCATATATTTAGAAAATCGTGGTTCAATCTAATGTAACAACGAAACATCTCGTTGAATATTTGATGATTTCAGAGTGTTCCTAGTTCTACTATTTTCTACATTATGATTATAAATAGGAACATTTCTATAGTATCTATGTAATAAATAAGGTTGATGCTGACATTAGCAAATGTCAATAATTCAATCCGTCTTTAGAATTATTTCTGAAGACCGATAACTTCGTCGTCATCTGTCAAAAGGAAGATTGATAACACGGAAAGTCAATTTTATGTACATAAATACTGATATTATTGATTACCTTGTTTTGTTACGATATACAAATTACTAATTTGCCTTTGCTATGAAACAGTATCAAAACAGCATTTTCATGTTAATTTATTTATAATTTGTAATTCCTTTGTTGACTTTGTTCTGTAAATGATGATGTGAGGAATATAAAAAGGATGAGAAGAATAAAATAAATAAAAATCAATATTTTTTTATAGATAAGTTACCTATAATGAATTCTAAAATAAAGAGCAAATTTATTTAATGGTTATTCTAGTTATATACACAAACTTGTGTAAAGGATGAAAGTTTGTACAAAGGGTATTCATTTGTTCCGTGGAGCATCGTCAAAGAGTAGGTTTCAAAAGGCAAATATTTAATCGTCAAGCATGACGAATAGGACATTAAATATCTGAAATTAATTAAAGAGCTAACTTATGCCTTCCTTCCTGAATGTCTTTTTTATTGGCACGCAGAAGATAAGTTGTATGTTCATTACTTACTGCCTTATTCGTGGAAGATGACGGTATAGATAGATTCGCAAAATAAAAATTATGAAATATTACCTATATCATACGTTATACGATTTCATACTTGAGGAAAATAATTTTTTTGACAATCATTGTAAGGTAATATTATAAAGTTAAACAAATCATCTTCGTTCTTCATCACTTCCTCTCCACCGAGCTATTTATTTATTTGTTTATTCTTTATAAGACATTGACTATAAACAATAAATTGTATATAAATAGTACATTCATATTAAATCGGCCGGTGTGGCGCGGAGGTAACGCTCTTGCCTTTGAGTCACGAGGTCCCGGGTTCGATTCCCGGCCAGGGCAGATTGAGGAATGACCTTTTTCAAATTGTCCTGGGTCTGGGTGTTACATGTATGTATATGTGTTTAGTGCATTGTATATGTGTGTATCGTCGCGTTAGTACCCATAATACAAGATTTATCTTAGTTTGGGACTAGCTCGATCTGTGTGAAATGTCTATGTATGTTTTGTCTAAATACAATCAATATAAGAGGACGAGTTTATCGCAAAGGCTCGATTTCTTGTTACTAATCCAGAAAAAATAGATACAAAATTTTGACCAAAAACTTATCAATGTAAACATTTAAAACAATACATCAATTCTTTAATATATATATACCTATATAATATATATAGATAGATGATCAGTTAACTAAACATTCTCGCAGTATGAAGTGTTAAACAAGTACCTATGCACATATTTGTAATAACCAAGAAAATAATGTTATACAATTTTTACCTATGTGTGCAAAAGCAATAACATGTTGTTCATTGTTGCAAAAATAACATAAAATACAAAGTATGGCATTGAAACAACGTGTAGGTACTAAAAAGATAACACATTTATTTTATTATAAAACATATTGGTTATGCAAAATGTACCTAATAATGGTACGAGTAAAATTATGGATCAATTTCACATGGTATGCTTTACAATGTAGAATTGTAGATACCTACAATGACAAGGGTTTCTTTACGACATAGAACGATTGAGAATGTCAGTACTTTCACCAAATATCTTAGATTTTTATCAGATTATGGTGGATTATTATGTAATTTAGTATGCTACGTTTGTTAAGATAATAATTATATGGAAAGAATGGACAGACGAGAGTCAGTAAGAAGATATACCTATAATTTTTATAAGGTATCTTGCAACGTTGAAGACAGGATGTCCGTGCCTTCCCTATGGTAATTGGTTATCATTATTCACGTCATCATCATGTTATTATCATTATTTTTGGTTAAATTTCGGCCTAGTTTTGATGCGACAAAACTCTTTCTGTTTCGAATCTTTGAATGATACCGTATATAATGAGTTACAATCCATTGGATTGGTCTGCAACGAGTTTGGTTTTTCTTCTCCATTCCTCCCTATTCTCAATGATACCGTATCATAGCGATAAACGGATATGAATAATAATTTTCAGTATTGTGTTATGAATAGGTACTTTTGTTATTAATGTACAGTGAAGAATAAAGTAAATAAATAAATTATTTCGAGAAGGAATCAACAAAATTGTGCAAAAAAACATTTAGTAAATACTTATTTGAAATACAGAGTACTCCTAGAAGCTTTAAGCTTATTCGCAAAAGTACTTATTCTCTTATTAAGCCTACAACATGTGCGAAATAATAAAATGTATGAGTGTTGCTGTTGATAATATGTATGTTGAGATGCTTGCGGTTTGGTTCACAAATTGAGTAATACTCCAGACATCCCTCATAAAACGGGCACGTTGTTTATTTTATAATTTATATGGCGTTCTTTTAGTAGTCTAGTTATAATGAGGAGTTCTTATTTTATGACTAAAAAATAGACTAGATTTACAGAGACGTATTCAAAATAAAAAAAAAACAAAACACTTTATTAGCTTTAAATTAATTATGTAATTTATTTCACAGTGAATACATATACTTACTTAAGGAACTACTTATTGAATTATCTGAATTTTTTTTTCGTTTCATCTATTTATGTAACAACCTTCAACATCATTTATTTATTTTTATTTATTTATTTATTTTATTTACAAAACAGTTTTTAAAAGATAAGTCACTAATGTCTACCTAACTGGGCATGAGCCCGTCCCGTACCCGTATCATGTCTTTCACAAGTGCGGTAACTGGTCTTCCTCTCAGGGACAATACTTTTCTTGCCTAGATATAATAATAATATATAGTTATAGTGCCAATAAAATATTGTGTAGCATTCCTCATTATATAAAATAATGAAAAATTTGTTTTGTAATCTGTCCTGCATCTAGCAATATATTGAATTTGAATAATTTACCACATAAGTTTTGGAGTCATGTAGAATGTAGAAACTAGATATTTATTACAATTTATCTCCATAAACGTTTACTCAACGATAAACTATACTACCTGTTTAAATATTTTTATATTTATGTGGCAAAACAAAAATTTCTTAGGTGGCACAGTTAGTTATCCTTGTTTTGGGTAAAACCGTGACGTTATAATTTCAAGACAATTAAAAATGGAATTAATGTTATTTCGGTCCCGTTTAGATGAGAATAAGCACATCGCATATCAGATAAACATAATAAAAACACATGTTCCTATAGCGAATCTGTTAGTCATAAATAGGAAATTGGACAGCAATAAACTTTATTACTAAGACATGAAGCTAGGCCGGGTTCGTAAAAAGGTCAGCTACCCTCTCGAATAGTGCTCGGGAAAAAACGAATATTTTAAATTATCTGAGACCAAAAAGAACAGTATTATTTTATCGTCCATTATATTTCCGATAGCGTACAAGACTTATTTTTACAGAATATACCCCGTATTACTGAACTATCATAGTATAACAAATGTCGTGAAAGGAGGTTTAACTGCATTTTGTGAACCTGCTGAGAAAGTTTGGATATTTTTTTCTCATTCACAAGCTGTCAATAGTTCAAAAAAAGCCAACGGTTTTAATGGACTTTTTCACTCACTTGTTTTTTAACGCTCCCTCCGAGAGTACAGTGTATAAACCATCCTCCTCTATTTAGAGTATCTCTGCGCCAATCGAGTCGCCTCTTTTCACAAATCTCTAGCGCTCTATACTAACATTATAGAAACGGTTAATTGTAAAAAAGGGATATCCGAATCGTTAGAACCTTTGCAAAAAGAATAGTGCTCTTATTAAGATCTTGTTGCAAAAAAGAACACATGTCTAAAGATATTACATATCCAAAACTAACTTAAAACTGATCTAGCTAATACTGGACATATATCTTGATATTTGATCTCAGATCTCATGTAGGTACACAATAGAATTGATTATCACTATACCGCAATTGAATGAAGTTTATGTAATCAAATATCATGATAATTTTCCATAAAAATGTCAAAGATATGCGGAAAAAGCCTACAACTTTCATTATTCTTAAAGCTGTAAATGATTTAATTTCATAGTTAGCTGGATACAACTTTTGTATGATGCCACGTCCTTGTCAACTATTTCAAAACCTTTATATTTATTTATAGCACTTTAATTTTGTTTCAGTCATGATCAATTTCTATTTTCATTATTATAAAAATCTAGTAATTTACCTTCTTAGTTTAGCCAAATGTACCAAGGTACCATTTGAATATCATGCACTAATGGTTAAATTTCATACAAAAGTACAAGTTGAAACAAAAACTAGTCGACGATGCTATATGGCAGTTATTAATACTTACTTAAAATTAACGCTATTTATTTACTTATATAAAAAAACGCGAACATTTTAATACTGCAATGACTTTCTATCTATTTGCTTCCATAACGGTATTGCTCTTTATTTATCTAAAAACGTTACAAGTCAAATGTTAATATTGTAATACAATAAAATTAATTATATGCAAATTTAAATGATGACTGTTAAACTGTATTAGTCGTGATGTTAAATTTTATCGTTGTTAGATACTTGACTATAAAATGGTAGGTATTGATTAAATAATTAATTTATAATTTGTAGATTAAGATTTACCAGCTGTTTGAGAAGACGTAGATCGGTGGGAATTTGAAGTTGTTGAAGCACTAATGATACTGACCTGTAAAAAAGAAAAGATAATCTTAGTAGTTACATTTTATTAAAAATCAGAGGTATTTACCTAAGTATAGGATGATCTAGAAAATAATAATGGTAATGAAAGACTCCCACCTCATGTCTGCATATCTCAGAAGTCTGGGGACTTCTGTTTATTTTTTTTTGCAAAAAATTGTTCTCATAGGCAAAAACATGAGCAGTTTGAGGCAATGGCCAGCCGAAACCACCTCGTGGGAATCTTTTAGATTCTAAAATTTAGACTATATCTACGTCTTCGATGCACATCTTATGAGGGAGAAATGCTTAAGCAATTATTATCAAGTAAAATAAAAGAAAAATGCATGAACAAAATAGATAACATGTCCAAACTTAAGTAATACTTGTGATAGAGATCTTTCAGGACAATTTATGGAACAATATTAGAATATTGGACATATTTGTAGTACTTAGGATGAATTGACTATCTAGTATAGAACAGCTCAGAGTTGAAGAGGCTTGTTGGCATACTGTTTTCAAAAGAGAAACGTGGATCGTTAAATGTTCTGAAGAAGAATGAGAAACACATTTTTTTTTTACCCCTTTTTCAAGAGGCCGAGACTCTACCTCCAGGCTACCGACGAACTCGACGACGAATTCACATAATTTAATACAAGCATGTTGAGATTTAGGTTTTACAGAAATATACACCGAGACGTTGTATCTATATGAATGTCGAGAACTAATTCTATGGAAATTTTAAAACTGTTGGGTACGATATGCCGGCTTTCCTATATATTTTTTTGCTTAATGTAGGTGTGATTTTTAACGTATTTTCGAAATCCGATTTACAGCCTTGCATTCCTGTTTGATACAAAAGCACATATCTAACGATATTTTTCATTGCTGGATTATTTAGATATGTGTTGAAATAGTGATTGGAAATTCGTTTCGAACTCAAAGCTTTTAATATTCACATAGCTAGCGTCGTCTATCGCTATCAAAATGCGATAATGAAAAAAATAAGCCGAGCTTGGTTAAGCTATTTTTAGTTAGGTATTTTATTTCTCACTTTGATGCGGTTTATTTATATCAGATAACGGTGCAGCAAGGGTGTTTATGTGTTTCCTATATATGAAAAAAAATAAGTAAGAGATTATAGTAGGTGATATAAAATTCATTTGATCTATGGATTAGAACATTCATATTATTGATCATGTGAAATATTCTTCTTACGAACTTTAAAAGCTTGTGGTGAGTCGACATTTCAAAGCGTGAAAGAGCATTTAAAAATACCTATACCTACCTATATTTATACATTTTTGTACATGCAAGTATTAGCAATTTTCTATTTAAATTGGTACTAAATAGTGGAAATTAAAATCTGGTGTAGTGGTCAACGTGATATTCATATAAGCCAAAATGTCTTTTAATTCGACTTAAACCAATTCGTAAGAGTTAGTTTACTCTATCTTGCTAGCTTTTAATGGAGTTTTCACTAATTTTTCAATTTCACTTTCATAAATCTAAAAATATCTGAATAAAAAAAATGCATAAATCAAAGCATTGAGATGTACCTGATTATCTTTAAATAATTGGATTGTCTTTATTAAAACAATACATATAATGAAACCATGAGGATTTTGCATGACTTAGATATTTTTAAATTTCTTTATTTATAACTACACACTTTAAAGAACATAATTATACAAATAAAAACAAATCACATTATTATAGAAATATTAACCATCGTAACATCAAAAATATTTCGCTGTTTTGATTTATTGTTTATAGATTTTTTTATATACCTACTTAATCAAACTATATGACATAAAACATCTAAAACGAAAAAATATTTTAAATACACTAAATAATAGCTTATATACTATAATACATTGTATATTTTATAAAATAAAGAGACGTTATTCAATTCATCTTCAATTACATAATATTTTTTTTAATAACATCGTGATGATTTGCATAGATCTTTATTACGATATTAGTCACAAAACAGCACTATAAAAGTTGTTCAACAACCATTAGATAACATCATCGATCAATTGTTTCAATATTTATAACTTAATAAAACCTCGTTAAGTTCTGTTGGGTTTTTATAATAAAATGTACCGAGTCAATTTTCATAATAAAGTACTTTGTATCATATTATGAATAGTCGTATATATATTCATACGTTTAGATGTATGTATGTAAGTATGTGCATTTGCAGCATTGATGTTTGCTATTGCCACAATTATCAAACAATTGTAGACTTCTTTTCATACTTGGATTCCACAGAAGTCGGGAAGTATTGTTTTTGAGATATTCTGGAAATTAATCAAACAATTAACATTACAGACTCCCTTCAAGGCCCGGATAACTTAGAAGTCGTGGGATTCTTGTTTACTTTTTTTCAAGCAAACTTTTGCCCTCACAAGCAGGTAATTATCAAATAAGTAAAATGTAACGCAACAAATTTGAATATAGAATAAATTGAAGTGCAAATGAAGAGATTATTATTATAAAAATTAGTATAGCGGAATGGGCTGAAGATAACCAAATAAATAGCATATATGCACACTTATATTATGTTTCTAGATACCAAAGTTTTGTAATTTTAAAAGAAAGGTACTTTAATTCAAAAATATTTTGTTTATGTTGTGATGAAAACGTTAAAAACTGTGATTACTCTTCACTAAAAGTATACAAAACGTAAGTAAATCAGTTCAAATATTCACATTTTTTAGTGACGGTGATGGCTACGGCTCTTTTAATGTAATTGGGCTTAAAACTAGTATTTATAATAAAAATATAAACGTTGTGCTGTAAAAAACCTAACACCAAAATTTATTATTTATAATCCGTTTTAATATAAGGTTTTACCATCCATTATTTATGGCATTTATTTCAAAAAACCTCTACGCATCGCCGCATTCGAGACAAACCAAAATATATCCAAGTATATAATATTACATATAAAAAAAACAATGGGTTTCAATATATAGTATAATATAACGTATCCACTACCTAAAGGTTTTTTGATAATATTTATGTTACCTTTGTATTTGGTACCTATATTATTTTATGTGTGGTTTTACTTTTCCTTTACACCCAATAAATCTCAATGTTTTAATAGTATGGTACTACAAAGAAACCAGTAGCACAGGATAAAGACATTAAATTATATTATAAATAGTTATATAATTATTATTTAAATATCACCAGGAATGAGACTCTATCTTAGTACAATATTATTCAACATGCCTGATGTGTAATTATATGTAAATTAACTAAAAGCCAAAAGATTTTATACCTACTAATGCGTCTCTTGAAGTCTACACGATGGTAAAGTCTTGGTTTTTTATTCGAGAGATCATTATTCTTGCTTTTATTAATGTCTTTAATTTATCTTTGTAAATCATTATAAGCTTTCGGCCAATGCGATGTGAAAAGAGGCACAACCTTCATAAAGTCACACAATACTCGTATCTACGTGAAAAAAAAACACAGAACAATCACATAAGAAATTCAGAATATGTGACATACTTCATCGCTGACTTAAAGATGTCAAATGTCTTTTGCGTGATATTTTACGATTTTTATTTACAGAAAACAACGAAAACTAGGTGTAAAAAAATGTTTGAAGTACCTACATCATCCCCATTATTTTCTGATAAATGTAAATTAAATTTTTATCTCTTGTCAAAAGGAAAAGTAAAGGGATTTAACTTGTCTTAAATATTTTTTTTAAAGTCTGTAAATTTTGGTATATTTTAATTAAAGAATTAACTCTTGACAAATTCCATTACTTTATTATCATATTGCGAATCAGCTGCAGGATGTTTTTTAATGCAATTGATGAAATTTATTTTCATTATTAAATTCATAGAAGAAAATATTAAATCATAAACCGACCTCTAAAATCAAATAAGAACTATGTTTTGGCACGATAATCCAAAAAGACTAAATGTGTGTGATTGTTTGCAGTTATAAAATAGAAGAGGGTCTTACCTACAGATTTTTTTTCTGCAAACGTTTTCAAATGAGTTATGAAAGATTTGTACATATTAAACATTTTTAAATTAGAATGACAGCCATCTCGAACGTTTAAGATTCTTGCAGCACAGACAGGGTATTTTATGTATTCTTCTTCTTTCTGTGCCATGTCAGGTCCTCCCGACGTTGGCGATCACTCCGGCGAAAACCTCCCTGTCCTGTGCTGCTCTGAACAGGTCATCCACTGTCCTCATTCCGATCCACTCTCTAATGTTGCGCAACCAGGAGATCTGTTTTCTGCCAACTCCCCGTCTTCCCTCTATTTGGTGTATATTCATAAATTGCAGCAAGGCATCTGTCTAATCTAATTGTGCAAATCGGGATAAGAACTAAATATAATATGTAAAAATTAATGTAAAAAAATGCAACAAAAGGTTTATCAACAACATATTGCTTCCAAACTTAAAAAAACTATTCAAGTCATCGAACTTTTTTCTGTAATCTAATTTGAAATCATTACGTGAGTTCTATACATTGTAAAGAACATGATTATTGTACAAATGAAGTAATTATGTAATTCGAATTATTATTAGTAGGTAATATTAGTAATATAATATGTAATAATAGTAGTGTATAATTTCTGAATAATAAAGTTAAAATAACTTTATTAACTACGAAAATGTTAGAAATCATTTGATATAATCAGTTTAATGATACGTGTGCAAGTACCTACTTACCAATATATCTTTACAGGCAGTGGCGGGACTACACTTTTTATAAATATATATATATATATTTTTTTATTTATTTATTTCAAATTTTACAGCTTATATAACATAATAAACAAAACAATAATTGTGCGAAATTAAAGCCAATTACAACTTAAGTTATATAAAAAAAATGTTAGTTAAAAAACAAATTATATAAAACATGGTTATGCTTTCTCAATAAAACATATTAGCAAATACCTATATCCTTGTTAACCACCCACCCCTCTCGTTCAGGTTACCATATTTTCAATTTTAAATTTGGTATAATGATTTCAAATAATTCATGATTGATCATCATTATTGTACCAATGAAAATTCATAAATTTTCTAGCTTCTCACATTCCTACCTCCCCCTCATCTAAATTTTAAATTAGTTTTGGAATTTAAAAAAATTTCAAGTCTTTCATTTTTGTGTCATAAAGGTAATTAAACCAAACCTCATATTTCTAGTGTATTCCATATAGATCCATCCATCGAATTTACAATATGCAAGCAATAAAATTTCTATTTTATTTCTTGGATATATTGGCGATCCACCCAAATTTGTACTATTTCCATCCATCACAATAAAAAAACGATCAAACAACAAAGAAAAAAATAAGATTATGGTATGCCTCAATATTACCGAATTTCAAAATGAAAATGAGTGATACGTCAGAAAAAATGAACAATATTCAATATGCGTCGGTGACCTTTTTCGTTTCCCAAACTAGCTGTGCTTTTTTGCGTATTTGGATTGCACGCCAGTGGTCTCTACTACCTATTATTAACATAGCACCTGTGAATTATTACTTTATACGCAGGTGATAATACAAAAAGACCGCCAACGTCACTACACTGATACAAAACCATTGTGAGAAACTAAAATACATAGTACATACCTTATAATTAGAACATATTCAACAAATTTATGAACATAATATACTTAATCACATATACTAAATAATATCAAGGTACAGTAGGTATACGTGTTATGAAGTTGTGTATATAGGTACTTTGAATAAATTTATTACTACTATAATAACTATCTTCTTAATTTATCAGTCTTTGCTTATAATTTGTCTTTACATACATTGGTGATACAATTATTAATTTACGAATATAATATAACACTGTTTTATGTTCTATTGTAATATATAACAAGTATCCCAAAAACAATCCAAACGCTTTCATCAACGAATTGCCATCATCAGGACTGGGAATGTAACATAGAGATTTACTATCTTTACACTGAAATATTAAATTGAAGTTACTTAATGGTGGACTAAAAGGTATTTCTGAAGCAGTAGGTCCCTACTCATGATTTGATTTTTTTTCTACGTACGTGTATTCCAGCTTTATCTTCCGGTAGAGTCTTACTGCGTGTAAAAAACATGCAAGTGGTCGTCTTCATGTAAAAAATACCACTTCCTTAGCGGCACATATCAATGTATGCATTTATATTTCTTAGAGAGATTACTGAAAAGAAATACTTAAATTTTTCGTGGTTTCCCGTATTCTTTTCTTATCATATGTACCTGAACCTGCATACCTATATACCTAGATCCTTTTGATATTTTTTTTATTAATAATTATTAATTACCTATGCAAAATAATCATATTTTATTAGCTTGAATCCAATCCATGGCATAAACAAAATCGGTGCTTATTTAATTATTTTTCCTACTTTAAATAACTTTTAATTTTACTGCTTTTTCAACATCGCGCATTCGCACGTGAAAAATCATTTATAGAATCGGAATACAAAAAGGTTTAGTATAAAAAAAATCAATATGTACATAAATATTTGCACAATTTAAAAACCCCTCTTTATTTCAATCCGATATTGGGGTGATAAAATATATAAATAATGAACGGTTTGTGGAGATCATTGCAAAAAACATTTCAAACAATTGTTCAAAGGGATAGATCGCTATCAAACAGTGCAAAGTACACAGTTCACACCCAGAAAATTAATAGCGAACCACTACAGTCATACAGTAGGTATACTATAAACGGTTGAGTATGCTCTTGTATGGAATTGAATTTAGATTGCACTTATCTCGATACTCACATCAGTTATAATAATATATTGTACTGTTCTACCTATACCTATCGTTCACACTACTCTACCAATAATAAAACGCATTTTGAATGAATAAAATGAAATAATAATTGCAGTAGGTATAGGAAAAAGTAAGGGAAGTGGAAGGTACATTTTTGTGAATGCAATAACGCCATCAAAACGCATAAGTCATTTTAGGATTAAAGTATTCCGAGTTTAATTTATTTTTAGTTTTGTGTGTTAGCTATGGGGTGTATTGCGTTGTGTTTGTGGGTTGGAGAATGTGTTATTTCGTGTGAGTAGGACATGAATTTTGTGTTGTATTATGGGTGAATAGATGTGAGTTGGTGTTTGTGTTGTGAACTGTGTTACATGTGTTTGGAGATGTGTCTGTTTGTAATGAGAGTATGACTAATGTAATCCAATTTTTATTATTTTACTTATAATTTGTTTTCTATACTACTATACCATCACGGCATATCCCACAAGTGGGGTAGCCAGCAGATCAGCTGCATGTAAGAAACATGCAAACTGTCCTCTTCGTGCCAATATAAAATCAAGACATTCAGGATGGGTGGCAAACCTCATCGCTGAATTTAAGATGTAAAATGTCTTAATTTTTTCGAACACCTGCCTTTTACAGGACACTCGAAAACTTACGCAGAAGAGTGGGAGACCAATTCTTTACCGGGTGCTCCACGGGATTGTTTTCTATATGATTGTGTAAGTGTTTGATATGGCACGGGCTTTGTCTATTTGAGCACCATTAGAGCGCTTGTAGACGTCCGTTTTTTTCACCGGACGACGGACTGTCAATAAACGGCTATCTTTGTACATATATTTTTTTTACCGGATGAATGTTACCTTGAACTGCCGTCTATATAGTTTTGACCTACTTTTTACCTACGTATTGGCCTACTATTTGTGCAAAAAGAAACTAGAACTACACCCGAAATGACTTGTAAAAATAATTCAGTCTCTATTATTTATAGACCCTTGTTAAAACGATTCGGTTAGACTTGTGTGATGTGTTAATTAGTTTGGTGTATTATTATTATTTTTACTTTTTTTTTACAACACAACAACATGTTAAAGGGGTGTGGTTAAGGCTTTTTGACTAAGCAATGGTAGTTATAGGGTTCGTATATCATGAATCGCGCCGAAATTACGTGATCCATGGATCAAAAATGGCGCCCGAAATTCAAATAACACAACAACCAATAATACTCGGAGGGAAACGAGCTGAACGTTTAGCGAGTCTAGGGTGACAATGATTTCTTTATATCAATCAGTCATCACGTATTTTTACGAGTTAAAGGAAACTATTTTGATGACTGAGAACTTCTATTTTATATTTTTTATTTTATTAATAATAATTCGATGTAGGTAATTGTTTCAAATTACATCGAACAATGTCATGCTCTTATTTGTTATATAGATCATATTTTTAACAATTTAGATACAAATATTGACATATTTCATGTGATATAGGTAAACAGAATTCTGAGATATTGAATATCATTTTAAGGAATATCGCATAGACAATTTTAGTTTGGCTAATTTGATTTCTAGCATGGTTTTTGCACGCAGCAAAATTATGTTGTCATGAATTATCGTTTTTTCAATAATATTTTTTTGAATCTAAAGATTGAATTAACCCAAATATACCCCTTATAACTTAACAGTAAGTAAAATGTTTGTTTTTTAAAAAACCCTGGGGTAAGCTTGGCGAAAGCGCTCGAAATTGTGAATGGAATGATATAGTTACATAGTTTTTGTTACATTTTTAAAATTATGAAATATGTTTTGTCACGATGTGGGCACAAAGCTTTGACTAATAACTAATAAATGTGATAGTGTAAAAAAGGTGGAACATTAGAATTATAAATCTCTGGATGAGATACCCAATAGGTACTTCATAAACCACCGAGCAGCTCAAATGTTTGTACTGTAATTTAAATTAAATAAATAGGTATTGGTGTATATGAATACTATCACGAGATCCTTCAAAATTAGGTTAGTTAGTGAATTCGCTGAATAAAATGAAGGCGAAGGTCGTGACAAAAATGGAAATTAAAAAGTGTTTTATCAGTTGCGTTATGTGAATGTATGGTGACCATATAATATGAGAGATAGTTAATATGTGGAGAGCGGTTCCCGTAATAATAATGAGTGGTGTTGAAGTATTGTTACCACCTTGAGGCCAGTGGGCGTGTTGGATCGTGTATGCTATACTTCATTTTCTCCGCTCACCCATATTCAATACGAATAGGGATGCAAACTTATTTACCGCACAATCAATCATCAAATTTTTAAACCTACTTCCAATCCAATCAAATTACCCTTCGCTAATCTGATATCGGTGTATAAAAAAGGGACATTTAGACTGCCACGTCTTAAGCCTCGTTGACGAAAGAGCTTTGCTATATAATTGGACATTCTTAAAACATATATCTGTTTGTTCACTCGTGACAAATGTAAAAAATATAAAATAATCATCTCTCTCTCTCTCTCTCTCTCTTTGTTTACGATTGCAGCATTTATATTTTGTATCATTTACTATATTATAATTCACAAAACATTTTTTATGATATAACTGTATGCACATAGACATTGTGTGAATTAAGTATTTTATTGGTGGAAACTTTGTTAAGTATTATTTGTGTATTAGGTTTTATATAATGTTTATTATTTCTTTTTTTTCTGTTAAAGGCTATTATATTATGGCCGTCCATTGTATTAATAAATAAATAAATAAATTTACCATCAACTAGAGGACTAATTGCATGTAAAAAACACCAAGGTCTTCTTCTCTGTATCATAAAATTTAGACATTCAGAATAGTTGGGATATTATTGTTGAATTAAATACGATACTCGCCAATGCACAGAGAAGAGTGGAATACCGATTTGAATTCATCATAATCGATGTTTTATTTTTGTCATTTACAACCTTTTATCTTTCTCATATTATCTTGTAGTGTATAGATGAGAAGCCTGTATAATAATTATAACGATATTGGGCGCGATTGTACCTGGCAGTGGCCGCCGACGTAACTAGGGGCGCGCACCTGCCCCGGTGACCACTCTGCCCTCAATAATGTTATGCCTACTTATAAAAATACACACATACGAAATAACAAGGAAAAAATAAACAACGTCATCTTGTTAATATAATGACTTTTTCAAACATATTTTTAACGCATTTTGCACAAAATCACACAAAATATTTTAAAAAGTATACACGATAGATAGAAAAATTAAACAATAATCTTGTCATTATTATCTATATTTTCCATTTGATACTCGTACAAATGGTGTAACTGTATGCATTGAACACATAATTCATCCTATCCGTGTCATAAATGTATCTATTGATGTCGTGTGCATGGCTTAGATGTTTGATTATTTGTGTGATTTTTGCTGATTAAGTTGATAATACGTATCAAACATCTGTTGAGCAGAGATGTGCAAAATACTTTCAAAAAAGTATTTAAATACAAAATACAAATACTTTTGAATTTTTGTATTTCAAATACAAAATACTAAATACTTTTTCAAAATGGTATTTAAATACAAAATACAAAATATGTATTTTCAAAATACTTTTTTAAAATACCTTTTTAAAATACTTTTTACAAATAGTCGAACAAGGTGTAAGACAAAAGTATTTAATATTTAAACAATTGATGAATGAAAGAGAAATTTAAAACTGGACAAAAGTATACATAAATGGAGAAAGGGTTGACATGATTCGATATAGCATTGCTTGCAGACAATTGATGAATGAAAAACTGGACAAAAGTATACATAAATGGAGAAAGGGTTGACATGATTCGATATAGCATTGCTTGCAGACAATTGATGAATGCCATTGATGAATGAAAAACTGGACAAGAGTATACATAAATGGAGAAAGGGTTGACATGATTCGATATAGCATTGCTTGCAGACAATTGATGAATGCCATTGATGAATGAAAAACTGGACAAGAGTATACATAAATGGAGAAAGGGTTGACATGATTCGATATAGCATTGCTTGCAGACAATTGATGAATGCCATTGATGAATGAAAAACTGGACAAGAGTATACATAAATGTCCTAGAGATACTGGTGTTTAAACTGTGTCTCACTGTCCACAAGGCAGCACACTACCCACTGAGCTGTTCCGCTGACGAAAATGTGTGGCGAAGACTGTGCTCAGCTTCTTAAACTCGTTGAACTCAAAAGGGCAAATACCTCTAAATTTGCAGAAAGAAGAAACAAAGTCGCAGCGTCATCTGCCTGGAATAGATTGCCTTCAGACAAAATTGAAAATGCTACCATTCAGGAGAAATCACAGCGCCCTTGAAATGGCCATGGATCGTTAAACGGCGTCATGTATAATTTGTTCAATCATCATTATTATGTGTGTATATCTCAAACATGGAGTACTCTAATGGAAACGTTGTATTTGTAATTCAACAAATTGGCAAAAAAAGCTTGCGTACGCACATATCAATTAATGGCAGAATTTTGTTTCAAACAATAAAAAGGTATTTTGTAAAAGTATTTTGTGTAAAATACAAAATACTCAAAAAAAAGTATTTCAAATAAAATACAAAATACTTTTTACAAAAAGGTATTTGAAATACAAAATACAAATACGTATTTTGTATTTTGTATTTGTATTTTAAATACTTTTATTTCAAATACGTCACATCTCTGCTGTTGAGTACCTCAAAATAAATTAAAAAAAAAACAAATTTGTTCGAAGATATTGCCTCCAGACAATATGCACGCCTATTGAATGTAGTGCATATTACAATAATAAAGAGTCTATTATTATTATTAATAAAGTTACACAAAAATGTGTTCATTTGATTTGATTGTGACAAGACATATTTCTGAGAATTGATTATTTCATTCTGCATGCTTTGATGAATCACATTTCGCGGTAGTCAATTTAAAATTAATTTTCGTATTAAAGAGGTGTCAAATATTTATTTGATGATGGGAATTTTATTAAATAATAACCTGGATAAATTATTTTGAAAAACGCTGTTTTGTAGAGAACCACGGCAAATGTGCATATTAAAAGTAACAAAAACTCATGAACAAAGGGTTCTCATACTAGGTATATGCTCAAAACCTTTTTTGAATGTCTTTATTGCATATTGATATGACACAGAAATATCAATGTATATGATTATTATAAAAATGCAGATTTTCTAGTAACAATAGCAGTTATGGTAAATACCACGAGGGTATAGACAGATAACATATAACTATATTTTATAAAATTAAATTTTCAATCAATAGTTTTTGGTAAATATCCTTTGGCCTTAGTCCAACATAAACTTTGACGTATGGCGAGGAATTTAGTGGACGGGTAAATAAATATGCCTAAACAGCAAAAAAAAATATAAATATCTAGTTGAGCTGTTGTCAATCATCAAGGTTCGGAAGGTTTCACATCTGGGTCATGTTCTGCGTGGGGAAAAATCCCACCTTCTTCCCCAACTGATATTGAAGGGGAAAATTACGGGACGCAAAGGACCCGGGGAGTGGACCGGCATCCGAAGTGTGAAGGAGCTATTCCGAGCAGCGCAGGACAGAGAAAGCTTCGCTGAGGTGATCACCAATGTTATGGGGACCCAAAAGAGCACTTGAAGAAGAAGAAGTTGAGTCGTATCGAGTAATTAAATCACTAAATTATTCGCAAATTTGCTAAATCACACAAGTCTAAACTAGACTAATAGTGTTTGATTGCCATAACAGTCTTAATGTCTCAATACGTGAATGTGTAGATTATTTCTACCTACAAATAAAATATTACGAAAATGTAGACAATAATAATAATATGATGATTATACGTATTTTATCAAAGAAATATGTTTGAAAACCGTGAATATGATGATAATATAAATAAGTTATACATATTCAATGGAGAATAATATATTATTATAATCAACATCCGTGTTAAATCCCATAACAGGTGTATTTCAGATTCCTAGTTTCGATATTATTCATAGATGGATGAATAATAAAATTATTCAAATATATTTATATTATTATTATATCATCAAATACAGGATTATACGTTGATGAAAACGAAAACATTTTATTAAGGATGTATATATTCTAACTAAACAAAATAAAAATATGTACCTATATTAACTTTTTTTTATGACACAAAAATTAAACTTGCATTTTTTCTGCAAGGCATATGTGTTTTGTGGAAAGTAGGTATTAGTAATTCATCTTGTTATTAACACCATTTATCATTTTCACTGTGGCAATAAAGTGTCAATGTTACCCAACATCGTTTCATAAAAAGGATTAAGTGGATACCGAGAAAAGGTACACTGGTTGCCCCACTACCATGTTAAATGGTATGTTGATAAATAAAAAAAAATCTGTATAGATATCTACCTAATCTTGCATTTTTTTCTTGATTTATTTATTTATTTATTTATTCATACATTCAACGGCACAAAAGCCTTTTATAACAATGACTCATTTACAAGCAATACAAACAATTTCCTTACATTAACATAAAAAACAACAAGAAAGTCAGCAAAAAAACATTATCAGAAAGTGAAATACAATATTAGAAATATAATTATAATAATGAAGTCGATATAGCAAACCGTGTTTACGGGCAAATATAAAAAAAATTCAATAAAAAAAAAACATAACTATGCTTAGCAAATAAAATACTATGAAAGTGTAGAAATTTAAATCAATTAAAAATAATAAATATATGAGTAGATCAAAAACAATAGATCAATGAGAAACATCAAAATGAAATATATAAGTTGAAATAAAATTAATTAAAACAAAGTTAAAAACAGTATAATAAAGTCAATCAAATAAAATATGTATACATAAAAAATCTATAATCAATAGGCATTACTAAACACAACGAGAAAAATTTGGCATCTACCTATACATAATACAAACAGCAAGTATAATCACACCGGTAACAATAATTTCACATCCAGTTACCTTACATACCCCCATACATACAAAGTATGCAACTATGCACTATGTATATACAGAACGGGACCAGCATAAAATGTTAACACCTACACAAATAAAACAGGCAAAATACAGTGCAACACCACTGCAGCGGCACACCGGTACGGAACCAATACAACTCAACATGAAAAATCGCAAATTATCATTAATTTATGAAAAAATTAAAGTAATGTGTAATATATTTTAAAATAAAAATAAAACAAGGAAAAAAATAAAAGTTTAGACACATTTATAGGATATCAGAATACAGTTTGGAAATCAGACATAATGAAAAATTTATAAAAATATATATACACACACACACACACCCTCACACACACACACACACACACACACACACACACACACACACACATAAATCACTAAGGATATGCAAAGTAATATCACATGCGAATTAAATAAAAATGTACATAATTATAAACAAAACAAAAACACAAACAAAACCTGCAAAAACAAAGACACTCAATTTAGATTTCATTTGTAAATTTTGAATGCAAAAGCAACAACAGGCTTCATCAAGCTGGAGGACGTTGAGGGTTAAAAATGTCTTTGAGATGCTTTTTAAGACAAGAGATGTTTATGTTGAAAACGTCCGCCGTGTCCAAGTATTGGTTTCCGAGACGATGCAATCGAGGTACCACTGTATCTCTTATGTAGTTAGTAGTATAATTGTCACAAAAAAACAGTTCCCGGCCTCTAGTACATCGTCCAGGCACCCTGTATTTTATTAGCTGTGTTAATTCAAGGTTGTCAAAAAGAGAATTTACAATTCTGTACAAAAAAATTAAATCATTTATTATTCTCCTATCTGACAGGCTCTCTATATGGAGATATGCTTGCAGATAATCATAGCTCAATTTGTCCCTTGGTATGCCCAATTTAAAATTAACAAAACGCAGGAATTTACGTTGGACACGACTGATATTATTGATATGAACGTTGTAAGTCGGTGACCATATGGGTGTGTTATACTCTAACTGACTCCGAACCAACGATGTGTATAACCGATTTATAGCATGAACATTTCGAAAGTCGGCGACTGTACGAAGTACAAAACCAAGAGTCCTCATTGCTTTAGCTATTATATCCTCAATATGATTAATGAATGACATCTTATCATCAAATACTACCCCCAAGTCTCGAATTTCCGTCTCTCTAGTAATCTTTTCACCCTGTATGGAATACTCAAAATCAACAACATTTCTCAATCTACCAAAACATTTAAAACATAGCTATTATTATCATTGTTGGATCAACTATATTGCGCCGTTTTTATGATCCAAATCATTTCAAGGGCGCATTTACATTATTACTTCACATTATAATTTATTCTTTACTATTTTTACTTAACAAATTTGGTAAAATATTATTGACACAAATTTTGATAAGATTTCATTTGTATGTTTCTATTTTAACATTTTAACTTTAGCACAGTCAACAATAAAAACAATATAATTAAATATGTATACCACACTGTACTTTAGTCGAAATGCAAAACTATATAAAATCGATATAGATGTTTAACTATTATTTTTAATTTAAAAGAAGGAGAAGTTATTAGTTCAGACAGCTACAAGAGCGCTATCTACCCAAACTTTATGCTGACTACATTTACCTAGTAGGTATATTATCGTCGATTTTCGAAACATTTTATAAAAAAAATTGTTGTTCATAGCTCCTTAGTACCTATATTATGTGAAGAGTCTCACAATCCAAGATTACAGACGAAGATATGAAAGTGTTCAGCCCACTGAACGAGGAATATTTTTTCTTGGACGTTTGTATGTACCTAAAGTAAACTTACCCTGATATTATGGGTACCTTAATATTATATCAAACTATAAAATCTATCAACAACATTATATTACCTAAGCATATTTTTATTAAAATAATACATAGAATTGAGATAAATTCTTAGAAATTGAAACCTTCGGTTTGACCATCTATTCCACGTATGAACATATATTCTACTGTTAAAACGCTTAGAACAAAACCGTAGACGTAATTATATTGATTTCTATTATGTATCTACCTACAACCCTCTTACACAGTATAAAATTTCTAAAAAATAAATAAAAAAATATCATTAAACAAAAATAGGTACCTACCTACTTAATTGTGAAAAAATTGATACGATTGGCCAAAATTCGTTCTGAGGAGAACCTTTCTCTAGATATAAAATTAACATTTTTCAACTGAATATGGGTTTTTCATAAGTCCAAATACACCCCAAATATCCTCACAGTAAGCAATAATTTTAAAAGATACTTTTCTTCTAATCGCCTGAAGATGGAGTCGAAAATCTTCGAATACTAGTGAGCGTAATTAACAAATTCACTTGGAAGTTAACTAAATATGTTTTTTTCTCTCTCTCCAACTAACCTTGAAATGGACTTCCAACAAGCACCGTCGGTCCATAGCATCAATATTTTGAAAAATTGTTATTTAAAAACTATTAAATTCGATATTTCTTAGCAAAAGTATAAATATTGAAACGCATTTGCAGTCATCAACGAAATCCTAATAATTATGAGAATTTAGAAATTCAAATAATTTCAAAACAAAAGCATTGATAATATTAGTACAACGTTTTAAAAACGAATGATATTTAAGAAAAAAAAAACGAACGCAACAATTCGATTTCATTTGCGGTTGCGTTTGAACTGGGATCTTGTAAATTATTGGCGGATGTGTTAACTATTATTTTCAAAATAATAATAACCACCTACCAAAAATACAAAATAAAAGAGAATCTAATATAATATGCACAAAAAATATTATAAATCACTGTTGTTAATACGAGATTTACATTCAAGTAAATAATGTTAAAACGTTCCGATACTTATTTTGGCGAGCCCACACACTCGATGTAGGTATTCGAATATTATGAGAAACGAGAAACACCAATATAATCGAATCGACTGGTGATTTCTTTGGACAGATTATCATTTGTAATATAAAAATGTGTTCAATAATCGTTAAACTTATGTATATCTTTTCACGTCTTGTAAGTATAACTGATTATGTTGTTCGAAAGAAAAAAAATATATGTGTAGGTATAGATACCTATGTAGCTAAGTACACCACCGAAGATCGGTCCATGAAACTAAGAAATTCAAACATAAAACCGAAAATGTTTTAAATTGTATATATGAAAAATTTCACAAATTTGAGTTATTAGGACATTGTTTGGCAAATTTAGATTTTTGTTTAGTATTTTGAGGTTAAGAACTTGGAATAGTACCTAATTGTCATAATATCTACTTATATGTATGAAAAATTAGACAAGGTGGAGCTATTAGTACTTTATTTGGCAAATTTAGATTTTTGTTTAGTATTTTGAGGTCAAGAACCTTTTATACAATTAGGTAGTAGGTACCTAAGTACCTAATTGTATAAAATCTACTTTTTATGTATGAACATTTCACAAATTGGATTTATTAGGACATTATTCGGCAAATTTAGATTTTTGTTTAATGATTTTCTTATTTATATTTTACATCCCAAAACACAATCACCGAACTGCTATTCTAATATATTATCAGCTATCCTATTGACTGTTTACTGGCAAACAGAGATTATTAGCCTTGTTCCGACTTCATTAAAAAATATTCCCTCGCACTGTCAATTTCATTGGTACAGCCTCTGCCGTCAACGCAAAGCAAAGTGTTTGACATTTCATCAAAAAATTACTTTGTGAATACGTTTTTGGTTTAATCAGGGACTAGCGACACTCCTCGACCCATCTGGTTTGGGGAAGTGTTTTTAATGCCACGAACGCTGCACACTTTAAGGTATTCATGAATGTGTGGGTCTCAAGGTGGGATCTGCTACGTCAGCCGGGTCCACCGCCCACTGACGTGGTAGAGTCGGAGATGCCAATATTGGCTTAGTGGTACTGATAGACTGGAGAGAGTTGAAAGAATAAAGAAATCGTCACCTAAACGGATAAATAGGAGTCCTTGGACTCTTGAAATATCCGGGAAATAAAGTTATTTCAAAGAAATATATGTCTAATTAGAAAGGTTTCAATATGCACTTTTTGTTAGAATTGGTATTAATCATCTACAAAATAGACATCACCACTTTTATACCGAAGTCCACACGATCTTATAACCAGGCAGTTAAGCTCGTTATTATGTAAAAAAAATATTATAAACACAATCTTCATACAAAGATGCCGACGTAATGACTATATTATGATGATACTACGCTATACAATATAACCTATAATAATATGTAATACCTATAACTATATTGTTGGTTGGCCTGGTTATGTACAAAATACCCAGCATAAATAATAATAATAATACTATAGTAATAATAATCGATCCTCGATCGCCACCTTTTTATTCAACACGAGCTTCGATTAACGCCTTTCAAATAAATATCATCATATTATCTTAAATATAAAAAAAATGTTCTATACAAGAACTAAAAGAAGAATGTGGAATGAAAGCTCAGTCAGGGTGAATGTATAAAATAGCTGTGTTGATTTAGGTATGTGGAAAGAATGAAGAGCGAGTAGTTATTCGTAAAACGTAACGTGTATATGCGTATATTTATATTTGGGTTGGTTGGAAGAGATCACTACTTTGCGATAAACTCGCCATCTATATATTGACTATAATATTATCTAATTTAAACGCATTTTTCTACGTAATTGTATACATTTTGATCAATTTACAGAAAAAAAATGAATAAATTAATAAAATATTTTAACATTTTAAATTCCGCGATCTATTATGTCACCTATTCTGAAAGGGCAACTTGCATGTTTATTACATGTTAGTTCACTGGACTACCCCACTTGTGGGAATGTCATGATAGTTTTTGTATGTAAAAAGATAGAAAAAAATAGCGATGGTAGAGTGACGAAGCACGTACAAAAGTGATCGTTCGAGGATCAAATTATTAGATCATATTATTATAGATCAGAACTTAATGGATAGAGACGTTTTGGGCATATCGAACAAAAGAGCATGCATAGTGAATTTTAGGGCAGGTGTTGAACTTGTGTGTTGAAAGGCTTGGTTTGGAGTGGCCAGAGGTCCTGGAAGCAGCGGTAGACAGGGATCTCTGGAGAAGGTATCTAAGCGCAATGGGCCCCCGAACCAACTAGGACAAGGGGAAGAAGATGTATGTATGTAAAAGAAGCATAAAGCGTGTGCAAATATAGGGTTAGGTGGCGCTCATATCTTTCTGTAAACTCTTCAAGACAAGAGATGTGAGTGTTGGTACTGATTTATACTTAAATATCAATATAAAAAAAGGTTTCTTTAAATTATCCGCGTATTTATATTGTAAATACTTTGGCGACTAAAAACAAAAGCAAGCTGTAGTTTAGAGAGAACACTGAGTTTTGAAATAAGAATAAATATATTTTTAAGTACCTACCTACCTCCAATACAACGTGTGAGACGCCTTTTGTACGTACCTACATACCTACATCTTATGTATAATGTATCTATGTAGGTATACTACGTAAAGTCTTAAATCTGACATATTACCGGGTCTTAAGTTAAAAAAGCCTCTACTTACACGATGTACATACAAAACACGACGTAGGTATACGTACCTAGTACCTACCTACAAAATATACATATATCTGAGTTATAAGATGGCGAATTTTATTTATAAGTTTATCTTTTTTAGTGGCTTGTAGAACGTAACTTTACTCACATAACTGAGTTTTATCATTTTATGACTTGTGGAGTCTTCGCAGATGAATAAGTGTTCCACAAATCGTCAAAATAGTCCAAAAAGTCGTTGTCGAGAAAAGAGTTTTGGCTTGATCAGAACTGAGAAAAATCTGAAATTCGCTTGATAAAAAAAAGGTACCTACTCAAATATATAATATGCACCTAAAATAAGCTTTTAATAAATTTTAAAATAATATATAAATTATGAATTGAATGATTAGACAGAAACTTGGTAGCTATAGAACAATTTCAAAAATAACGGTTGTGTAGACATTAATTTTTTTTTAATTCTTCCATTTACGCAAAATTATAAAAAAATTAACAGAATCTTTATAAAGCACGCCCAGAAGAGCTTTGATTTATAATATAATAAAAAATAAAACAGTAACAAAATTGTGAAAATATTAAGAAATATTTTGGATTACTTTTATTTATTTTTATTTATTTATTTATTTATTCATGAATATACGGCAATATGCCTTTTATTACATAATCATTATAGTTGACAATATCAATGAATTAAAAACCAAAACAAAAATACATACACAAATATAAAAACAATAAAATGACCACAATTACAATACATACTCGATCAAAAATATAGTGTTCCAAATCCATACAAGTATACACAACAATAGAAAACCAAAAGTTTATATCCAACACAATAAAATGATTCCTGACACATGTTCAAATATTACTTATTCAAATTAATTAATCACATCTAATTTATTTCATTTAGTTTTATCCAAAAAAGTTTATGAATCAAAAACATTTGGACAATTTGGACAAAATTTGGACAATTTGGACAATTTGGAAAAAAATTTGGACAAAAATTTTATGAAAAAAATTTTTGTCCAAAAATATCCACATACATACATACATACATACCATCACGCCGCTTCCCTCGCGGGGTAGGCAGAAAGGATCGAGCGCCACTTCCTTCTATCTTTGCATACATCTTTCGCTTCCGTCACTGCCATACAATTCCTCATGCATGCTCTCCTGTTCAATGTGCTCAACACGTGACCGTCCTGTAGGATTTGATTTAAATGATCTTGCCATTTAATCCTCGGACGTCCACGTCTCCGAGCACCATTCCTCTCAGCCAAATATATCTTCTTAGATATCCAAAAATACCCACACTGATAAATAATGTAGAGTAGAGTATTAAATTTGATATCTGATTGGGAGTTATACCTTTAAAGTTTTCAAACAAATAAAAACGAGATTGCTTTGGCCCTTAATACAAACTCCAACTAATTAACTGAACAACCTGCAAAATTTGTAATTTAAACTAGGCAAACCATTGGGCAATCAATTTTTCAAATACGGTTTAAACTATACAACATACATTAGTACATAAGTACGTTACATGTTGATAAATATTTAAGATAAGAAAGATGTTAGAACAACTTGTCGATACGTTTAAGGCGTTTAGATAAACACGACATTAAATTTTATAAATTATTTGTGATTATAAGTCTTATTAATGAAACAGACAACAGCTTAATTTAAGAATGTATAAAAGTCTAAATTCTCATTTCAAAGTTTGCCGAAAGTAAAAGCTAATGACCGAAATTATTGAATTCGAATACTCCTTTGTAATTAACAAATATTTTGATCTTAAGATGAAAATTTACTTAGATTTGTTTCGAAATCTGTGTAAAACTTGATTGAATTTTTAATTTATTTTATATCTACAAATGATGACATTGCATCTCTGACATAAATGTAGTTCCAACATATTCTAGAATGATATGATTTCTGGCGTTGCCCACTATTGAGCCTTTACAGCATCACATTTCTCACAGGGATGGTATTTTAGAGGTGTATTTTGGTTTATTATAAACCCAGATTTATTTGAAATATAATAATAAACATATCTAGGTTTTTATAAGCACAGAGAGGACGACTTGCATGTTATTATATGCGGTTAGTTCCGCTTCTTGCGGGAAATATTGTGAGGTTATTAAAGAACGGACATTTTAACTGGTTTAAATACTGAATTTAGAGTCAAAACGGTGGGATTTCTTCTAATTGAATGTGGATACAAGATGCTAACATCAGACGACCAACCATATTATCCAGCAATTTCTGTATTCAACTACGATTGTCATATAGAATATTTGTGACAATTTTCGGTCTTTGGTTGTTCGAATCATCAATACAATTTTCGGGTTTGATGCCACATAACTCAAGTTGTTTTAACAGAGAGGAAACTATGTATTGCTTCATAGATCATAGATAAGTATCGATTTATAGAAGAAAAGAAAAAAAAAACAACGTTTTATCAAGTTTATAATCTCTTCCTTTGTATCTCGTAATATAATCATCATCGCCATAAAATAGGAAAATTAATATGAGAAATCGACGGATAAGTACAAAAAAATATTATAAAACATTCACGGATTAAAATATTTGAAAAATTATTATTTTTGTTGTTTTTTTTTATATTGATTGTTTTTTTTATTTCTTTGTGGTATTACTTATATAATCTCAAGTATATTATACTTGAAGGTTGAACACCGTTTGGTAGATTAAGACAAACATTATGAGATATCGACTGAGATCTGGAGGAGCGACTGGCGATTCACTGACTTGGATTGATAGGCATGGAAATACATTGTATTAGAGGCAAAGGCTCTACAATGGCTGTTCGGCCAACGAATGTAAGTTTGTTGAACAGCTTCTCGGAATATCATGAGAGAATTAAGAAACAGATGTTCCATTACGTTTGTATAATAATGAGTTACAATCCATTCGATTGTCTGCAACGAGTTTGGATTTTCTTCTCCATTCCCCCTATTCTCAGCCAGTCTCTTCAGCTCTACGTATGCGCCACAGTTCATGTCCCTCTTCAGTTTGTCCATATAAGCGTCTCTTAGTCGGCCTCTGCCATTTGAGCCTTCGGTCCTACCTTCCGTGATGGCGATGAGCAGTCTTGGGTGCCTGATGTTATGATTCTGATTCTCTTAAGGAGTTGCCTTTTTTCACCTACCCTGGTTAACACTTCTTCGTTTTCGACGTACTTCGACCAATGGATCTTCAGCATACGTCTGTAAAACCACATTTCAAAGGCCGTCAACCATCCGCTTTTATTCTTGCTGATGGTCCACGTCTCACAACCATAAAGCAGAATGCTCCATACAAAGGCTATAAGACAATAAACACTTAGCATGTTCAATTATTTCTTATTTCGTTATGCCATCATGGAGACGGCTCGCGTATTTATTACATGCAGTTCAATGGAAGCCACGTTAAGATATGAATTAATAAATAAAGTAGTTAATATGTATAAATTAAGCTTGAAGTAATTTAAATAAAAAAAAAATGGATAAGAAACTCGGATAAAATTTATTTTTAAATGACGTGAAAGTTGTAGTATGTAATACGACCAAATAAAGAAAAGAAGTATTCGGAGGTATAAGGGAAAACAGCTTAAAGTTTACAATATGTAATAAGTAATAAGTAATAACATTATTTAGGCTTTATCCCTGCCATTCAGGTCTTATTGCTTCCTATATATTTGTATCCTACAAGCCTATTATATTTTGTAAGGTTGGTAATAGGTAGTAGTAAAATGATAAACTTTTTCCATATTCGGTGGTTGAAATGGTTCGAGTAAAAAAAGTGGAAAGTAAAAATATGTCGTGAAGAAAAGTGATTCTTCAACTCGATTTTACTGTTTTTTTTTTCTTCGTAAATAAACTAATATTTTTGGCACTCTAGACACACTCAATGAGTACTTATGGATATTTTATAAATCGCAGAACATCATCCGTTAAAAGAAATAGAAAATCTTTTAGTAATAGAACCTTTATAAGGCATATAAATATTAGTCTATAACTATTGCGATTAGCATTAACCGAATTCATAGAAACTTGTTCTTATATTTTCTTCAAAAACACGCAAATCTCAATTTAGATAGTTTTGTTTTACGTTAAACAAATTTCTTTACTTTTAAATATAGTGTTTCTAGAATGTATGTTTTTCATATAGCTGAGCTGATACTTTCAACTTAAAATTGTTTGTGCAATGTTTCTCTAAAATTTCCAGTTACTCCCTTGAGTACCTATACTTTACATTTTGAGAAACACCGTAATACGATATAATAATAACAACATGTACATACATATCATAAAAGTTTTTGAAGGTTAGGGGTAAGGGGTAAGTTTGGTATGAAAAAACTTTTGAAAACACCTACTGTGAGCGACGCATCATTAACTTCTAAATAAGGGGAAAACATTTTGATATATATGATTTTTACAACTTTGAAAAACTTCTGGAATAAGTTTTTCTCAACTGAGTATAAAGAATAGATGTTGTATATATTATATTACTTACAAGGTTTAAGGCCATGCCATGTTCAGGGAAAAATATATTATTATTTGTTATTTGGCGGTAATGTTGTGGTAGTTTTCATACATTCATCACAATTATTTTCATTCGTCATCACATCACAGCACACAAAATAATCACCACAAGAGCAATCACAATCAAAAGGTTTGATAAATAATTAAACTTACTTACATAAATCGAGCAAAAATACTGTAAACAATAAAAGTCTGATGAAAGAAAAGTAAATAAAAATAAAAATGAATAATTTTTTTATTTTTGAAAATAAATATGTAAAAATTGTTATGTAAATGTAGGAAAAAAATGAATATTGCATTTCTTTATGTCAATACATGACGAGAGCTTTTTACGTGCTAATGAAACAGTTTAATAGTTTTGTCTTTATTGATTGTTTCAACAATGTACCTACTAATTATTACGTGCTTTTAAATGCATTTTCCTGTATATTTTTCAATAAATAAATTCATAAATTCAATGACTCTTTATTGATATTGATACAATGATGATGATGGATGGCGCCGTTTAATAGAATATTCATCACATGGGTGCGAAAAGCTTAGCATATAGCAATATTTACTTTAAAATTTAAAACGAGTTTGTTCCAAAAAATAGGTACATTAGATTGAAGAGAGTGTTCATAGAAGGTATATTTTTTCTGTTCCGTTTCTAATATAGAAAAGTATAAAAGACATGTGCCCAAAATAACCCACAATCGATGAAACGGTTTTTAAAAAATACATGTTTGTATTACGTGGGTCATCCTATTCACAAAATATTTATGAACTTATTGCTGGCTTGGATATAAATTATGTTATATTCTGTAATATTTCATATTATTTTTGTGTTTATATCCATTTTTCATGATATAAGTTGTCAATTGGTGAATATTGCTTAAAAAATTTCGTCAATATTCTAAATTTAGCGAAGAAATGTCATCCATTCAGAATAATTAATTTTATGGCATGGAGAGGATAGCCTGTACGCTTATTACACGCAGTTATTTCACTGGTTCACACATTTGTGGTAAACGCTGTGATAGAAAAATAAAGCATATTTTAAATTAAGATTTTTATTAAATCTAATTATATTCCTAACCTCAAACAATAAGTTGTATTCCGAGTTGAAGTAAGTCGAAAGCAGTATTCGAACCGCGGACCATTATTAAATTTTTTAAAAAAACTAATAAATCAATATATTAAATGAAAATCAGTTTGGATTTAGAACCGGGTGTGGAACGCATGATGCCATAGCACGATTAACATCGGAAATAATAGCTAATATAGATCGCGATAAGAAATGCATCGGAATGTTTATCGATTTGCGGAAAGCTTTCGACAGTATATCGCATACAATGTTGTTGAAAAGGTTGTCTGAGACCGGTGTGCATGGAAAGGCGTTCCTATGGTTCAAATCTTATATAACCGATAGAAGACAAATTGTTAAACTGAATGATGTTTTCAGCGACCCGGGGACACCACTGTATGGTGTGCCACAGGGAACTGTACTCGGCCCATTATTGTTCTTAATATATATAAATCCCATTTTTAGAGTCAACGTTGAGGGACGTCTGTTCTCATACGCGGATGACACCGTTATTCTGTCAACTGGTGACACGTGGACGGAGGCCATAGACGAAGCTAATCGAGACATAAATGTAATTAAAAAATGGTTTGATAGGAATATATTATCGTTAAATTCTGAAAAAACTATATTTGTACCTTTCTCTGTGCAACCCTCACGAGTACCACAGAACATTTTAATAAAAATCCATGATAATGACTGCCGTTGTTCTTCACATGATAATGGGAAATTTAAGGAATTGAAACAGAAGGAATCCGTTAAATATCTCGGTTTAACATTTGACCAGGACATGAAGTGGAAGAGTCACCTTGAGGCAACCGTAAATAGGATACGAAGGCTGATATACATATTCCTGAGACTGAGAAACATTATGTCAAGGGAGTCAATGAAATCTGTGTACTATGCGTTTGTTCAACCTGTTTTGCTCTATGGTATTATTGCCTGGGGTGGAACATTCAAGACTAACATAAGATCTGTAACTGTGACTCAAAAACTTATTATCAAAATAATACTCCGTAAACCAAGAATATTCCCCACGGATGAACTCTTCACAATTTTCGAGGTACCTACAGTGGAGCAGTTGTATAGGAATATAGCAGTACTACAGATACATAAAGAAACTTTTGATGGTCAGGTCGCTGATACAGTCCGGAGTCGAAGGTCACATATTGCGGGTAATTTATCTGTACCTATGTGTAGGAAAACTATTACACAACATCATTACATCTACCAGGGTACAAAATGGTTTAATGGGCTACCAAAGGAACTGAAAAACGTCGGGAATTATAGAGTATTTAAAAATAAAATAGGTTTATTGAAAAAAAAAGTTAATTGTTAAGTAGAATATATCTAGAGTAAGTATTAGTTAAGTATATTATTGTTTAGATGTGTAAAATTAAGAATACTGTAAATCTATCCCATACACAAGTATAACTCTTTCAATGGGATAGTAAACAATAGATTTTTAAGTGTATTTTAGTAAATGTGTAATATATATGTATTTTTGTGATATTTTTCCAATAAATAAAAAGAAAAAAAAAAAAAAAGGGTAACCAACATTTAAAAATCATATTCTTAGTTATAAATAATATTAAATAATTATATTTGGGGCGCATATTCCAAAATGATAAATAAGGTTTGCTTCAACTCATCTTGAAGGGAAAAACTGAGGATAGCCGCAGTGTGGGAAGGCGGCAGATATCCTGGCTAAGAAGCATCAGGGAGTGGACCGGAATCCAGAGGGTGGAAGAGCTGTTCCGGGTAGCACAGGACAGAAAAGCCTACGCCAGGGTGATACACGACGTCGGGGGGACCTGACATGGCATTTCAATGTCATTTGGATAATAAAATAAGTACTGTGAGTACCATTATTTTGATCCTCAGTTTTTTTTGTACAAATAATAAGATGTTACACACTTCTTCTATTTCGAGAGATTTTGTGCTAATTGAATCTTGAATGAGTTTTATGATAAACATGTCTATTACCAATTCTGAATACTTAAATATTACAAAAAGTAAGATATAATTTTAATAATTTGCATGAATAAAGTAAACATAATATTATTTACTTTAGGGGTTATGTAGGTATATTACAAAAAATAGAATAATTTAAAATGTGACTAAATTTGTAAAATATTCACATAAATACCAATTCGAATAAAAGACTGAACATTTTTAAAAACAACACAATAGAATCGATTCTAGAAATTGAGTCGTGTCATCTTATGGGTTAATAAGAAATCGAAATAATAAAACAAATGTTTTATTCTACTAATGGTTTATTATGTGAGAGAGACGTCTTTCGTCTGATGAGGACATTGTCAATCTCATTGTCAATCTCATCGATTGACAATGTCCTCATCAGACGAAAGACGTCTCTCTCACATAATAAACCATTAGTAGAATAAAACATTTGTTTTATTATTTCGATATGGAATTCTACTACCTAAACACCGACACAGTGAATTAATAAGAAATATAATAATACAATTTTACTGACCGAAATAAAAATGTTAACCCATTTTGGCCTACAGACTCATAAATTTTTGATATTAGTATTACTTGTTTATTATTATTTAACTTAGGTAATGTTGACTCGTTTTCATTGACGATTAGTTAAATAATTTTAGTTAAGTATTCGAATATTATTATCCGTGATGTCTGGAATGGAATTATGCCTCGCAATTTTATATAAAATTCTTCGAGTGTATATACCAGATTTTTGCAACAATATCAATTCAGCGATGAGGTATCCCATTCATCATGAATGTATTATTGTATTTTTGTCAACATTGTCAACATATCACACATTATTTTGGTGAGTTAGAAGATATTGCCTCCAGGCAATAAGCTCGCCAATTGCTCATGATTTTTTTTAATCAATAAAGTGTTATTATTATTATTTTTAAAGTATGTTAATTGAGGAACAACATGTATGATAGATACAAACATGTTGTTACAACCAACTAGGGCTATCACACTTGTGGTTTGTGGGAGATGCTGTGACGGCAAAGACATAATTATTGATATTCTAAAATTCAACTCCTTCCCACACCGCGACTACTCTCAATTTTTCCCTTCAAGAAGAGTTGGAGCAGACCATATTTTTCGTTTAGGAGTACGTGTCTCAAATATGCCATTTTCCTCATCTTTTCCGTTCCAACCCTTCGCAACACCTCATTGTTGGTGAGCAAATCTATCCATGGGATGTGCAACATTCTGCGATGAAGCCACATCTTAAATGCTTTCATACGGTTCATTGTGTACACTTTAAAAATTACTAAAATCTATTACTACGTAATAATTATTCGCAACCTAATTACCTTATTAATGGTATATACTTTTACACTAGATTTAGTCTATTCTGACTAAAGTGAGACAGTTAATGAGTCTGTTTTCATGCGTTACTTTATGATTGATGATATATTTTATAACTCATTTAACTTGTGGTTTCTGTGACTGTTAAAAGGGTGGAATCGGTCATGTATTTATGACGTAGGTACTATAAAAAAGGGTCTATATGTTGATAATTAGGACGCCTTTGCCTTGACTAGATCGGGTAACGTGGTAAACCAACCATAATAGAGCCTTTGGAATGGGAATGAAAAAATAAATGTGTATATTTTAGATTATTTTTAGATAATAATGTTGTATGATTTATTAGACAAACACCTCGCAGATAGGAACATCATTATTTTTTTTAAATAATAATTTTAAAGTTTCTTTGGAAGGTGCAAGGACAACTGTATTTATTCAACTCATTTATTTTTTTAATGAAATAAAATAGCTATCACGATAAAACGTAAAATTTTAATGCTACTGTGTTGTCTCGGAATATAAGAGGATTCATGTTTTTTTTACAATAAGTGGTTGTATTTAATGTTTCGAAAACATATAGGTACTGTAAGATATTCATAAAATCAAATATCTCTCTCCCGTCCTCTTCCTTATGTCTGAGGTTAGATGAGGTGGACCTCTCTCCACTTGTGCTTATACTGGGTATTTAACGTCTTGAAGACAAAAGACATCTCTAATTCTGCATTGAAATATGAAGGTATTCCATCTTTCCGAATACCTTATTTATTATGACTCAGAGATGGTACAAGAGAAACATAAAAGAATAGAAGAAACAACAATATGCAAAATATTCTAATGTACAATAATTGTATACAAACATATGTACAATTATTGTACATATTTTAAAGGTTAGTTTAATTTGTTTCTAGTCATTGATTTGAAGAAGAAGCTTTGTATTAGTACAGGGTAATCATAGGAATTTTGTCAATTTTACTTATCTTAATATTAAACAAATATCTTAATGTAATAAAATACAACAGTATATTAATTTAAACAATATACATACAAATTTACTTTATTAATACATAATAGGTACATAAGAATAGATTTAGTCTAGTGGTCACCAATTGATATTTCCTTATTTGTATGGTAGCATTTGCACAATATTATATGCCTACCAACAGTATTGATTCCTATGAATAATTATATATTATAATAGGTATATTATTTAATATGGACAAGTCGAATATTTAGGAATATCTTAATAATTAAGTTAGAGAATAAATTAGTAATTAATTTGGAATAAATTAAATAAATATTCGTATTTTATTTGTGATATATGATATGCGTTGTAGTTTAAATGAGACAAATAAACTTTTCCCAAATACCTATCCTAGTGATTCAACAAAACGTCAACTACTGTGAAAATCATTGATTTAACAACTTCTTGTATTTCTGGATGCCTCCATAAAGTTGATCGTTTAATTATTTTTTTCAAGTTTACTTTATTACAGGATCATCGTATTTTATAGATTCATACTGTTTAATTTTTTTTTATGATGAAGAGGATGAAGTGATTAGGTCAAAGAGGCAATGGGACCTTTTATGAGGCGTTGCGAAGGGCTGACTATCGGGGTCACAATACCACGAACACTTCAAGAGACAGGTTAGTGTAAAATAACTTGCTATTTATTTTTAACATCGGAGGTTTTTTCGTAAGAAAACATATGTAGGTCTAATACAGATAGAAACATATTCTCAATTAGCCTATGAGATAGATACCTACTTATATAATAAGCATAGCGCCGCACTAAATTCTAAATAGGTAAATTGTGTGGTGAGAATGTATCGAATATTGTTTTAAATGTCATCATTTGTATCTGATTAAAAGAAACCAGTTGGCGATGACGACTTTCCGAACAATTCGTAGACTTTGTAAAATAAAGCTTTTGTAATATTAATTCCGTCAAAAGTACAAAACTTTTCATCACTTAGGACTTTTAAATTGCATTTACAAAATAAAATATTTAATATTTTTCTACCTAAGAAATTTTCGTCTTTGATAAAGAATATCTAAAAATAAGATATAAAAAAAAATCTTAAAATAATGAATTATTTCTAAATTTAAGGAGATAAATTTATTATCCTTATACTGTAGTAGGATTCAAATTTTCTAAAATAGAAAACAATTTTAATTGAAATAAACTAAAATCTCAATCTCGTTGAAGATAACTTATTTCCTAAATTCAAAAAAATATTCTTAAATCGAGACAATATTCTCTACAATAAGGTATTTGAAATAATTAAAATTCTTCGATTGGGAGAATAAAATCGACCTGTTTTTAGTTTTTTCTGTGTCAATTATATAACCTTCATAGAACCATAGATTATGTTATATATTATGAAAATATTTGTGATTAGATCATGCTTTAAGAATGTAAATTTATAGTTCAAATATAGTACCCCTATAAACTACCAGATCACTTGAGAGGTTCTCATTCGCAAAACATAACCTTGATTTAAAATAAAGATACCTACTTAAAAAATCGCAGAAACGAAAGGGACTTTTTTTAAAAAAAAAAAAATATATCTGGGCTTTGTTATAAACCCAAATACAACCTTATACACCTTTCACATTTTTATTAAGGCTGATATTAGCAGCGGCTAAAATACATTAGAAAAAAAGCCATACTTAGTAATGAATTCCATATAAAGAAATAGTGGATCTTCAAATAAAACTAACATTTTGTTTTAATATAAAAGAGTTTTTTAATTTTGCATGTTATTCTTCTGTCACCTGCTTTCTGCGACTATTATTTAAATAATATTAATATCAAATGTTTGGATGTTACAAAGCACCTGCGTTACGTACCCTATAATAAAATACATAAAATCAGTTTACGTGTTTGTAGTAATATCAGGACAGGAGTAAAAAAAAAAATAAATGGAAAAAAGTCGACATGATAAGATATGCTGACGACATAGCACTGCTCGCAGACTCCGAGATGGAGCTGAACGAAGCTTTAGGAAAATTGGAAAGTATACTGTTGTCAAAGTACAACATGAAAATAAATAAAGAAAAAACAAAATGTATGGTCGTTGGAAGAGAGGAAGCGACTGCGAACATTGCATTAAATGGAGTGAGCATCAAACAAGTAAGTGAATTCGTGTACCTGGGCAGCAGAATAAACCAGGATGGACGCTCCAAAGCAGAAATTGTAAGCAGAATAAACCAGGCAAGGATTGCCTTCAACAAAAAATCGAAGATATTGGAATCCCCAAATATCGACTTAAGCGTAAGGAAGAACCTTACTAAAGCCTTTGTATGGAGCATTCTGCTTTATGGTTGTGAGACATGGACCATCAGCAAGAGTGAAAGCGGACGGTTGGCGGCCTTCGAGATGTGGTGCTACAGACGCATGCTTAAGATCCATTGGTCGGAGCACGTCGAAAACGAAGAAGTCTTAACCAGGGTAGGCGAAAAAAGGCAACTCCTTAAGAGAATCAGCCAACAACGAGCTAACTGGATTGGCCACAACATCAGGCACCCAGGACTACTCATCGCCATCGCGGAGGGTAAGACCGAGGGAACAAATGGCAGAGGCCGACCAAGAGACGCATATATGGACCAACTGAAGAGGGACATGAACTGTGGCTCATACGTAGAGCTTAAAAGACTGGCTGAGAATAGGGAGGAATGGAGAAGAAAAACCAAACTCGTTGCAGACCAATCCAATGGATTGTAACTAAATATATATATAGTAATATCATTGATTCACTCTCATTTTCGATATTTGAAATTTTTAGCGAGTTGCATAATTTTGTGATGTTTCTTGTTGGGTTTAATGTTTAAATAAATGATTTTTTATAGTAGCTCTTCTTAGCTCGGGACATTATTCTTTAACAATACACCGTTCCTAGAAAACAAAATTTAAGTTTTATGAACGTCGTAGAAAAAGACACTCACACAGTAAATGAACAATTATTATAAACGAAACACTTATTTTAGTACTTCCAATGTGACTTTTTTAGAAGTACTTGAAAGCCGGCTCACGATCAATAAACTCACAGTGGAAGTACGACGGCCCAGGCGTCCCTCTTTCACAATACACCGTTCCAATGACAATGACATCAGAGCGCAGGGAATGTCGTGGGAAGAGGTGACGCGATTGGCACAGAGACGCTCTGAATGGAGGAGGCTGGTTTCTGCCCTGTGCTCCCGAGAGGAGCGTTGAGGGCGATGATGATTTTTTTTATTTTTTTATTTATTTATTTTCTCGAAGGGAACAAACAGTCAACACAACAAGTATTACAACAATTAAAATTAAATGAAATATGGACCACAAGAGTCCCCCTATATTACCACAGTTTAAAAAATTCAAAGCAACTAAGACAAACACACAAAACCAACAACAAAAACAAAGAAATATAATAATAAGATAGGATAAGACAAGATAAGAGAAAAGTTAAACATAATGATATTATGATGATAATGATATCTGATATAAATGTAGTTCTTAAATTCTTTCGAAAATTTTGGGCACTATTTTTAGTATTATATGATTTCTGGCGTTGCCCACTATTGAGCCTTTACAGCACCATATTGCTTACAGGAACGGTGTTTAGAGGAGTATTTGAGCTTATTACAAATCCCGATTTACTAAATATAAATAAAATAATACATATATATCTAGGTTTTAACTGGCGTAGAGAGGACGACTTGCGTGTTTATTATATTCGGTAAGTTCCGCTGACTATCCAACGAGTGAATGATTTTTTTATTGACTTATATACTGAATTTCAAGTCAAGAAATCACTATATAGGGATAATCTCGCCACTGCACATCATAACATTTTTTCTTATGCACTCGTAAACTGCTCTGTTGATTTTGTTATATGAATCATGATGTGCAAAAAGAATAAAATAAATAAATAAATAAATAAATAAGTGTTTCATTTATAATAATTTAAGATGTACTTTTAGCAAGAACCGTCGGTCGTTAATATCAGATGAGTAATTGTTTTGGATGGATTTTTTTTAAGTTCTCAAATTTGTTTGAAATAGGTGCGCTTATAACTTTCCGGATGATGCCGGGAAGTTAAATATAGGTTTAATATAATATTTTATACTAACATTAGAATATTATCTAGTGGTGAATCTCTCTCGCTGCCTCCACTCTACCATTCTGTTACAGGTAAAAGAATAAATTATTCTAATCAGGTTTTTTATTTTTATTTATTTTATTTAGGGAACTACACACAATGTACAGTCCTCTATATAATACATCACTAACTATTTATGGACAACATATAAAATAAATACTTAAACATTACAATTCAATAATAAACAACGATGACATTGTAATAATTTCCGATGAAACATGAAAAATATCCCAACATCATTATAACATGGAAATAAATGCGTATATTTACATTGAATTCTGTGTTGTATTCTGTGTAAATAGTTCATTAAATCTTATATTTAACATTCTTGTATGTAATATGGATTAGGCAATGTTATATTAAATTATATATCTTATTTCAAGACTAGGTAGGTATGTTTATGTTTTTCTTATTTAATTTTTAGGTACATAGGTCATAGAACATGTGGTTATTGAAAATAACAATAATAAGATGTTTATTTAATTTGAAAGTACCTATGTGAATTGTGTATGCAAGTGAGACGTGGACATGGTTAAAGAAGGATGAAAGTGGCATAAATGCAGTGGAAATGAGATCGTTGAGAAGGATGTGTGGTGAAAGTCTGAGAGATCGTGTGCGAAACAGTGATACACGAGAGGAATGTGGAATGAAAGCAGGCGTAGTTACGACGATGAATGTTAATAAGCTACATACGATGGTTTGGGCACGTGGAAAGAATGAATGAGGAAAGAATGACCAAGAAGATATTTTTGGCTGAGAGGAATGGTGCTCGGAGACGTGGACGTCCGAGGATCAAATGGCAAGATCATTTAAATCAAATCCTACAGGACGGTCACGTGTTGAGCACATTGAACAGGAGAGTATGCATGAGGAATTGTATGACAGTGACGGAAGCGAAAGGTGTATGCAAGGATAGAAGGAAGTGGCGCTCGATCCTTTCTGCCTACCCCGTGATGTAAGGGGCGTGATGGTATGTATGTGAATTTCACAACTTATTTTCATAATGTTTTACATTGTAGCAATGTAGGTGTCTATATTAGGAACAAAAATCTCTTCTACCAATTCGGTTATTTTCAAGTTATGGATAAATCGGGTTGTTAAAAATACCCAATTATTTTACACCTTGCATTCAGCGATGATACTCGCTATCCAAATTGATTATCTTATTTTAAGAATATATGTTTAGTATTGAAATGTCACGGTAACACATTTATACCTACCATCACGGTACATTCCAAAAGTGAGCCAGCAGACCAGCTGCATGTAATAAACATGCAAGCCGTTCCCTCTGTGATAACTAATAAATAAGACGTTCAGGATGGGTGGCAAACCTCATCGCTGAAAACTAGATGGTAAATGTGTATGTTTTTCTAACACCTGCCTTTTACAGGACACTCATCAAAGCGTGAAAGATCATTTTTTTGCCGGGTGTTCCACGGAATAGGTTTTTGAAATCTTCAATTTGGCCATGAATTATCGCCCCCGGTTCTGAATATCATATTTGTATGGCACTGAGAGAACGGCTGAAAGAGAATTTTCATTAAATGCAGTAAGTTCTCTGGCTACTTTTATTGTAGCGTCAAATAAAGTAGCTAGAAAGATGGTGTGTAAAGATAAATAAATAGATATAGCCACCTGAAAAGAAGAAATTTGTCAATATACTTATCAATATACAAGTATTTCTATCTGCTTGTTAACGTATGTTGCTCATAAACTAATTATTTAAATAAGATTGTATGTACTACCGTAAAAAAAGCTCTAGTGAAATAATATGGAAGTCCAAACTATTCACGCCCAATTACAACTTATTCCGAGTGGAGTAGGTGGATTAAACGAAATTCATTGTAGAACAAAAAACACCAAAACAATGTTATACGTACAATAATATATTCTGTTTAATTACTTACTCGGTATATTTCGTTTTAATTTGGATATAAACATGTGTCAAACATATGTTTGATATAAAATAAAATAAACATAGTACAATACACAACAATGTAGAAGATAAAATGTTCGCTTTATTTATTATCCTATGTAGTGAAAGCTATGACAATAAAGTTAATTATGTTGTAGATATAAAGTGTCATGATTTAATAATATTATTATCTACATAGTCTACATAGTAGGTATTATCGCAATGGCCGAAAGTAGATTTTATGCTAACCGTACACGTTGTTCGGTACTACATTATGTTCAGAATAATTCTAGATTTAACCGAAACAAAAATTGAAATTCATTTATTTTTTCTTAGATTTTCTCATAGCTGAGGGTCATGATCTTCTGTCAAATACACCGGCATGCGCCATCCTCTTGTGAAATTTTCATGTTTTACCCCAAGGCTCACTTTATATAGAATGAGATCTTCGATAAATTCAATATAATACAAAAGAGAGGTAGCAGATTTTTCTCATTGAAGGAATACCTACGTTTCGAAAAAAATCCAATTATTGTTGGTCTTGTTAATTGATGCTTGTTTTCATAATATATTCCTGAAATGAATACTTTACGATAGGTGTGCTATTTAACTTTTTTGTGACTTTAAAAATTAAAAAAAGAACATATTATGTAATGGATTGGTTGAATGGTCATTATCCGAACCTCATATTAATGACCGAATCGGTTTAGTTTATATTACAGCCAATATTTTAGATGATATTGTTAACAATATTTGGCCGAAGCTAGTCGAAATCGAGAATTCGATCTGTCAGTATTGTTTATGTATTTTTACATTTGATATTATTATTGTTCACTTCTATACAACTAGGTATGTACAATAATAACTACTTAAACATATTAATCTATTGTAAGTCTTGTTGATAGAATCACTTTCTAATGGGTAACAGAACAGCTCAACAGCGGGGAGTAATGCAAATGTATGGAGAAACAAGATCGGAGTTTGATATAATGATCTTGAAAGAGAAACAAAATCTAATATATAAAATTCTCGTGTCACGGTGTTTGTTATCATACTCCTCCGAAACTGCTGGACCGATTTTTAAGAAATTTTGTGTGCTTATCGAGTAGGCCTGAGAATCAGCCAACATCTATTTTTCATACCCATAAAAGTTAAGGGTGGTCCACCCCGAATTATTTTTAAAAAAAAATTTGGACAATTTTCTTTTATGGTGAGGCATTATAAATACATACAGCCCTAAATTTTCACCCTTCTACCATCAACTCCTATTTTTTAATGGCGATATTAGTATATGACAAATGTATATGGCTGAACAATGTTTGCTGAGTCAGATAGTAATAATATAAATGTTACAAGACGAATATAAATTTGCAATATTGTGTTGCACAGTAAAATGAAACTCCCAGTAGGTATTTGTGATGCTATTAACAAGTATCTTAATATCCTTGTTTTTGTTGCATATTTATTCTATTTCATACTCCTTCTATCTTTCTGCATCAACATGCCATCTTCCATATTTGGGGTAGTCTATCACCAAAGCTAATTATCATCTATCTCTAGATATTAACGAAATATTTTTATGTACGTAATAAACTTTGCTTCAATTTTGAGTTGATATCTAGTGTAATCAGGTTTATTTGTACTAAATACCTACGTGAAGTTTAATGTCTTACTTAACTTATCGACAATAAACTATGAAGCAATCAGCTTTGGTAGAACATAGATTAAATTGAAGATATTACATAGGTTATTAATAGTATGTATCTTAAATACATATCTACATAAATTTATTGTAGTATAACCCGAGATATCGCTATTAATGTAATAATTCTATTGCATAGTGATGAAAGTGAAACGTGTATTCAACTTCAGCCGCTTGATTAATCAATTAGATTATTAGATAAATAAATTCGATATTCCGATCGCAACTATGCATCATAATATTCTAAATATTAATGTGTTATATTTTTAGAAGTTTGAATTGCATAGGACAGGCCTTTCACACATTTTTGTAAGCTTTCAAGTGCATCATAAAAGCTTGGTATTCGTTTATAGACTCATTCCTATTATCACGGAATTTTTCACGAGTGAGATAATCAGGGAACAAACTGCAAGTAATATACATGGAAGTCGTCCTCTCCGTTTTAATAAAAGCTAAGAGCTTCTGGATTGATTATCTAATAAAGATTATTTATAGAAGAAGAGTTCCATAATTGGATTTCTTTCCACTTATTTTAATCAATTGATTTTTTTTTATAAAGTCAAAAGACATCAAGGAATGAAATACCTATGGAAGTAGGATTGATAATGACCTGATAAGTCGAAAGACGTCTCTCTCACTATTCTTCTTTTCTTTTATCAAAATAAAGATACAAATAGGTGAGACAAAAAATATTACAAGTGTACACAATAAGCAAACCAGTAAAGTATCCACTTTTTCCCATTAATGAATGAAGCAGTTATGTAAAGGAAATTTAAAAAGTAGAAAAAGAAGGACAATCACAATATACACTAATTAAGTACATTAAAAATGAATTTACAATATCGGGCACTAAAAGAACTGTTTATAATCTATTGTAGAAAAAGGCATAAATTGACTAATCAAAATACACCTGTCATTAAAAAAAGACTTATTTTTATTCAATCTAAATAAATATTATAATGTTTGGTGTACTCTTTGTATAAAATAAATAAATATATATTATAATATAATGACTGATCAAATTAATAAATTGCACATGTTTTGATATAAACACGCGCAGAAGTAGGCAGCTACATTTTATCTGGAATTGCGAAATGATCTTCATACGATATAAAACAATCAGTTTCATTATTGAGAAACCATGTGTTGTGAGTAGATATATTAATATTATGAACATTATGAATATGATCAGATTTATATATTTATTTATGTCTGAATTAATGTAAACAACATCATTCTGGCAGACAAGAATAAACACATTTTAATAATAATTATTATTATTTTAATGTTACGAATATAATTTTCACGAGAATAAATAAAATTATGTGGAATAAACATTATTGAAAATGTCATATATTGTCTTGTTACTATAAATCAATAAACCACAAAATCTATTTTGATTTTTTTAAAAACAATGAAGATTTTCACTTTAAAATCAATTTTACATGAAATACTATTAAACTCTGTACCTGAGAGCCATTTAGTCTTAAGTACCAAAATGTCATTTTCAAATTCAATTTTCTAATCGAAAAAATCTCAACATTTTACTAGTAATAAGCTGTATATAGTATAAATGTACCTACAGCTAAAGTAATTACATAGACTCTATAGTACAGACCCTAAGCATTTCTGTACTTAAGACTCACGACTGTTGTCTTATTTCTGCTTTTTTTGTAAATTTGCCATTTTTGTCAAAAATGCACTTGAGTCCTAATGGCTCTCAGGTACAGAACTGTTTCAAAGGGTTGACCATAATAACTGTTTTATAGTTTTGTGAGCACAATTCTCTATATCATCACGCCATGCCCTTCAATTGGAGTACCCAGCAGATTAACTGGATGTTATAAAAGTAAAAGCTGTCCTAATTTATTGTGCTATGAAAAATAGATATTGAGGATGCGTGGGATACTCACCTAATCGCTGAACTAAACATGTTAAATTTCTTATACCTACGTGATTTTTACGAATACCTGCCTATTGCAGATACTCGAAAACTTACAGAAAAGAGTGTATAACTTATTCTGGAAACTTTATGAATAAATGAATGTGGGTGTAAAGACAAACGAATGTTAAATCTAAGTGGTTAAGCTGTTAGTTGGTTCAACTACTACCCAGTTCTCACTTTTGTATATTCGTATGTAACTAGCTTCAATTCCAATAAGTAGTGGGATTGAAGCTATTACTTTACAGTTTTTTAGGTATTTAGGTTTATCATTCTACTAAAGGCATTATCTTAACACTTTTATCATCATAACAGTGTGAAAGAGAATTTTCTATATCTTTGGGTTAGAAACTTTATGAGTGGAAAACGTGCTTAAAGCATCAAATGTTCCTATTAGATAGCCAGTAGTCTAAAAATAGCATATCGGACTTCCAACAGGAAAATTTAAATTCACTTACTAATACAAGCATTTTTCTTACGTATTGCAAGAGAGTGAAGGTGTATCAGTCACGCTTGCCAATACCAAATCTAGATTAATATTTTTTTAAATAATATATTTGTATTACTTTGTTTACATTTTTGGCTTTGACTATATAATAGTTTCTAGACATATATATTATTTTAGATTAACTATGTATCAATTCTCTCGGGAACACAGGGCAGAAACCAGCCTCCTCCATTCAGAGCGTCTCTTTGCCAATTTCGTCACCTCTTTCCACGACATTTCTTGCGCTCTGATATCGTTGTCATAGGAACGGTGTATTGTGAAAGAGGGACGCCCGGGCCGACGGAACCCCTGCGGACGGAACAGTGCTCTTTTTGGCCAACTATCATTAGGCATTCTCAAAACATGTCCCAGCCAGGACCATCGTCTCTCCTGTATTACGGAGATTACAGGTCTCTGCTGGGTGCGCCGGCGCACAGCATCATTTGTAACATGTTCATACCAGGGATGTTGCGAATATTCGCATCCGCATCCGCAAATGCGGAGCTTCCGCATGTATTTGGACATCTGCATCCGCATCCGCATCCGCAATAATCGATGCGGATGTTATTGCGGATGCGGATGTAAGACAATTTGCGTCAAGAAAGAAATGGGGCGGGGCCGGCGAAAGGCGCGTGCCGTTTGCACTTGACATTAACCAATGGGAACGAAAATAATGGTGACAAGATCCGACGCATTTTTATTTTTTTCGGTTTTATTTTATTTTTGCAAATAACAAAGAAAAAAAAAATCGCCAAAAAATCCATAATATTATTGTAGCAAAAATTTCGTCACATATTTGACAGTGGGGCCTACCAACTAAGATAGTTCCTACTTTTTTCTATAATATCTTAAACATCCGCATCCGCATCCGCATCCGCGGATGTGAGCCTTCAAAAATCCGCATCCGCATTCACATCCGCGGATGTGTAAAAATCGACATCCGCAACATCCCTGGTTCATACCATCTGACATCCACAATCCTTCTAAGACACTTGTTTTCAAAGCTTAGTATCTTCTGCCCTGTGCTCCCGAGAGGAGCGTTGAGGGCGATGATGATGATGTATCAATTACTATATTAAATGAACTTTTTCCCTGCCGCGATAATAAGTTTAAGATAATCGCTCGTTAATGGTAGACGTTCCATCGAAACCAGGGAAAAAGCACATTAAATATAATAATTGATACGTAGTTAATCTCAAATCATATCAATATAATATTTGTATTAAATAGTTTAACCCGTCAAAAATCACGGTAACCATAGTAGTTTTAATAATATATTAAATTTAGCGATCATTAATAATGAGGAAATTATCCGGTAAATTATTCGTAGAATCCATTCCTTTGGCCGACACGTGATGACGTTCTCAAATTATTTTTACTGACAGCTCGGAAATCAGCAGACAATATTTTTTGATATTAACATCTACTACTACTTATGTATAGGTACGGTTATAATAACATTAATATATTACTGATCAAAACATGTGGAATACAGATGTGAAAAATCTACAGAAATCTCCTATAGCATTGATTTATAATCTTAGATCGCATATTTCATTCAATAATCTTCATTCTAATTTCAAATACATCTAGTTACTATCTAATAGATATAATTATAAGAAAATACAATTTTGTCGGTTCTTGCATGATTGTAACCTAGAAAGATTGTAATTAGTGTATTATTTTTTTTTATTTATCCTTCATAATCCAATAATAATAATAAAAACCTACGATTATATAACTTTATAATCCTAGATTTTTTGTAAATGTGTATTCTTTTAAGCGAATGTTATATACCTAAGACAAATATAAATATTTATTACTTCATGGTCCACCCTTTGTGGGGCAGATAGAGAAAGTAAATTACCATCTACCTAGCTCTTAAATTTTGACATAGTTTCTTATTTATTCCTTTTTATAAAATTAACATGAGTTAATCGAAAGAAGTCACTGTTTTTGCGATAAACTGTTTTGTCTATCTATTTATCTATCTATAACCTCACGCCGTACCCAAGTGGGGTAAGCAGAAATAACGGAACGCCATATTAATTTATATTCACATATCTACTTCTTTCCCTTTCCACATTCATGCAATTTCTCATACAATTACACCGATTTGTCTTTCTCATCACGCGGTCATCTTTGAGAATTTGATCCACTAGGTCAAGCCAGATAAATACATTCTCTTCGTCATCCCCTCATCATACATTCGCTCCACATGTCCAAACCATCGCAATTAACTTACACGCATACTATCCACAACACTCCTCTCGCATCCGCTCATCCTCCTTATATTTTCATTCGTCACTCTACTATGCAGCTGTCGCTTGCATATATACGAGAAGTGTGGTAACCAGAATAGTACCTACTTAGGTATTGTGCATCAGCATTTTGGCCATGTTTTTGATGTGAATGGACCAAAATGCACCGTTCACTCTAGCACGGGTCACTTTTTTCAATATTCCTATCGCATCTTCTATCCCTCGAGAACAAATTTCCCAAATATAGTTGTCACATGCAAGCATTATAATATGAAAATATTTTGTTAGTAAAGTACCTCGAAGTAGTTCGTATGCTAGAGAATACATCTTCGTCATAGTTTCAACTCTCTTTGTTTTCAAATATTGTCTTACATTGATGATCTATCTCTCCATTTTCAACAAATGTCAAACTGAAATTACATCCATAAATTAAGTATTCTGTGCAATAAATATTCAAATAGCTATCCATATGTTTCCATGCGTGTACATAATAATATGTCGTTCGAAGTTTAAATAGATTCGACAGGAATTCGAATATTCCATTCGTAATTCAAAACATTCTTTTATTTGTTTATATTAAATTCGGGTCATTGTATAAAAATAGGTGTATTAACAACTAAACTTATTGGTGCAGACTTTGATTAAGTAGCATAGATTTCTTAGATTAACATACAGACGAGAACAAACTGATTTTAATTAACAGACATAGGTAAGTAGAAGTTAATTTTATATATCACATTTTTTATTTATCGCTGGTACGTCAAAAAAAAGCGTGTGTTCAATTTTTATGAAATTTACTTTACTATACCTACTACTATACTCTCACGCCGTGTCCCAAGTGGGGTAGGCAGAGAGAATGGAACGCCAAACAGATCTAACTTTACACACTTCCTTCGATTCTTCCAAATTCAAATAGTTTCTCATACACGCACGTCGGTTTCTCTTACTCAACACGCAGCCGTCGTTGAGAATTTGATCCACGTGATCAAGCCACGTGGTTCTCGGACACCCGCGCTTCCTCATACCCTTTCTTTCAGACAAGTATTCTATGAAATTTAAAGACAAATAATGAATATCACTTATAAGACGATTAACTTCTTTAATAGTTCAACAATAACATAACATTCAAATTCAAATTCAAATATTTTTATTAATCAAAAAAAAATACATGCAATAAAACAAAACAATAACATATGACAAAGTAATAAATTCAAGTACTCCCCAATTTGAGCATAGCTCGTGTTTTGGGGAGGAGGATAGACAATTCACACAGATCGAGCTAGTCCCAAACTCAGATGAATCTTGTATTATGGGTACTAACGCGACGATACACACATATACAATGCACAATATGTCATTCATCCTGAATTTCAAACTGTGTGGCACTGAAAGGATGGCATGTGTGTTCATTACAAATCTTCAAAGCTGTTCTTGGTGGAACGGTATATTTTGATAGGGTCGTCCTTGCATTTCAAAATCACGCGTAAAAATATGTTTTATGGTCAATGTAAAAACCACCACGGATTCTCACAAGTGAGATAGTAAGGAAATAGATAGCATATAATTAACATACAGATTGCTCTTTTTTATATAAAAGTAAGAATGCAAGACATTCAGAATGAGTGGCAAAATTCATTGCAAAATTGAAGATTAGTAATATCTTTTTACGTAATATTTTACGAACACTCATTTTATGACTTCTAAATAATCATATATTTACTTCTGCTATGGATTTAAGTATAATTACAGTGCCATAATAATTAAGATTAAAAATAGCTTTTCACATGAGTAGAATAAGAATTTCACGGACGAATTAATTCCTCAACATTCTGTTTTACCGAAGAAGACATTTATATATTGTGTAGACCGCAATTTATTTGTGTTTTGAAGCGATTTGTAACAAGGAACGCAGCTGTTGATGTCGTTGTATAGACATTATTGCTACTACTTCTACAGAATAATATTATACCAACCTAATACTAGGTATCTTCACCAATACGAATACAACACGGAGATATCATGTCAACTATTTTACAGACCACATTTTACCGACTCACATAATTTACTGAACAACATAAATTTACCGAACTCAAAAGTAATGTAACCCACTTACTTTAATTAACGACTCTGCTTATATTTCTAACTGATGATAGCTGAGAAATTGTAGGTAATCTATTTGAGATCTGAAAAAAATGTGCAAAAAGAAAATGATTGTTTTGTTTGATTCACAAAACTATTTTCTCAATTGGTGGACCATGGGTCGTGATTTCTGTTTCTACCAACTTTTTTCTACATAAATTATGAACTAACTTGTCTAAGATATTGCATAATGATTCTATTTATAAGTTTTCAACATTACAGCATACTCCACAAGAAGTGAGAGTGGTCAGTAGATTTACAGCTCTTAATTAAAATAGTTTTTCTTCAATATCACAATTCTAATTAAGTGCCATATCTACCACATCTGAAAATGAACTAAATATTTTGCTGTGTTGCTTACAAAATAAATAATCATTGAACAATTTAAACTGATATTAAGACATCAATTCGGATCAATTTTTTTTTTTATTAACATCAAGTATAGAATAGTAGCCCTCGCCTCTAAAACCCTCGCTCCGTGGTCATAATCGAGGAACCCAAGATGCAAGGAACCAAATCCCAAACCAACCACCATTGCACGAATGTGCTTTCACTGACAACCAAGTCTAAATCCAATCCGAAAAACGCGTAATTGGTTCGCACAGAGAGCGTTATTCCCTTCCTCTCCAGTTTTCCAAGCAAAATCCTGTCACCCAAAATTCTTATGTATGTAAGTATAGAATAGTTCAGCTGATTACGCCATCATCTATCTATTTTATCACAGAATTTCCTAAATTTTGTGGAAGTCAATGAATTCTCTGCATATATAGAAAATACGGCTCGTCTTCTCTGAGTCATAATAAATACCTATTATTTACTATAATTGATATTATTACATGGTATTATTTAAATACCAATTATGTGCATTTGTTTTTCGAAAAAAAGTTGACGTATAATGTAATAAGTAAATAATATTTACCGTAACACAAATGAGTTGTTAATGTACAAACAAGCATTCAACACTCCTGACTCTAGTTTCAGCGTGTAAGTAGAAGCAGTCAGAGAAAAGCTGTATAAGTGGAAAGTACCTACTTTACCAGTGTACCTACTCGTGTATTGGACAGATACAAATGTCGCCATCATAACATAATGCAGAACTAATCATTTTAGGCGGGAAACGCCATAAATTATTACTAACACAACCGTAGACTGCATATTAATAGCGTCAATAATCATCTTATTTATACAACACGAAGTAAGCCACAAATAAGAGCTATTTAATCTGTTAAAACATAATACTGTAATGATGAGATGGCTTGTGGACCATTCATTCATAATCTAACCTATTTTTGTTAACGACTGTACCTAAGAACGTTACTTTAGTGTATGTATATCAACTTATATTATTTTATAATTGAAGAGAGGAAAAATAAGAATAAAATAAATTGACACACAGAAACACAATATTTCTACAAAGACTACTTGATAATCAATTCGAGTTTTACAATTTGTGTTAAATTTGAATCAGTGAAAAAAACTATAGAATGGAAAATGGAATATACCTAAACCATAAAATTACTAAAGATCTATGATAAACTAAATTAATTATTTTATAAATTGTCATCGTTTAGAAATAGTCCCACGAAAATGAAAATAAAACTTAATGTCTAAAGATGACCAAAGGTTTTTGTATTTTTAATAATTATCTCCGAAAGTAATTAGATATTCAATTACATTTATTATGATCATTGACCAAAAAAACTAAAGATCAAGCATTTGTTGTACATTTTCATAGAAAGCTGTTTCTTGTTTTTTTTTTAATTTTTTTCTAATCCATAAATATCTAACTAGGTATATAAAATAAATGTAAGGTGATAAAAACATGCCCCTCAAAAACTATCGCAATATCATCAAATTGCTACAATTTTATATCTCATACAATTTATGCTGACAAAAAACATAAAAATATAATAATAATGAACTACACTTATAAACAACAGAACCACGTAGGTATCTAGATTGCCCTATTTAATGTTGTCAACTATGAAGTTTATTGCCGGAATTTTTATATGATCACCTCCACTATTAAAAATATTACGTTATTTATATCTCGAAACAATTTTGTAAAACATGTTGTTTCCTCCACACATAAAACAGTAAAAATATTACTGCAGGCATGAAAAAATTAAGAGGTATACAACCATTGAGCCTAGGCTATTTAATCGTAAAAAAAATTAACGCAAAGATCATATAATAATGAAAAGACGATTTTATCAGTTATTTTGATACAGCATTTGTTCGTAGCTGGCAGACTGGTAATTATAAAAAAAAAATACCTCAGCATACCGCAAGTAAAACATAAGACATAGCATCTCTACCAACTTATTTGCTCTTTAAGTGAGACATATAGTGGATAAATATCCAACCAATAGGACATTTGTCACGTGTAAAGTAACTTGTAAATCAACTGCATGTAATAAATATGCGGGTCATCAACCATCGCAAATCACATGTTTGAATAAATTATAAGGTAAGCTATATCATCGTTCGTTCAAAAAACATATTAGTCGGTCAATAATTTTGGTATGACCGCCATCGATTGTCTTTTATTTTTATTTTTTATGAAAAATTGGATAACCAACAAAGAGGCATAAATCAAAACAAGATCTTCTTATTTATATTAACTTTACCATTTTATCAAGGCAATTTGTTTGCACGTGTGTGAAGAAATACGTATCTACATTTTACATCAAGGTATTCTCCACAAATGAGGCTGTCAGTAACAGGAATGAACATTGTACACGAGAATACATACAAATTATTTTAAAAGCAATTTAGAACTGGTTACATTTTTTATTATATTAAAAGTTTATGATAAAACAATTACTAACGTTACATATTCTTAACCTGAAAAATGTCTTGTAGTAAAGGTCGTAAGAAATTATCTTTATAAATTATGTTAAATACAGTTTATTAATCGTTACTAATTTAACTATCAAAACTACGAACCAAATGTTGCTGACACCTTTGAGTAACATCCTCAAAAACAAAACGATATAAAAAGAAACAAAAGACATGTGTTAGCGAAATATAGACATTAAAAATAATAATAATATTAGAAGCGCTATTACAGGTACATGTATAGAAATCGGGTAGACAAGAGGAGTTGGAGTTGGATCATAAAGATGTTATTTTGTTATTAACGTTTTACTAGCTTTTAAACTCAGCGTGAATCAGGGTAACTTATAAATGTATATTTTTTTCTAAAATACCAATTTTTAGTTGATCCGTACATTTTGATTGAGTTTTTGAAATTACCCACTTTTATCCACGTTGTTTTAAGATTCGGTAGACCGAGTGTTAAAGAAAACAAAGTAATTGTTTGAATGTACAATTTTGGAATAAAAAAATGAAGTAAGAACATTTATTCTATCTCAGCGTCTTTCACAAGCAAGTCAGCCAGTAGAATATCTTCAACTAAAGATCATTCTCATAAATCTTCAATAATGTAACATAAAAAATTAGACATCTAGGAATGGAGTTGCATTTTTTCAAAAAGTGAATATTGATTTGAGATAAACTCAAATACACCTCAGACACCCTTACGAAAATCAATATGCTTGTTTCGTGAAGGCGGAATAGGTCGGCAACGAGTGGAATCGAACTAGGAATCTCTTGATTGAGTTCGAAACTCAGGGCAGTGACCACCTCATTTAGATTAAATATATACAGTGATTAATCAATTTAAACATTATATCACAGCCTTTCCCACATGTGGGGTATCCAGCGGAGTAACTGCATGTAATTTTATTGAGTGATGCTTTGTGAATAGGCACCTGTATTTTACATAGAAGACACTTGAAGACTCACTGAGTAGAGAAAGAAAGCCTACCCTATTTCGAGGTCTTGAGGTTCTAATTTTAATTCAGAGTATTTTTTTTATATTCTGGCAACAGTTGTGTAAAATAAGACACCAAGTTTTTTTATACAACATAAAATCAAACATTTATACAAACGAACTTGATACTATATTTAAAAATTTCAAACAAGCAGGTAGACCGACGTTGTTGACTGGATACAAAATTAATGAATCAAATTAAAAAAAAGGATATAGCAATCTTTTTAGGTAGATATATATACCAACCTAGCTATGTATCTATATTCGGCAGGTGTGGATATTAGTATTATTATTTTAGTTATTTGTAGTATTTTGTTCTTTATGTACTTTGTAGGGTGTTGATGTCTCAATCATTTGAAGACACCTACCATGATAATCATTAAAGGGCTCGTCACTTCTAAGAAACAAAATATACATACATACGTACATCTTCTTCCCCTTGACCTAGTTGGGTCGGGGGCCCATTGCGCCTAGGTACCTCCTCCAGAGATCCCTGTCCACCGCCGCTTCCAGGACCTCTGGCCACTCCAAACCAAGCCTTTCAACACACAAGTTTGACACCTGCCCTTGCCCAAAAGTTCTCCAGCACAAAATAATAAAATAATAAATTGTATTCTATCAACTTTATATTATTCGTTTTCGTAATATATAAGATGTATCTCAAGAGTGTATGTGTCTACGTGTATGCAATTTACCTATTCAGGATAGAAATTTCTGGAAGATCAAGAGGGAAAGTTGTGCTTTGTTGCACTTTGAAAACATAGTAATATGGGGATGACTGTAATATGGGAAAAACGATGGTTCAGGCTAGATCATGTTTTGAGAATAGATAATGGCAGTTGGACATAGTACCCTTTTTCCATTTGCAAGGTTTGATGGTCTAGTCGACTCTCTTTCGGAATACAACATTCTTATGACAATGACATAATAAGAATATGAATACAGTGGCGTAGCTAGGGTCATCTGCGCCCGGGGACATGGCACAAAGTCTGCGCCCCTTCTCGGAGCCCCCAAGAAAATTTTGAAAAATTTACGATTATATGGTTAATTTCCGAAGCATCAATCTGGTATTTTAATGAAATAGATACAGACTAAAAGTGATGTGAGTAGAGAAAATTCTCAAAAGAAATCTCTCGTTCCCGAGAAATTTCTCCGAGAATTTCTCCTCTGATAGAAGAGAAATTTCTCTCCATAATTTTCGAGTTATTGCGTGTCAAATCGACACACTGATTCAGACTTGATGTCTCAGATTTTCATGATTTTTTATGCAGCAATATAATATCAAAGACTAGAAAAAATACCAAATTTCAGTTATGTAGCACAATTATTTTTGAAGTTATTAATTTTTAAAAATCTCAATTTTTATGGTCTCCCACTCTTCTGCTTAAGTTTTCGAGTGTCCTGTAAAAGACAGGTGTTCGAAAAAAATAAGACATTTTACATCTTAAATTCAGCGATGAGGTTTGCCACCCATCCTGAATGTCTTGATTTTATATTGGCACGAAGAGGACAGTTTGCATGTTTTTTACATGCAGCTGATCTGCTGGCTACCCCACTTGTGGGATATGCCGTGATGGTATAGTAGTAGTAGTAGTAGCAATTTTTATGAAAAAATTTCATGTCTTGGCACCTTTGGATGCCTATAGACTAGCAACCAGTGATGATGTAAACCTGGGAGAAGTCTCGTTTTAAAGCTGTTGAATGGGGCTTTAATTTGATGTGTCACAGGATAGGGGTAGCGGTTAAAAAAAAAAATTAAATTAAATTTTTCAAAAAGTGGCAATTTCAAAAAATCCAAAAAAAATTCAAAAATAGTTTGTAATGTCTTTATACATAATATACCAAAATTCTATTATGGGATCTCAATGATATCAGGAGATACAGGCTTCAGAAATGCATGCATCGTAGAATTGCATGTATTTCAGGATGCATGCATTTCGGAAGTCCTGTATCTCCTGATCTGATTGAAATCCCATAATAATAAAATTTTGCTATATGTATTAAGACATCATAAACATTTTTTAAAAAAGTTTTGGAATTTTTAAATGCCCACTTATTAATTTTTTTTTTTTTTAATTTCAACCCCTATCTTGTGGCATATCATAGCTTTATTCATATCATAGCTAACCCATTCAACAGCTTTAAAATAAGACCACTCCCAGTTTTATATATCATCATTATATTTTGCCAGCCTATACGCATCCAAAGGTGCCAAAACACGCAATATCACGATGCATGCATTTCTGAAGCCCTGTATTTTCTGATCCCGTTGAGATCCCATAATATAATTTTGATATATATCTATATATAAAAACATTACAAACTATTATTGTCATTTTTTTTTTTGGAATTTTTAAAATGACCACTTTTTGAAAAATTTAATTTTAAATAAAAAAAAAAAACCGTTACCCCTATCCTGTGGCACATCACATTAAAGCCCCATTCAACAGCTTTAGAACGAGATCTCTCCCAGGTTTTTATCATCACTGGTTGCCAGTCTATAGGCATCCAAAGGTGCCAAGACATGACATTTTTTCATAAAAATTGAAATTTTAAAAATAAACAACTTCAAAAATAATTGTGCTAAAAAGCTGAAATTTGGTATTTTTATAAGTCTATGATATATCTCTGCATAAAAAAAATCATTAAAATCTGAGACATCAAATCTAAAAATCACCCAAAAATGTGTTGAATTGACACGGAATGACCTTTCCCAAAAATATTATAACCTTTCGCCCAATACCTGACAAACTGATCGGTCCAAAACTTCATGGGGCTGATTTGGGCCCAAATCAGAGGTTTTTAATACTTTTTCCATGTAGGTACCTACCATTTTTTTAAATGGGCATGTGGGGTGTCAAACTTTAAGTTTTTTCATTGCGAAGAAATTTTTACTGCTTTTGTTTACGTAAAAGTCGCTGTATTTTTTTCAGTAACTCATGTATATGTCGGTTATCTGTTTATTTCAACCCGAGCGATGCCGGGTTACAAAAACTAGTAGGTAACTAATAAGTGAACAATGAACTTTACTTAAAATCAAAACATCAATTTTCTTTTGTTCCTTTTAAAAATTAGTCTTATAAGTATATTATTGTAACCCAATACCATATCCGTATTGTAAAAATGATCAATAAAAATTGTTTTACCAATTTATTGTATTTGTCTCAAAATACACCATAATTCTCCACTTCGAGAAATTTACCGAGTTTTCCAATGGTGTTTTTTTGCAAGTAAAATAATTTATAATTACCGAAAAATTTGCTAGATTTCAAATATTATTTAAAACAACAACTTACTTGCTACATTTATATCTAATGACAAATTTATCTCTTTTCAACTAATGTGAAGTAGGTATTATACTATTTTCTTTGCACTCACGTAAAATCCTATATTCGACTCAAAATTATCCAACCTGTATAATAGTTAAAACCAGATGCCACTTTCAGTTATGAAGAATAATATTTGAACCCGAACTGATCTTTGTTAAAAAAAACGCCATCAGCAATCCTGTATTGTGGATGGGTAATTTTGTTAATGAGTAGAATGGCGCCCCTTAATGGTCAATGGGGGCGCCAAAATTGTGTTTGCCAACTGGTTTGAAATGAAGATATTTGTGGGGCTCCAAAAATCAATCTTGCAAACGTACTTGGGATACACTTGTTTACACCAAAATAAAATTAAAAAAATAGTTTTAATACTCATTTTGGCGCCCCCTAATGCGGCGCCCGGGGACATATGTCCCCCCCTGCCCCCCCCTAGCTACGCCACTGTATGAATATCGTGTAAAAAAGCGATTAAAGATGGAAAATCAGAAAATATAATACGAGCTATCTATCACTATGCCTATCCCTCGCGCCAAATTCTTGATGAAGTAGGCACAGAAATCGAATATTTAATTGGACTTTCGCATCCATCACGGTTCCTCATGTTGCATTATTTTGTTACCTATTTTGATTATAATATTTTGTAGAAAACATAATTAAGATATTAGGGACAAGACATAGGTACTATTGTATCCTATTGAATATAACAAGGATTTGAAAAAAAGTTTGATAAAAAGCTTTGTGAAAACTGAAGTAGAAGACGTAGATTAATTGCATTACTAACAAGTGTGAAATGGACTGTATTTAAAACATCACATTTTCCATATAATATATTGAATAGAAAACTACCTATTGAGGGTTTTTTAAAATCTGTTTAAAATAAATTGAACCTTTAGACTGATTTTCTATGGTCACCCTTGGTATTGTAAAGTTAGGAAGCTTTGAATGAATTATCGTTTAACATCTTTATTTTAATCATCGAATTAAACAAGTCATTATTTACAAAACAAAAAAAAAACTAACGAATTAATTAAAAACTAGCAACGTAAAATAAAAATAGTCAAATACCTACATTAAAATGTACAAAGAAATTAATTACAATTAGTTCTTTATTTCACTTTATATAAAAAAAATGCAGGGGTGGTAAAGTTTTGTTTGTTTTTTTTTTCTTTTTATAAAATTCACACACAAGAAGATATTAATTTATAAATAATGTATGACATCAGCGATGAGGCTTGCCACCCATCATGCCGCGTCGAAGTGGGTGAAGGGCACAAAGAGGAGAGCGGAATGCAGGGTGGGAGTTTTGAATGTGAGAGGAGGGATGGTGAGAAAGACGGACGAAATTTTAGAGATGATGAATGATAAGTATTTGGATGTTTTGTGTGTCTGCGAAACGAAGAGGAAAGGGTGTGGTATTAAAGAAAGTGATGGAAGGATCGAGTTGTGGTCTGGTGTTCCAGACACACAACACGCATGTCAAGGTGTGGGTGCTTTTTTATCGGAAAGAATGAGCGAATGTATGAAAGGGTATGAATGTGTAAGCTCCAGGCTAATCTGGATCCGTTTCAAAGTGGGGATGACTAGGATCTTACTCATAGTTGGGTATGGTCCTGGGAACGATGCCATAGAGACGGAAAAGGAAGAGTTCTGGAATGGCGTGAGAAAGATTGCAGAAGATAAAAATGAAAATGAAAGATTGATTTTGGCAGGTGATTTGAATGGATGGGTGGGTGTTAGGAGGAATGAACTTGAAAGTGTTTTGGGAATGAATGGAGACAGTAGAGTGAACGATAATGGCAAAAGAATAATTGATGTGTGCTTGGAGATGGATCTCTTTGTGGCGAATACCTTTTTCGCCCACAAGGAGATCCACATGTATACCTGGGAGAGAGGGAATGAAAGATCGATGATTGACCTCGTGTGTGTGGACTCTCGTCTCAGGAAGGCGACCACGGATACTAGAGTGTATCGAGGCGCTGAGCTGGAGACGGATCATTTTCTTGTCGTCTCAAGAATAAATCTATTCTCCGGTTGGCGTTCGAGAACACAAAAGTCCACGCCAGCTATGAGATTGAGAGTCGAAAAACTGAAAGATGAGAGTGTAAAGAATGAATATGTAAAAACTGTGAATGAGAAGCTGAGTGCGAACGAAAAGAATGATCTAACGATGAATGAAAGGTGGGATGTCTTAAAAAGTGTGCTTGTAGGAAGTGCAAAAGAAACATGTGGTGAAGCTAAAGTTGGACGTAAGAAAGGCGATGCATGGTGGGATAATGATGTGAAAGAAGCTGTAGATAAGAAGAAGAATGCTTGGAAAGACTTGCTGAGTGTGAAACAGTGTGACACATGTGAAAAAGAGCGAAAGAAAGAAGTTTACAAGACTTGCAAGAAGGAAGTGCGTGAAGTTGTGAAAATGAAGAAAAAAATGCTTGAAGATGAAGAATGTAAGAAATTGTCTACGTATGCGAGTGAAAATATGAAGATTTTTTGGAAGGAAGTGAAACGAAAGAGGACGGGTTCAAGTGTGAACAGTATGAAAGGGATAAAAGACAAGGATGGATGTGTGTTAGTGAATGATGAATGTGTGCTACAGAGATGGAAGGAATATTTCGAAGATCTGTTTGAATGTGATGGTACAAATGCAAATGAGTATGACGACAGTGAAAGCAGTGTGAATGAAAACGATATGATAGACATGAATGAGATTTTGAATGCATTAAAAAAAGCGAAGTGCGGTAAAGCTGTAGGGTATGATTGTGTTGCCGTTGAGCTCATCAAGTCTGGTGGACCGGGGGCTCTCGCGTGGTGTTTGGAGCTTTTCAACGATTGTTGGAGAGAAGGTGTTACACCAGAGGATTGGAAGAGGGCTATCATCTGCCCCTTGTACAAAGGGAAAGGCTCTAGGCTTGAGTGCGGGAGTTATCGGGCTATTAGCTTGCTGAGCTCAATAGGGAAACTGTATGGTAGAATTTTGATTGAGAGAGTACGAAAGATAACTGAGTGTAAGATATGGGATGCGCAAGGAGCTTTTTTGAATGGCAGAGGGTGCACCGATCAGATCTTCTCCCTGCGAATGGTTATAGAGAAGTTTCTGGGTAAACACCAGAGGTTTTTTTGTGCGTTCGTGGATCTGGAGAAAGCATATGATCGAGTGGACCGGGAAAGGTTGTGGCGCGTGTTGTCGGAGTATGGGGTGAGCAGCCGGTTGATCCGCGCAATATCTTCACTTTACGTGGGAAGCTCCGCTTGCGTGAGGGTAAATAACACTCTCTCGGAGTGGTTTGTCCTCACCAAAGGAGTGAAGCAAGGTTGTGTCATGTCTCCGTGGCTGTTCAACCTATTCTTCGACTACTGTATGCGACCTGTGAAAGAGATGGATGTTGGTGTCGAGCTGAATGGGTTCCGGGTGAATGCATTGATGTACGCAGATGATTTGGTGTTAATGGCTGAGAGTGAAAGGGACTTACAAGAGATTGTTACGTGTGTGTATGATAGTTGCAATTTGAATGGTTTGAAAATGAACGTTATGAAGACGAAAGTTCTTGTTTTTGAAAGAGAGAATGAAAAAACGATTTGCGAGATTAAAGTTGGTGACGAATGTTTGGAGCAAGTAAGTGAGTATGTATATTTGGGAAGTATGTTTACGAGGGATGGAAGATGCGATAGGGACATTGAAAGAAGGAAAGTGGCCGGTGCTAGAGTAAACGGTGCACTTCGACCCATTGTCAGCAATGACAATGTGTCGAACATGGCTAAAATGCTGGTGCACAATACCATTCTGGTACCGTCACTTACGTATGCAAGCGAGACATGGACGTGGTTGAAGAAGGACGAAAGTGGAATAAATGCAGTAGAGATGCGATCGTTGAGAAGAATGGTTGGTAAAACGCTGCGTGATAGAGTGAAGAATGAGGATATTAGAAGAATGAGCGGATGCAAGAAGACTGTTGTGGACAGAATGCGTGTAAATAAATTGAGATGGTTTGGTCATGTGGAACGAATGAAAGAGGAAAGAATGACAAAGAGGATATACTTATCTGAAAGAAAGGGTGTGAGGAAACGCGGGCGTCCGAGAACCACGTGGCTTGATCACGTGGATCAAATTCTCAAGGACGGCCGCGTGTTGAGTAAGAGGAACCGACGTGCGTGTATGAGGAACTGTATGAATGTGGAGGAAGCGAAGGAAGTGTGTAAAGATAGATCTGTTTGGCGTTCCGTTCTCTCTGCCTACCCCACTTGGGACACGGCGTGAGGGTATAGTATAGATAGTATAGTATAGATGTATGACCTTACATACATTAAATTATAGATATGTATTTATGTTGGGGCTTTCAACAACATGAACAAAGTTTGGAAGGCGTCTGGACTCAGCATCAGGACAAAATGTCGCTTGTTCAATGCGTGCATCATCCCAATCCTTCTATATGGCTGCGAGTCTTGGCACTTAACCAAGGCTCAAGAGCGGAAGATACTAAGCTTTGAAAACAAGTGTCTTAGAAGGATTTTGGATGTCAGATGGTATGAACATGTTACAAATGATGCTGTGCGCCGGCGCACCCAGCAGAGACCTGTAATCTCCGTAATACAAGAGAGACGATGGTCCTGGCTGGGACATGTTTTGAGAATGCCCAATGATAGTTGGCCAAAAAGAGCACTGTTTTTCCGTCCGCAGGGGTTCCGTCGGCCCGGGCGTCCCTCTTTCACAATACACCGTTCCTATGACAACGATATCAGAGCGCAAGGAATGTCGTGGGAAGAGGTGACGCAATTGGCACAGAGACGCTCTGAATGGAGGAGGCTGGTTTCTGCCCTGTGCTCCCGAGAGGAGCGTTGAGGGCGATGATGATGATGATGATGATGTATTTATTCCATCACAGCATATCCCACAAGTAGAGTAGCTAGCAGACTAGTCGCACGTAGTAAACATGCGACCTATCCTCTCCGTGCCATAAAAAAGACATTCAGGATGGGTGGCAAACTTATCGCATGGCTTTCAGACCGGACAAAAAGTCCATCTCTTCTCCAATTTCATGCAAATTTTGTGCATCTCAATAAATGCACAAAATTTAACGACCCCACAATTAAATAGCTGGTTTGTATTCAATTAACAAACAAACGGCTCCAGGTTCATTCCTGATCAACATCCTAGATTTCATGAGTTTTTTTTATTAATTTGAATTTACTAAGAACTAACTCGTTACAGCTGACAAAAAAGGTACAACTAACCAACTTAATATTTATACTTACGCGGGTAACTTCAATACTCACTTTCCTGATTCAGTGTAAGTAGGTACCCTACTCTACAAGTACGATGACTGTTAACAAAAATGTTGCCACTCCAATTAAAAAACGGATGTTCGTTCCTAGTACGGTCAAGTGCTCGCATTCGCTTGGTGTTCTAATTTCAATTTGAAAAATGACAGGGGTGATCTGTCCATTGTAACAGTTCGGTTGAGAGTTCATTAATTTTTAAAAGTTTTTAACTGAATTTCGACAATAAACTATAACTACCTAAATTTAATTTATGAAATATTTTGAAACAACTTGTTAGCTTTAAAATTGTATGGGTACTCAACTTCTTTTTAAATTAGAATTGTAAAATAATCTTTAGATAGTAAAAATATTACACGATATGCGTAAATTATTAAAAAGAATAAATCTTCTATTGATACAAACATATCACATTAATTAATTACCTGGGAGCTATGTACCTATAGATATTACTGTATTTTCCGATTTGAAATTGTTTAACATATTATAGGGGATGTGAAAACTATACAGTTGATCTATAGTTGATTTGGTTATGATGTTTTTATAATATTCTGATTACATTACAGAAAAAAAAAATGGTAGAAATCTCATATTGAACACAGTGTAGATAAGTACTTCCTTGACATTTTTAAATTAAGAAGTGCTTCTCTTTTTAGCAGTTTGAATAGATTGATATTAGGATGGTACCTATTGTAACGAAAATTGAAAGATGGGACAGTACTGTTTTAAAGTAATCAAATAAAAAGGAATTTTATTCAGAAGCAAGAATCAAGATTTATTTTTATTTTTTGGTAGACTTTTTCAATATTCTAATGATGTGATCTGATCTGTCAAATAACTTCACACATAGATGGGCATGTATGCAGATGATCTCCATTCGAGAATTATTCCACAGCAATGTGTGGGTTGAGGATAAAAACCCATCAATATTATATTCGCTGTCTCTATTATAAGGATTGGAACATTTTTAAACTTTAGACCAACCATCATAATTAATATGATAAGCATTTGATTTAGACGTTGACCTTTTTGAAATGACATAGGATATTTGGCCTATTCTTGCTTCCACACGGTTTTCGACGGTCTGGACAACACTATTTTAAACTACACTCCTTCTGTGATGGTCACATCAGAACATCAAGAACTTCACGAGAACAGATAGTTCAATTGAGTTCGTCGGTAGTCTGGAGGTAGAGTCTCGGCCTTGTGAACAAGGGGTACTGGGTTCGATCCCAGGTGCCGGCAAACTCCCCTTTCACGACACAAGCTTTTAGCTTACTGTGAAAGGTGTATAAGGTTATATTTGGGTTTATAACAAAAACCCAAATATATCTTTAAAAAAAAAAAGTAAAGACACTATGATTAGCTGCGGGCCTAGTCAAAACACATTTAAGTGTTACGTTTTCGTTTCGTTTCCGTTTAAACGCGGACGACGTTGCGAGAACGCGTCAATTTTCGTAGCTATTTGTGTATTTTAGCTCCGAAAATTGACGCGTTCTTGCAACCTCGTCTTGTTTGAACACTTAAATGTGTAATTTTAATAAATAAAATATAAAAATATATTATTGAGCACTGTTTAATCTCCACTATGTTAGGTTAAATGTGTTTTGACTAGGCCTACTGGTTTCAACCCTTTTCTCCCAAGACTCCCAAGGGGAGCGTTAAATGGCAACAGAAGGAGAATTAAAATGTTATAGGTTGTAGGTATGTATTTATGATAGTTGCATTCATATAAAAAATCATATACCTACATTTAGTTTAAAAACTTTGCGTCGGTATCTTTATTGGTACGTATTGAGAGCTTGTATGATAATTGTGTATGGAAAAGGTAGGCAGTTAAATATTTAATGGTATAATTCATAAATTAAAACCACAGGTCTTTTTTTAATTCGTCTGGTTTTAAATAAGTGGTGCAGTGTTGTTATTCTGTACTTGCATAGCAATAATTAAACAACTTGTAATTATTTAGTACAACTCAAGATGAAATACAACTTAATACTGTAAATCGTAAGGTCGACTGCAAAAATAATTAAATTACCTATACATTTCATATTTTATTGACTTCGGAGTCTCATAGAGTTTAATCATTTGATGCTTTCCTTTCTGCTCCACTTTCCTGTCCCATTCCTTTATTTCCTTCTTGATTGGAGATGATTGATTATATGTGCTTTAAAACTTTCCTTTTTTTGTATGTTAGTGTCTTTTTTTTACTACAATATGCAATTGTTGCATTTAATACCAGACATTGTTTGCTGTTTTACTTATTGTAATTGAATTGGCTGTGTATTTTCATTTATGTTATAATTGTATGTTTGTAAGAGAAAATAAAATAAAATAAAGATATTGCAATTTCTTCTCTTCTATCTGTCTATCTATATCATCATAACATATTACGCCACAAGTGGGATAGCTAACGGGAATGAAATAAGTATGCAAGGACATCAGAATCGGTACAGTGATATGTTATAGGCCATATCACTGTTATAACATATCACTGTATCGGTAGCATATCTCATATTTCACTGTAAAATTTTAAGATTTTGGATACGATTTAATTTAAGATTTTAGATAGACGATATGGCCAATTCTGAATCATAAAATAGTTTAGTTGCACTAACTAAGTCAACTAAGTGTGAGGAGATAGTTGAGTCATGATAATTAGTTCTAATTCGTATTCACAGTTTTCCGTACTAATTTAGTTTGGTTAGCTGGAAGATATTGCCTCCAGGCAATAAGCTCGCCAATTGCTCATGATTCTTTTTTTCTGATCAATAAAGTGTTCTTATTATTATTATTAGTTCATTAGTTCATTTTGACACCTTAGTACAACTATAAATTTCGAGAATCTATGGATTTCGTATTTAGAATGAAATTTTAGTTGACAGCCGACGACTAAAATAAGTTGGATTTGGCAGAATTTTATTCGCGACTTTTAATGTGCGAATATTATTAGTTGCTGTCATTTTACCACAGAATATTGCTATATTTTGGAAGTGTTAAGTTGGTTTTCAATTAAAAGTAAAAATTTATATTTTTAGGGCCCTCGCAACTCTTAGCATGTATAAATTGTAAAATTACACCACCACCGACGCAAAAACGAACGCCAAAATATATCGGCAAATCTGACATTTCACAATTTTCACGCGCGACAACTATTAAATTGTTGCCAGAAATGTAAACCGGAACGTGAAAAACATTTTGTATTGCGGCATCACTGACTAATATTAGTTTGTCCCATAGATTTTACCGTTTGCACTTGGTGGTTCTCGAGTTTATAGTTGTTTATAGTTCATAACTAATGCTGAATTCTACATAATAACTAATTTTAATCAACTTTTTAGTTAGTTAGTTCATTAAGATTCAGAATTGGCCCTGATGTATATCACAAATAGTATAATCTATTGTTCAAGCTGTTGTATCTACTACAGAAAAAATGATATCGTACATAGCTTTTGAAATATCTTATTTATTTCTATTAATAATATTGGAGGTGGGTCTACTCCACATGAAAATCTTAGTCGCGTAAGTTATTGGGAACGCCACTCGTTTAAGAATTATTTTACTGCATACTTACTTTACTTTTCGAGTCCGAACCTTGACACTCTAGTATGCAATGACGTACATCGTTTAGTCATTTGCCATCTTTAGGTCATGCTCATCACATGCATTCTGTATCAGCGGGCATTGCAAGAAGTTAGAATCACTCTACACCTGCCCGCAGTCGCAGCTCGTGTCCTCCCCATCAAAGAAGCCCCACCTCTGCTGGTTATGTTTGCACCTATTCACTCCAACCCTTAGTCTGTTTAGTATCTTCCACGTGGGATAGTATTTGTGCTTTCGGATGGCATCATCCATGGACTGTGGCCAAGTTCCTGGCTTCACAATTCCTCTCCACGTTTTTCTGACGAGGTTGTAAGATCATTAAATATTTGTGAACTTAGGAAACTTTTCCTCGATCTTAGTCTTGCATATACTTAGCTAATAAAAAGATAGTCAAAAACAAAAATGCGAACCTAGCGCCACGGGATGAAATCAAATCACCTGCTCCGTATAATAATCAGTTTCGTTGTTTTTATTCTAATAAGTTATACTTAATAATATTATAATAATGATGAAGCACACCTAAGCCTATACATTATAATATAATAAGTATTCCTCGTAGAAATTATTGTATAGGTAGGTAGGTGCCCACTGCCCAATCAACATGGCGTCTTTGGAGAGAGAAAGATGGGTGTAGTGCTAGTGAAAGAAAGAGATGATTGTACAATACACACCTGAGGCTGTTGTGGTATGATTGGTGAGTACGGCCCAGGTAACTATGCAGATATACACAACATTTTTGCATAATGTTATAAAGAAAATGCTCGAATATTTAAGCACAGTTTATTATGTATTTATTATCTTACTAATGATCATATTATTTTTGAGATAGCACCTTGATAAACCATCACGAGATATGCAAATCCAGGACGGTTTGTTTTCTTTTGCATTGAAGGAACATACGTAGTTATAACACTAAATGTATAAAAATGTCTAGGTGTATTAACAATAAAAAAGTACGCCATTTTTCCAAAAAAATCTTTCAACCCCTGATAGTTTTTATTTTTATACTAATATTCTTATTGAGATAACAGATTCGTGGTAAGAAATGCAAGCAACTTATTTTTATTCCAAAAGTAAATAGTAGGTATACTTTTAAATAAATCAAATATAGTGTTATCAAATAAAATAAAATAAATATTTATTATTATTTTGTTTTGTGTTACTGTTGAGTAAGACTAACGCACGACCGGTTTCGCGGACTCCGAGTTCGCATCATCAGGTGCTGATCTATACTGAATAAAACAAAAACAAATACAAAAGTTCGTTAGGATTTATAGTGAGGGTGTAGGGGTAGGCGGGGTCGTGTTGGTTTCAGGCGTGGAGTTCTTGGAATATGAGATGGGGAATAGTTGTAGTAAGGGAGAAGAATTCGGAAGTCTTTTAGCAACCATAGTTTAAAATTATTACATACACACACATACCGATCAACTTTGACAGCACTGGAAGCAAGAGAAATAAAAAAAAAAATAATAACTCGACTAAAACAGCTATTAATAATAATAATCTTCCGAATTCGTCTCCCTTACTTTGTTAATGCAAATATAGTGATTTTGTATTGAATTTTACAAAACATTTTGAAATCGTCACGATTTCTAGTCTACAAACGTTATCTATTTATTTTAATCATCGATCCATCTTTCATAAGGATCTTATCCAATTGCATTTATTAAAACGTATTATTTATTTTTATTTTATTATATTTCAAAAGAATATACCACTGCCAGTCAGACCTAGTTGCTGGACAGTGGACGAAACAGTTTTAATTTAAAAAATGAAATGTTTTGTATTAATCTTGTATAACAATACTAATATGAATATTACTATCGATTCAGAAATCAATGGTTGTAGACACAAGACCACGACTGTATTATAAACACATTGAAAATTGTACACCTTCGGACACGGTTATCATACACGCGTAAAAGAGCGCAGTAGGTAGGTATACCTTGTATAGTAGTTATACAATTGTATACAGGTATGTATATATAAACTGTTTCTCGACGTCTTAATTATTGGTTATTATTTTGATATCTTTGTTTGCGTGAAGTTCTCGTACCTATAATAATAATATCTATTATTATTATTGTTATACAAGCTTGCTTTATTATGGCTTCGTTCAAAGAAAGATTGAACAATCCTTCGCCATCTATTGAATAAACTTTTAAATTAATTTTTGAATCATACTATTTACTACCTACTCTGGTTGGGTGTTTTTTTTATGGGAATTGTCGCATTTTTTAAAGATTTTTTTACATTACTAGTTAAATCTTTGTTAATTATTAATGAGATAGGTACGAACAATTTTATTATTTACTTATTTATTTACAATTTACGGCCTTAACTCTTTACCTGCACGATTTAAATACGTAATATTTATAATGTTTGCACTAGTATAATAAGATTTGGACATGTTCAGAGAATGCACGATGAGAGGATGACGAAGAGGATGTATTTATCTGAAAGAGGGAGTGTGAGGAAACGCGGACGTCCAAGAACCACGTGGCTTGATCTAGTGGCCCAAATTCTTAAAGACAACCGCGTGTTGAGTAAGAGAAATCGGCGAACATGTATGAGAAACTGGATGAATGTGGAGGAAGCGAAAGAAGTTTGTAAGGATAGATCTATATGGCGTTCCGTTCTCTCTGTGTGCCCCACCTGGGATACGGGGTGATAAATGAGGGTATATTATAGTATAGTATAATAAGTCTTTACAGGGAGCTTGCGTTGTTTCAGGTCTACATTGAATACCTAGTTCAAAATCAATGAGGGTAGACTTAATATAACATGGATTTTTTCTCCTCTCTTCTCTATCTATATCATCACAGAATGATATGCCACAAGTGGGATAGCCAGCGGGCATGTAATAAGTATGCAAGTTGTCCTCTCTGTGACCAAAAAAAATGACATTAAGTATGGGCGGCATATCTCATCGATGAAATTAAAATCTAATTCTTGTGATGTTTAACGAACAATTGTCTTTTACATTTACACGACGCTCTCGACCTTATGGAATAGAGTGGAAGACCAATTGGTGGGTATTGTATAGAAAAATATTTATGTAATTACAGTAATTATTTACTGATTAAATCAATTACTAATTTGAATCAGTAATTATTGATATTATATTAACGATATTGTACCTAACTTGTGTGTAGGTAAAATAATAATAAATCGTAACATATGTTTAAGCATTTTTATTGGCTGCCGAAATAAGATGACCAGATATCATTAACTCGCTCATACTCAGCTAACAAGCTAAATATATTGTATTTGAATCGGTCACTTGAGAAACCCCATAAGTCAGTCAATATAAAGTTTTCAGAAATCACAAACAACTGTTTATTATAAATTTTTGAATGAAATGTTGATATCTTACTCAAATCAAAATATAACTTACTGTGTATTTTGTTATTATAAACCTTTATTTTTTGTTAAAATAATTTATTTGTAGGTATTTTAAATAGTTAATTAATAACCTTTGATTTTTTTTGTTTTGTTTCTCAAATGAACACCATTTCAGGGAACAAAAATCAATATTTTTATCCCAGATTATTTATTAAACATCCAAAAATCACTAATTTTCATCATTTTCACCCATGTTAGTGGTTGGCGTTAAGTGTCAGCTGTGAATCTACATGAATGCATTTAGTGTAGTAACAACATACATAACATAGTCACTGACTTGTATTATTTTTCTATTGACTGGCCAAGTTTATCAGCTTAATTTGTATCAAATAGGTAAACATTACGTGGTTTCTTAATGAAATAACGTGCGTTTCAAGAAAAAGGACCCAAATAAAAAAAATCATATCCGCTTAATACCTGACTTATGGGGTTTCTCAAATGACCGATTCATCTGTAGATGTATATGTACCTAACTACTAAAGCATATTTTTAAGTATGGGTAGTTGAACAGTACGCATATTATCTATTTGTCTGTGATGCGTGGAAAATTTTATTACAATAATACCTTATAATATATTGGTTTGTCTAGTATTATTTTGGTACGAAGAACATATTGTGGAGATTAAATTTGTAAGGAATAATCTATAATTGGTGTTATATTATGTAATATTTGGATCGAAGTCGTTTTGTATTAAGAGCAGGGTACAACAAATAAAATGAAATGTTTGTTAGGTAGGTATGTTTCCTTTCTTTAATTAATATAAGCCTACCTTTATTTATGAATACTTAAGGTGTGTTAAAAAATGTGTAGAATAATGAAATTGCTCTAAAACATTTTGTTTTTTATTGTATTGGCTCCATCTAATATACAAGATACTTGTAATAATGGAGATATTGAATTGAACACTGTTCAATAACAGAAATAATAGTATGTATTTTCATACATTTTGCGTTCAGTCTAATAATGTTTTGTTCGTCATAATATTGCAAAAAAGAGTTGAGTGAAATTTACATGAATGTGGGTAGATCGAATAAACGTTCCATTATTTTGGCTTGTCTCACAAAGTATGTAAAAACGTTCCATTATTTTGACTTGTCTCACAAAGTATGTAAAATAATTCTTCAGGCTTTCACGGTCCTTATTATGTTCTCTGGTTATCAGGGTCTTCGTGTGGTTGTTGCTGTTGTCTCGAGTTTTCGGCGAGAATGCTGTCGTTATCATCAGGAGTTTGAAGTCACACAAAATATGTGGCTTGAGGAAATGGATAAAATGTTCAAGAGACTATAATATTTTAGAGAAAATCAATGGATCTGCTGTAATCATGTTTAAAATATTCAAATATAAAATAATATGTACATATTTTAATATTAAGCTTTCAAATTTTCTATAAAATGTTTTGAATTATGTCAAAGCGCAAAGTGTAAAAAGTTACTTTATATTATATGAAAAAGTTGTCGCAATCATAAAAAGCACTCCGAACAGCATACATACAATCAAACTTTCTAAAGCTCTCACCGTTTTGAAGTAACAGTAACACGAGTTGATAATTGGGTGAAAATGAAATCATGTTCAGAGTAGCTAAATTGTGGTACCTACCAACGTACATTATACGTACCTACCTACTTTGTTTCATGACATTATTAAATGTATTAAATTGATAACCCTGTTACTATTAATGGTCCTATAAAAATGAATGACGTGATGGTATGTAATGAAACAGGTTGGCAGGCAGTTCAATGAAATGTACTAAAGATTTAAGGGTGTTTGGGAATATTCTGATGCGTGTGATGTGTAGGACAGGTGCGAACCCTTAGGCAACGAGAGGAAATACGCATAAAGCAATCAACTTACCAGAAATACTAAAGAGAAATCATTGAATATTAAGCTTGGTCACGTATTTTTGTGGAATGGCAGTTTTCTGCATAGCCTTGCTCGTTTTGCATTCGTTTACAAAACATTTTTGAGATACATTCGTATTATAGTATTATTATTAATTACTTTTATATTATGAAAAGATTTGATTTAAAAAAAATGGCGTCACAATGAAATTCAAAATCGTTAATCATGCGAAGATAGACTTTAATATCATTTAGGTCTTCTGATAAGTATTAAAATAGTCATTTTTCATTCGATCAACTGAAGATTTTCGTCTTAATCACCACATCTGTATGAAATAAAGATATTAATTTAAGACGCATTATGCTCCAATGTTTTCTTTTTTTCAACTCTTTTTCAATAACGACGGACTGATTATTGTGTTCCATATTTGGATTTACAAAGAATTACATTATACCGCATAAGAAACACTGAGACGTGTAAAAGAAGAAGATCGAGAGAGTGGCTAAGTTAAAATGGTCATGGGCAAGGCATGTCACCAGATTCAAAGATGGACAAAAAGGGATTTGCAGTAGTGGAGACCTTGTGAAGATAAAAGAAGTAAAGGAAGACCTCCCACACGATGGTCTGATTACATTAGAAGAATCGCTGGTGATTGATTGCAGAAATCTAAGGACAAAGATTCTTTGAGACATAAATGCGAATAGCTGCATACCATCCTCTAGATACTTCTGAAGTTTCATCTTTTCGTCATCGCCCGAGTATTCTTATTTGTTTTTCTTCATTTTCTTTACTGAACATTATTTACTATGCAACTATAAGCTACATACCTATTACATTTACATCGAATAAAATTATTATACAGTAGAAAAGTGTAACACGATTTCTTCCAAACAACTATAAAAGATCATCAATTAGGTACATTATAGTGCTTTATTTTCGAATGTCCATTTGAAAGTAAGATAATTTAAGTCTTCTAAGATAAAAATAAGTACAGTTAAAAAATATTTTGCATGTTGGATAGGACTTCAAATTAACAAGACAAGGAAAACTATTAGTATATTCATTGCATGGATAAAGTTTGTTGGTTGCCTCAATATTGTGGAATACTTCAAGATGAATATATATATTTAAAATATGTATATGTACATATTATACGGAGGTATGATTTCGATATGTATCAGCTCATTGGAGATAAAACTGATACTCGTAATCCATAGGCTATAGTATAATGTCGATAGATTTCAAATTAAAATATATACTGCAAAGCCCACAACCTATTTTGTTTTATGCAGATTGGTAGATATTATTATCTATAAATACTGTGATATAAAAAAATATGGCTTTTTTTTTTGCTAAGGAAACGTGCACGGATTTATTTTAATCATAGAGGTCTATTGAGTGGGCACTCGTTGTCGATTAGGTGGTTTTGAATAACCCATAACGAAACGAGAAGTTTTAAAGATAAAATTAAACATTTTTTGTATTATAATTTTTTTCTTTTCTTGTATAATATGGTTACGTGAAAGTCACTTAGCTAATCATCAAGAAATATTTCAGTGATCTTCATCTCAAAGACAAGGAAGATCCTCTTTCACAACAAATCAATGTTTCTGTGTCAACGATATCAGTGTTTTGATGACACGGGAAGAGGTTGACTCAACTGGTAAATTATTAGCCAGAATGGAGGAGGCTGGTTTTCATGCTGCGTTTCCGATTAAAAATTGAGGAGTGAAAGTGACTAATGTAGTAATATACCATCACAGCAAATCCCACAAGTGGGGTAGCTAGCAGACCAGTTGCATGAAATAACAATGCAAGCTATCCTCTCCGTGCTAACAAAAACAAGACATTTAGGACGGGTGGCTAATCTCATCGCTGAGATAGTAAATTAAAATATGTTTATTATCTATCACGGCATGTCCCAAAAGTTGGGTAGCCAGCGGAAAAACTGCAAGTTATAAACATGCAAATTATTCTCTCTGTGTCAATAAAAAAGAAGACATTTAGGATGGGTGGCATGCCTCATTGCTGAAATGTAGGTATTTAATATCTTATACGCGAGGTTTAAGGAAAAATTGCCTTTTTTCTCTCTTTTTTTCTGGTATTGCACCCAATACATGAGTAATGGTACATTTGATACATTTCTCTGATTACTGTTTGATTTTTCGACACTAAGTATTTTTATATCCATTGTTATGTCATTGTTGTCTTTGTATTTTTTAAAATTTATGTAAACATGTAAAAGGCTTCTTGTCGTATATATTTCTATAAATAAATAAATAAACCATACCATACCATACCATACCATCACGCCGCTTCCCTCGCGGGGTAGGCAGAAAGGATCGAGCGCCACTTCCTTCTATCTTTGCATACATCTTTCGCTTCCGTCACTGTCATACAATTCCTCATGCATGCTCTCCTGTTCAATGTGCTCAACACGTGACCGTCCTGTAGGATTTGATTTAAATGATCTTGCCATTTAATCCTCGGACGTCCACGTCTCCGAGCACCATTCCTCTCAGACAAATATATCTTCTTAGTCATTCTGTCCTCATTCATTCTTTCCACGTGCCCAAACCATCTTAACTTATTTACATTCATCCTTGTTATTACACCAACTTTCATTCCACATTCCTTTCGTATATCAATGTTACGCACACGATCTCTCAGACTTTTACCACACATCCTTCTCAACGATCTCATTTCTACTGCATTTATGCCACTTTCATCCTTCTTTAACCATGTCCACGTCTCACTTGCATACATAAGTGTTGGCACTAAGATAGCAGAGTGCACCAACCTTTTAGCTGTGGTGGATATGTTTCTATTTGCAATTATTGGTCGGATTGCACCATTTACCTTATTGCCAGCAACTTTTCTCCTTTCAATATCGCTTTCACACTTCCCATCTCTCGTGAACAAGCTACCTAAGTACACACATTCGTCAACTTGCTCTAACACTTCGTTGTCAATCATCACCTGGCATACTGTTCTCTCACTTCCTCTTTCAAACACCATAATTTTTGTCTTTTTTGCATTCATTCTCAATCCATTAATCGCACAATTTTCATACACACACGTCATCATTCGCTGTAGATCACTTTCACTTTCAGCCATCAATACCAAATCATCGGCAAACATTAACGCTCTTACATTCATCCCATTCATATCAACACCTACATTCATTTCTTTCAATGGACGAATACAATGATCAATGTATAGGTTAAAAAGCCATGGCGACATAACGCACCCTTGTTTCACTCCTTTTGTCAGTGTGAACCATTCCGACAGGTTATTGTTCACTCTAACACACGCAGAACTTCCTGTATATAGGGACGCAATGGCGCGAATTAGCTGACTACCCACCCCACACATTGATAGTACTTGCCACATTTTCTCACGATCTACTCTATCATAAGCCTTTTCAAGATCAACAAACGCGCAGAAAAGCTTCTGGTGTTTCTCCAGGAGCTTCTCTGTCACCATTCGCAGGGAGAAAATCTGGTCCACACATCCTCTACCACTCTGAAAGGCACCTTGCACATCCCATACATTCGTCTCAGTTACTTTTCGAACTCTTTCAATCAATATTCTTGCATACAGCTTCCCCACCGAGCTCAGCAGACTGATAGCCCGATAACTCCCGCATTCTAGTCTTGACCCCTTTCCTTTGTATAGAGGGCATATCACAGCTTTTCGCCAGTCTTCTGGCGTGCAACCTTCCCTCCAACACTGGTTAAAGAGTGCATGACACCATTCGAGAGTCCTCAGCCCACTCAAACTGATGAATTCCGTAGAGATCATATCATATCCAACCGCTTTGCCATTCTTTGCTTTCTTCAATGCATTCTTAATCTCATCCATAGTTATTTCTTCATCCCTTGTTTCATTCGCGTTTTCCCTTTCACTGTTCTGGCTTGGACATTCACCTCCACTTTCAAACAGCTCCTCAAAATATTCTTTCCATCTATTCACAACGTCAACACCATTCATCAACATACATCCCTCTTTATTTCTAATCGCATTCATACTATTCACCTCATTGTTGCTTCTTTTACGCTTAACTTCTTTCCAAAATATTTTCATATTTTCTTTCACATTATCAGACAATTTCTTACACTCTGCTTCAACTACTAATTTCTTTTTTTCCTTTATCAGTTCCTTTACAGCTTTCTTACATTCCTTGTATACTTCTCTAGCACTCTCAATTTTTCCTTGATCTAGATTACGTGAGGCTAGCACACCCTTCCATGCATTCTTCTTTTTCATAACTGCGTCTTTAACATCATCATCTCACCATGCATCGCCTTTTTTCCGTCCAATCACAGTTTCTCCACAGATATCTTTTGCACAGTCTACTAGCACTTGTTTCATCACACTCCATCTCTCATCTACATTCAAATCATTACCTTCATTTGCATCAAATTTCATACATGTTTCTCTTTCATACTTTTCCCTACACTCTATCTCATTCAACTTTTCGACTTTTATCCTCTTAGCTTTCTGATCTTTATGTGTTTTAGACCGCCAGCCAGAGAACAAGCATATTCTTGAAACCACAAGAAAATGGTCTGTTTCCAGCTCAGCGCCCCTATACACACGTGTATCAATGGTGGCCTTCCGAAGATTTGAGTCAACACATACATAATCGATTAAGGATCTCTCACACCCTCTCTCCCAAGTAAACAAATGGATATCTTTGTGTTCAAAAAATGTATTGGATACAAAAAGATCCCATTCCATGCATACCTCTAGCAGTCTTCTTCCATTATCATTCACTCTTCCATCGCCGTGATCACCTAACACGCTTTCATAGTCTCTTCTTCTCACTCCAACCCATCCATTAAAATCTCCAGCCAGTAAAATCCTTTCATTGTCTTTCTTAGATTCTGCTATCTTTTTTACACTATCCCAGAACTCATCCTTTTCCTCTTCTCTTGCATCGTTTCCAGGACCATAACCTGTAATCAGGAGTAGTCTAGTTAACCCTACTTTGAGACGAATCCAAATGAGTCTTGGGCTTACACACTCATATCCATTCATACATTCTGCCATTCTCCTTCCTAGAATTACTCCTACTCCTTGACACGCATGCTGTTCTTCAGGCACTCCAGACCAAATTTCTATCATACCATCGCGCTCACATAATCCATTACCTTTCTTTTAGTAGTAAATAAATAAATATTACTCGAAAAGTGCGAGAACTATTCTTTACCGAGGACTCAACGGTGGGCCTTTTATTTGGATGTAGATCATTTCACTTATTTTGAAAGGATTAACTATGTTACAGTTGCGAAACATTATAATAATTTAGAATATTTAGAAAATGTACTTTGTGTTAATTGATATTTAAAAATCGCCTTAGAATCTAGCAAGTAACTAAAAAAACATTGTCACTTTTAAATTTATTGAAGATGTTGGTAGTTAGCGATGTTACTCATCAATTTGTTTAGCGAAGTATCCTTTATTATAATCTAACTGTTTTTAAATTCCAGGATTGGATACCAACAATTACAAATATTCACAATGTTTTTTCTTTAATCATTCTGTGAATCACTTAGGTAGATACATATTATTATAGTTACAAGTATTGCTTAAATATTCATACGAATGGGTTAAGAATTTTTAATAACTCAATCACACCAGGAAATTGGAAAAAAAATTAACCACATTATAATATTATCGGCAGGTTAATAAGAATATATTATACTAGTTTATTACCCAGTGCCTTTTCTCACTAAAGCAATGACAAAAATAATAGTTATTTACAATAAAATATATCTTATTACATCAATTTTTCAAGAAACTTGTGTGATTTTTTATACGAACGAGAAAGAGATGTTCAATTCTCAATTATAGAATTCTGAAGAAGTTTTTTAAATGTTGACTTAAATTATAATTTCAGAAATGTAGGGTAAGCGGACTAAAGCACATAAGTCAAAAATTCCATATTTTTATTTATTGTTTCAACTTGCCTGTTTTTGATCAATACACAACTGTACTCAAGAACACAAGTCAAATAATATGCCTGCAATTTTTCATTTTTAGTAAACTTTTGTGAATATTTTTTTTTATCTAACTAGACTTTTATTGTAATTTTTGTTCCTTCAGTAAATTTGCCATTTCTAATTTATCCGCCGACCCTAGAAATATGTTATTTGACAATAATATGAATCCATATTATCTTGTTCTCTTACTAGTATAAAACGGCATCTTTATGATTAGGAATTTACTCATATATTGCTTAATATAACATGGATGCAATATCTTATGCAATTCTCACGTCTAAGACAATAATTTTTACATCTACAATTCATCGATGAGGCATGCCTCTCATCTTGGATGTCTTATTGTTTGTTAGCATGTAGAAGCCTATCTGCATGTTTATTACATTCAGTTAGTAGTACGCTGGCTTTGTACTGGACCCCCCATGGACAAACACACAGCTTGTTTCTTGTTTTTTTTTTTATATATTTCGATTCCCGGTAGGTACCTATGGACCTACCAAGTCATCTACCTAATAGTTATAATAATAGATGGCATGTTTATTACCTACCGGTAGGTATAACAACGCAAATCACGATTTTTATAACACCCAACTTGCAATAGTGAATCATGAAAATTATAAACTGAAGTTCGTCATATTCACACTAGTGGCGCTACTAGTTTGTTGTTTTTCAATAGATACGCAAACATAATATATATTCCTACATGTCATATTTTTTTGACCGTTTTTTTATAGTCATACAAACAAAACTCCAACACCTTATGTATATTCAAATCGTTTACAAGAATCAAAAAATAAATATCTTCAATTATTGAGTTCGTCGGTAGCCTGGAGGTAGAGTCTCGGCTTCATACACACGAGGTTCGCGGTTCGATCCCAAGAGCCAGCAAAATCCCCTTTCGCAACAAAAAAAATAAATAAAAAATGTACATACCAATCCACAATACTTAATTTTTATCGCAAGGAAAGGTCTTCTTGTATATTTAGTAGGTTCATACAATGAGTCTACGGGCTATCCCACTTGTGGAAGGGGCAATGATAACGTAGATAAATAGAGAGAAAAATATAGTTACTCTTATTCTGCAATCTGTGGAGTCCCTGGAGTTGAACTTTTCTTGTATCCTGTAGATGACAGATATTTGTAAAACATCAAGTCTCTTCTTATAAGAAATTTAACATCTTCAAGCAGTGTAGCGGGTCCCAGCTGTTGAAACAAGCTGCCTCTGTGTCTGCGGGAGGAGGTGAATGGAGAGAGTTTTAAAAGAGGGCTGAAGACGCACCTTTTTGCTGGGAGTTTCGGATGATGGATACGATATACGGCGCCCTTGAGGTCATGTTATGAGTAAACGGCGCTTTACAAATTGTCCATATATATATATATATATTCCAATTCCGCATGCTTTATTTATCATGATGCCGAGAAAACGACCTGTATGTTCATAAAAGGTAGGTATATATATTTGATGGTATATTACAGATATCTATATAACTAGATACACAGATTACTTTAATTTTTTGTTCAGCCTTGGGTGTTTACAATTGAAAATAATAAAGACATTAACTAGCCAATCAAAATAGTGGTATAAATATTTTATTCAAGAATAATTGTTTTTTAGAATGGATAAACTAAATTATGATAATAAGAATGTCATTATCATCACACGTTCAAGTCGTTTGCGGTTTTCGTGGTTTGGTCTCAAACCTGACGTGTCGACTTTTGAAACAACAAGCTACACATCTCTACACCTCTAACCATGAACATAATAATTAAGTTTTAAACAGGAAATAATCATTTGATATATCATCAATTCAATATGTTGTGGAATATGTTCCATAACTAAAAGAGTTTCAGTAAAATCTGTGGAATATGTTCCATAACTAAAAGAGCTTCGGTAATATATGTGGAATATGTTCCATAACTAAAAGAGCTTCGGTAATATATGTGGAATATGTTCCATAACTAAAAGAGCTTCAGTAAAATTTGTGGAATATATTCCATAACTAAAAGAGCTTCAGTAAAATCTGTGGAATATGTTCCATAACTAAAAGAGCTTCGGTAATATATGTGGAATATGTTCCATAACTAAAAGAGCTTCGGTAATATATGTGGAATATGTTCCATAACTAAAAGAGTTTCAGTAAAATCTGTGGAATATGTTCCATAACTAAAAGAGCTTCGGTAATATATGTGGAATATGTTCCATAACTAAAAGAGCTTCGGAAATATATGTGGAATATGTTCCATAACTAAAAGAGCTTCAGTAAAATCTGTGGAATATGTTCCATAACTAAAAGAGCTTCAGTAAAATCTGTGGAATATGTTCCATAACTAAAAGAGCTTCGGTTATATATGTGGAATATGTTCCATAACTAAAAGAGCTTCAGTAAAATCACTCAATTATGGGTGGAATGATTAAAGAAAAATAATATGAAAGCTTAATTTCACTGATTAAACTTGCCTTTATTGCTGAATATATATTTCTTAAGTTCAATAATGAAGTAATGCACAAATTGTCATTTAAAAGACATTTTGAAATTAACTATTAAGTTTAGCACGTGCAATCCATACAAGGAGACTGTTGGCCACCAGTTTGTCAGAATTGCATGAAACTATAGATATACGAGTATATGTATACTTATGGCTTTATTTTTTAAAATACTTTAAATTAATGTTTATTAAATGGACTTGGTCACATTTTCCTAAATAGTGTGAAATATCTTTGAGGTGATACAATCACAGTACAGAAGAATATGCAATTTTTTATAATATAATATGTATTTATTTAAAAAAAAAAATCCTGCTGCGATCGCCCTGGCCAAAAGCTGTTATGTTCGCTAATTATTACGTCTAAGCAATATAAAGTATTGCTTAAACGTAATAATTATGTTATACCTTCATGGTAGAAAGATTATTGTTACTAGTTTTATCGTTTTTCGAAATAACAGAAAATGACGTCATTATGTCGTCACACGTATTTTTTTCTCACCAGCGAAGCATCTTATAATTTAATTAACATTACCTTCTTGACCCTTACCGTCGGTAGGTACCGTTTGTAGATATGTATAAAAAAAATTGCAAAAATTCAAATAATATTTATTTTTATGATCACTTTCTGTGAGACGAATGTTTGATATCTGTAAACCCAAACAAAATACATACTTTCTGAATTTTTATTTAACTAACTGTTATGCTGACTTCCTGGCTAGGTTAGGGTTCAAGTTTTCTGGATAAAGCGCATATTCTAAACACATCCCCTATAAGAGATTTCATACTATAAACTCTGCAATGCGGTCTCTCGCACGTAGTACTATATTCCACATACATTTTTCTTTTCCGTAAAATATTTTCATTTCGTAATACATTTAAAATATGTAATTAATATTAATATATGTATTTTAAATCATCCACTTTCCATATATGGAGCAGTATAAAAATGACATTTATTACTATAACAAACATCTTTATTAAGAAACATTATATATAATATTCAGTAGCCGAATGTCTTATCAACAACATATAAGACCATAATATTATTATTACCTTGATCAATAATTATTATATTAACATAAAGTAATCACATTTGATTTTGATACAATGTGTTACACGATTCTAATTAATATGTAAATAAATCAACTTCAAACTTTTTCCGTACAGACATCTTTCTGTGAATGATGATTCGGTTAGTGTAATTTTTAAAATTAATCAAAGTTGAGGATCAGTTCAAATACACATGAACATCATTTCATTGAAGGAAACCCACTGTGCATCCGGATACAGCAGAAGTATGGAGACTTCCATTTATCTGAAATTCTACACACATAACAAAAATCTTGTCCACATCGAAGGTGCCATAGTGGGTAGTCTGAAGGGCTGGCCAGCCTAAATAAATAGTTGGGTTATTTGGAAGACATTGCGTCCCTGCGATAAACTCGCCCATTGTATAAAATTATTCGTTTATACTATGTAACCTTGATATGCATTGCTAATTAATTATGACGGAAAACATTATGATGAATATAATATTGTTTTTTTGATACGGGAATATTTATTTCAAATAATAGAGTTCGCAAGAAAGTCTAGAAAAATCCAAATATTGATGCATCTATTTTATGTACCTATATATCTACCTGCACTTAGATACTATTGTATGTATTAGTGAAAGTTAAATAAACAATGGCAGGATTATAACTATCCCATATAACAATGAGAGTTCTGGTGACTACTCACTTAGCCGCTGGGTAATTTTATTTTGTTATAACTTTTTCTACAAAAATCTTAATGGCTTTATGATATTCCCTTTTGTTTAACAAAGTGTTTTGTTTTTACACCTGTTTAATAATAATGACTAATGTCCGCGCTAGGTATAGTAATATTTTAATTGTAATTTATTTTGTATTATTTTTGATATGATGTATGTGATTATACATTATGAGAGATCCTAAAATATACCTAACCTGTGTAAATATTGCATATAGTAAATAATTGAGTAAAAGAAATGTTTAAATATGTAAAAATGTAAATAATATAGTAGGTAGTTAATATTTACTAGTACGGAAAGAATTAATTTTATTATAATTATATGGATGTGTTCATCCAATGATTAATTGTATCACTGATTCATTGTATCTAATAAATATTTATCAAGTCACACGACTTATGGGATATTGTCACTATATTGGAAAATATAATTTGGACTTAATATCTGGCATTGAGATAGGTATAAAGAAAGTTTTGCATATTTAAAAAAAAAACAATTGTAATTATAAATTTGATTAAGGACGTTTGTAAATAATTGGATATTATAAGAAAAAATAATGTTGGATATGTAAATAATTGCTTGTTGATAGACAGAGGTGTACACTAATAATATTGAATGATTTCAATAATATATTATGACGATATGTTACAATTGAGATTTGTTTTATATTTAAAGTAGATCGAGTATGTAAATTATAAATTGATGTTGCTAAGTAAATTGTATCGGTAGGTATAGGATCAAACTTTATGATAATCTTAGAGTCATAACTATTGTTTTAAAATTCTACGATACCTATGTATATCAAACGAACATGAAAATGTATTTAATTAAATAAATTGTTGTTTAGAGATGTAGATATCTAGGTGAAAATTGATTGTAAATAATTTTGCATATGTTAAGATAAGTTATGTATTTGTTCCATAATTCAAATGTATGTAAATAATCTTGTTTGATAATTATTTCCCGAAAAACGGCTGTAACTTCAAGAAAAAAAAAAACATCGCATTTTAATCATTTTAATATTCTTCATACTATGATAAAGCAATCAAATTTAAAATACATACTATTTCATACTGCCATTGAGGAAAAGTACAAGGACATAGAAGGAGACAGAACAATTTTATTTCTGTCTCTGTCTGCCGCCCCGGAGAACTATATAAGCCAGCGCAGTTCAAGGACGAGAGTTCAGAAGTTTTTCAACATCCGTGCGCGTAACACCGATATAGTACTCGCCTTGTCTGCTAGGTATTTACGATATACAAATACCTAAGTGAGAAGTGATTCATTCGAAAGTGAGAAATAAATTGAAAAGTGAATTTCATTATTATCATCTGAGACTATTTTTTTAATTTGATTGCAATATCATATATTCGACGAGTGATTAATAGACTACTGATAAAATATTCCATTGTGAAGTTGTTCATCGGGAACTATATTTGTGCACTGCAACTGGACTCTTCGTGACACATATATAGACATTGCGTTAATTGTACTACAATCGCTGAGGGTCGCGCCCTCGCGTTTAGCCAGCGCAACGAAGAAGTAATTGTTTTTTATTTATAATTTTTGTACATTACTTATATTCTATTACTATATGATAATAGTACTTACATGTGTTTTTTTTTACTGTGTGAACACGTCAGTGTTACTGTTTGAGTTTATTTTGCATTGGTCCATGCATATAATTTATTCCCTTGAATAAATCGTATTTATAATTATAATTATTATTTTTTTTATTTTGTATATTAGTACCCACCTACTTAAGAGGAACATATCTTGTAACGTGGCCCCCAAGCTAGCCGTGGCAAAGTACTACCACGGGAGCTCACGTTATATTGGCGGTCCCAACGTGGTGGATTTAGCGAAAAAATACCTATTATCGGTATAATCGCTAAAACGAACCTGATTATTTGTATTATTGTTTTATAAAATTAATCGTTTAAAATGTTTCCTCTTATTGTGGGTGGTGCAACTATAGGCATCGGTGGATTTTTATTATTGTTTAAATATGTATTTATGTCTGTCGTATCTCGTGAGGACTCTAGGAGTTCGGGAAGAACTACCACGGAGTCCGGGGAAAATTCAAATTCGTCTAGAAGTCAACATGAAGAGGAGAGTCAAACGATACAGCGCGAGGTCATATATGTAATGAACGAAAGGAGGGACGGCGTTCCGATGACTTTCGAGGGGAGGCCCGAAGAATCACCAGATAAATTCATTAGGTACTGTGAGACCTATTTCAGAAAAGTAGATATACATGAAGATGACCGTGTTGCAGAAGTAGCTAAAAAGCTTAAGGGATCGGCTCAGTTTTGGTGGCAGAGAACAGGAAGTAACCATTTTAGGTGGCACGTATTTAAAAGTCTCTTTGTAGCAAGATACACCGGTGAGGAATACAGGACGGCCCTTAAATCACATATCTTGACAAATGGACAAGGCATTCGTGAGTCAGGAATTGCATTTCTCGAAAGAAAAGCACGGGTATATTCCAACGTGTATGGGGATAAACCTTGGAAACACGCATTACTTCTTCGTACTGTCGGACTTATGACTTTGAAATATCGTGAAAGGATCGGAAGGAACGTCGGGAGTAGTTTTGATGAATTATGGACAAAGGTGAAGGACATTGAATCGCCAATCGAAGCTCTTTATCAAGAAACAACACACAGGGAGGAGAGAGAAGATGAACCGATGGAAAGAGGCGATAACAATGTGCAACACAATACGAGACGGAACGGACAGTACCCACGGTACAACGGAAATAACTCTCGGAATAACGGACGCAATTATCGTAACTATCGAAATAACGGACGCAATCATAACTCCTGGAACAACGAACAAAACTCGCAAAGCTTTCAGTATAACGGACAAAACACTCAGCATAACGGACAAGATTCTCGACGAAACGGACGAAATTCTCCACATAACGGACAAGCTTCTCAATCTAATAATCGGCCTTTAAACGGACAACGCCCGGGTCAAGGACAGTTCGGACCTCGTCCAACCCAAGGGCACCGCGATTAAGAGATACGGCCACCATCGAAGAACCCCACCCAGACGAAGAGCCAGCAGTACAGACAGTTATTGTCGAAGCGATGATACACTCGGATGGTGAAGGAAGAGGAAATAGGAGTCTCCAGAGTGAACAAAGCGTGGATAACACATCCCACGGACATATCCAAGTGGAGGATATGCATGTTCCAAGGAGGCTGCCTGTAGAAGACTTCGATGCCATTGAAGTTGAAGTAACTCCTGAGTGTAATATCATCACCAACCCTGGGCGTGTCGTTCTTCCTAAGATAAGAATACAAATAAGCGGCAAGGAGCGAATTGCATTGGTGGATTCAGCGTCATCCCACAACCTTATCAAGTTATCCCTGGTAGAGGGAAAGGTACAAAATACATCCATAAAAAAATTGCAGTTGGCAAATTTCGGTACGCGTATGGATGTACATGGAACGATTTCATTGAGGATGCAGGTACAGGAGGCAATAATGGAGGAGGAGTTTTTGGTATCAGAAGATCTCCGGGAAGACATAATTCTTGGCATAGAATGGTTGGCTAAACATCAGGCAGTTTTGGACCTGTATCGAGGATGTTTACATTTTGGAAGAGAGGAACGGATGACAACGCACCTTTTGCCAGTAAGAAGAGCTGGTATCGATTCAAGAAAAGTAGAGTTTCCAGAACTACCAGCCACATTGTCCAGGACCGAACATGAGGAGCTGAACGAGATTCTGGATGAATTTAAGGATATCTTCTTGCCATATGCTGGTCCTGCGCCGTTACAACCTCACACCATCACACTGCGGGATAACGCACCTATTAGACTTCCACCTTATAAGCTGTCAGATGCTAAGAAACGTAACTTATACTCCCAACTTGAAGGAATGCTAGCGGATGGAGTAATTGAAGCAAGCAGATCTCCGTACAGCTTTCCAATCGTTATGGTTCCCAAGAAAGGCAAAGACGAGTATAGATTTTGTGTAGATTACCGAAAACTGAATGACGTCACCGAAGATGCAGCTTCTCCCTTACCTATCATTCATGAGACACTTAAAGACTTGGGCAACGCAAAGTTATTCTCAACAATAGATTTACAGAAGGGATACTGGCAGGTGCCAATGGATGAGGATTCCAAGATTTATACTGCGTTCACCACGCCTGATGGCGCATCTTATCAATTTAAAGTTATGCCTTTTGGTTTGAAGGGTTCTCCTCGAACCTTTCAGAAGATCATGTCGCAGGAAGTGCTTGCAGGTTACTTACGAGAATTTGTACTTGTTTACTTAGACGATCTGATAATATATTCACCAAATTGGGAGTCACATAAACGTCATCTACGGTTGGTTATGGAAAGATTACAACAGTATAGTCTTCGATGTGCGGCCGATAAATGTAAACTTGTCACCAAGGAAATAGACTACCTGGGCCATGTTGTAACAGCTTCCGGAAACCAGGCACAAAAGGTACACGAGATTAGCGTAATGGACACTCCTGTCCCAACAACCAGAAAACAATTACGCGCTTTTCTAGGTTTATGCAACTGGCTGCGGGAGTATATACCTCGTTTTTCTGAATTAGCAGCACCACTTACAGATTTGTTAAGTGTTAAAAGACCATTTAAATGGAATACACGTGCTAACCAAGCAATGGAGCGTATCAAGGTTGAGATGACTAAGCCAAAGACCCTATGCAGACCTGATTTTACCCGAAAGTTTATTTTACAAACGGACGCTAGCATGCTGGGTGTTGCAGCAGTATTATTTCATGAACGTTCAGATGGTGGTAGAGATGTTATCTCTTATGCAAGTGCTCGTTTTACTGACGCTGAGCGAAAATGGCACTCCAATGAGCAAGAAGCATGGGCCGCAGTGTGGGCCATCAAAAGATACCGTGCCTTATTAGAAGGTAGACATTTTATCTTGAGGACCGACAACAGAGCCTTAACATGGTTGGACAGCGCCAAGGATGAACGAGCCAAGTTTACAAGGTGGGCATTGCTTCTTCAAGAATATAATTTCACCATTGAACATTGTCCCGGCGAGAAGAATCAACTTCCGGATTATCTTTCTCGTAGCCCCGAGCAAGTTCTTACTTACCCAGATACGGAAATTAGTAGAGCCATGTATCCAGCAGTACACCAGGAAGGCTGGAAGACAGGATCCAATGTTCCACAAGTGATGCATATTGAAGATGAATTAGGATCGTCACGTCAACATCAAGCTTCCAGTGACGAAGATATTACCATAGGATTAGCAGATAAAGTGCGTATGGCTCAGAGATCTGATGTTAGGATTATGAGGCTCATCAGTAGCTTAGAGCATCAAGTTTCGGCGGACAATTCCAATCCCAATACAGAAAATCAATTTTATCGATTACGTGACGGTTGCCTTTATCGTGCTATGGAAGATGGTGAGACAGAGAAAATGATCGTACCTAAATTTATGATCTCGAAAGTGATCAAAAGTTATCATAATGGGTGTCGAGCAGGACATCCTGGAGAGAAAGAGACGATCAGAGCTGTCCGACAATACTATTTATGGTCCGGAATGAACAGTGATATACGGCGATACGTAAAAAGATGCATCGTGTGCGCAAAAGCAAGAGCTTTGCCCGACCGTCCACATGCTCCCTTAGGAGCATACCAAGCACAGCATGCTTTTGAAATTGTAGCAGTAGATTTAATGGGGCCTTATCCACGATCATTGAAAGGAAACAAGTGCCTACTGGTAGTCACCGATATGTTTTCCAAGTGGGTGGAAGCATTTCCAATAAAGACTGGACAAGCATCTCAAATCGTAAGGATCCTGGAAACGGAAGTATTCTCACGATATGGTTATCCAAGGGCCATACTCTCAGATAATGGACGACAATTTATACATAGATCATGGAAGTTGGCCATCGAGCGTTGGCAATGCCAACATTGGACCACTGCAGTTTACCATGCCAGAGCGAACATAACGGAGAGAAGAAACCAGGAAATCAAGAAGGGATTAAGAATTCATCTTCTCAATAGAGAACATCGTCATTGGGATGAGTGTTTACCTCGAATAATTGGAGCGCTTCGAGGTCGACGTAACGACGCTACAGGAGTAACCCCATCACAGGCCTTATTAGGATATGAACGGAAGCAGCCAGGAGAATGGGCACATATACCTGCATCGGATAACGATCAAGTGGAACAAGCACGTGACCGCACAGACGAGGATAACTTAATACGTCAAAAATCAAGCACGTTATTGTGAAAAATATGCGTCTGCGACGACCACCATACCTAAATTTACCACCGGTCAAGAAGTCATGATGAAAGAACATCCTATTTCAAATCACTTAGCTGGGTTTCATGGAGGTTTTGCGCCAAAATGGTCAGGGCCTTACTCTGTTTTGATGTCGGTTGGCCGAGGAAACGTATATTGGATTGACAGACGTGGAAAACCTATCAAGGTTCACGTAGATAACCTTCGATCAGCCCCAAACACTACGGAAGACATCGAGTCTGTACAAGAGGAAGTTGGCGGAGAGCTATTAGAAGAAACGGCTGAGTAAATATATTATACGTGTCTCTTAAAAAAAATCATAATCGTTGTAAATTGTAATTGTAAATACCTAGTATCCTTAAATCATCGCGTGTAAATATGAGTGCAATATAAAAAATTCTTTCATAATTAATCAATTGTAAATATATAAATAGTTAGGTAGGTGCGTGTATGTAGAAAGGTAGTTAGTGTAAATATTAGTTAAACTGCGCAGTTTAAGTAGAGTTTAGGTAAGCTTAGGATAACATGTAGGTAAGATTAGTGTTAAGTTGTAAATAATTGTATAAATAATATGTAGGTAGGACTGACGTGTTCACACAACATTAGTTAAGATGATCTGTATATAGGCTATAAGTTGGCAATAATTATGTTTTTTATTTTTTGCCTAATATGTGGTGTGCAGATGGGATAATACAGGTGTGTTGCCGATAATATTATCATTGAGCATGACGGTCTTACTCGTTCTCCGTCGAACATCTAAATAAGAAGAATGAGTTGGCGCCTATCGGGTTTAGAGTAAATTTTTAAATATATCGGTACATACCTTGGTTATCTAGTTTGCACACATTATTGATTGTATATGTAATAATTTAAGAATGATGTAATTTTTTCGGGACTTGTAATTGGTTAAGAATAATTTAAGTATCATTGAACATAATTTTTCCGTCAAGAAGGGGGTGTCGAATTTGATATGCATTGCTAATTAATTATGACGGAAAACATTATGATGAATATAATATTGTTTTTTTGATACGGGAATATTTATTTCAAATAATAGAGTTCGCAAGAAAGTCTAGAAAAATCCAAATATTGATGCATCTATTTTATGTACCTATATATCTACCTGCACTTAGATACTATTGTATGTATTAGTGAAAGTTAAATAAACAATGGCAGGATTATAACTATCCCATATAACAATGAGAGTTCTGGTGACTACTCACTTAGCCGCTGGGTAATTTTATTTTGTTATAACTTTTTCTACAAAAATCTTAATGGCTTTATGATATTCCCTTTTGTTTAACAAAGTGTTTTGTTTTTACACCTGTTTAATAATAATGACTAATGTCCGCGCTAGGTATAGTAATATTTTAATTGTAATTTATTTTGTATTATTTTTGATATGATGTATGTGATTATACATTATGAGAGATCCTAAAATATACCTAACCTGTGTAAATATTGCATATAGTAAATAATTGAGTAAAAGAAATGTTTAAATATGTAAAAATGTAAATAATATAGTAGGTAGTTAATATTTACTAGTACGGAAAGAATTAATTTTATTATAATTATATGGATGTGTTCATCCAATGATTAATTGTATCACTGATTCATTGTATCTAATAAATATTTATCAAGTCACACGACTTATGGGATATTGTCACTATATTGGAAAATATAATTTGGACTTAATATCTGGCATTGAGATAGGTATAAAGAAAGTTTTGCATATTTAAAAAAAAAACAATTGTAATTATAAATTTGATTAAGGACGTTTGTAAATAATTGGATATTATAAGAAAAAATAATGTTGGATATGTAAATAATTGCTTGTTGATAGACAGAGGTGTACACTAATAATATTGAATGATTTCAATAATATATTATGACGATATGTTACAATTGAGATTTGTTTTATATTTAAAGTAGATCGAGTATGTAAATTATAAATTGATGTTGCTAAGTAAATTGTATCGGTAGGTATAGGATCAAACTTTATGATAATCTTAGAGTCATAACTATTGTTTTAAAATTCTACGATACCTATGTATATCAAACGAACATGAAAATGTATTTAATTAAATAAATTGTTGTTTAGAGATGTAGATATCTAGGTGAAAATTGATTGTAAATAATTTTGCATATGTTAAGATAAGTTATGTATTTGTTCCATAATTCAAATGTATGTAAATAATCTTGTTTGATAATTATTTCCCGAAAAACGGCTGTAACTTCAAGAAAAAAAAAACATCGCATTTTAATCATTTTAATATTCTTCATACTATGATAAAGCAATCAAATTTAAAATACATACTATTTCATACTGCCATTGAGGAAAAGTACAAGGACATAGAAGGAGACAGAACAATTTTATTTCTGTCTCTGTCTGCCGCCCCGGAGAACTATATAAGCCAGCGCAGTTCAAGGACGAGAGTTCAGAAGTTTTTCAACATCCGTGCGCGTAACACCGATATAGTACTCGCCTTGTCTGCTAGGTATTTACGATATACAAATACCTAAGTGAGAAGTGATTCATTCGAAAGTGAGAAATAAATTGAAAAGTGAATTTCATTATTATCATCTGAGACTATTTTTTTAATTTGATTGCAATATCATATATTCGACGAGTGATTAATAGACTACTGATAAAATATTCCATTGTGAAGTTGTTCATCGGGAACTATATTTGTGCACTGCAACTGGACTCTTCGTGACACATATATAGACATTGCGTTAATTGTACTACAATCGCTGAGGGTCGCGCCCTCGCGTTTAGCCAGCGCAACGAAGAAGTAATTGTTTTTTATTTATAATTTTTGTACATTACTTATATTCTATTACTATATGATAATAGTACTTACATGTGTTTTTTTTTACTGTGTGAACACGTCAGTGTTACTGTTTGAGTTTATTTTGCATTGGTCCATGCATATAATTTATTCCCTTGAATAAATCGTATTTATAATTATAATTATTATTTTTTTTATTTTGTATATTAGTACCCACCTACTTAAGAGGAACATATCTTGTAACGTGGCCCCCAAGCTAGCCGTGGCAAAGTACTACCACGGGAGCTCACGTTAACCTTATTATTTGTATCCAAATATTTTGTACCATAAAATTTATTACTATTATTACCCCGTGTGTGGAATCTTTTCTACACCTACACTCCTTCGATGTCCCTCTAGCATATAATATGAGACCAAGCGTTGCAAAAGCAGGTAATATGCTTTCGTAGAGTGCCCAGCAAAACATATTTCTCCCACTTCTTTCTTTAAGTTTTGAGTGTTCTGTAAAAAGCAGGTGATTTAAAAAAAGACATTTTACGTTTCGAATTCAGCAATAAGGATTTCCACCCATCTTGTATGACTTTATTTTATTGTTGGTGTAGAGACAATACCTTGGCTTGGCAGTCTGCTTACTACCCCACTTGTAGGACATGTCGTAATGGTATAAAAATGATTATACCAATCCGTGTCGATAATCGAAGATTATTGTATTCTATTTAATCATTTGAGTAGGACGAAACAAGATTTCATTTAAGATGAATATTTTTTTTTATTTCTAAATAATGTTTTATTCATTTAATAAGAGATTTATTATTCTGACACTACACATCAATTTTGTAATATTTTTTAATTATTTTATAAATCAACCGCCTTAATAAATGTTAGAAATGAATTAAAAATCAAGTAAAGTCCATTTAAAAGAACACCCACATAATTATATTTGCATACTTAATAAATATATTTTATGTGTTCTATTGATTCTTCTTACTTTGTTTAATACACGTGGAAAAGCTTTTGTGTTATGTAATTTAATTGGGAGAATAGGTATATAGAAATATTTGATTAATTTTTCCAATAAGTTTTCGCTTATTTTTTTTTAACACGAAGAATATTTAATATGAAGAGAATTTGTTAAGTAATATGAATTTAAATATTTTTAACTTTTGTTACTCAATATCTTATTATTATAAAAGAAAATTAATTGTTATCAGATATTTATTTGACATCTTTGATAAGTAATTTTTTTGTTTTTTAATTAAGTTTTTTTTTGTGATAATGAATGTTCATATTATGCAGATTTACCTCAAAAGCGTGGATGGCAATTCAGCCGCCGCGTAAAAATAACTACTATACTATACTATACTATACTATACCCTCACGCCATGTCCCAGGAGGGGTAGGCAGAGAGAACGGAACGCCATATAGATTTATCCTTTCATACTGTTTTCGCTTCCTCTACATTCATCCAGTTTCTCATACATGTACGCCGATTTCTCTTACTCAGCACGCGTCCGTCCTTAAGAATTTGGTCCACGTGATCAAGCCACGTGGTTCTTGGACGTCCGCGCTTCCTCACACCCCTTCTTTCAGATAAATACATCCTCTTCGTCATCCTTTCATCTTGCACTCGCTCAACATGTCCAAACCATCTCAACTTGTTTACACGCATTCTGTCCACAACACTCCTCTCACACCCGCTCATTCTTCTGATATCCTCATTCTTCACTCTATCTCGCAACGTTTTACCAACCATTCTTCTCAGTGAACGCATCTCCACAGCATTTATTCCACTCTCATCCTTTTTCAACCACGTCCAAGTTTCGCTTAAAGTTATGAAATTATCTTGTCTTTGAAGTAAAGACGTAACTATTATTTGCTAATTTAAATAATTTCAGAAGTAACATTGAATTAAATAAATTTAATGTTTATGATACAACATACATTCATATCAAGAATATAAAACCGGATTAAATTAGGTTTGCCGGTCCAAATTGTCTTGAAATTATTGATTTCTTAGTGAAAAAGGTGCACTATATAAGAGTATCTACAAAGCTTCTAATATGAAAAAATATATTTGTGCGACTTATGTAACGAAAAAAGTTGGGTGTCCTTTACTATTTCGAAACTGCACCGACTACAATTAACTAAGGCTATATTTTTTGTGATGCATTTGTAGGAATTAAAAATATATTGCGATAAAACGATAATAAGAATTTATTTATAAAAAAAATAATTAAGGCCTTTGCTGCCCCAGGGGCTTGGGACCCAGTGTCTTGTTATTGAGTAATTATTTTTGACTTACAACAACTATGTAGTTTTAAACTGCGGCAGTGTGGTGTTGTGTTTCAAAAATTAAATTATAATAATCCACATAATATGATTACGTGTGCATAGCTATATTTAATAGTCTGAAATTTATTTATACCTAATATTTTGTTTTCTGAGTTTTAATAAAATTTATCTTTTTTCTCGTTTTTATGTCACGAAGAGAACAATTCTTATGTTTGCTACGTGAAGTTAGTCTGCTGAGGCTACCACAAATGTGGGAGATGTTGTGGTAGAAAAAGATAGAGTTAATGTAAGTATGAGAGACAAATGTTGAACAAAGAATCTTTTACATGCTTTGCTCATGTAGGGCGAATGAATCTGGTGTTTTGATTGTGTATGTAGTTCGAATGTTCAAGGAAAGCAAGCTGAGAACACATAAGTTAGAATATAGAATGTCCAAGGATTTTTGATTTAAGAAAAGTTGATTTTTATTCTGACGTTGGCTATCACTCTGACCTGTGTTAGTTGAAGCATCTTCTTCACTTTCAGCATTCCTTTCCAGTCTCTGATATTTCTCAACAGGGACATTCACCTTCTTTTCTCAACAAGCTTGTCTTTTAATTTGCCTTTTATAATAAAAAGCAATAACAATGAGACGATTCTGGAGAGACCATGTCGATCGGGTGGTTGAAAACAAAATCGTTCATATAGCTGCTAAGGAAACACCAGTCGGTTCACGGCCCTGAGGACGACCACCAAAACGATGGAAAGACAGCTATTCTTCAGAATCCCAATAGTCATCAAATTCAGAACTAACAGATCGATGATCTTGCAACACGAAGAAGAAGTAGAATAAAAAGCAGATCGTATTGTCATTTCGCAGAATTTTCCCCAAATATACTGACATTGAAACTCTAATTTAAGCTAGTTCAGTAATAACGATACAGATTGATAGATAATAATAACACATTCATATAATATGATTATTAATACTATTAGTATGTAGAGATATGTTTGAATTATCAAAGTGAGCAGCCCAATCACGTGGACGTAATGTATTAGGAACCTATCTACTACATACCATTCAGACCTGTTAGACTGAATTATAGGATCACTATTTACTATTATTATTATTCACTGTATATTATATGTGTGTGTGTAGCTCGTACTATAATATGTTCTATTATTTATAGTCGTTGGCGTGGAAGTAAAAAAGGCAGCAGACCTGAAACAATAATGTGATAGATCATTTTACTTAGAATATCACCTGTGTCAGGTTGTAACGCTCGTTAGATACCTATATATATATATTTAGTTACAATCCATTGGATTGGTCTGCAACGAGTTTGGTTTTTCTTCTCCATTCCTCCCTATTCTCAGCCAGTCTTTTAAGCTCTACGTATGAGCCACAGTTCATGTCCCTCTTCAGTTGGTCCATATATGCGTCTCTTGGTCGGCCTCTGCCATTTGTTCCCTCGGTCTTACCCTCCGCGATGGCGATGAGTAGTCCTGGGTGCCTGATGTTGTGGCCAATCCAGTTAGCTCGTTGTTGGCTGATTCTCTTAAGGAGTTGCCTTTTTTCGCCTACCCTGGTTAAGACTTCTTCGTTTTCGACGTGCTCCGACCAATGGATCTTAAGCATGCGTCTGTAGCACCACATCTCAAAGGCCGCCAACCGTCCGCTTTCACTCTTGCTGATGGTCCATGTCTCACAACCATAAAGCAGAATGCTCCATACAAAGGCTTTAGTAAGGTTCTTCCTTACACTTAAGTCGATATTTGGGGATTCCAATATCTTCGATTTTTTGTTGAAGGCAATCCTTGCCTGGTTTATTCTGCTTACAATTTCTGCTTTGGAGCGTCCATCCTGGTTTATTCTGCTGCCCAGGTACACGAATTCACTTACTTGTTTGATGCTCACTCCATTTAATGCAATGTTCGCAGTCGCTTCCTCTCTTCCAACGACCATACATTTTGTTTTTTCTTTATTTATTTTCATGTTGTACTTTGACAACAGTATACTTTCCAATTTTCCTAAAGCTTCGTTCAGCTCCATCTCGGAGTCTGCGAGCAGTGCTATGTCGTCAGCATATCTTATCATGTCGACCTTTTTCCCATTTATTTTTACTCCTGTCCAGTTCTTCATTTCTTCTCTCAGTTCATCAATGGCTCGCTGTATATAGCAGTTAAAGAGAGCTGGCGACATTGAGCATCCTTGTCTTACGCCTTGTTCGACCCTTGCTTCTGCACAGCTCTCTCCGCTTTTAATCACAGCCATTTCGTTCTTGTATAAGCTCCAGATTGCTCTTCTATCCTTATAACTCATTCCTATCTGGTTGAGGGTGTTAAAAAGTTGTTCCCATTCTACTTTATCTTTTTGTTTGTTTTTATTAATTGTTATTCTCTTTTCTAGAGTAAGTCTGAGACTCAGGATTGCATCTCTTGTGCCTGTCTCTTTGCGGAATCCAAATTGATCTTCTGAAAGTGTTTCGTTGATTTTATTTTCCGCCCTTTTCATTATAATGTTGGTGAGTATCTTAGAAGCGTGTGATATCATGCTTAAGGTTCTGTGTTGTTCACACTTTGTCGTGCCTGCTTTCTTAGGAAGCGCTCGTATCAGACATTTGGCAAAGTCCTCAGGTATCTCTCCTGTGTTGTATATTTTGCAGACAAGCTTATACAATGTATCAAGCATGCCTTTTCCTGCGCATTTAAGCAGCTCTGATGGAATCAGGTCAATACCTGGTGCTTTGCCGTCTTTCAACTTTGCTAATGCAATATCAAATTCACTTCTTAAGATGTCATCTCCATTATTTTCTACGTCATATTCTGCTTCTAGTGCTTTGCTTTCCTTGACTATGTTCTTTCCTTTGTATAATTGGCTGGTGTTATGCAAAAATGCGTTAAGCCACACCAACTACAAACTGAGATAATTGATGTTAAAAATCAGACATATTCCGACGCGTGTTTTAAAATTGTGGTTAAATATTTAGCTTTGCTGTTTTGTTTAATATGTAAAAAATAGTTATAGTAATGAAACAATGTTGTAAAATTTTCATATTTATTATTTATTAATACAAAAATTTAATGAAAAAGTGGGATAACACATTTTACAGAACACTTTAAAAACTATTTCTTATGCAATAACTAAAAAGCAAAAATGTGTCAAGTGTAATTACTTCTCATAAAATATAAAAAATATAGTAAAGCATTATGGTTTTACTATTGGTATGAATGTAAAATTAATAATTGTAAATATTTTATTGTGATGTTATATTTTCAGTGAAAAAAAATCAAATAGGAATATTTTGATGTTCAACATCATCCTCAAGATCTAATACAACGTTTCCGAATCCATCTATATCGTCAATAAACTTTTCAGTACAAACAGAGTCTAGAAAATTATAAAAACTGTTTACATCTTTGGGTACGAGCTCTAAAATTTCCTTGAGATCTTTAAGTTTTTCTACTGACAAAGGCTTTCCTTCTGGCCACAATAAAGAGAGTTCTACATCTTTAAAATCCCTGTTTCTTCCTCTTCTTAATTTCTTAAGATCAACAGTTTGTCCATTATCATCTAGATTTGTCTTCATATACAAGACATTAGGGTTATCCTTTCTCATTTAATTTCGTGAGTTTTTAACCAAATTAATATGAGTCACGCGGGTTAACATATTTTTGCAATATTGTTGTCATATTAGCCACATATTGATCTCAATTTGCAACAATACTTCAAGCATCTTAAAGCAATATTACATTATTTTTAGTCCAATTTCATGGTTTTTGGTTAACACATGGAGGTATTACAGAGTTTGTTTAAGTTTAAGCTGCTTACACTATTTTTTCAATACAAGAATATCACTTTTGGGCTAGGATTCTGACACTAACTCATTTTTTTTAATTTGGTGGGTTAACACATTTTTGCATAACACCATCCAATTGTTCTAGGTATTCTTTCCATCTTTTTACGATCAATTCATCCTCAAACAGCAGTTTGCCGTTTTTATCTTGTATAGCACATCGTGGTTGTGTTTTGTCATTGAAGAAATTCTTTACTTCAGAGTATGCGGTTTCAAATTTCCTTTGTTTTATATTCCTGTTAATATTTTTGCATTTTTCTTGCAAATAACATTCCTTTCTCAGCTTGGATTCTCTGTTAATTTTATTTCTAAGGGCTTTATATTCCTTTTTCCCTTCTTCTGTTTTAGAGTTCTTTAAGTTCCTTCTTTTTTCAATCATTTCTAAAATATCGTCCGTGATCCATTCTTTCCTAGCTTGCGGCTTTTTTTTCTCTAATACCTCATCTGCCGCTGCGGTTATTTTCTCTTTAATTTTACCCCATACTTTATCTATATGCTTAGGTATCTATTAGATACCTAAGCATAATTATTATCGTCTCATTTGTTCGTCTTTTAAGAGTCCTCCCGGAAGCATGGGATAAAAACTATCCTCCCAAATTCAAAGTGTCTTTACACCAATTGAGTCAACTCAATCCACGATATTTCGGACCCTACGATGTCATGAAACCTATATGTGAAAAAATGTTGTCTGCATCATCAAAAACTGTGTTGCGTTTGTCGAAAAATTGTTGAACATTTATTCATTTAGCCAGAATTATTTCACAGATATTTGCTTGATGCACAGCATTAACAATTGCATATTTATTAGACTTACTAAGAACACAAAAAATCGTCTCTTACGAGACTATTAATTGAATATAAATGGATTATATGCCTGTGTCTTATTAACTTTAATCCATTCTTTCCATTGACTCGGTGTTTAGGTATTTAAGTAGTAGAAGTCCGTAATGAATTTTTTTTTAAACAAGATTGTTTTTAAAAAACACATTTGTTTTTTTTTAATATCACATGTTTAATTTGGTTAGAAATTACTGGAGGTGCTTAAAGAAGCATTTAACATGGATATAGGCAGAAATAACTCAGGTGCAATAGGCTCCCGAGCCAATTAGGGCAAGAGAAAGAATGCAGATTTGCCAATCAGAAACCTCAATTGGAGAACCATGTCTACACAATGCAACATTGTGTAAAATCTAATCGGAAGAAGTGAGAAAGGTGTCCCAACGCTTACGAATTGGCTCTAGGCTGGCTTAAGTGATCACTTTCAGTGTCCATGGACAACGTTTACCAATTCCACCATTCTCACTGCCACGATTTAAGGTCCACCAATCGAGAGATGCTTTGTGCAAACCTTAGAAGGGTAAACCAAGAAATTGGTGAACGTTGTCCATGGACACTGAAAGTGATCACTTAAGCCAGCCTAGAGCCAATTCGTAAGCGTTGGGACACCCTTCTCACTTCTTCCGATTAGATTTTACACAATGTTGCATTGTGTAGACATGGTTCTCCAATTGAGGTTTCTGATTGGTTTTGTCATCTGCATCCAAATCCGGTTAAACAATAAAAAAACAAATAGTAAATATTCAAAACAAATGCAGATTTGTATTCATTATCATAATTTTTACGAAATAATCCCGTCATATTGACGTCACACTCCTTTAAGGGAGTAACTCTAGTGTTTAGTTTTCGGCACGTCAGCTGGATGAGTGAGTAATATTTAATATCAGAATTTGATTGGGTGGGTAATTCTAAATTTATGGTTAAATAAATATGGCAGCACCATACATAATAGGTAGGTTTATAAAATTATTAATATGACTTTAAAGGAATAATTCTACATCACTGAATTCATAATACTTAATTACAACTCATTACATAGCCAAATAGTTTCGATTTTATCAATTGTTTTGTATCGAATATCAATATAATTAATTTTTATACCTAATTAATTATTTATTTAATAATAAAACAAGATAGGTATATAGTTTTTCCACTGCTGACTTTAGTGGAGTGTATTCAACAGTGGAATAACTATATATTTTGTTTTATTAATTCATTATTAATTTGAACAGCCACCAAGAACCGTCGGTCGAAAAATTAAACTTTACCTAATAAATTATTATTAATTTTATTCAGTGTGTCGGTGTTTAGGTAGAAGAATTCCATAATAAAATAAAAAGAACAGACGTTTTTTCTACAATATTCTTTTTCATTTAGAGAGACGTCTTTCGTCTTACAAACAATACAAGATTGACAATATCCTTGTAAAAAAAAGACGTCTGTCTAAATAAAAAGCAATATCCCTGTAAGAAAAAAGACGTCTGTCTCAATAAAAAGCAATATCCTCGTAAGAAAAAAGACGTCTGTCTAAATTAAAAGCAATATCCTTGTAAGAAAAAAGACAGCGTAAACACAAAAACTCTTGAATTATTAAAAAGACATTCGTTTATGATTTCACTAATTAATTTATTTCTTATGAATTTACGTACCTAAACGAAATTATACAAATATCTTAATGTAAATTTTTAATCACGGAAACGGAATTATACAATTATTTTTAATGTAATCTATTCCGTTCTCTCTGCCTACCCTACTTGGAATTCAGCGTGAGGAAATATTTTAAATTAATATAGAATAGTAGCCTTCAAGCGCTCTTCTCGGGAGCACAGAATATGGTCAAGCATACTTTCTTTCAATGGGGAGCAAAAATATAACACGTTCCTCTTATCTGAACTGAAAAACAGATTATTGAAAATTGTTTTACAATGATGCCACTTATTCTAACTTGTTTCTACAAAGAGTTTAATAATCTATACCATCACGGATTATTCCACAAGCGAGTAGAATAATTTCATGGCAGTTTATGTCTTCGTTCAAAAAGAAATAAAGATATTCAGGAAAGGTGGCATATCTCATCGCTGAATAGGAAATGCTGTATGTCATATTCGTGTCATTTTAAATGAAAAACCTCCTTTTTACAGGAAACTTGTAAACGAAGAAAAGAATAAGAGTTCTTTGTAACCTTTGGCAGGAACTCCATGAAGCAAATAATATGGTTATTTGTATTATTTTAAGACACTCATTTGTAAACTAACTGTTCAGTGAATTATCATAATATTCGGATTTTTTCACATCACGATGTTTTGGTAATTTACGGCGTCAATGGAATCGTTTACCTTTCGGGTTGAAATAATGATAAAAATTGCTGAGGGCAATTATTATGATTAATAGAGATGAAACGGATAAACTGTATCTATCCGGTAAACCGATTACCCGGATTAGTTTCTCTGTCCAGTCAAATATTTGATAATAATTCAGTATCCACCAGGATGTTGGATAGTCATCATAAAAAAACATAAATAACCTTTTTTTCGTGTGAATCAAGTAGGTATTATATAATTCGTAAAAAGTATTCATTATTTGTTCTTTTTTCATTCATTCATACTATCACGGTATTTCCCAAGTGAAAATAAGAAAAATATGTGAAACCGAAGACAAGATGGAGCAGAAAGAGAAGACGGTTCTGGAGGGCCCGTGTGGATCGCATAAGTAGTGACAGAATAACTTAGTCACATCGCCGCGAACGAGATTCCAGTAGGCTGAAAATTGCCAGGAAGGCCACATAAAAGATGGAAGGATAGTTGGTTATCAGCGTCGCGAGAGGAGACAAATTCCGAACAAACAGACCAATTTATTTCCTACAAGCAGAAGAAGAAGAAGGAAGTCTCCTTCAATGCTGAACTGAAGATTTCAAATGTATTAAAAGTAATATTTGACGAATACCTGTATTTTACACTTTTACAGAACACTCGGAAACTTATAGAAAAGAGTGAATTGTATATTTGACGAATACCTGTATTTTATAGAACACTCGGAAACTAATAGAAAAGAGTGAGTGAGAATTCTTTACTGGGGATATATACAAATAAGTTGGTAAGTAATAATATGTCACTTGCACTATGGAGGATATTTTTGACGCGTCCCCACCTGCTGTGCGTTTTGCACAGTACTGGAGATCAGTTTGATTGGGTTTTTTTCAGGGTTTCGACACGATAAATAAGTAATAAATAATGATGTATTAAAATTTATTTTACTATATAATAGGTAGATATTCGGATTAATAAACATTTTCATTCGCTTTCAAATCATGAAATAATTTCCTCGCTCTAAAGTCATAACAGCGGTCGGTTATTTTTCGTTGAATATCCGTAATCCGGTATTCGGCCAAATAACATCCGTCTTATCATTAGTATAACATAAAATATATTATACTACATACATTTAGTTGTTAGATGAGTTTATTATGCTAAATAAACTTAATAATACTGACAGTTAAGATCATAGATTTATATATAAATACAATATTACCGTTATAAATAGTGTCTAATAAATAGTATGCCTAGATCAAACATGCTACATTTAATCATTTATTCATAGATACCATTTCATTTTAAATATTCACCTTGAATATCCGGTAACGCGTTGATTGTTGGTACGCTTAATTAAATTTAGATTTTTTACAGACATTATTAGATACGGGTAGCATTATAAATCTTTGCTCATTATTATCTTAAACTAGTCTAAAGTTCAGTCAAAAAATATTGGTTGAATGAACAGACACAGAAAGACACAAGCAGATTCACGACCCTAGACATCCCCTTCACGACCATCGGATGGTACCTCCAAGACTAGGATCGAGAAAAAGCTTCCTTAAAGTTACGAATGACCTTACTACCTCGTCAGAAAAGCGTAAAGAGGAATTGTTGAAGCAGGAACTTGGCGACAATTCATGGATGATGCCATCCGAAAGCAATGCAAACATCGTGCATAGTCTGAGGTACCCCACGTGGAGGACACTGAACAGGCTAAGGGTTGGGGTGACTAGGTGCAAAAGTAACCAGCAGAGGTGGGGTTTTTTGGATGAGAATGACACTAGCTGTGACTACGGGGAGGTGCAGAGTGATTCTCATTTATTGCAATGCCTGCTGATGCGGAATGCATGTAATGAGAGTGACCTATTTATTGATGGTGAATGACAAGGCGATATACGTCGCTGAATACTGGAGTGGCAAAGTCTAAAGTCCGGACCTGAAAAGTAAGTAAGTAAGTTGAATGAACAGTTGAATATTATATTTTGATAAATCATGAAGATAGATAATAATATAATTGGACACAGAGTGGATGATCTGCATGCTTATTACACTATGGTTGGTTTAGTTGTGATAGAATCTGTGATGATGATGATGATTATTCTGGATGATTTTGTTTTAACTTCGTCCCTAGATCGTTTCAAGGGCGCCGGTTAAGAGTGCAATTTTCAATTTATATAGATGGTATAGATAGATTATTAGAGAGAAAGGGGGGGGTTGAAATATTTACTATCCATATTTTTTTTATTTAAAAAAAAAGATATATCTGGGTTTTGTTATGAATCCAAATACAACTTTATACACCTTTCACAGTAAGCTACTAAAAGCTTGTGTCGTGAAAGGGGAGTTTGCCGGCACCTGGGATCGAACCACTGACCCCATGTTCACGAGGCCGAGACTCTACCTCCAGGCTACTGACGAACTCGGTGTCCGAATGGTGAACGAATATCGGTGATTTTCACATCTTGGCTTGATGTTACTAAATAATATCCATGCTTAGGATAGGAAATAATACTCCTGCTTTTTACAGGACACTAGAAAACCTACGAAAAGAGTAGTAGATTGACTTTTTGTCTAGTACTCCACAAAATAGAATATTTTATGTATACCCAAATTTAATTTACTCAACAAAAAGCTAAGTAATAGGTACCTACCTCGTACCTACTTACATTTCAAGTGCAATAGTTTATTCGATATTTACTTTACATACATATGGTATTACCTATATTATGCAGTACATGACAGATTGCATGCCCAGTTTTGTATAGCGTGTCATGGTGGAATCCTTTATTCAATACACGCATCTTCTCATATTTCTCTATATCCCCAAAAACACCGATATAATATATGTATTATTATAGGGACTTTAATCGATGTGTCATTGCATCGAAACGTAATGAATCATGAGAACTATCTATGATTTTATTTAGGCACAACTTGTAAAACTCCATAATTTTAATTTATAAATTACAATTTATTTGTTTTACAAAATATTTAAAATAATGTGACATATGTTTCGGCTGCAATGCCATAATCATACTAAAGTGCTTTGTCTTGTAGGTGTGTGTTGTGTGTTGATGGTTGGGGGGGAAAAAACCCAGTTCTCAGTATTGTTTTGTTGGTGTATGTTTGTAGGGTGTCACCCTGTGGCTCGTTCCGTTTGTGCCAGCCTCGTGCATAAGATATTTTATTATTATTGTCTCCTAAATAAATTCTTAAAGGTATTATGATTAACATAATTATCGACAGTCCAATTCCACAACTCAACAAGTCGATATACCTTATATCCGAGAAACCGTATTTTTGTAATTTTGGTATATTTATATTATGCTTTAAAAACACAACAGAAAGTGACATATTCTGTATAATAATCGCACTATTACGGGCATTATGTTGTCATTGTTCCGTTTAATAGCAATTCGAAATATTGATTTGTGGAATTGGAAATAGGTATTTTTTTTCATAAATGAAATAATTATTATATAAAGGGAAGCGTGTATTTTTTATAGTTATTTGATTGTGCAATTGATAGTGTTGATTATTTGTAGGTACTACCAATTACATCAAAATTTTCGAAAATTTCGACCTGTTGAGTTGTAGAACTGGACAGTCGATAAATGTATATGTATGTACCTACTTACAAATACGATTTTTTTTTATCACTGGCAATCCACCCGTACCGAGTGATTTGTGCCTACCAAAAAAACGAATAGTAATTGTAAGTATAAATCCGTGCGGAAATGCTCTATTCCACCATGTGTTCCCGAGAGAAGCATTAAGTACTAATTGATGGATGTTTTGGTTAAATGCTTATAAAAATATCCACCATTTTTTTAATCGACGAACGAAATTAAATCGATGCAATTTAGTTATCATTTCGTACTTTGACATCCCATCTACATCGTTGTGTGGTTGTTGTGTATTATTCGTGTGCGTTTTTTATACGTATTGTGATCGAGTGAGAAATGTCTCGGCTTATGTGACGGGTTAGGTGTCTAGTTACCTTCAGACGGGCCGACAGACAATTACTTCCAACTAACCAAATATACCTATCTGCAATATAAAAAAAAATACTTAACCAACAATAAAAATAGAAAAAAAGAAAATAATATTCGTAATGTATACCCAAAACAAAACTAGGCAGTGAAGGGTTAATACGAGTATATATGTAGATACCTACTATAATTATAAATTCTCAAATGTGTTTACACCCAATAGCTAAAAACTTATTTAATGATATTTTGTTTTAAAGCCAAGGTTTACTAATAATTGTTGGATATTTATTTTATTTTATTTTTACAAATAATAAGCATTTATTAATTAAGCCTTTATAAATAATAAGCGTTAAAATACAAGCATTTTACATATTCAATATTTTTCGTTTTTTGAATATCGAATCCTTCCGGAACATCAAGTTTTAGATAGGTATTTTAAATACAAAGCATTTATGTACTCTCCTTTTAAATTTTAATATATACCTACCTATTTAGAAAATGGTCGTTTTACAAATGAGTGATATGAAGCATTTTGGACTTATTTCATATGGTTGACATATAGTGGATTTGAAAAAAAATAAACAAAGGGACTGAAATCATTCTGGGACGGTGTGCTCATGAAGGAATACTCAAAATACTATAGTATTTTTTACTTTTATTTAAAATATTAAGTATCTTTTTTTATTGTTTCACTGGATTTGGAAAGAACGCGCAGATGAAAAAAACCAATCATATATCTCAATCGGTCAACCATGTTAAAATATGTGATTCCAACAAAATGGTTGCTTCTATGGTTTGCATAAAATGTTTCCCAATTGGTGGACCTTATATCGTGGCAGTGAGAATGTCGGAATTGAAAAATTATATATTTTTTGTATTTGACATACATTTGATACTTGATAAGGTTTTTTATTCAGTAGATACTAAGCTTTGAAAACAAGTGTCTTAGAAGGATTTTGGATGTCAAATGGTATGAACATGTTACAAATGATGCTGTGCGCCGGCGCACCCAGCAGAGACTTATAATCTCCGAAATACAGGAGAGACAATGGGCTGGGACATGTTTTGAGAATGCCCAATGATAGTTGGCCAAAAAGAGCACTGTTCTTCCGTCCGCAGGGGTTCCGTCGGCCCGGGCGTCCCTCTTTCACAATACACCGTTCCTATGACAACTATATCAGAGCGCAGGGAATGTCGTGGAAAAGGTGACGCAATTGGCGCAGAGACGCTCTGAATGGAGGAGGCTGGTTTCTGCCCTGTGCTCCCGAGAGGAGCGTTGAGGGCGATGATGATTCAGTAAAAGATCGAATGATACATAGGTCAAAATCTTTGTCATAACTTGTTATAAGAGTTCGAAAATCAAAGTTAAAGTACAAATAAAAAGAAAAAAAAATGTGATGCAGGCCGCCACTGCTTTTTTAACCCTTCAGCTTCGAATTTCATACGTGGCGTTTTATTTTTCAAAAAAAAAAACTAGTTTTTTGTACACATATAAAATGTATCTAAATCGCCGTTGACACAATAGCAAAAGCATTTGAATGATCGACTCTCTAAAGGAGGGAGGAATAAAAACTCCAGTGTGATTTCAAGTACTTACTTTATTTTATTTTTATTCTATGTACAATGAAGTCGAGACTTGTTGTTGCATGGGGAATAGCCAGGATATTAAAAGCTATATTGTTTAGTCCGACTTTTTAAAGGACTGAAAGAAGGAAGTCGTTATATTGCGTTGAATGGTAGTCTGAAGGTGTATTATTATAACTTGAAGATTATAAACATGTGCTGCGCGTGGATACTTACTATTATTATTATTCAAACAATGAAATGAAAGAAGTTTGAAAAAGGAATAATAATCATTTAAATAATCTTTTTTCCTTCCTTTTTAATGACAGAGGGGATTGCAATGAAATGAGGTTATGTCTTTCACAAAGAACAGGTCGATAATGTTAAAGTGAAAAGTTTTTTGTACTATAGTTCGTTTGCATATTATACTGTTTCGAGTATTCTTTTTCTGTAAAATAATATTAATTCAGAGTATTTTACTTCAATCCTAAGAGGTCAAGCATTTAGTAACATAACAATCTGAAACAAATCGGAATAGGATAAAATTTAATATGACGTAGATAAACCTATTTTTACTAGATTTTTGAGACATTTAAATTTTTGTTTGATTACAACATCAACAAGAATCAAAATCTACAAAATTACTTTAAAAGTAAGTTGTTTTCTTGATAAGAAATGGAACTATTCGTTTTCATTTTTGTTCAAAATATATGCTTATTTACTTAATTAATTTGGAAATAGTCAAAAATTCAGTACAACCGTTTTCTTGAAAATTTGTTTAAACTGCAGAAATTAATTTATACCATCTCTAACGTCAGGTGTAAAAGTTACTGGTAAAATATATAGGTAGTGTAAATACAACTGCCAAACCATCTTGTACATGTACGTAAGGTACCCTTCTATTTCTACTTTACCATCATCACATATCCCACAAGCAGGGTAGCCAGCAGACCAGCTGCGTGTAATAAACATACGACCCGTCCCCTCGGCGCCAATACAAAGTCAAAAATTAAGGATAGGTGGCTATTCTCATTCCTGAATATTTGTAAAATAAAGTGAACAACCGCTGTACGAAAAAATGAGTCAAAGTTACCTAATTACTATACTTAGGTTCAGAAACCAACGATAACCTAAATATAAACACATGTGCATTCAAACGTACAAAGAACAATGTATTGAATGCGTATATAAATGTATGTAGGTACAGCTAATATATCATTATAATAGACATAAGAGTCATTGAGTGAGTACAAAGATGACGGTAATAGGAATGATGAGACAAACATACAACTAACTAATGTTGTACGAGGACATTAGAAACGGTCTGTTGATTTGTGTGCTCCGCCCCTAATGATTTACAACTACCGTCCAAGTAGGCGCATGCGACAATAATGGGTTAAAGTTTGATTTGTCGACAAAAGATGAAAGTATGAAGCTAACGAATATTGTTTTGTAAATAAATTGACTCCTTAATTTGTAGCGTCTTGATATCTTCCATAAACGAGGAAGTCAGAAGATTCAACAATGTTTAGAATTAAAGTGCAGTAGCCGTAGTCAAAACACATTTTAGTGTTATGTAGTCGATCGACTTTAGGATACTTTGCGAGAAAGTATAAATTTTAGTAGCTTTAATACACAATAACTTGTGTATTTTAGCTACGAAATTGATACTTTCTCGCAAAGTCGTCTATAGTCGAACGACTACATATCGGTAAAATGTGTTTTGACTAAGCTGCAGGTCATTTAATCTAATCCGTAAAAATGAAACATTTAGTTTGGAGAGCATCCCTCATATTATTTGAATAAAATTTATCGAATATTTAGTAAAAAATGACGAAAAACAACTAAATCCTTATAGAAAGGGTGGGATAATTATTTTTGATGAATATTTTATCACATTTAAGATATTCGATTCATCTTAAGCGATTTCTTGAATACGGGAAGTTTATTTATTTATTCTTGCATTGATTACAATATATACAATTTTATAGAGAAATGCATTCAATTTATACACAATAAAAATACAAAGGGCGAGTTTATCGTAAAGGCCCGATTTTTTCCAACTAATCCAAGTTAACTGACTATCCCACTTGTGGGAGGATGAATGATAATAAAGATAGATAGAAAAATTAAAAATAATTTATCCTATATTATAATATTATATGCATAGGGTTCAAAGAACATTTGACCTACACAATAATAAAATCCATCACAGAACACAGCGATGACATGAGACGATCATATTTGTGATATGAAGACAACAATGATAATATTATTTATTACACTCATATTACAAATAAATAAATAAATAAGAATAATAATATGTAGTATTTAGATATACAAAAAAATCATTGAGCCTATCAAAAGCAGCCACGAAAACGTTCAATCAAATCATATCTGCGGTATTTATCAACATGTACCATCCATCACTAAGGAGATACATATTATTATTAGGCAGCCAAGTTCTTCTCTCTATTAGATAGTGAGATAGTACATCAGTTACAATGATATACCAGTAACGCGATGCGTACCACCCATTTTTTTTCGAAAGATTCTGTGTTCCTTATCGATTGATCTAAAGCGTATTATCTTTCTTTAACTTCAGTCAACGAATAAATTATCAATAATACATATACGCCTGAATAGAGAAATGGTTGGTAGACATTAAATGGGTAGAATTATTGCGGATATGCGACAATTTAATTAGATCCCTGGTTACAGAAGTCATGATGATTTTTTTGCAAAATATGTCACTTCCATTGATCGTTCATTCAGTAGGCATATTAAATATGCGACATTTGAAAAATATATGAAATATTTTATCTCTAATTTATACATAGTTTTAGATAAATCTTGCCTTTACTTAGTTTACTTTTCATGTGGCCAAGTAGGTAGGTATATGAATGTATGTTTTTCTACATGGGCGGGCATCGTCCTAGTTAGATTGAAAATGGTGATTACCTCTCTAGTGAGATATGCCGCGGTGGTATAGATATAAAGATAGCAAAAAGAGAGCTGAAAACTTCACTACTCCTTGAGACAGTCTAATGATTATAAATATTAGCAAAAGACGATTTTTTCATCGTATGTTAAAATCATCCATCCATCCAATCTACCGATTTTAATTCCAACAAAATTTCATTTTCAATTGACTTCCACAACAGCAAACACTATTCATATATTTTTGCTAATATTCTTAATGATCTTAGTGAATATCACAAATTAAAAAAAAAAACATTATGTATGTTTTGAATGAGGTATGCCACTCATCCCGAATGTTTTATTTGATATAAAACATTCGGGTTTTTATATGGAATAACTTTTTTCGCTGTTTCACTTGTATAAATGCCATGATGAAAAAGATGTATTGAATATTTGTATGGGCAGGATCATAAGCCCTCGTATTTTTTCACGAAATGTAAAGAAAATATCGCGAGACAACACAGCAGTTTCTTAGAAATACTGCTAGCAATACAGGAATCTCTTCTATCTCAAATTTCACCTGTTCATCCAAATGATAAACTGTTTATTTCGCAAAGATTTAGAACGTATATAGTAGACATATTTACAACTGTGACTAGGAATGCATAAAATGATAGGTTCACAGAATCTATATGTATCTACCAGTGGCGGAACTATTTATATTGTCCATGTATCAAAAGTTTATTTTTCCCACTCACCCTATCATGTTTGGTGCATGTGGCTTGTCTGCTGGCTGCACCGTGATGTTAAAATAGTAGAATATCTCGTAGTATGTATCAAAAGTTTTATTATTTGAAATTAATTAGTGGAACTACTATTTTTTATCATACGTACATACACATAGGTACCATCACGCCGCTTCCCTTACGGGGTAGGTAGAAAAGATCGAGCGCCACTTCCTTCTACCCTTGCATACATGTTTCGCTTCCGTCACTGTCATACATATCCCCATGCATATTCTCCTGTTCAATGTACTCAACACGTGGCCGTCCTGTAGGATTTGCTTATGATGATCTTGTCATTTGATCCTCGGCCGTCCACGTCTCCGAACACCATTCCTCTCAGCCAAATATTTTTACTGGGCATTTTTATGGTTTTCGTAATTCACTATAAGAAAATTAAACCGATATATGCCTCATCCAATGTATATGATAGATACGAGGAGTATAGGTACATTTTGAAATGATGCATAGAATATTGTTAAGACTTGCGCTGTTATTTTGCATGTATATAAAACATGCAGAATTTTAGACGTGGTACGTTACTTTTATGCATGTAAGGAAAACATGTCACTGGTATCTTCTGGAGATGTTCTAGTAGATAGCTACACACAGTATTCTAGGAGTTCCATAATATTATGTATTCCTGTCGTCAGAAGTATCGGATATCAAGACCGATCATCCGAATTGAAATTAGTATTGGATTTCATCTCTCAATACAACTTTGTATGTAGGTATGTATTTCTCTCATAATACATAACCTATATGTTATAATCACGTTATCCCAGGCGTATTAGATTATTACTAGGTAGGACATATACCTACCTAATAATATGAAATGTTTGTGAAACAAGAACTAAATCATTCATGTAGGTATATCTAATAATATTGTGGTGTAAGATAATGATTTTGACGCTTTTAAAAACGATTTTTTCGTACTCGTTAGTCTTTTTTATTTCAAGATTATGTTTCGGTGAGTATAGAAACATTTCGATGAGTGTAGAATATTGTTGAACATGTTTATAGAGATTCGGCAATAAAATCTCGGGATGAAATGTTTGCTTATTTGCAATAGTTTGGCTTTGCAATTTTATTCTTTTTCTTATTAGAAAGTTAAGACAATAATAAATTTATGCCTTATGTTTTTTTTGATAGATATTAAATTTAATTCAACATCTATTTTCTTCTGTACCATTATGGTATTTTTTGCAAATGGGATAGATAGCAGACTAACTGTATTTATTGAAATTTTTGATGTCATAAACATCAATCGCATTCTCTCCGTGCCAGTAAAAAATAAGATATTCATGCCATGCCTCATTGCTGAATTCTACATTATCACATACAATATTATTATATACTATATTGTTTCCACGAACACTTGGCTTTTACACGGCGCTGAAAAATTTACAGAAAAAAGTGGGAGATCTATTCTTTACCGGGGACTCCACAAAGCAGATTTTATTACAGTATTTATTTCCAGTACACCCTTATACTACCCTTTTAATACATTTGTCTATACATCTTTTTTAAATAATACACCCCAAATACACAGTAAGCAATATGCTTGTATCGTGAAAAAAAAGTAGGTCAGCAGCGGGAGGAATCATATCTAATATCTCTCAATTCTCTCTTTTTCAAATTTCCTTAGATATAGAAATTCCATAAAAAAATCTATCACCTATTTTAAAAACTTTATATCCAAATAAAATAAGTCATATAAATAATCTAACAGGTTTCTGTATACTGTCAACAGGTACATAATGGAATGGTATTAAATTTCACCTTTAGTTTTATTTTTCAAATTTATATAGGAAGACAGTGACAACATCAACACAGTTTTATCATACTTTAAACGGTGTTTATATCATATAAGGGGGGCGCTATCGAAAAACAAATTTAATCACAAATTATACTCACACGTAAAGGTATTTCAGTTTATCTTCTACGAGTACTCAATTCTATCTTATAATCTTTAAAGATTGTTTAATATTAAAAACAGCACAAAAATACGTCATTTTGAGTTTGAGAGATTGCCTGTAGTATATAAGAGTCGTAATGATAAATTGAATCAAAATCGCTCCTTAAAAATAGCACCTTTCTTTACTTTTGTTTTTGCATCCTTTGGCCTTAATAAATTTTTACGATATCCCCATCAATGTGTTCCAAAAAGTTTATAGAGGATGAGTCTTTCTGGTCCAGTAATATAATAATTACAAAGATGTCTTACCAGAAAGACTCTTCCTCTATAAAGGTTTTAATCCTGTGGATCATTTTGCTGCAAAAAGCTGCATTTTTCCTTCCATTGCGCTCTATCCTGTGCGACCCTCTTCAGTTCTTCGTTCGATGCGCAGCTCATATCCTCGCATGGATCATGGAGGAATTCTCGGCATGAACGCCCTGTGTAGTTTTTATTTAATTTATTTCTTGTAGATGGTTTTCGTGACGAATATATAAACTACTAAAAATAATTACGAGTATTTTGGCAGATAATAAAAAAAAACTATTACTTTTAATGTACCTACGCTCCCGAAAAGTAAAATAAGTCAGTATTTTCAAAAAGGAATTTGATCAACATTACCTAAATCTTTCACAAAGTTCATTTACATATATGATTCAAATCGAAATAAATAAAATAAGCGTTTTATTCTACTATTGATTTAATTTATGAGAGAGACGTCTTTCGTCTTATGAGGACATTGTCAATCTGATAATTGACTTAGTCCCATAAATAGATTGACAATGTCCCCATAAGACGAAAGACGTCTCTCTCATAAATTAAATCAATAGTAGAATAAAACGTTTGTTTTATTCTACTATTGATTTAATTCATGAGAGAGACGTCTTTCGTCTTATGAGGACATTGTCAATCTGATAATTGACATAGTCCCATAAATAGATTGACAATGCCCTCATAAGACGAAAGACGTCTCTCTCATAAATTAAATCAATAGTAGAATAAAACGTTTGTTTTATTTATTTCGATATGGAATTCTACTACCTAAACACCGACACAGTGAATATATGATTCAAATTATCATTGGATGATTACTAAAAAATGCTGGAGAAAAAAGCCCATACCTTTAAAAAAAAATATAACACGTTTATTCTTTAGTTCCAAATTCCCTCACTTACAACAAAACATTTGTCAAGGTGTAACTTTCAACATATTACTTATCATGAGTATCTATCTCTGTACATGTTGCTTTGGGAATACCTACGTAATAAGTATATATTATTACAATAGAGAGAAGCAGATAGCATATCCCTACTACAGAGTCCCATAAGTGTGGAGAATCACATATATACAATGCTACAGGATAAAATATAATATTAATATCTATGATATCTCAGGAATACCTGCACACAATATACCTACACTTTGAAACAGGTGAAAGGGTAATAAGATATTATAATAGTATTGAATTTCAGGACAGTGCCAACTAGAGAAGTAAAGATTTTTTTGTTAAATTGTATGAAATTTATTTTGTTATAAATGTTATACATATCACTTCATTTATTGGTGTTTTTTTTTGCATTCATTATATTTATATTTTGTAGAAAGATAAATGCGCGGTCTATGAACAAAAATGGACGCAAAGTGTCAATGATGGTGACGATTAAGCACATTTTTAATCCTTGCAGGGTAGGTAGAGAAGATGTATCTAACGTCAGACAATTTATTTACAATTTAAATCACTCATGATAATTTGATGTTTTTGTTTACTTTATTATTTTTCGGAAATAATATTAATTCATTCATGAAGTCAAATAAGTTTTTATCTAGCACAAGTGTACATGAGAGTTATTCCATGAAAAGTAGAGTATTTTTTTTCCAATTCATTTATTCATCTCAAGGGAGCTGGTGAAAATCAGTGTCATTTTCAGAGTACCTCTGAATTTGGTTATGATCAAATTAAAAATAAATCAAATACATCAATAGAGCCGGTAAGTCTAACTTCTATGAGGGGGTTGGTGTTGTTGGACCGGTTATGTGGAACCGCCTACCGGTGCCACTGAGAGATAGTCAGACTGTCACCAATTTCAGAAGCAAATTAAAAACTGAACTCTTCACTGGCGCCCTTGAGACGGTCGTCAAAAATAAAATCATCCAAAATCATCATCATCAAATGATCGGATGAGTTAAAAACACTATGGGAACAACTTTGCAATTTGCGTATCAAATATTTTAAAAATCCGTGGACAATAACATTTTATTATACATATAAACAATCATAATGATAAAAGAAAATATTAAAAGATGTAAAGAAATTTCTAAAAATAATCGTACAAGACTGGAATTAAGCTATTAAATTTAATTTCTATAAGATAATACTAATTTTATTCCTAAGAACAGAAAAGTATCAAATTCAGACGAGTTCTTGTAAGCGTAATAATTAGCTACTTCTGAGAAGTGATGTGATTGAGATATCTAAAAACAATTATATTATTACTTAATAATAATGAATTGATACAAATTTGATCTCATTGTGTGCCTACGCGTTGTTTAATTTAAGATTATTCAACTTGAAATGTAAATAAGAGATGTTTAAGATGTCAGATTGTTATTTATATATTTATTTCAGAAGGAAAAAAAATTCTTAAAAATTTAAAATATCCATGGCAATTGAATTGTAGCATACTCAGAAGTAGTTTAGTATTTGTCACGGGTCCATTTTACAATATTCCTCGAATAGTTTTTCCATTTTTTACGAGTTTCTGATGAATGCCGGATATAACTGAATCGGTCATTTGAGAAACAACATAAGTCAGTCAGCTCAAAATTTTCAGAAATCACAAAAAACTGTTTGTTATAAAATTTTGAATGAAATTTTAATCACTATTTTTATCATTTTCACTCACGTTAGTGGTTGGCGTTAAGTGTCAGCTGTGAATTGACACGAAAAAATTTAGTGTAGTTACAACATAAGTCACTGACTTGTGTTGTTTTTCTATTGACTGGCCAAGTTAATCAGCTCAATTTGTATCAAATAGGTAAAAATAACGTGGTTTCTAAATGAAATAACGTGCGTTTCAAGAAAAAGGACCCAAATCAAAGAAAGAATCATTTTCGCTAAAAACCTGACTTATGTTGTTTCTCAAATGACTGATTTAACTGCATGAAGTTTACAGCTGTAAGATATTTTATTTCTGATTTTCAACGAGGCTTACTATCTTTTTTGAATACTCAAATTTTTATGGCATGAAAAATACAGCTTATAAATAAATTAGACAATGGAATATTCTGAGTTCATTAATATTCGCACGAATTTTTTTGATGGTAAAGACAGATTTCCCAATGGTATCGCAAATAAAACATAAATAATTTTATAAGTTCTTGAAGCTCTGACAAAAATAATCAAATTTTATCTGTGGTCAGTTCTAATTCATGATGTCGATGCACGAACCCTCAAACTTGGAGGCGTTAGAAATATAGATCCACCGAAGGATGTTAAGAATATCCTGGACTGACATGACAAGTAACGTTGAAGTATTACGTAGAACAAATACACAGAAAGAATTATTGTCCACAATAATTAAGTTCTGTACAACTTTGTATTTTAGTCATATAATGAGAGGTGAAAAATATACTATCCACTAATGATCGTAAAAGTAAAAATTGAGAGCCGTAGAGGGGTTGGAAAAAAACAGCTTTCCTAACTTTGGAACATCCAAGAGTGGACCGAGGTGAGAGGCGTGGAAGAGCTGTTTCGTGCTGCGTAGGACAGGCAAAGTAACTCCCAGGTGATCGTTAACGTTGGGGGCATCCGACAAGACACAAAAAGAAGTATATCGTATTAAAAGCAAATGAATCTTTATCAAAATATTCAATTTATCATTCATTATTTTGCCATATTTTTCATGATTTATGGACATAAAAAAGGCGTTTATTTATAGGATCACTTATTATTTCGAACTTTAATAATTCGAATTGTCGTGATGGTTGGGAATTGAAGAAATATTATAATAATGTTTTCAAATACCTACTCAAAGTAAGTTTGGCTTATCTATGTACGAATATAATATGAATTCATATTAAGTATTTACAGGTATCCGCCTGTGTTAGATGAGAGATGTCATGTCGGTATGAATTTAATGTTTTAGATGATGTCCATTATAATTTTCATATAACAAAATGACATCGGTATGTATAAAAGAAAAACAAGTGATACATAGGCATATATATACCATCATTCTACTAGTAGTAGGTACCTAGAGACATTTAGGTGCCTAACTCTTAAAAATAATATCTTTTGATTGAAGAGATGTTTAATGGTATGAATATATTATCATTTGTGTATGTTCGTTAGCATGCTTGTATACCTATATACAAAAACATATATATTTACAATGAGTGAATACATTCTAAAATAAATAATAGATTTATCATTTATTTGTTTCAAAAAATGGGTGGAATTCTCAAAATTTTGGCGATTGTTATATTGGGTAATCATTTATACGTTTCAAAAAATAGGTGGAATTTTCAAAATTTTGGCGATTGTTATATTGGTTAAAGACAAATTATCCTAGTTTTATTCGTGAGGGGGAATACAAATGTTATCAGAATAATCTAAATAATGTCATCTCTTACTTCGTTTTGAATCTTCAAAAGTACGTTTAAAATTTTATTACCACGGAGGGGATGGTTTGCATGTTTAATACTTGAAGTCCGTCTGGCGGTTATCCCACGTGTAAGAAATATCATGAAGGTATGAATGAATTAGCATGAATGAAATACAAGCTAAAAACTTAATTTAAATTGCGCACATACATAAATGACTCCATAAGTCTTGGATTCATATTTTTTGGGATACAATGATAATTATACTTAGTCGAAAGCAATAGTTACGAAGTTTACATGAAAAGCTTTTTACATTGATAACAGTGAAAAGAGAAATACATACATACCTAGGTTAAAATTATAAACACATTGGTGTTCATTATGCTTCTATGAATATTTTTTTATTTACTTAACAATCCTGGGTTTACAATCTGTATAGGTATAGGTAACAATAATATGTGACACAAGTAATTTGGAAAATCTCACTAGACGAGTCTTATATGTATATAAGTTCAGAGAAGTTGTTTATTATTATTATTATTATTAATGACATGTGTAGTTATGTAATAATAATAATAATAATTTAAGATCTAGATTAGAGAGAGAGATTGGTTTCATGCAAGTGAACAAACACGTAGAAACTAATACATACCAAATATGCGAAGTAACGTTAATAGTTTATGAGGATTTAAATATACACGGTTTTAATATTTGCTTGTTTTAAGTAAATCTGCTGGCTACTCCATTTTGTAAGATATGCCGTGATGGTAAAGATAAATAGAGATAGATAGTTTTGGCGAAGATCTCTTTTCAGTGTTGTAAGAGAGGAGAGGAGAAAGAATGTCTAATGATAGTTACCCAAAATGAATTCGATTCTTCCTCCACAAGATAATTATCCAACGCCCTGGAAGTTTCTTTCTCACAACACAATTTTCCTATGAAAATGATGTCATAAATTTAAGAAGGTTGTGGGATATCCCGCAGGTAATGGGAAATCATTAGAGGAGGTTGCTGATCGTAAGACATTTTGGAAGTATAAACAAACAGGAGGCTTTTGTCCAATAATGGACGCAAAAAAGAAGTTGAAATAAATTGGTAATTAAAATATCACATAAAACATCTTCAATTAAGTATTGATGTTTGGAATTTCACGCATTTTGAGTATATTATATTTTATATGGGGAGAGAATAACTTGCATGTTAACATATAGACAGTTACATGGTGTAAATGAAAATAAATATTATATATATTTCAAAAGATAAACGTTTAAATGTAATCTTTCGTATGTGAAAAAATGTATTAGCGATATTAAGGTTGCAACTAAATGATATTGGGCAAATTAAACTCACTTCAAAACTTATTTATCGAACCGGTTATGATCAAAGTACGTAAACCGCCGTTCGATGAAAAATACTTTAAACGACATTTAATAAAAACGAATGAAATCCGTTCCAGACTAAAGGTAGAGCTGTCAAATAAAATTAATCGCGAAGAGAGAGTCCAAACATACAATACAATACAGATCCTATTTAGATTTAGATAAAAAGTCTTTACATGATAAATAGCTGCCTAAAAGCCGTTTAACAGGAGACTAAATAACAATGTATGAAAAAACTTAATACAATATATACATATTCTGTGGCATCTGATCGAAAGTGGAGATGTATTACTTGCGTCAAGAAATATGAATTGTAATAAAGTAATGACTCTTTTATTGTCAAACTGGGAACGTGTTAGTAATACCCTTCGTAGACAGGAAAGATGTTAATAACACAACTCATTTGGCCTCTACAAGTGGTGGATAACCCGTGGTTCTGAATACTTTTTTATTCTGATTGTATAAGAACTATATATTTATCAAGTATTCTACCTCATAAGCAAGAGTTTTTGAAATAATCGACAGAATGTCTCTAACTTCTATTTTTATTTCTCTATTAAGTTTTTCCTGAAAACATCGATATGCCTTTTTTTAAATTAAATTAAAAATAGGTTAGGTTCGGTATTGTATCAACATTTTGTTTAGTTAGAAAAACATTGCCCTAAATTTTATAATAGTTGTAATAAAATAAAACATTTCAGAATACAAACGTACAAGTTATAACAAAAGGAGAAGGAGGTTTCATTAAAAAAATCTTCAAGGATTAAAAAATGAAAAACTGAAATGTCTTTAGTCTGTTTAGTTTTAAAAAGTTAAAAAATAAACTTTTAAAGCCTAAACAAAATTCGAAATGTGTTAGTGGGTAAAATAAAAATTTAAACGTATGTTTTGCCGACACGACGAGTTGATACTTAGGAAAAGGAAGGGCCGAGTCTCTGCCCGACTATTTGCAATGAAGTAGAGCAAAACTTAGTCATTTGTCAATTTTTTTAACAAATCATCGTACAAATTTAATGAAATAAAAATCTATACCCAGGTCTATCATAGTATTTACAAAAATACTGTAAGCAGACATCAACCGTTGTCGATCTCTGTCGACCTGCCATCATGTAACCTGTCCATCAAGTTATCTTGGGTACAAAGGATGTCCAACTACACATATGAAGAATGTATATTATATTATTAATATAAACTATTATAATATAGTACATATTAATACAAAGTGAAATGGGACTTTAGTGGTGTATATTAATAACTATCTACATACATACATTATATACAAACAATATTAAATAATCAACAACTTTAATACGAAACGAATCAGAGTATGTAGATAGATACAACTAGTTAGTGAGATGAATGATTGCATACATAATGTATGAATAGGACACAATAGATCATTCGTAATAGCACTATGTATGTAATAAAAATAACGTTAAAGGCAATTTGTAAGATCAATATTTATATTTTCAGAACAAACGTACTGTTTTATTTGCCCATCTGCTTCTTCAGCTGCTGGATTAAGACACACCATTGATTTACATCCTCCGTCAAAAACTTCTACTCGGATCTCATCATTCTCTTTACATCATCACTCTACCTTGTTGGTTAATTTGCCAAACTGTTTACCCCATTATTGATATCTGACGCATTAAATATAATTTTTTGTCTTAAAATTGATTTTATGATTATAGTGAGGAAACAACCTCTGTTTTGAGAGGTAATTATTCAATTGACTTGTCCCTTTTTCTGATATTCTAAATTTTGTGAGAGTTTGCGATTTCTTTTTATATCTTCAGAGAAAATTCTTAAAAAATGACTCAAAATGAATAATTTTTTGGTATTTTTTTAAGTTACTACCTCAAATTTTACAAGAACGACATTTGAATATTAAGATAATCTAGAAAAGTGATATCTCAATCGGCACAAAAACTATTACAGATTTAGTTTGTTTTAGCTGGTTTTCTTGTAACGATCATGGAGTGGGTAATGTTTTACATAAATATAATAATAATAAACATTTTATTGTCAAAAATAAATTATACAAAAGGCGTACATATTGCCTTGAGGCAATATCTTCCAGTAAACCTACTACAATGTTTGATAAATATGTCTAAGTATAAGGTGAGTTTAAATCAATTAAGGTAAATAGGACATATAAACAGAAAATACATAACTAAGCATTTTATAAAAAGATCATTTTGTACACATCGTCTTGAACATTTATATCAGTAAGAGATAAGATATTAAAATTTATGTATTAGTTTAAATGCTACGTAATGCTAGTTAGTTTGTTTCAAAGAAAACTAGCATGGGAATGTATTTATTATTTTTAAAATAAAGTCTATTTTTCTATCAGAACATTTTTTTTTCGGTAAGATAAATTTGTTGTAAGTAATAAGCTTGATACGGGTGTTCCAGGCTTTCAGCAGCGCTACCCTCCGGGATTCACTCCTCTACTCTCAGAAGGGGGGGGGGGACTTACCTCTTTTCCCGGCTAGCTCACCCTGATGGAGATAAGTCCTCAGTCCTCCGCTCCTACGAACAGCCGGAGGTAGCTAACAACCCGTACGATATCTTCCTCTGCGGATTTGAACCGCGAGAGGGCCTTTCTCTCTTCCTTCTTCGAAACTCAATAAGTATGCAAGCAAGTGGTGGGATAGGGAATGCTAACTATTCTACTAATTGTAAACTCTAGAGAATTGGATACAAAATATGGTTTATTTACACAATTAAACAATAATATTACTCAACAGTTTCCACCTTGATAATATCACAATATACAGTAATAGTAATGTATTTTTCAATAAGTAGGCAATAATAATAATAAAAAATAATATATATAGTTAAGACAGCTATTATTTACAAGAGAAATTTATAAAATATCATGTTTATATATGTATGTAACTCAGTGTAATGTTATATTCATATATAAAAAGCAATGTAATCAATACGATGAAAACAATTGGAACATTATACTAGTCTCATAAAACTGCGAGCTCTAGATTAATTAAGGCTAGATTAAACTGGCAGTAGTCGTACCACTAGGTACTTGCGTATGACAAATTAATATTATTATTTTCACTATCAATTATTCATGAAAATTTTATAATTAAGCGAGAGTATCAATTGGTAGTTATTTACACATAAAAAAAAAAAAAATCAACCCACTTATAAACCATAATAAATGCTGATTCACAAAATTATTAAAGTCAGTCATCCATAATCAGTTGTTCATAAAACAAAATATTATCAAATAATATTAAATACACAAAATCAAAATCAACTAATAGTCATACCACAACAAGGTAACTATCCACGATAATAATTTATCCAGGTCATCAATAACTAGTTACTCATTAAAACATAATAATTATCAATCAATAATTTGATAACAATGTGTATAATAAAAATAAAGTAGACATAAATTTAAATTAAAACAATTTTTCTTACGATATGATTAACCGCGCCGCCGATGTATGTAGATCTTATCTTCCCTTTCGACCTCGAGTAGCGAAATAAGAAAATTAATCGAAATCTGAATGTAGGTATCTCCCGTTTCCTGACGCACAGCATTCACGTGTCCTCCCTTTCTAAGTGAAATCTCCCCGTTGGCTAATTCACCTCTGACCCTCTGCGACGTCACACAGTTTACACTAGTCGTAGGCTTCTTGCGTTATGATTTTAATTTGCCAACTCATTGAGTAAAGTCTATCGCACCGCTTCGACAGCTAATCAATCAGTAATCAATGATTTACTATAGATTAGAATAGTTGGTTGATTGGTATTGTGTAATTACACACCGATATATTCGTTTACTTGTTCACTACGAATCATTTGACTCACAATTATTAGTTCTTATTCACGATTATTAATATCTTATTATTAATTTCTCCCAAATTTTCGCGACTATGTATAACAATCTCGATCGATCAATTTGAATTTGAATTTGATCTCACTACAAACAATCTCTAAGTTATCTCCGCGAATTAATTTCTCACAACAAAATCACTTTTCGCGAATACTACTCGCGATTCTCCGCGAATAACTAAATCGCGGTCTCTCTTCTCAACTGAATTTTAATCTTCTCGGCCCTTCCGCGAATAACAATCGCGGTATCCCTTCACAACTAAATTTGAATTATTCCTTGACCCTCCGCGAATAACGATCGCGGTATCCCTTCTCAACTGAATTTTAATCTCCTCGGCCCTTCCGCGAATAACAATCGCGGTATCCCTTCACAACTAAATTTGAATTATCCTAATTTTCCGATATGTATGAGCTTTTATACCAGATTTCGCGGGTAAAATCTCTAATTCTCCAATCACGACGTACTTCCTTATCTCTCGCATCCACCCCCTATGATTCTCGCCAATGTAACACAGGGATGCGGTCCGCACGTCGTTCTATCTCATTTTAACATCTTCTATCTCTTCCTAACATTGTACCGCCTTTCGAGTCGTAATTTATGGCTTAGATACTAATCATCTATGCGCTTCACATCGCCTTCTCCGTTAAAAACTCATAATATCAATAATAATTCTTGACTCTAAAAATATCTATCGGTTTATCTATTTACTCCCCCTCATATCCTATATTTCTTATTTCATTTCTATCACGACACATACCTAATTAAGATATCCATGTTTCACATTTAGGTATCTTTATCTTATTCCTACACTTAATTAAAATTTACAAATACATAATGAAGACTACTCATACCTCGTAAATATCGTATAAATAATTCTATTTCATTATTTATTTATACCTAGACGTCCAATGATTATTACCTAAAATCATAGTAGGTATAAGATTAGTAAAAGAAAGCCTTACATACACCTCACACAATATACAATAAAAATTATTGATAACAAGTTCCCGATATCAATTAATTATCTATACATCTATATTCACTTCTACTTATTCATTCAATAAAATCAGATCTTACGTACACACTTTGGGTTCATTGCAACAACATTCTATAATTATTCTATCCTTTAATTCGAATCTCTCGTAATTATAAATTATTCTCTCTTTCTATCTTCACCTGTGTATTAATAAGCCTACTTACACACCTATTAATTAGTCCGGCTATCCTTCCATTCATTTCAATATGATTTTCAACAACTGATAATGTAATACATAATTGATTGATCAACACTTCTTTATTAATAATCCCCCCAATAACGCAAGTAAGTACATACATACTGCGTTATATTAGTGGTAGGTATTTCGTGACGTATATAATTACTGGCCACCTAGATAGAATTTCTTATCAGCTCCCTTTTTTTTTTCCATGTTCTATTTTACTGTCGCATTTATTGTTTTTCAGCAAAATATCTCATTCCCACGGACTACATTTCAATATTGTCTTTTTTCTCTTTGAGGAAGCCGCGTTTATTATTTCACAACAAGATATTCGAACTTCCTAATAATATTATCTTCTATAATATTTTACGACCCCCTTAGAAAATCACAAAGAATATGCCGACATCTCTTCCCACGTGCGAATGCAATCTGTTTATTGCCCCGTGAGATATGCAAATATTTCCATAATATTCGTAAACAAAATATTTGTCACCAATAAATATAATTGCTCTACTAATTATCTAGTTTGCCGCTGATAGCAAAATTTCACTTTTTTTTTCTTATCTCATACAGATGTAGGTATTTGGGAGATTTTTGGTCGTTCTAAAATACAGAACCATAACAATCCACCCCACTCAGGCGACCAAAAACTCCCATATGAAAGAAAACACACACAATCTGAATTATTACACACCCCTATAGAAATCAAAACATCTACCTGGACATCAGGTTCTCCTATCAAAGTTACACAATTGTTTTTGTGTCTTGCAAACATTGCTAACAATTAACTAACTTCAAGAACCCTCTATAGTTCCTCTTCCTCTGATCTAGCCTCAGAAATGCGCAGTGCTAGTCCAACGAACTTAAGAGTGCAGATGATTCAAGTGCCCGGCGCCAATCCATTTAGTTTTACTCTTTTTACCAATCATAACTTTTAGCGTCAAAGGGATAAATACACTAATACTCAAATTATCTCAAAATTTTAAATCATCTGCTACCCTCGTTTGCTGAATTAACCCTCTCATAATTTGTACCTATCCCCCCTTATTACATCATAATATATAAAACCATAACATCATCATCGATATATCCATATGCAACGTGATTATGCAACATCTTATCAATATCTATACATCAACATCATTATTAATATATACACACATACAAAGTGATTATACATCATTATTAGCATATATACACACAACCTGGTACCTACTACGGGTACGTATTATTTACACAAATTGCAAAACTTATCATTATATTATATCAATTTATCTATTAATTTAAATAAGCAATTTTAACTCCTGTATATATTCTCATCTTTTCACAATTATCATTAATACAATTTCCATATCTCATCTTAATGATATTTACAATACTCTTATCAAATCAAAACATATTACCAAGGTGGAAGGCTTATTTATATACATTATAAATTAATAAAAAAAAGAAAATTACAAGTATTTGAAATTTCAAACACATAATAAAACCGCTACTTCAATCTATCTTAAAAGATAACTTTATACCTAATCTATCCCCTCCTATTTAAATGTTGTGAAATTGACTTCTAACTATCTCAGACTATCCTAAGTAGGTATTCCTCCTTTTTAGAACTGACTAAGTGCCCTACTTAGTCCGATATGGTTTCGCGAACCAATTATCACCTGTCCCATGTGAGACACCTATCATAAGATCTACTCTCTGGATTTTTCTACAGCGTACGTGACCCTGGGAAGACCCTGATTAATTTCCACTTAATTAATCCGCCGATCGACAATTACTGCCGATCAACACCTGGCTCCCCCCATTCATTCGGATCCCCGACAACTGTTCAACTCGGTTAGCTATCACACACATTAAATTTAATTTAATTCCACATTTTACAAATAATATAATATATATACCTCCGTTAATATAATTTACCTACCAAATATACCTAAACCATACCTAACCCCTAGAACATATACATTTTTGTTAAACCTAAAACTTCTTATCTAAGTCATCTTATTTCTACACGACCTATAATTATTTGGAATAAAAAAAAATCTATACCTACTTATTTACATTTTACGAAATTTACACTATAACACATTTTACCTAGTCTATGTACATTCCGTCAACGGTTCCATGTTGACCACCTGCAGTAATTTTTCGTTTTCCCGGCTTTTACGGGACACACAAAAACATACTGAACAAAAAAGGGGGGGCTATATTCTTCCGCCGTAAACCCCACGGCTAACTTTCTATACCCCCCTAACTAATCTCCCCGTGGTGCTAATTCAGCAACTACTTCTTGTGGTTGGGTAGAGGCCTCCCCTATCTCTACCCACTCCTCTGGCGCTGTTCTTAAGTCATCTATATGTACCTTTATAGGCTTCCCATGCTTATCAATCCAATATACACGGCCACTACCAATGGGAATCAATACTCTGTAGGGACCTGACCACTTAGGAGCAAAACCGGCGTGCACTCCGGCGCTCTGATTCGACAAAGGATGCTCCCTCATCATAACTTTGTCTCCTGTTGCATAACTTCGGCCTTCCTGATCTTCTGAGGCATACCTATTGCAATATTCCCTCTGGTTCGCTCGGATCTGCCTGTCCATTTCCTCCCTATCTCGCGATGGAGCTGAATCCAGCTCTGTCCTCAACGCCCACTCTCCAGGCTTTTTAGCCTCATATCCTAGAAGTGCCTGGGTCGGTGTGAGGCCCGTTGCCTCGTTTTGCCGACTTCTGAGTGAACTTACCACCTTACCAAGGCATTCCTCCCACAGCTTGTGTGGTTTATTTAACAGGTGGATTCTCAGTCCCTTCTTTATCTCCTGGTTTCTCCGCTCAACGATATTAGCTCTGGGGTGGTACACCGCTGTAGTCCAGTGCTGACACTGCCACCTGGCAATGGCCTCTTTCCATGCTCGATGTCCAAATTGCCGACCATTGTCGGATACGATCGCCTTCGGATAACCGTATCTCGAGAAAATCTGTGTCTCTAAAATGTTAACGATTTGCGGGGCCTGTCCGGCCCGCATAGGAAAAGCTTCTACCCATTTTGTAAATAAATCGGTAACTACCAAAATATTTTTATTTCCCTTTGTCGATCGTGGGTATTGTCCCATTAAATCTATAGAAATTAATTCAAAAGGACGCTTTGCTTGTGTAGAGCCCAAGGGAGCTCGTGGCTGTGGAGGCGCTGCTCTCGCCCTTGCACATACCATACACTGCTTTACATAACGCCGCACGTCCTTTCCCATTCCTCGCCATACGTAATGGCGTTGTACCGCTCTCAGCGTCTCTCTCCCGCCGGGATGTCCAGCCAATGGATCATTATGATACTTCTTCATTACCTTCGTTATCATAAACTTAGGTACAATTAATCTGTACCCCTGATTGTCCTTCATATTACGGTATAATGCACCGTCCCTCACTGTATATAGCTTGAGGAGATGTCTTTCCCTGTCGTTAGAGCTATGGGCATTCTCAACATACGCCATGAGTCTGGATATTCTAGAATCCCTCTGTTGAGCACCTTGTATCTGTCTTGCTAAGCTGTCGGAGGGGTCTTCACCCCCCTGGCTAGTACTAGGGCCTCCTTCTATCTGCATAACGTAATTTACTTCCTCGGTTTTCCAACCCTCTTGTCTCACCTCTGGATACATAGTTCGGTCCATATCATCCGTGTGGACCTCTCCAGGGCCTTCCGGTCTCCTCGATAGGTAATCTGGGAGCTCATTCTTCTCCCCGGGGCAGTGCTCGATAGTAAAGTTGAACTCCTGTAGGAGTAACGCCCATCGAGTTAGTTTTGCCCTCTCATCCTTGGCGCTAGACAACCAGGTGAGGGCCCTGTTGTCCGTACGCAATATAAAAGAGGCACCTTCCAAGAAAGGCCTATATCTACGTACTGCCCATACGGCCGCATAGGCTTCTTGTTCATTCGAGTGCCACCTCTGTTCGGTGGCTGAAAATCTACTGCTAGCATATGATATTACGTCGCGTCCGCCGTCAGGACGCTCGTGAAATAGCACCGCCGCGACGCCGAACTTACTAGCGTCTGTTTGCAATATAAACTGACGATTGAAGTCGGGCCGACTTAACGATAGTGGCTGCGATAACTCCTCCTTAATCCTCTTCATGGCGGCATCTGCTTCATCGTTCCACCTGAACTGCCGTTTGGTGCTCAGCAAATCCGTCAGAGGAGCCGCCATATCGGCAAACCTGGGCACATATTCTCTCAACCAGTTGCACAACCCAAGGAATGCGCGTAATTTCCGCCGTGACGTAGGTACCGGTGTGTCTACGATGGACAACTCGTGTACTGCCTGAGGGTGATTCCCTCCTTGCGTGACGACGTGGCCTAGATAATTCAATTCATCGGCTGCTAACTTACATTTGTCTGCAGCACAACGCAAGTTAAACTGTTGCAGCCGCTCGAACACCAACCGTAGGTGATACATGTGCGTCTTCCAGTCCGCAGAATAGACAATAATGTCGTCGAGGTACACCATACAAAAGTCCCTCAGATAGCCTGCGAGTACCTCCTGGCACATAGTCTTCTGGAACTGGGAGGGCGCCCCCTTCAAACCAAATGGGAGGACCCGAAATTGGTAACTCGCGCCATCTGGAGTCGTAAACGCAGTGTACTTCCTGGACGATTCCTCCATAGGAACCTGCCAATACCCCTTCTGCAAGTCGATGGTGGAGAATATTCTTGCTCTTCCAAGATCCTTCAACGTTTCTTGAATTACAGGCAGTTGGGATACCTCATCCTCCGTCACCTTATTAAGCCGCCGATAGTCTACGCAGAACCTGAACTCTTCCTTACCTTTCTTTGGAGCCATCACTATAGGGAAGCTGTAAGGAGACCTGCTGGCTTCAATCACGCCATCAGCTAACATTCCCTCCAGCTGCGCGTAGAGGTTCTTTTTCTTGACGTCTGACAATTTATACGGCGGTAACTTGATAGGTTGCGTGTCTGTCAACTTTATTTTATAAGGCTGCAATGGTGCAGGGCCGGCATAAGGCGAGAAAATGCCGCTAAACTCCTGCAACACACCCATCAGTTCCTCTTTTTTTCCTCCAGTTAGTTCGGCGGGAATCTCTGGAAATTCTATATCCTCCCTCTCCTTCCTTCGTTGGGGTAAGAGGTGCGTGGTAGCCCTCTCTGTCCTCCCAAAGTGTAGACAGCCTCTGTATAGATCGACTACAGCCCTTTGCGCTGTCAACCATTCTATTCCTATGATGACCTCCTCTCGTAGGTTATCAACTACTAGAAACTCCGTTGGAATATTCTGATCCTGCATTACCAAGTCCATAACTGCCTTACCATTTGCTGCCATGGTCACACCTTCATCCGCAAGTCGTAACGTAGTACCCGACGTATTATCGACGCAAGCATTTAACACTAATCCTTGCCTAATTAAGTTGTGCGAAGACGCCGTGTCCACCAAGGCGACCAAATCGCACCCGTTGATCTTTACTCTCACCTTTGGGAGGGTACGAACAAGACCTCTCTCTTCATCATGACACACGTGGCACGACCCTCCTACATTACTCCTCGGAGGACTTTCTTCCTCATCTGGTCCTCTGGAAACCGGGTCACTCTCCACTTGAGTGACCAGATGAGAGGGTGTTACCTCCCTATCTATCCGTTCCTCTGGACGGAACCTGTTCTCCTGGTCTGCCATTTCTGCTCCTCGTGCTGGAGAAATCTCTCCGCGGTTAAGACGCCTCCCATTCCTTCTACGACCTCTATAACTCCCACCTGCCGGTTGAGAGGGTGGTCGAGCGGACCTCCCAACTTCGTTTCTATCATCGTTTATTGTCGCCCCGGTCCTGGAGACACCGCGTCGTCTCTCTGCCCAGGGCGCGAGCCGTTTCCCCGCCATGTGTTCCTCTCCTGTCCTCCGGCTCTCTGTTCCTGTCTCTGTTGAGGGCACTCGCTCTGCAAATGGTTGCCATTACACCGATAACATGACAATTGTCTATACCGATTATTCCCATTATTTCGATCATTCTGATTACTCCCATTATTCCGATTATAATTCTGTCGATTATTTTGAATCGGACCTCTCTCCCTCTTAACCTCTTCCCCTATTGGGTATACCATTTCCCTAGGGAAATCAATCGCCATTACTCTATTGTAGAGCGCTTCGTACGTTCCCATCGTAGTAATGTCCCTCTCTAGGGCCTCCCTATACCGTGACGTCATCAACGTTACGATGTGAGGGACTAGCATACCCCATGGTTCGTCCCCCTTAAGCCTCTGGAAAACCTTAGACTTCCTCTCCAGGAAGGCTAACCCCGATTCTTCTTCCTTCTGTTTATCGCCATACATATGGGCTAACAAACAGTGTTCAGCGACCTCCGTCCCATATCTCTGCCCCAGGAGGGTCTTGAACACCTCCCATCGCAGGAGATTACTGCCTCTCGTACGCCACCATTGGCCGGCAGCACCTCTCAACCTAGCAGCCGCCTTCTTTACCATCTCCTGCTCTCCCACTTCATATCGATGGAAATGCCTTTCACAAGCCGATATAAAGTCCTCCGGGCACTCATCTGGGCGACCCTCATATGTCGCTGATATCTCCCGTCTCTCATTGTCCCCGCGATCTACAATAACTATTCGCGACAACTCACTCAACAGAGAGTTTTCTCTGTTCTCAGAAGTCCTCTCCCTAATTCCGGAGGTACTCCCTCCCTGAGATTGGCTTACGTCCGCCATCTCCGTTTCGGTACTCGCCTCTGGCTCAGACGCTGTCTTCCTAGTCGCAGAACGAACGCTCTTCTTACCGTTTCCGTTCATTTTTCAAAATAATTATTAAATCAATTAAACACCTATCTCTATAAAAAAAAATTACCTACAAAATTGCATCCAACCGAATTACAACAAAGATTTACTCAATTTAATACCTATCTCTACAAGGAAACACCTACTACGAAATCGCGCACAAAAATTATACTCGATTTCACCAAGACATACTCAACAAAATACCTACCTCTTCTAGAAGATACTAAACAACTAAATGGCACGATATAATTATTACAATTTTACAAGGACGTACTCACTTCAATACCTATCTCATCTATAAAATACCTAACTACAAAATTACACACAGATTATGACGAATTTTCACGAGTATTATTGTGACGTTACTTACGAAAATTACCATACCAAACGCTTACAAAACAATCCTCTCTAGACCTTCCCTATCATCCTCACCTACCACTTGCTTACGCCGTAATAACCTTAAAAGAGAGAACTTAGGTGTAACTCCCTGGTTACCCCAACAGTTCGTGCTTAGTACCTGAATAACAGGTCTAAGCTAGCCCCACGTTGGGCGCCAAACATATGATACGGGTGTTCCAGGCTTTCAGCAGCGCTACCCTCCGGGATTCACTCCTCTACTCTCAGAAGGGGGGGGGGACTTACCTCTTTTCCCGGCTAGCTCACCCTGATGGAGATAAGTCCTCAGTCCTCCGCTCCTACGAACAGCCGGAGGTAGCTAACAACCCGTACGATATCTTCCTCTGCGGATTTGAACCGCGAGAGGGCCTTTCTCTCTTCCTTCTTCGAAACTCAATAAGTATGCAAGCAAGTGGTGGGATAGGGAATGCTAACTATTCTACTAATTGTAAACTCTAGAGAATTGGATACAAAATATGGTTTATTTACACAATTAAACAATAATATTACTCAACAGTTTCCACCTTGATAATATCACAACATACAGTAATAGTAATGTATTTTTCAATAAGTAGGCAATAATAATAATAAAAAATAATATATATAGTTAAGACAGCTATTATTTACAAGAGAAATTTATAAAATATCATGTTTATATATGTATGTAACTCAGTGTAATGTTATATTCATATATAAAAAGCAATGTAATCAATACGATGAAAACAATTGGAACATTATACTAGTCTCATAAAACTGCGAGCTCTAGATTAATTAAGGCTAGATTAAACTGGCAGTAGTCGTACCACTAGGTACTTGCGTATGACAAATTAATATTATTATTTTCACTATCAATTATTCATGAAAATTTTATAATTAAGCGAGAGTATCAATTGGTAGTTATTTACACATAAAAAAAAAAAAAATCAACCCACTTATAAACCATAATAAATGCTGATTCACAAAATTATTAAAGTCAGTCATCCATAATCAGTTGTTCATAAAACAAAATATTATCAAATAATATTAAATACACAAAATCAAAATCAACTAATAGTCATACCACAACAAGGTAACTATCCACGATAATAATTTATCCAGGTCATCAATAACTAGTTACTCATTAAAACATAATAATTATCAATCAATAATTTGATAACAATGTGTATAATAAAAATAAAGTAGACATAAATTTAAATTAAAACAATTTTTCTTACGATATGATTAACCGCGCCGCCGATGTATGTAGATCTTATCTTCCCTTTCGACCTCGAGTAGCGAAATAAGAAAATTAATCGAAATCTGAATGTAGGTATCTCCCGTTTCCTGACGCACAGCATTCACATGTCCTCCCTTTCTAAGTGAAATCTCCCCGTTGGCTAATTCACCTCTGACCCTCTGCGACGTCACACAGTTTACACTAGTCGTAGGCTTCTTGCGTTATGATTTTAATTTGCCAACTCATTGAGTAAAGTCTATCGCACCGCTTCGACAGCTAATCAATCAGTAATCAATGATTTACTATAGATTAGAATAGTTGGTTGATTGGTATTGTGTAATTACACACCGATATATTCGTTTACTTGTTCACTACGAATCATTTGACTCACAATTATTAGTTCTTATTCACGATTATTAATATCTTATTATTAATTTCTCCCAAATTTTCGCGACTATGTATAACAATCTCGATCGATCAATTTGAATTTGAATTTGATCTCACTACAAACAATCTCTAAGTTATCTCCGCGAATTAATTTCTCACAACAAAATCACTTTTCGCGAATACTACTCGCGATTCTCCGCGAATAACTAAATCGCGGTCTCTCTTCTCAACTGAATTTTAATCTTCTCGGCCCTTCCGCGAATAACAATCGCGGTATCCCTTCACAACTAAATTTGAATTATTCCTTGACCCTCCGCGAATAACGATCGCGGTATCCCTTCTCAACTGAATTTTAATCTCCTCGGCCCTTCCGCGAATAACAATCGCGGTATCCCTTCACAACTAAATTTGAATTATCCTAATTTTCCGATATGTATGAGCTTTTATACCAGATTTCGCGGGTAAAATCTCTAATTCTCCAATCACGACGTACTTCCTTATCTCTCGCATCCACCCCCTATGATTCTCGCCAATGTAACACAGGGATGCGGTCCGCACGTCGTTCTATCTCATTTTAACATCTTCTATCTCTTCCTAACATTGTACCGCCTTTCGAGTCGTAATTTATGGCTTAGATACTAATCATCTATGCGCTTCACATCGCCTTCTCCGTTAAAAACTCATAATATCAATAATAATTCTTGACTCTAAAAATATCTATCGGTTTATCTATTTACTCCCCCTCATATCCTATATTTCTTATTTCATTTCTATCACGACACATACCTAATTAAGATATCCATGTTTCACATTTAGGTATCTTTATCTTATTCCTACACTTAATTAAAATTTACAAATACATAATGAAGACTACTCATACCTCGTAAATATCGTATAAATAATTCTATTTCATTATTTATTTATACCTAGACGTCCAATGATTATTACCTAAAATCATAGTAGGTATAAGATTAGTAAAAGAAAGCCTTACATACACCTCACACAATATACAATAAAAATTATTGATAACAAGTTCCCGATATCAATTAATTATCTATACATCTATATTCACTTCTACTTATTCATTCAATAAAATCAGATCTTACGTACACACTTTGGGTTCATTGCAACAACATTCTATAATTATTCTATCCTTTAATTCGAATCTCTCGTAATTATAAATTATTCTCTCTTTCTATCTTCACCTGTGTATTAATAAGCCTACTTACACACCTATTAATTAGTCCGGCTATCCTTCCATTCATTTCAATATGATTTTCAACAACTGATAATGTAATACATAATTGATTGATCAACACTTCTTTATTAATAATCCCCCCAATAACGCAAGTAAGTACATACATACTGCGTTATATTAGTGGTAGGTATTTCGTGACGTATATAATTACTGGCCACCTAGATAGAATTTCTTATCAGCTCCCTTTTTTTTTCCATGTTCTATTTTACTGTCGCATTTATTGTTTTTCAGCAAAATATCTCATTCCCACGGACTACATTTCAATATTGTCTTTTTTCTCTTTGAGGAAGCCGCGTTTATTATTTCACAACAAGATATTCGAACTTCCTAATAATATTATCTTCTATAATATTTTACGACCCCCTTAGAAAATCACAAAGAATATGCCGACATCTCTTCCCACGTGCGAATGCAATCTGTTTATTGCCCCGTGAGATATGCAAATATTTCCATAATATTCGTAAACAAAATATTTGTCACCAATAAATATAATTGCTCTACTAATTATCTAGTTTGCCGCTGATAGCAAAATTTCACTTTTTTTTTCTTATCTCATACAGATGTAGGTATTTGGGAGATTTTTGGTCGTTCTAAAATACAGAACCATAACAAGCTTTTTAGTTGTAAAAGCTGTCTTGATAAGAATATTTGTATTTTGATAAAGAAGTTCATTTCATTGTTATGTATTCACATACCTAAACACTTTTCAATAAGAAAATCGTAATGATTTGACATGCTTTATTTGGGCAATGTAGATGAATAAAAAAACTCCGTATTGAACTTTACTTGTTAATTTCTCAGAATCATATTCACCTGGATATCCACAATGGCAGAGCCAGAGTTGCGTTCGGAGGATGCAGGGGACCGAAGGACTTGGAGCATGAGGACTAGGAGAGCTGACCCCAAAACATGGAATTAAGACGAGGGTGAAGAAGAAGATATTTCTTATAGATTCTTGAATGTATGGCGTTAAATAATATGTTAGTCTGACACTCCTCTCTAGAACTCCTTTCTTATATCTATAATATATTTGAGAACAATAATTGCCCAATTGGTAAAAAAGAATAATCAAAGCAATCATGTGGTGAAGGTAATTATGATGTTTCATGAACATGTTAGTTAATGTTTCATCTTTTACAACGAACTTGAAAGTTTATAGGAAAGATTGGGAGACCTTTTTCCTTGCCGGGGACTTAACGAACATAGGCTTTACTCTTTTTCCTTGCCGGGGACTTAACGAACATAGGCTTTACTCTTTTTCCTTGCCGGGGACTTAACGAACATAGGCTTTACTCTTTTTTGTAACACACATAGGTACATATAATTTCGTAAATAATTCAAAGTTATAATTTATTAACTCTTTTCATTTAAAACTTCTTAATATATATTTTATCGACCAAAGCTACTTATAAAGATATTAAACGTAATTATAATATTAATCGTGGATACCCGTTACAGTATTACCTACTAATAGTATGTATTTAGGTGTAAGTAGTAGATGGAATGGATAATGCAACTACTGGCTGGTAACCTAAATACAAAATAGCCGGGAGTAAAGAGAAAAATACTTAATAATAAAAAGAAGACATGAAATAATTAAAATATCATTAGTTTTATACTTGTACTGCACCTACTATCTGAACAATTTATTCTTTAAAGCGTAACCTTATTATACAAGCCTACTTTTGTTATAGGAATTCATCTTTTTTAGTTTTAGGTATCTACTCTCAAGCAAACGGTTGGTTATCACAATGGTTAAATTCTGTTAAATGGTTAAATTTCTTCTATACAAAAAGCTTTCGATTCTACGATTTATTAAGATTCTAGGAAATTTTGTATGTAATAAATAGTTATGCAGATTAAGGTAGGCTTTTGGATGTAACTATGCTTTTATTAACTCGATTGAAACAGAGACGTTCTAAATGGAGGAAGCTTGTTTCTTTCCTGTGTTTTCGAAAGAAGAGTTGAAGAGCGATAAGGTTAGATTGGATTTTTGGACATACGCAAATATACTCCAAACACCTTTACAGTTAGTTATATGTTCTTTTTTTGAATAGGTTTGCAGCGGATTCAACCCCGGAATTGAATATCCATGCTTGTATCATCAGACTGCAGACCGAATAATATTTAGTTTTTTACTTATCAATGTAGGTACCTACCTAAATTGTTATGAATAAATGAGTAAAAACTTAATGTTGGTGGAGTCCCCGGCGATAAATAGGTTTCTGACTCTTTTTGGTAAGTTATCGTGTATATGTACCTACTGTAAAAGACAGGTATTCGTAAAACATTGAAAACCTTTAATTTAGCAATGAGATATACGATATATATCATGATTGCTTTAATTTTTTGTTAACGCTTAGAGGACAGCTCGTATTTATTTATTTATTTTATCATCATTTCAGCAAAAAGCCATTGTCAAAATTACTATAAAAAAACATTGTTTAATATCAAATCCAATTAGTCAGCTGCTGGCTAGCACACTTGCGGGATATACCGTGATAGTATTGATACACAGATAGAATAAAAATACTCTATTGTAATCATTGATATTTTTTTTCTTCTTAGGTAAATTAAATAAATTACCTCGCTTGTTCAGAAATATTGGGTTTCACGCTTGTCCGTTTCGTTTCGTATAAAAATAACAACAATAATTGATATAAATTAATTTAACTATGTATGAATGTATTTTGATAGCTGTATCATTGCGAAATAGAGTTTTAGAAACTGCATTCCGTCACAATATCAATTGGCAAAATAATAATGTTGAATAATAAACGTTCTACACCAATTGTTTTCGTAATGGATGCAGTTTCAGATTAATTATTGTGGTCATATTTATTATTTATTCATTTATCAAAGACATAAACAGAAAGTTGAAAAAAAAAGATTCAACAAAATAAAAACAGCACAATATATTCACTTGGCCAAGTCAACCAATTGATTTATTATTGAGTATATAAAATCATTTTTCATATATAAATATATATATGGACCATTTGTAAAGCGCCGTTTACTCATAACATGACCTCAAGGGCGCCGTATATCGTATCCATCACCTTAAAATCCCAGCAAAAAAGTGTGTCTTCAGCCCTCTTTTAAAACTCTCTCCATTCTCCTCCTCTCGCAGACACATAGGCAGCTTGTTCCAACATCTGGGATCCGCAACACTAAACGCTCTATCTCCAAAGCCTGTTTTGCGAGATCGAGATGGCTCAATCAGTCTGCATTTTGCCTCACCCTGTGCTGAACGAAGCATGAGCCGTCTTTCATGCTGCTTATAAACCTTCTTGTTAAATAATTTTGTTGGTGTACCGATATAAGAATTCTTTATTAAAATTACACCTTTCATACGTTTTCATTCTACTACACATGCTATGTATTGTTGGGTTAGTTGACTCCGACTCTTTTAAGGATATGGTAAATCTGCTTCGCTTTCGTCTTTCATAATCTGATTTACAATATCCAATATAAATAAAATATATGCATTTTGTTCACATCCTAATTCTTAGTTTCTTCGCCACAGAACTAGAACTTTGTTTATGAACTTGAGTAATTCTGAGTATTACGGCACAGAAAAGATGACTTGAATAATCATCACATACATTGCAGTTGGTACAATGGCTAACCCCATTTTTGGAAGATGTCGTAATGGTATTACGTCATTAAAATAGGAGTATCCATGTAATATTATTTCAACATATCTAACATTTTTTATTCTTTCTATATTTCCTAGGTAATTGCACCAAAGAAAGTTGATTATATTAAAAAAAATCATGGAAGGTAAAAAAATCAAATATAAATCGTATTCATATTTTGTAATTCAAACAATTAACAAATAAAAACAAACAGTTCAAAATAATAATACCAAAATGTAACATGTCGTATTTGTTATTAGACGATTGAAGTATATTAATGTTTGGAAGCAAAACCATGCTCACTTCCTCCAGATTTACCTCCTTTGCTGCCGAAATCACTGAAATGGCTAAAGAAAGAATCGAATCCGTCTTTTGATCCAAATCCTTTATGATCGTCGTCGTGATGACCTTTATCGAAATGCCCCTTCTTCCCATGGTGTCCATGATGGTATGCTGAATCATGTTTTCCCCCTTTGTGGTGACCACCATGAGCAGAATGATGATCTGCATGCCCTCCTCCATGTTTGTTGAAGTGTCCACCTTTGTGAGCATCATCATAAAACTTATGTTCTTTCTTGAATTCATCCTTATGATAAACATCGTGGAAGCCAGTGGTTTTCTCACCATTTTTGTGTCCTTTAGACTCTTTAAAATCTCCTCCTTTGTATCCCTTGCCTCCTGAATGATGTTCACCATAATGCCCACCACCATTAGAGTGTCCAGATTTGTGTCCACCAGATTCACCGTAATGACCCTTATGACTCTCTGATCCATGATGTCCAGCTGAACCCTTATTTGAATGATGTACAGACTTGTATCCCTTATCTCCTTTCTCACCATGTGCTGAATGGTGGGATGAGCCGTGAGAACTTCCACCTCCGCTGCTATGTCCACTTCCGCTTCCACCTCCACCTCCTCCATGTCCACCACCACCACCACTTCCACCATGTCCACTGCCACCACCATGTCCACCATCTCCTCCATGTCCACTACCACCACCATGTCCACCACTTCCTCCATGTCCACCACTTCCTCCGTGACCACCACCTCCACCATGTCCACCACTTCCTCCATGTCCACTTCCTCCGTGCCCACTTCCTCCATGTCCTCCACCACTATATCCTCCATGTCCACCGCTGCTACCACCTCCACCATGACCACCACCGTATCCACCATGACCTCCACCATATCCACTATGACCACCACCGTATCCACCATGATTTCCACCATATCCTCCATGTCCACCACTTCCTCCGTGTCCACCACCTCCTCCATGTCCACCACTTCCTCCATGTCCACCACTTCCTCCATATCCACTTCCTCCGTGCCCACTTCCTCCATGTCCACCGCCGCTTCCACTTCCACCATGACCACCACCGTATCCACCATGACCTCCGCCATATCCACCATGACCACCACCGTATCCACCATGACCTCCGCCATATCCACCATGGCCACCACCGTATCCACCATGACCTCCACCATATCCTCCATGACCTCCACCATATCCTCCATGACCTCCACCATATCCTCCATGACCTCCACCATATCCTCCATGACCACCACTTCCATGACCACTACCAGATCCTCCATGACCGCCACCATATCCACCATGACCACCACCGTATCCTCCATGCCCACCATAACCCCCGCTTCCTCCTTTACCACCATTTACGCCATGACCAAATCCACCATACCCTCCATGTTTGCCACCATAACCCCCATGCCCACCACCGTATCCTCCATGTCCAACGCCGTGTCCTCCATGTCCACCGCCATGTCCTCCATGCCCACCGCCGTATCCTCCGTGCCCACCGCCATGTCCCCCATGCCCACTGCCGTATCCTCCATGCCCACCGCCGTGTCCTCCATGCCCACCTCCATATCCTCCATGTCCGCCATATCCGCTATGACCTGCACCTTGTCCGCCACCATGTCCAGCCCCAGAGCCACCATGGCCATCAAAATCGTAATCGAATTCAGCATTTTTTTCTTCAGAAGCTTCCACTATTGGAGCTGGGGCAGATTTTTCAGCTAAAGCTTTAAGTGGAGATGGAATCGTATCCAAATGCTGGTTTACAGTAAATTCACCCAGATGAGTAATTCTGGCTGGTCCTTTGCCATCACTGCGGTAGATAAATCCAGCTGCTGATGGAGCAAGATCAGAGCCTGTTTTCCTGCTCATAGAAATTCTCTCCACAGATTCATGACTCTTTACACTACATGCTGTAAGTAGCAAACACACTCCCGCCAACATGAGAAAAGACTTCATGTTGCATATATATATTTCACTGATTTCTAATCCTGAAATATATCTATGATTGTTTACTGTTCGATATCCAAATTGATACTGTCTCAATCGATTATTTGATTCCGTTTTTATATAAAATTGAAGACATCGACGAGTGAGAATATTGCTGCAATATTTAGCAGACAAAATCGAATATGCCTTGATAGAATTAAGTAATAGAGATATTATGACTAATATCAACATTGTATCAAATATAAAATTGTGAAATAATTTACTGTATGCAACACTTATTTGTATCAATTACCTTATTGTATCAAAATATCGTTGTTCTATAAGAGACAATCTACATAGTTTCTGGTCATTTTTGTCGTCTTATTTTACTCATTTCACAAAATGAACATAATATATGAAAAAAAGTTCAATATATTATATAATTATGTTGTATTGTGATTGTGAGTTTTTGAATGTTATTGCTGAAGTGTCCGCTGTTTGGATGTTAGACTGGCGCAATACTGTATTATAATTGCTTCTTTACGTATCTTGTTGGGTCCTCCCGTGTTTGACGACCACCTGGGAAAATCTTTTCTCTTCTGGACTGCTGTCTGAAACAGCTCCCAAATTTGTATTTTAGATGTCTTTTATCTGTTGTGTACCATATTGAATTAGAAAAATAATTAATAATAATAAAAAAAATCATACAATGTTTTTTCATAAGTAAATTTGGTATTTGTAATTATTATACATAAATTTTTTTTTTTTTTTAATGCGCACAAAATAATATGTTTGATACATTTAATCAGTTAAATCATTAAAATTCACACAATTATCAAAAATTCAAGCCATGCACACTACATCCATAGATACACATATATTCGATCTCATACAGACATCTCGCAAACATCTTCACATAGATTTAGATAGATTTCATGATTTCATTTCTCCGGATAACCTAAAAATAATTGTCAAATATCGTGTACTTTGGAAGATGTTGCAAACAAGGAAAGTAATGTTTTTTTGTTAAATATAATATGTATATTTATTTATATTATTAACCAACTTGCAGATATTTTGTTATTTTATTTAGAAGAGCTTCTTCTTGAGAAATAAGTTGATTCTCGTTATATTAGCTCATATTATAATTTTAAAACTCCCGGCAAACTCCACTTTCACGACACAAGCTTTTAGCTTACTGTGAATGATGTACAATGATGTAATAATAATAATATTAATGATGTATATGTATTTGGGTTTATAACAAAACCCAGATATATCTTAAAAAATTAATAAAACACCAGCTATGAGAACACTCCGGACAAAATTTGCGCTTTTTATGTTTTATTGGTTCACAAGAATTACGTGATTGGATAAATTGAATCAAGCGTTTTCTACTTCAGATTAAACATATAAAGGAGAGATGTCTTCCGACTTCTTAGGTTATTGTCAGTCAATATCAATAAAATAATGACCGATACATTTTTCAACTTCTTAGGTTTTGGTCTATGGAAAAATAAAATGCTTGTTTCAATTAAAAAAAAAACATTTATGCTATGTATATCCTTCTGTACAAAATGTAAATTTTATCAATTTAGCAACACAATATAACATGATCTATAATATCTTTGTAATATTATAAAAAAATATATTAAATTTTACTATCGTTAAGCTTACCCAAGGAATGGTTTACTGTACGGAAGGTATTAATCTTGTCTAATATTGGCAATGAAACATATTAACTAAATATCTATGCATATGCAGACAAAAATGACAGAGGCCGACCGAGAGACGCCTATATGGACCAACTGAAGAGGGACATGAGCTGTGGCTCATACATGGAGTTGAAGAGACTGGCTGAGAATAGGGAGGAGTGGAGAAGAAAGTCCAAACTCGTTGCAGACCAATCCAATGGATTGTAAGTGTAACTCATTACAGATATATTCATGAACTAACTCAAATATTTATACATTGATCAAAACATTATACCTAGTAGATTATTGATTGATCAATTATGCAACCGTATATCGTGCAATATTGTTCTGAGTAAATCGCTGGTGATAGTTGAAAATTAATTGGCAAAAGAATGACTAAACAATTATCACGACACGACAATTTGCATTTGTACTCAAAGAGAAAATTGATACTGAAACTATTGTTTGTATCCGGTGCAGTCTTGTAACGCATTTGAAGAATTTCGGACCACCCGCAATAGAGTTTTTGCTTGACTGATTTGTGAAGAAAGAAATATTAATCATTTGATAACACAATGCAGACCATGTAAAATTTGGAAACGATATTATATTAAATTTGGTATGAGTATGCGCAATTTATTTTATTTAATCTAATAGTACTTATATCGGGTGTCTCGGTAAGAGTGCACTTTATAAATTTAGTGTCATTTTTTTTTGTGCAAGTGGCATCACTGAAACATGGAAGCTGTCACTTATGTTTATTCCGATTATTAAAAATGGTGCGCTTAGCGGAAGAACAATGCGTTACAATTTTGATAAATTATTATTACAAAAATGGGGAAAGTTACGCTGAGAACGCTCGCAAACTTCACGAAATTTTAACATCAAATAAAATTGACTCATGAAATTCTGATGTTAACTGGCCACCAAGATCATGCGATTTAACGCCGTGCGATTTTAATGTTTGGGGTTTTGTGAAACATCGGGCTTATGCGAATAAACCAGAAACAATTCCTGACCTTGAATCCGAGATACAACGCGACATTGGTGAGATAAAGCCACATCTCTGTGAAAAAGTCATAGAAAATTTCATGAAAAGAGTAATGGCCTGTTATCAGAGCCGTGGGGGTCATTTGCCGTATATTCCATTCCATAGTTTTTCGGAACATGTCTTCATTACTACCAATAAAAATATCACAACTCTCTAAAAAAACAGTTATTTATTTGAGAAATGACGCGTGCTGAAGATTCATTGGTCGGAACACGTCGAAAACGAAGAAGTGTTAACCAGGGTTGGCGAAAAAAGGCAACTCCTCAAAAGAATCTGCCAACAACGAGCTAATTGGATTGGCCACAACATCAGGCACCCAGGACTGCTCATCGCAATCGCAGAGGGCAGGACCGAAGGCACAAATGGCAGAGGTCGACCGAGAGACGCCTATATGGACCAACTGAAGAGGGACATGAGCTGTGGCTCATATATGGAGTTGAAGAGACTAGCTGAGAATAGGGAGGAGTGGAGAAATAAGTAAAAACTCGTTGCAGACCAATCCAATGGATTGTAACTCATTATAATATGCCTGTCGCCTTTTATGAGAATCGTCAATCAAAGAGCACTATTTATTTTCAATGTATTAAGATGACAACGAACGTTTGCCCAAATCAAACTATAAAATGAAAAATGCCTGTTGCTTTATACTCGTATCAACTTACATTTACAATATTATTTTTTGTTAATTCATAGATTGTTTTATGAATGAAATATTTTATTTAAATAGTTCTTGTTTAAAAAAAATCAGTATAATAATAAATATCGATAACATTTCTTATCGTTGAATAATTACATCAAATATTTTAATTACATAAACGTAAAAAAATTAAGTCAAAGACAAATATAAAAGAACTGAAAAAACATTACTAAAAAAACTGATGGAGACTAGATATACCTAATTCAATTATTTTTAAATTAGTGAAATTAATCGCATGAAGAAATAAGCCAGATAAAATTTGGAATGCATTTTATAATAATGAAATTCAGTGAATAAATTCTATTGTTTTTTTCTATGGTATTGTTCGAAGTTGTCACTTGTTTTTATTAGTATTACTGACTTTAATCCCAGCTTCACTCAAACTTAAAAAATGATCGTTCGATAAGATTCAACTATAACTCCAACATTTTGATATCCTTATCATTATCTTATAAATTTCACCCAGCAAAAAAAGAGCAAGACAGAAAAATACCACAAAAGAGATATCGTCAAAAGAAATAACAGATTCAAAGGAGAGTCTCTATCCTGGCGATAAAGTCATAGTATGTTATGTTGAAAATATCAACACGAACATTCAAATCATTTAATATGTAAAACCTTGCTAACAGGAGTACTAGGTAAAGAAAATCTTTTTATTTATTTGAAAACTTCATAACTCAAAAGACAACATTTTTAATATAGGTAGGTACGATAATTCTTTTTCTTCAGCGACATACTCAATAGATGAGAGTAATTGAGATAGGTGATTACCTACTTTTCACATTAGTAGGTACATGTGACGCATATTGTTGGACAAGAGTTAACTTCGCAAAAAAGTTGTCTATATTTTTTTAATTAAGTGTATATATATGTATAATGAGTTACAATCCATTGGATTGGTCTGCAACGAGTTTTGTCTTTCTTCTCCATTCCTCCCTATTCTCAGCCAGTCTTTTCAGCTCTACGTATGAGCCACAATTCATGTCCCTCTTCAGTTGGTCCATATACGCATCTCTGGGCCGGCCTCTGCCGTTTGTGCCCTCGGTCCTACCCTCCGCGATGGCGATGAGGAGTCCTGGGTGCCTGATGTTGTGGCCAATCCAGTTAGCTCGTTTAAGTGTAAACCTACCAAATTGCTTTTGTAGCGAAATTGGCTATGAATAATTATACATGAACAAACATACATACAGACCTATAAACAAACTATTCAATAATTTAATAGATTGGTTTTCTTGCACATCTGTGACGAATGTAATAAAGTGTTTACACCAATTATGAGATATTATTTATTACGTTTTATTAAATTCACGACTTTTATGTATCGTGATATAAATTAATGAATTTATTTTAATATTAGTACATGTAAGTAAGCAGGTAGGTAATAAAAAATATTTTTTGAACATTTTTTGAGAGGTCAATTTTTTTCTTTTATATACATAATCAATTGAATTTTTCTATAACGACGACTTCAACTCCAGAAACTGCAAGTGGAATATCTTTCATTGTACACTGTTTACGTGACAATGATATTATTTGTAAATAAAAATGATGTGGTATTGAACTCAACAGTCAACACATGTTATTAATATATATTTGCATTAATAAGTGTATGCTGTAGACATACTTCAATGTAGGGTTGGCCTGGCCAATTCAATGTAAAATGTTTTTATTTTTGTGTCTATTTTGTCAACTTTCTGTTTGTGTCTTTGATAAATAAATAAATATCCATGACATCTTCTCCATGCAACAAAAAATCCATGTTAATAGCATGTCTCAGAACTTAACTAAATATATTATATAAATGACAAATACCTACCTACATGACGTTTTGAGAATACTTGCCTTGTAGTGGACACCCGAAAACAGTCAGAACAAATACAATGTGAGTAATAAGGTTTGTTTTCATTAATTTTATTCACTATTGCTACAACTACTAGTACTCCATCACGGCCTATCCCTCAAGTAGAGTAGCTAGCAGACAAGCCGCATGTAACAAACATGCAAGCCATCCTCTCCGTGCCAACAAAAAGTTAAGAAGTTCAGGATGGGTAGGTTTAAGATGTAAAATGTTCTTTTGTTTTCGAACACGTGCATTTTACAAGACACTCGAAAACTTACGGAAAAGAGTGGGAGACCAATAAATTCACTATCGGGTAGACCACGGAGCAATCTGATTAATTGTTTATTTAATAAAACAAACAAATAAACAAAGTCAAGCAAAAGTATAGGTTGTCAAGTAAGTAGCAAGCACAGTATGACTCAGTATGTTGGTACATTTATAATACAATCGATAATTGCAAATAACATAACAATAAACACTTTTAACAGGTCCAACAAGTAGCTGTACCCATTATCATTATTATTATTATTGTGCTACTGTGGATAATCGTGTATAATATTAATAATAAACAAACGAATAGCGATAATAACAAATGCAATACGTTCTTATCGCAGCCGCCGCTTAGCATTTTGTTCGAATCATAATACATAATACACCATCAGACAGCTATACAAAGAGAATATAATGAGTCTTATACACGATTCGATACACAACAATCGACTTAAAGGAAAGTGTCATTCACGACCGTGTTTATTTCATTGCTAATAATAATAAGTAATATTTTAAATAATTATGTCTGGCTAGCGATTTTTGCAATACTTTATTGTATGATTTATAAACAGAATAACACATATTTTTACGAAAATATTTTATTCTACGTAGGTATATTTCCTAACTTTGTATGTACCTATAAGTATTTCAATAAAAGAAGAGTATCTTGAACTTTGTATTTAATTATTTATTTTGTAATTATTTATTTACTTTATATTTATCAAAATATAAAATATAAAGATGCAGTTAAACAAGTAATTCAATAAGGTGATTAGAGTGTTTTATAAAGAGGTTTGAGTTTGAAAAAGACAATTCATGTCGAAACTCGAGTCACTTTAATAAAGTACTTGTAAAGACTTGAGTATTCTATTTTTTGAACTATTTGCAATTTCATTATTATAGTTTTACCATGAAAATTATATCAATATATGGGTAAAAACCTACTTTAACGTTTAACTTAATAATAGCAAGTTATCTGGTAAATATTTAAGTTTATTTATGTTTATATTGATTAGTTTTGATTGCATATACTATAATATTTTCGTCAACATTCTTTTAGATGTTTTTTTTTATTAAACGTAATTAATTAACACAGTTTATAACACAATACATATTTTTTTACATTTTCTAGAAAACAAATACGTTTTTTACCCCTCCAGAAAGTGAACCAACACTTGTGTAGGAGATTAATTTGTTTATTTTTGAAATACAACCAAAACCGAAAGATCGCACTCTAATTAATTTATAATTTTCTACTTTTTGTATATAATATATTACAGGAATTAATACACAATATTAATCTTTACTTTTACATATTGCAGACGGCCGTGAATGTATCATCCCATATATACTTATTATTTACTTATATTTAATTGTGAATTTGTAATTTAGTGTGTATTGTTTGATTGTCTGAATATTTGTGTAGAATATCAGTGAATGTTATAATATGCATCACGGTTGGTATCGTTTAAATATAATTATTTTGCAGACAAAACATCGTTATAATCATGTACGTATTATTACTAAGGAGTACAATTATACATTTTCAATACATTCTATTTGAAAAATATAAATGATGGAAGAATTAATGATAAAAGGGAGTCTGGCTAACTATGTTCACATTGCTTTCTGTGTGATAGGTCCGGTTGCTGTGGAAGAAAATTCTTTATGATTTGCAAACTCTGTAAGTGTGGATTGAGGTGTTCAAGGCAAAGTTGAAGACTCTGTGGTTCAGGAGGTGTTATGATTCTTGAATGGGCCCTTGCGGTAGTTTTTCCACAAAATGATGCATCTAATGGGGTGTTCACATTTGGCGAATATCGCCAGCCGAATTTCAAAATATAACGCCAGGCGAAAAAACAAAATTCGCCGTACGCCCATTGATCGTCACACCTGTTCACACAAGTCCACCGATATAGAAACGATCTGTCAGATGCGCTTTGATTTTGACACTGTTTTCAAAATGGCGTCGATATGGAGATCGCGAAGTGTTTATTTTTAGTCGAAAATGTTATAGTAGAGGTTATAAGGCGCCTTTTAATTAAGGAAACAAACGCCACAAACCAACAAAAAAGATAACAGCTGTCACGAAGCGGGAAACATTATAAAATTTATAGGTTATAAAGCTTTTACCATAGACACAAACGCCGCGCATATCTGCGCATGTGCAAATCGTTCGATCGCCCGAGAAAGTTGGAAGGTGGTCAACTCGAGACGATATCGTTTCTACTGGTTTTTATCGTTTCAGACTAGCTGTCATTTTGTTCACACGGTTCAAATGGCTGGCGATATTTTGGTGCCCTAGCGATATTCGCCAAAGTGAGAACACCACATAAGAATCGTCTAGTTATTGTTAACATAACACGTAACATAACACGTGTAGACAATTCACACAGACCGAGCTAGTCCCAAACTAAGATATGAATCTTGTATTATGGGTACTAACACGGCGATACACTGTTATTTTGATTGTATTTAATTTGAACGCATTTCTCTACTAATTTGTTTGTAGGTATTATATATACACTAAAAAATAATAAATAGGTAGATTGAATTTTACATTTCTTTCTGCTGTCAACCTACACAATATCACAACACAAAATATGGCTCACTATGTATTTGGATTTAGGTATATCTGCCAATTTAGATTTATCTGTGTTTTTATGTTCAATTTTTTGACAAATTTTTGTAGATAACAAAAGCAGGATGACAAAATAATTTAAAAATATATGAAAGTTCATCAGAATTCGAACTTATGTATGTGTGTAGCACTCTTTCATTCTATATTTGACTTGATTTTTTTTTTTTAACATTCTAAATAAATTATTTAAGTTTAATTATTTTATTACACTTTTTTTATTATTTATAATCAAAATGGTACCGTATCAAAGAAATAGATGTATTCTGTTAGGTATAATACAAATTAAACTAGATTTCCATGTTTATGTTATTTTGTATAGTTTACATTATGCGTACTGTTTGTGTGAATGCGTCATACGAATAATTACATAAACATTATGGTAGTGTAACCCATACAATTTCCGCCAAATGATAAGTCTCCTAAAATTTTCCTGCTTTACTAAAAAGTAAGGTATTTGTTAAACATCACGTTGAAGACATAATACAACATCTTTGGTTCAGCAATAAGGTATGCCACCCATCCTGAATGTCTTAACGTTATTCGCACGGAGAGGAGAAATGGCGAGATCACTTTCGTTATAACCACAGATGGTGTGGCCGATGGATGAATTGCAAGTTACAAACATGTAAGTCGTTCTTTGTTTTTTGTTTCCGTGTCAATAAATAATAGAGAGTGTCTTCTGTCGAAGTTCACATAACAGAATTCATTTTAAATAAATGCATTAAAGAAATCTGTACAAAGCAACTAAAATGAAATTGAATAAGCGGAATTCGAAAAAAAAGTACTTAGACGAACCCGTTTAGTTTACCGCTTTCCGTTGAAATTTTATAAGCAGTGATATCTTGGTAAGTACCTTAAGTAAGATTCGAGCTAAATTTATTCAGAATAAAGTACATAGATATATCATATACTCGAAGATACTTAGCTATGTAGGCACTCTAAGAAACACGTTCATATATTTAAAAACACATTTATCAACTGCCGTCGGGTATTTTACGTTGAAATTTGATATTATCGTATTTACAAACATACAAATATACTACTACTTGTCAACTGTATTTTATGGAAATTTATACCGAGTATCTAAAACTAGAATAAAATTATATTCACGCTCTATGTTATTATTATATCTTTGGACTAGAATTATGAATTAAAATTTATAATTTAATAATATTGATGTTGGAAATTAAGACATTAGTTTTATATAGGTACCATTAGTTAGAAAAGAACCCACAACTTTTCTTGATTTGTAATGTTTAAAAAGAGGAAAGACGTTTCGGTCAATTTCTACTATAGGTTACCCAATAGTCTCCAGATAGAAAATATAATTATATTGATGAAAAAAGTTGTATTAATTTTTATTATCTTTCATTGTACACTGTTACAAGATATCATGAGGCATCCAGATATGAGCTGGGGGAGGGGTACAAATTATACTTTTATGTTATGATTTATTACTCTACATAGGTACTTGAAGTTCATGTCATAATTAAGCATTTCAATAATATTGCAATCACTGGAAAAAAATGCACCCCCTCGCCCCCATATGACCTCTGTGATATCTTTAACGGTATACAGTGAAAGATAATAAAAATACGTACAAGTATGATCATCAATATAATATATATTTTCGAAATGGGTACTACTGGTTAACCTTTAGTAGAAATTGACCGACGTGGTCCAGGTAATAGTGAAATACTTGAACAGAGAAAACTTGTTTATTGTATTTTTTTTTTACTTTCAATTGATAATAAGCGATTTCAAACATAAGTACATTAATATAAAATACAATCAATGTACAGACGACGCGTTTATCGCAATGGTGTGATTTCTTCCAACTAATTTAACTTGTGAAAATTATATTTCAAACAGGTTAAGTATACTACGTCTAAGTCGACATAAAGGTTAATTACAGTCGACTTGCATTACAATGATGAAAAAGGAAAGAAACTTTGATGTGTCTTGAGCTAAATGATTTTTTTCTTATTTTTGGGGCGTAAATTAATAATAGATTCATAAATAGTCATGAATATAATAGTAAATTACATTGCTAAATATGATGTAAAGTTTAATATTAAGAATTTTGAAGTAGTTCAAACAGCACGTCATATAAAGAGTACCTACTCATCATACCAGTGGCTGGAACGTTTTTTAGGAACAAATTTCCCCATGATATGCGAACTCTGGAGAGTGTGGAGTTATTCAAGGCAATATAAAAGATCCTATTATTCGGGTAAAATAAAAGATCCTATTACCCCGTCGAGCACCTGGTTAAGAATTGGTCTTCAATTCTTCTCTGTAAGTTTTCGAGCGTCCTGTAAAAGACAGATGATCAAAAAAATTAAGACATTTTACATCTTAATTTCAGCGACGAAGTTGGCCACCCATCTTGAATGTATTGATTTTATATTGGCACGGAGAGGACAGCTTGTATGTTTGTTACATGCAGCTGGTCTGCTGGCTACCCCACTTGTGGGATATGCCGTGATGGTTTAGTAGTAATATTATTTGGGTTGTATTATGATTCTAAAATGGCCCCTTGCGGTGGTTTTTCCACAAAAATCAAATATTTTTTAATACAAACTAGGGCCAATTCTGAATCTTAATGAACTAACTAACTAAAAAGTTGATTAATATTAGTTATTATGTAGTATTCAGCATTAGTTATGAACTATAAACAACTATAAACTCGAGAACCACCAAGTGCAAACGGTAAAATCTATGGGACAAACTAATATTACTCAGTGATGCCGCAATACAAAATGTTTTTCACGTTCCGATTTACACTTCTGGCAACAATTTAATAGTTGTCGCGCGTGAAAATTGTGAAATGTCAGATTTGCCGATACATTTTGGCGTTCGTATTTGCGTCGGTGGTGGTTTAATTTTACAATTTGTACATGCTAAGAGTTGCCCTAAAAGTATAAATTTTCACTTTTAATTGAAAAAACAACTTAACACTTCCAAAATATAGCAATATTCTGCGGTAAAATGACAGCAACTAATAATATTTGCACATTAAAAGTCGCGAATAAAATTCTGCCAAAACCAACCTATTTTAGTTGTCGGCTGTCAACTAAAATTTCATTCAGAATACGAAATCCATAGATTCTCGAAATTTATAGTTGTATTAAGGTGTCAAAATGAACTAATGAACTAAATTAGTACGGAAAACTGTGAATACGAATAAGAACTAATTATCATGATTCAACTATCTTCTCACAGTTAGTTGACTTAGTTAGTGCAACTGAACTATTTTATGATTCAGAATTGGCCATACTGTCTACGTTATAAGTATTATTATTGTTACATGGTAATGTTGTCATACTAGATCGTGAGTAGACAAAATTTGCCAAATATGTGGTTCAGACTTAAGTAATAATAATAATATGTCTATGTATTGTTTGCGCAATCAGACGTAGCCTTTGGCTGCACCAATTATTATTAGTTAATGTTGAGGCTACGTGCATTTTTTCCATTGCTACACAACTTCTGTACCTACGTATTATTGACCACAATTCTTCAATCTATGTATTCACAATGCCAGAAATGTAATTAATTTGCTATTTTGCTATATTTTATCAAAAAATAGCTGGTGCATCAATTTTGTTTTTTCAAGTTAAATCTTTTAAGTATGTTATTTCCTATAACAACTTAGATTTATATAAACCTTTTGCTCATTGTAGGTACATATTTTTCAGCTCAATTAATTTTTTTTTAAAAAGATATGTATATCTGTGTTTTTTTATAAACCCAAATACAACTTTATCTACCATATTTGCCTTTTTTTTAGAATTTCCTATGTAGGTATTTGGGTAACAGGGAGTTCTTTGCTGGTCTATTTTTGGGTATTAAAAATCGTTTTTAATAATGTTATACGTCTGCGAGTACGTAAAGATTTACGAAATACATTTGAACGAGTGATCATGTCCACAATTGATTATTTTTATTACAAGACATAATGTATAATCTCCTACTATCCGTGTCGAGTCATCCAAGAACATTTACTTATTATATTATCTACCAATGTTTGGACTTTAAAAATGCCGAATAATTTTTTCATTGGATTCCTATTATTATGAGTATTATTAATCAAAATGAAATGTCTCTTAAATACTCGGACATAATAGACCAACCAGTCAAACACGTTGTTTTGTCATACGACATCATCATTAAAATATAACAAATGGATTAACATATGAAGTGGACACTCGAGTTATTTAAGAACAAGTAGGTACTAGTGAGGTACACAGTAGGTAGGTACTAATAGTTTATTAAGTATCTACATACATATAATAATAAACAAATATCTTTTAATATATAGATAAGTGTATCGATAAAGAATATTGTAGGAATGTTTTTAATATCAATACAAATCGTTTTCTTAATCAATTAATAATATTTAAATCACGTGGCTTGACCACGCGGATTTTTTAAAAATACAACATATTCAGTCAGAGAAATCGGCGAGTTTGAAGAATCGTATAAATGGATAGGCTGAAAGCATAACATATTAAGTGAAAGATGTATTATATTTAGGTTTATAACAAAAACCCAGATACATGTTTTTATAAAATAATAATAATAAAAAAGTGGCGGGATAAGAAGGTCCAGATTACAGTATTCGCCTCAAGTTAAAAATAACTTATAAGATAATGTTTAACATTCTGACGTTATTTTATTTATGACGTACGCTACTCTGTCCAAATGTCTCAATTTTTATTATGGTGAGGATGATCTAAATATTCATTATATTTCCATATATGTATATATATGTATACATAATATATTAATGTTATTTTTTTATGCCCATGTTTGAATGTATGCTAACTTTATAATTTTTGTTTTTTTTTTATGTATAACCTATTTTTTTGTATACTGGTTGTATTTTTGGGTTAGTTGGAAGAAATTGCGGTAAACTTGCCTTATGTTTATTGATTATTCCTAATTTGAATTAATTTTCTAATAAAAATGTATATATTGTGATCAATGTACAGTATAGAATGAATAAAGAAATGAAAATGCAGTGTATCCACTGTTTATCAGTTATGAGACTATATAGGTAGGTACATAGTAGGTATAGATAGAAAATAATTTCAAATAAAATGAAAAAAATCATATTAAGATCATCATTATTGTGTAGGTACCTACCTATAAACTAGACTTTAAAACAATGGGGATATTACACTGAGATTATGATTGATTAGTCAATACGATCGTGAGCAGAGAAAAGTATTGCAACAATGAGCGATTAAGTGATTAATTATTGATAGGGGTCATTCAGAATTGTTGACCTGTTTTGTTTCAGATAAATTTCAAGCATATTTATGTCATAACTGTTGTTGATCTTTTTCATGACGAATTTATCTAAAGAATAATCTAACTGCTATGATTATATAATATTATATAATAATGCAATAAAGTTATTTAGAGTACTTTAAATAAAATTTTACGAAACTATTTGAACGACTTTTTTGTAATAAGCTCGTCAGAATATTCTCTATAATATTAGCAAACTGAGATTGGACAATATTGCCAAAGCGAAATTTTATAAAATATTTTAGAGTTATTTCACAATTTATGTAAGAAAAACAAATAGTTCATTCATATGAAATAAAAAGGAGCGCAAAAATGTTGATATGCTAAATCTAATAAGCGAAAAACAGTATTTTTTAAGGTACTTATTTTAAAGAGTGACGGAAAATTCATTCTATGTATAAGTCAAGAATATACGGTAATGAGCGTACATAGAAGAATAACTGATGAGGCGACTAAATGTAACTAAATGTGAGCGACGACATAATACTTAAGTGGGCGACCACTATATACAGTTTATATGACCATTTATAACTAGGTAGGTACTTAAGTGATAGGATTGTGGCAAACATATAAATGAATAGACTTACTCCATCATCGCAATACAAGCATTTTGAGGTTGTTTAGTTCATCTTAATAAAAAACAATGGAAAAGAGCGCATAAATACACACAATTCAAAATAATTAGGAAACTTTACGAATAAAAATTGAATTCACGTATTTCATCTTTCGACAAAAGCTCATAGCCGCTCAGGAAGTAGGAAGTCTCCTGCCAATCACGTATATTTAAATATATCTACAACTTTCGAGTTTTTAGGTTATCGCTTTTTTTGTAGCATTTTTCAGAAACACATTGTTTTCACCTTTCTTTGAGTCCCTTGAAATAAAGTGTGATATTAACATAATGTTTTCCTTCTTATTGCAAATGTATGTATGCCTGTTATTATAAACTGATTAACATATTAATATAAATGAACTTCATTAACTATTACTTGTAGTAATAATAATATAAAACAAGATGATAATCTCTTGTAACTCAATCAACCGATAAATAATTAGCTACGGATGTTTCTTGTAACAGAATTAATACAAAGGTATAATCTTAAGCATTTAATCTCACATACAACATTTTATTCGAAAATATTAAGATAATATATATTTCCATATATGTTTATCATATAATATTGTCCTGTTTCATGTCAAACTATGTATATTTTTTATCATAACCCTTAGGTAATATTATAAAGTACATTTCGATAATTTAATGCACAAAAGACACATGTGCACGTTTGACAGTTTTGAGAAAGCAGATTTTGATAGTTTTAGATTCTCAATTAATCAACTAATTTTAAATTAATTCAGAAGATGTCCTTGATCGACATGTGCTTTTTATGAATTATGAAAGCCGACTGGCGGCCCGTGTGGCGCGGAGTAAACGCTCTTGCCTTTGAGTCAAGAGGTCCTGGATTCGATTCCTAGCCAGGGCAGATTGAAGAATGACCTTTTTCAAATTGTCCTGGGTCTGGGTATTACATGTATATGTGTGTATCGTCGCGACTAGCTCGATCTGTGTGAATTGTCTTTACATGTTTTGTTATGTTATGATTTAAATGCATTCTCATAATATATCTTATATGACATGCTATATCTGTGCACAAAAAAATAATATAAGAACGTGTAGCATTTGGTTTTTGTTAACTATCTCGATAATTTATTTATTTATCGTGTCGGAACCTTGAAAAAAAAACAATCAAACTGATCTCCAGTACTGTGCAAAACGCACAGCAGGTGGAGATGCGTCAAAAATATCCTCCATAGTGCAAGTGACAGGGCACAATGGACACTCCAACAAGTGTGGCATAATATATATAATGAGTTACAATCCATTGGATTGGTCTGCAACGAGTTTGGTTTTTCTTCTTCATTCGTCTCTATTCTCCGCCAGTCTTTTCAGCTCTACGTATGAGCCACAGTTCATATCACTCTTCAGTTGGTCCATATATGCTTCTCTTGGTCGGCCTCTGCCATTTGTCCCCTCGGTCTTACCCTCCGCGATGGCTATGAGTAGTCCTGGGTGCCTGATGTTGTGGCCAATCCAGTTAGCTCGTTGTTGGCTGATTCTCTTAAGGAGTTGCCTTTTTTCGCCTACCCTGGTTAATACTTCTTCGTTTTCGACGTGCTCCGACCAATGGATCTTAAGCATGCGTCTGTAGCACCACATTTCAAAGGCCGCCAACCGTCCGCTTTCACTCTTGCTGATGGTCCATGTCTCACAACCATAAAGCAGAATGCTCCATACAAAGGCTTTAGTAAGGTTCTTCCTTACGCTTAAGTCAATATTTGGGGATTCCAATATCTTCGATTTTTTGTTAACGGCAATCCTTGCCTGGTTTATTCTGCTTACGATTTCTGCTTTGGAGCGTCCATCCTGGTTTATTCTACTGCCCAGGTACACGAATTCACTTACTTGTTTGATGCTCACTCCATTTAAGGCAATGTTCGCAGTCGCTTCCTCTTTTCCAACGACCATACATTTTGTTTTTTCTTTATTTATTTTCAAGTTGTACTTTGACAACAGTATATTATCCATTTTTCCTAAGGCTTCGTTCAGCTCCATCTCGGAGTCTGCGAGCAGTGCTATGTCATAATAATATAAGTATTATAGGTAATTGTGTAATCAGGAGATAGAAGACGTTGCAACTGATCTTGTGCATATTATGTATTATACCTCATTTTACCTGAATAGTGGACATGTGTCATTTGTGCTTTGAACCATCGATTTGGAATATTTTGGATCCGATATTGTAGTTAAGTTTAATCTGAAAAAAATATAATCTATTTTTTTAATGCACCAAGTTTATTGATCACCGCATCTCCGCATTTAAGTGAATTTCATTTGTTTACTTTATTCTAAACGATATTGGAAATTTAGAGTCTGTATGAGAAATGAATACAAACTATTTTATTCTGCATTAGGCGGCAGACTGTACCTAAATAATCCTACAGACATCTGTACGATGGTTTCATACTTTCTGCAACTATCTACCCACATGCAGACAAAACACGTACTGTTTTCACTAATAAAATAAAATGGAGTTTTTCATTACATTTATGAAGGTATTATTAAGAAAAGTTGATATATTCAACCGACGGTACTTGGTGGAAATTCATGTTGAATTAATTATAAATAAAACACTTATTTATAGTATACCAACGGTGACTTTTATTGGACGCGAGCCGGCTTTTAAATTTTTCGCCAGCCTGATGATGGGATGACAGCCGGGTCCCCCGCCCACTGACTTAGTAGGATCGGAGATGCCAACACTGGCATAGTGGTATTAAACTAGAGAGAATTAAAATATTAATAAATCGTCACCTAAACGGATAAATAGGAGTCCTTGGACTCCTGCAATATCCGAGAAATACGAGAAAGTTATTTCGTAAAGTTATTTCAACAGCTTACTATAAATAAGTATTTTATATATTATTAATTTATTATTAAGAATATATGAAAGAATAATATATTTTAATATTTTTCAGAATATTCACACCTACGTAAGCGATTTTATTTCCAGAATATTACTAAGTACTTCAATTGCATACAAAGAAAATTTTTCGAGTCTCTTTAATAGGAAATTTCAGTGTACCTTGCCTGCCTTCTACTAAAAGAAATTTGGAAAATCTAATAGTTGTAAAGGTGAAATTTCTATTGATTAAAAATGAATAATTAACCATTAATTTGAAATGTAGAATTTAAAATATACTGGCCCATGGCCATACGGTTATCCAATGTTTGATCATTTTCCACAGCACTTTTAACATTCGATAAAAAAGAAGCGATGTCAGAAAGTATGGAATGTGACTTGATTAGCACAGAATTGTTTGAAATGAAGAAAATATAGAGAGGTAACATTGCAAGGATATAATATGCGTACTAGAAATATACTTCTGTAATCAAAAACTCACCATAAATGCATTTTTTAATTAGATCATTAATATCAACAGCCATAGAAGAAGTGTTACCTGAAACAAAATATAGTAAAATATTAGATATTAGAATAATTTTGTATAATCAATCACTTTTTAAGTACATAATATAATATATATTCAATTTCAAATATGTTACTAATGTAACTATAAAACTGAAAAGTCGATTTGAATGATATATTTCCAGAATGCGCTATTTACATAAGGGAAGTATTCTAGTCTTAAACTAATATATGTGGTCGAATCATACCAATATTAGACACTTTTTGGCACACAGAATCTTTTGATATATGAACAACATAACATACCCAATTTCTCGAAACATTTTTATATCATAAGAAGTTGTATACAGTGAAATAAATTTGTAATAAGATATTTAAATTTCAATGTGTTTAAAAAATAAGAATATGGTCACATAACAGCTGGAAATGAGATCCTTACATACCATTAAAATTATAATTTTTGAATACTTATCAATTACAAAAGTTACTCATATATTGTCAAATTACTCATATATTGTCAAACGCAAAACAAGACGTTTACTTACAATCAGTGCCCTCTGGTGCCAAAGTGACGAAAGTGTGCAATATTTTATACCGAGTTTTTAAAATGAATGGTATTGAATTACAAAATATTCCTTCAGATACGTACCAGAATCGAAATCAAATTTTCCACGGCTAATGTTGGCCGGCTTCCAAGCTAATTTCACGTGAAAACATTTTTATTCGATTGGCATCAGTGAAGCAGCACTCCTGATTATTATAAGACAAAACTATTGCACAGACAAGCAAAAACTCGTATTTATTTCTGGCTAAAGTCTGATATTCTATACATAGTATGTCTACCTTCTATCGATTCCTTGATTAGGTGGCAAACAATAAGTTATATTATTTTCTTGTCGTTAGGTTAGATTAGGTTAGGTAAATTGAAACAAGTGTTTCTGTCTACTATAAATTATAGATCGCGAGAGAGACGTCTTTCGACTTATCGGATCATTGTTTGATAATGACCTAATAGGTTGATACACTTATTCCAATTTACCTAATTATGGAACTCTACCACGTGCGCACCGACACAATAAATAAAGTTAGATTAAGTCCTTGATTAAGTGGAAAATAATTAGTTACATTGACTTTTTGTCCCTTGATGTCCTATAAAATAAGATCATCGAATTACGTTGTTCAAAGCAATGCTACATCTATTCTTTTAATTATGTGTATTGTCTATGTTTTACCAACGCACAGTAAATAAAAAACAAAATAATTATGTTATGATTTTTTTGACACAAATGGATGTCGGGAACTGGATTTTTTACTTACTAGAAGTGTAGATGTCAAACATATTTTAAACTAATCCAGATTAATCATTCCAATTGATCACACTTATCCATAGTTAACCTATTTGAATAGGTATTAGCTAGGTAGGTATGTTGTTATGATACACATGCATATGGGAACTTCCTTAAGGAATGCACAACACAGAGTTTCGACGCTTATTGTTGTTTCCATTGAACTGCAACAGATGTCTTTCCAGTTTGAAAGCACAGAAATTATATGAAATCGTATAAAACTTGATTTCAAGAGTGAAAAAATATTGAGTTCTAACATATTAAGTACATATATACAACTTTCAAAAATGTGATAAGCATGACACAGAGGAATTGGGAATGTTACCTAGGTTTAAAGAGTACTCTTAACCAAGCCTAAGTCGATTCAAGCGTCGAAACTCTGTGTTGTGCATTCCTTAAGGAAGTTCACATATGTATGTGTATCATATACAAATACAACATACCTACCTAGTTAATACCTTTTCAAATAGGTTAACTATGGATAAGTGTGATCAATTGGAATGATTACAAAATAATTAGTTAAACGTAAGCCCCTACAATACTTTATATAGCGAATCAAAAATAAATTAGAAATTTGTCGTAGGTAATATAATCTATTATGTGGGTGGGTACGTAAAGAAATAATTATTTACTCTAAAAGGAAATATTTCAATTTCACATTGATGAGCAGAAAATAAGTAGTAAGTATAAGTAAGAGAGACATGTCATTTAGGTTGACTTTTGATCCCTCCATTATACTTGACATCATAAGATCCCATCACTGCAGGGTCTTAAAGATGGATGTCATCGTGCTGATGTTTTCATGTCAAAGTGTCACTACCGTGTCAATTAAGTCAACAATATAACTAGTAGTACATGAATTATTATCAACATTACAGACCTAACAGGGAAAGTCTATATCGTCCTAGTTAAGTGTATTTATTTTTTTATCGTTTTATAATGTTTCTCATGAGAATATTACAATGAAACTATTCCCTTTATACTCAGTGTAGTTATTATGAGTTTTACTTTATCATTTAGTTAGTGAGATGATGCCACTATTATGTCACTTATTACGAACATAAAAAATCACTGAGCATTACAATAGTAGTAATAACCATTTGAGTAACTTATTTCCACGCCAACTGAATGGTGTACAGTGAAAAAGTCTTTCACTTTCATTTTTTTAGACGCAAAACTAAGTTTTTCAACATATATCACAGGATATTATATTCTCATTTTTGTGACATGTTCAATGCTCATTTGTTCAAAGATAATACTTTTTGATCACTAATATGTTTCTAAAATGATTTTATGGAATACAATACTCAATCTTTCGTAATAAAATGTTATCATAAAAAATATAATCTATTGGAGAAAGTACAAAAAATGTACGTTCATTATAAAACGTCCACTGAATCAAAATGTCCCCTTTATTTAAATACAGTCTGCTAATTAAAATCTTCTTAGTATTCCTTATTTTAGATCATTATTAAAGGAAAGAAAATAAGATAAAAATATACGAGTAAAATGAATCAATTTTATAATCCAAAAAGGAATATTTCCTACGTTATCTTAATTTAAAATAGGTAATACTTTCATCTTATTGAAATATAAGTTAAAAGGATAAAACGACATATGTAAGTGGATTTGAATGTTTTTTGAAATCATTATCGAGAATCTTAAGAAGAACTGCCTTTTTTAATCTTGATTGCTATTAAAGATAAAAAAAAAAATCAAAACAAAATATTTTAATATTTTACGTTTTACGTAAAATATTAAAATAATTTAAGAACTTAATTGTGCGGGATATCTCGGATAAAATACAAGAGAGCAGATTGCGATGGTATGGCCATGTGGCCAGGAGACCACCTGAGTATGTAGGCAATAAAGCTCAATGTATCGAGGTTACCGGCAAGAGACCAAGAGGAAGACCAAAGCGCAGATGGCGTGAAGTAGTGAGACAAGACATGAGGAGCTGTGATGTTTCCCATGAGGATGCGCTCGACAGAAACAAGTGGCGTAACCAAACAAGAATCGCAGACCCCACCACCATGTGTAACTAATAATTGCCCAAGGAGAAGAAGATTAAAATAATTTAAGAACCTATTTTTTTTATTTTATTATATAACATATTGTAAAAAATCCAGTTCCCAACATCCATTTGTGTCAAAAAATTCATAACATACATTATTTTATTATTCATAATATACATTATTTTATTATGTTAGACACTATCATACTTAATCTTATTTTAATAAAAAGTAATAGGTATTATTTTTTTATATCTAAAATGTACTTGTTCTTGGAAGAGAAATAACTAGAAAAAAAGTTTTTATAAATTATTTTTTTTTACATTTGAATTGATCACCTAAAAGCATAAAAGTTAATAAAGGTTATGCGCCATAACAAATAAAATTGCCAAAGTGAATTGACACGAAGAAACATCAAATTGGGTTCAGAGATTTAAGTGATGAAAACAAACTAACGCATCCAATACAAAAATGAAATATTAGGTGGATAAGAAAAATGATTGTTCATTTGCAGTCCTATTCTCTTAACGAGACGGACACAATTCGAGACACTCGGACGAAATGCTGAGAAATATAAAATATAATTCTCACTCCCAAATAAATATTCGAACTCATTTATTATATGTGTATGTTTGTTTGTAGTAAATTTGTATATTTTTGAAGCTGTTTACACTGAGCTAGCAATAGGAGAACCAAGGCTTTCTTTTGAAATTTTCGGCGTTGTAGTTGATAGGTATCTCATTTATACTAAGCATCAGCGATAATGTGTAGGTAACCAAAAACAGTTTTTATTTCAAATTCAAATATTTTTATTTCAATAAAATTTACAAATTAATAATATTACCATACACACCTTATTACTAAAAAAAAACACATTTATTACATATTTGACCCTCAAAATTGAGCAGTGCTCGTGCTTTGAGGGTTTAAACATATTTCATATACAAATAGCAACCAAATACAGTTTCTCAACAACGTTTCGTTTTTATATTATTTATTAGATGCAGTTAGTTCGCCGGCTACCGCACTTGAAGGAAACTCTGTGATGGAATGATTGAATGAAATTAATTATTTTGTATTGAAATTTTTCTAAGACAACGGCGTTAAAAGGTGTGTTAAAATATAATTATATAGCGAATGTTAGAGAAATGTGGTGGATAGAATGAGTGTAAATAAGTTGCAATGGTTTGGTCATGTTGAGTGAATGGATGATGAACCAATGACAAATAGGGTATATTTATCTGAAAGAGGTGTGAGAAGGGTTGCACATCCGAGAACATGTGAATCGAGTTCTCAAGGACGGCCGCGTGTTGTGTAAAACGTGCATGTATGAGAAATTGTATGAATTTGGAGGAAGCAAAAGAAGTAGGTAGGTATGTAAGGATAGATTAATATAGCATTCCGACCCCTTTCTTCTCTGCCTGGGGCAATGCGTAATGGTATAAAAAGATATGTAGATAATTTTTTTTTATTTTAATTTAGATTTTTTCTGAGCGGTAACGGGTTCAAAGCTAGTAAAAATAACAAACAATAAGAACAATGTTGTTTTTCCTAAAAAATAATAATAAGCAAACAAGACTTACAACACAAAAAAAGTCTTCATAAAACCGTCATCAAATTTTATTACCTTTCACTCGTCACCTTAAGATTTGTCGTCGTCGAAAGATTTTCTTGTTTTCGTTGTTATTACTAACTATTACAACTTATTATTTGTTATTTTGTCAATCAACATGGCCTGTCTTTAGTTATATCTTAGTTTTGTACGTATAAAAAATTACAAAAATATTTTTTTAATGCCTTGAAGACTCGACTCGAGAATTTCTTCCACAAAATATTAAAAAATACATAGTAAATAAAGGGTTGTTCAACAAGAACTTTGTTTTTTAATTGTGGCAACACCAGCAACATGATAGTTTTGACATTTAATTTTTTGACGTATTCGTAGTGGATGCATTGGCAATTGTTGCAATGAATTCAATTTCGCTTGAAAATCGCATTAAAATAATTAAAATCCATTATGAAAATGGTGCTTCTGCTAAAGTGACATTTCGTCAAATTCGTGATATTTTCGGACAACATAATCGTCCTTCTGAGACCGCTATTAAGAATTTGGTCGCTAAATTTGAGTCGACAGGCTCGATACAAAATGTGTTAACACCAACGCGTGTACGACCGGGTCGTTCAACTGAAAACATCGCAGCCGTGAGCCACAGTGTTGAAGCAGATCCAAATTTGTCAATTCCTCGACGTTCTCGACAATTGGGGTTATCCAAAACCACCACATGGCGAATTTTGCGTAAGGATTTGGCTTTGAAGCCTTACAAGGTTCAACTGGTGCAGGAATTGAAGCCGAACGACCATTCAAATCGCCGTAGATTCGCTCAATTCATTCAGGAACAACCCGCTGGTTTTTCTGAAAAAATCATTTTTTCAGACGAAGCCCATTTTCACTTGTCAGGGTACGTAAACAAGCAAAATTGCCGCATTTGGGCTTCTGAAAATCCTAGAGCAATTATTGAGAAGCCGTTGCATGCTCAGCGTGTCACTGTATGGTGCGCTATGTGGTCTGGAGGCGTGATTGGGCCGTTTTTTTTCGAAGATGAGACTGGAAATGCGGTAACGGTCAATGGATCACGCTATCGCAAGATGTTGACAACTCAATTTTGGCCTATTATTGATGACGTGGATATCACTGACATGTGGTTTCAACAGGACGGTGCCACATGTCACACAGCCAATGAAACGATCAATTTATTGCAAACCAAATTTCCCGATCGCATGATTTCACGAAACTCAGCTGTTAAGTGGCCAGCCAGATCGTGTGATTTAACGCCACTGGATTATTTTTTGTGGGGCTATGTTAAGGACAAAATCTATACGGAGCCAATCGAATCGATTGCAGCCTTAAAACTCAAAATCCGTGATGTGATTAGCGAAATAGTCCCGCCATTTTGCCAAAAAGTGATTAAAAACTTTGATGAAAGAATCGACATCTGTCAGCGTGCTCGTGGTGGACATTTGTCAGATATCATTTTTCATGCATAATTGCCAAACTTTTCTCTTTGTAATTCAATAAAAAATTTAATCATCTTCATCAAATTTTTTTGTTTTATTTTGTTTTAAAAAACAAAGTCCTTGTTGAAAAACCCTTTACTTGGATGAATTTTTCTAACAAAGTGTTTTACTGAAAGATCGAAATTCATTTTCATCAATATTGTTAGTAAACATGTTATTTCTACGATCAAATATTAAGTATTTCGTAGCGGAATGTTTTCTATACATTTTATACACAACTTCATGATACTTTGAAGAATATTCAGTTTTACTGTATTTATTATAAGTCAGTTTTACCATACCTACTAAGACATGACGACCGGTGAGGCGCGGAGGCTAACGCACTTGCCTTTGAGTCTCGAGGTTCGATTCCCGGCAAGAGCAAAATGAAGAATGACCTTTTTCAAATTGTCCTGGGTCTGGGTCTTATATGTATATGTGTTCAGTGCATTGTAGGTATATATGTGTATTGTCGTGTTAGTACCCATAATACAAGATTCATATCTTAGTGTGGGACTAGCTCGGTCTGTGTGAATTGTCTATACATGTTATTGTTAAGTTACAACACGGCATGTAGTTGGTTTAGTTTGACAATGGCTTTATAAGTCGAAAGCAAGTTACAATTATTAGGAATAAATACAGCAAAACTTTACATAGTTTGTTTACATATATTATTATTTATTTATTTTTTATTTTTTTATGGAGTTGTACAAAATAAGCCTCAACTTAATCAACAAAACATCCTCACTTAGAATCAGCCAAGTGAGGTTATTTTTGTTTGAATTCTTCACGTAGGTATATGATATAATATTATATTATTGATTCTTAAATTATATACGATTCTTATATCGGTCATCGGTTAAGAATTTGATGAATTCATTAATATTGTATACACTTAATTATAGTTACTTCAACTGGAGTGATACTATACACTAGGTAGTTTCAGAGCTTTGTGCTTACGGTCGATAAAATACATACGTAATAATATAACTCGCATCATAAATTATACATTAATACAATTTGATGCGCTTAATTTATCTTCAAATTATATTCCCATTCTTACGATTAGCCACGGAGATTAGACGGACTGACTTGACCACAATCTCTCAATTTCTTTTTGTTCCTTTCATACATAACAAATAAAGTGGTATCTTAAACCGGAGTTATATATATTTCCGAAACTCCAGAGTCTTAAATGTGTTTTTTTAAAATTCAGTATTTTAATAGCAATAATTACACGATTTATCACAAAATATATACAGTTCGTTTTATTTGGTTCGTGGAGACCCCGGGTTTAAATAAACGTTCTACTATTTTCTGGATGTTTTTAGTATCCTATTAAAAGCAGGTATTTGTAAAATATAAAAAAAATATAAAAATATTTTGTATTCCTATGTGATTAAAACAATATGTTTTTCTGGAAACATAATACAGTGGGAAAATGTCTGTGATTTAAAACGAAATAAAATTGAAGACAATTATGAAAAAGTGTATTTCTAAACACCTTAAAATACCAACCTACTGTTTTCATATTTAAAGCCAAATATGGAGCTCCAAAGTTGATTTGTCAGCATTGTATCAAGCTCCGGAGTTATCACAATCCGAGAAGGTAGAAGACTCAATAATATCTACATACTTATAGACATTTTTATTAATGCGATCAACCATATCTTATTGTACAACAATATTCGGTATAATTTACCAAGTATCACTTATAAAAATGCTATAAAATGAAATTAATAGGTGCCTTTGAATCTAGGAACAAACATTCTGAACCATTGTACTTTTTCTCACACTTTCAATTGGATAGATTGTTGGGTGCAAACTTATTTCTTATTATTAAATTAAAATGAAAATAAAAATATTATTTCTTATTCTACGTAAAGAGAATTTGCTATAAATCGAACCTCTCAAATGATGGAAATTATATACAGCTTTTTGTGGTTTTCCATTTTGGAAATAGATATCATTATTTTTGTGCCAGATTGTTACGTTAATGAAGACTATGAAAGGATAATGTTTATTGTTTACATATTAGAAGAATCGAAAGGCAACAAATGGGTGTGTCCTCAGCTTACTTCTGAAGCCCTCTCCATTCGCCTCTTCTCACAGACCTAGAAGCAACTTGTTGGGACCCGCAAAACTGAACGCTATTTCTCCAAAGACTGTGCTGAGAGATCGAGATGGCTCAATTAGTCTGTTTTTTGCTTCTCGATTTGATGGTCTCAATCTCGTACATCTTAGATAAATAAGACGGTAACACATTTTTCAAGGTCGAAAACACTATCACATATATGTTGTACTACACTCATAAATTAATCCTTGATGGATACTCCACAAGACAAATGAATAAAGTGAACAAAGACAAAAACAACATACATATATATCTACATAAAAAGATTTGCCTGATTAGACTGAAGACTGGCGTTAAATTTTGAATAACAAATAGAAACAAACATAATGACATTAGGTGTACACTGTACGTATCTATATTTAAAAATATACATGACAACTGCACCTTAGGAGAACAATAGTGTAAAGTCTGTTTAACCATTTTTTTATGTGTAGGTATGTATGTATGTATATTATGTTGTTAATTATTTGTATCATCACCGTATCAGAGACAAAGGCGTAAACCACCGTTGTTAGAACAGAAATAGTGATTCAAATGAAATCATGAAATAAACATCATGTGAGGTTACCGACATATTTGTTATAAATATACAGAAAAACACAACATTTCCTTTGAACAACTAAATATAAAATTTCAGAATTTGTGGTGAGCCTTGTAGCATGTTATTTATTTATTTATTTATTGATACATCAACGGCGCACTGGCCTTTTAAAAGTAAGGTTGGCACAATATAAAATATAACAACAATAAATATTTCAATATTATACAAATTAGTATAGATGGATTATTATTTTATTTGAAATATATAATTTTTTGCACATACAGCTTAACGCCAATGCGATGCGTGCAAAAACGTTATATGAATTCGCGAATATCTTATAAATTTTATGGCATGTTAAAATATGAAAAGTAGAACATTAATAATTAATAAAAGATTTACTACAGAAGTAATGTCGCTTATTATGAAGGTGGAAGGGGTGCATATGTGTTAATATCAAACTCAGGTTTATTTGAAAAAAAAAATGTCAGAAGATAACGACTATATTGGAGTGAAAAAAGACAAATAATTAGTTAATAATTAAAAAATCGATGATGACGATGTAATCGCAATAATGTTCAAAGCATTCCTACACGTATTAGAAGCATTTCCAATATTGCGTGTCCGGCAGCTATTAAAGTAATCTTAACTAGCAGCCATAAACCAGCAATAATAAACATAATAATAATACTTAGCCTATAATAATAATAATAAGTCGCTCCTAAAATGTCTTAATCAAAAGAAAATGAACAAATATTAATCAATGCGCATAATCAAAAGTGTTGGAACGTAAAGCTTAACCAAACACGTGGGGAGATTACGAGGGCGCCACGAACACATCAACTTTTATTATTGGACTAATAAATTAATTAATCTATAATTTAGTTTGGTCATCTCGCAATTGGCGGGTGAAAAAAGTGGCACACATATCTATTATGTATTTTTGTGTTCCTGCTCGCAAAATATTATTTTTTATATACTATGCTCTGTGTTTGTGTTTCTACTTACATTGTTTGTTTTACTAACTTTAGTTTTTGTACTGCATCACATAGATTATTTTATTATTGAAGTAAAGAATGCTATTATTTATACAATGACTCATGTTTATTAACATCTTCTTACTAAACTGAAATTTAATATTTATTTTTTTCTTATTGTAATCAATTATTGTTTGCAGTCAGAGTAAAGTAGTATATATTTATATCAAACAACTTGAATGTCATATTTTATAGCTTTTTAGAGCACTGTGTTATTCAAAACACGAGTGAAAGAAGAAGTCACTAAATATTCCATCTGTCAGAGAAACCATGGAGTTATGGATATATGATTTTTTTAAAAGTTTTTTTACCAACGTTTTCCAGTAAAAAATGTTTACATAGTATTTTTATAAACTTTATAAGTTGTCAATGGTATTGGATGATAGCTGATCTCTGAATGATTAACCTGTTTTCTTACTTTATTTATGTAGTTATTGTCTGTTTTGTGCTTATATATTTATAAAATAAAATAAAAATAAAACAAAGGATTGTCAGAGAACAAACAGCGTTTTGATATCATCTTCCTACTATGTTTCTGCAATATTGATCATAATATCATAAAACCCTTGCAAGAATTTTCTTTGTCATTCAGTATTAACACAAGTAGGTAATTTACTGAATTCTTTTCTCTGTTGGATATGGATCAAGATATTGAATTTTTGTACATATATGTAAAAAGCGCTCATACAATGATGATGGAAAATTTTTGTAAAGTGTAGGTATCTGTACATTGTGTTAATATTTTAATGAAATAAATTTTCTGTTAAGTTTGGAATGAAACTGGAGTCAAGTTTTTCTGTGTAAAAAGTTTCATGTGCAAGACTGAAAAGTACAACTTTACTCTAAAAATATATATTTTTTTTAAATATCTAGGGAGATTTCATATCTTGATAAGAGAATTTGCTTATACTAATCGAAGACCTTTTTATTTCATTTATTTATTAATCTCTTAGTGGACGTACAAAAGTTATACAATAATGATAGTTTTTTTTAATCTTAAAGAAATTAATAATAAAAAAATGATTCAAGGAAATATTCTAAGCAAGTAATATTTGGTGAACTATTCCTTGTTATTTCTGTTATTAATAATAAAGACATTAGTAAAAAGGGTTTAAATATTTCAATTAAATACTAATGTTCATTTCGTGATTTTTAATTATTATTTTTTCATATCGTGATAAGTTTTTATGTCCATTTTACAAAAAGTTTCATTAAGGTGTCCTAATAATATACCATGTGTTAACTGCCGTGTTTTTATCTTATTACTTATAACACTGATTACTGGTAGGGTTTACACATACTGATTCTTTCGTAATAAGATTACACGAAAAAAAATCTTTTGTAAAAAGTGTTCACAACAAAAACATGTTATATCAAATTAAGATAAAGTTACATACATACATACCATCACGCCGCTTCCCTCGCGGGGTAGGCAGAAAGGATCGAGCGCCACTTCCTTCTATCCTTGCATACATCTTTCGCTTCCGTCACTGTCATACAATTCCTCATGCATGCTCTCCTGTTCAATGTGCTCAACACGTGACCGTCCTGTAGGATTTGATTTAAATGATCTTGCCATTTAATCCTAAGACGTCCACGTCTCCGAGCACCATTCCTCTCAGCCAAAATATCTTCTTAGTCATTCTGTCCTCATTCATTCTTTCCACGTGCCCAAACCATCTTAACTTATTTACATTCATCCTTGTTATTACACCCACTTTCATTCCACATTCCTTTCGTATATCACTGTTACGCACACGATCTCTCAGACTTTTACCACACATCCTTCTCAACGATCTCATTTCTACTGCATTAATGCCACTCTCATCCTTCTTTAACCATCCTTCTTAAGATAAAGTTGCAAAGAAATAATTCTATGGTGACAAGGTAAAGGGGTGTGAGCCAGTTTTGCAGTATTGAGTTATTCCCTCCACAGAAATGTAGGTATATGTCATACTTCACAAATAATGGCATCAAGGGTTACCTAGTACCATAGGCTACCCTTGATGCCATTACTTGGTGAGGTATGGCATATACCTACATTTCTGTGGAGGGAATAACTCAATACTGCAAAACTGACTTATGCCCCTTTACCTTGTCACCACAGTACCTTAATATTATTAGATACCTGCTGGTTTTTGTTTCACTTAAGATGTTAAGTATGAAGTGCGATAAAAAAGTTATTTGTGAGTTTATAATCTATGGTTTTAGGACCCCATATATCCATGTGCTCTTTGAGTGATTCTCATACTGAGCTAGCCCTTAATTTGGTAAAATTTACTTCTTATCTAATAAAATTCAATATCTCACAACTGTTATACTCGACAACTGTGTTAGTTGGAAGAGATCGTGCCTTTGCGATAAACTCGCCCTTAGTATATTGAGTTCTTTAATTTGAATGTATACCTTCTATGAACATGTTAGTAATCAATGTACAGTAAAGAATGAATAAATAAATATCTTAATAAATAAAACTTAAGAGACGGATTGAATACAAAAATTACATCGTCATAATTTAACGTATTTTTTTGATAACCCTAAAACTAGACACGATCTTAAGGCGGCATAATCACTGTATAAAGTTATAATAATAATATCAATTTTATCATAATAATAATATGTAAAAGTGCTGCCAGGTACGGCAATAAATACAAGAGGTGATTAAAGCAAAACAAACACGACATGAGATAAGAGAGAGTGACCGGCCGTGGATGAGGGACGCGGACTTAGGAAAGCTTTCAACTGTTGAGCCGTTTTGTTTTGTGACAATATACCGCCTATTCAATAGAATAGACATGACATATTTATGTATACAAGTATAAACATACCTTCTCAGGCCTTTTCACATGACTAGAACATGGAATATTGAAAATAATGTTAATCACGCGACTACCTATTTATTTCGTTGGTAATAAAAATGTGATGTCACAACCTTACGATTTCATTTACCTATGATGGGCAAGAAAAGTAAGAATAATTATAAGAAGATTTGAATCGTTTGAAGTTGTGACGTCAGCTTTTCAATGCTCAAAGTAGTAAATAAACTAGCGACTGCTAAACCAAGTTGCGATATGTCGAATATGGATTGTGAGTGTGAAGTGAATGATGAAAAAAATGAAGATACAAGCATATCTATAACATCTATGAATTGAGTGTTATTTTGTCCATTTCGTCTAATTCGCGAGTAATGTGACATGAATAGATTGACTAAACTAACAATGTTTGAAGAAATATCTATGATGAAAAAAAAATTCCGTGAAAAATATTTATAGGTACATATAAAAATAGAAAATAATATCGATTTTATCCCCTAAAGCACGAATTTTTGAGGAATAATCTGCTAACATGTACCTACACACGTGATTCATAAAATAATATACGTATGTTTTAAAAAAAGTTAAGCAGGTATAATTTCGAAATAAACGATTGAGTATAGACAACTAGTCGTCGATAAAAAAATCGTTGTGTAAAAAGGAGCTTGGTCTAATCTCTCTGCTACTATTAAGCATTTGTCTCTAGAGCTAGAAGCCTATAAATAATGTTGCGTGCATTGTCATAGTGCGAATAAATATCTACATGTAATAAAAATATATCATTATTTATATACGAATATTGAAGGAGAACGAGAGATAATAGTACACTCCTAAATACTTGGTCAGTATAAAAATTAAAAGGTTATTTTCCATACACAATTTATTATGTACTTCCTCTTTCTTGAATTAGCTTTCGCAATTGTAAAACTCCCTGTGTTATAATATGTAGGTACTGAATGAGCAAAACATTGATAATGAGACGATTTCACTACTTGGCAGGCATTCTCCAAAAAAACACATTTTTTTGAATATACGAGAAACTTACTTACTAAATACTAAGATGCAAACTGTAACAGGGCGCGAACTTAGGATTAAAGACACATACGTTCCTTCGAGTGGATATGGATTGATTTACTTGCAACCATTGCTTAAATTTCTTTTATCCTTAATATGTCAATTAAAGAGGGGTTTTCAATTATTTTCTTCACCAGATAGGTAACTTTCTCTATTCTATGCCATAACATGAAAATATTTTTGCATTCTGTAAATCGCAATGCTGTTTATGATACTATCTTGCTAAGAAATCTTTTACAATCCCTTTCAATTAACTTTTGTGTGTTAAAAAAAATGAGACATCATGGTTACAAAAAAAGCGATCTTTTGAATATATTAGTACTTTTATCTTTCTCAAACTCACTAAAAGAGTTAAGGGTGTGAAAAAAGGGTAACTTATAGCCTCATATTTCCATAAAACACATCTTAAGCACTTTGTATTTTGACGATTATCTTTGTCATTATAAAATATATCAAAACACTGCTGAGTCTAAAATACGTAAAAAAAATGAAAAACTTTTCTGACAAACTCGTGTAAAATCCCTCGACAATATAATATGAAACATCAGACAATGTTATAAGTTAAAAATATAGGTACCGCAGACAGTTTTCAAAAATGTAAAATGTATTTAATAAAAAAATACGTTCCTACCTATATGCAAAGTTAGAGTTAATTAACTTAACGGTTAACGAGTTAATTAACTTAACATTAACAAAATAACTAACTTAACGGCTAACTGGTTAATTCAATTAACATAACGAGTTAACTAACTTAACGGTTAACGGGTTAATACACTTGACATTAGCGAGTTAACTAACTTAACGTTTAACGAGTTGATTCACTTCTATTTAAATAATAATCATTTTTTAACATTAAAGTGTATCTTTTTGTACCATAGTCACATAAATGTCCCACAAGCAGGGTAGCCAGGAGACATAGAAACATAGAAGTTGTCCTCTGTGCTAATAAATAATACGAGGATATACCTACCTATAAGATGGGTATATCCTTATATTCATATACTCATCGGTGAATTGAAGATGCTGATTGTCTTACTCGTGAGGTTTTACAAACACTTGCCTTTTACAGGACACTTTAAAAGTTACAGAAAATAGTGAGACATTTTGCCACTAATCTTTCTATCATACCCACCCACCCTACTCCATCTCCCCCCCCCTTATATTTTTCATAGTAAGACATTGACTTTTGTTTTTTCTTGTTCAGCACTCTTGAAAATGTCAATCTATATATGTACATTGACGAAAGTATTCGAGGTTTCAAATAAATTAAAGTGAAAAATTAACTGTGTTTTGTAATAAAAATAAAATATCATCAGAATGATTTTTCACTCTGTGAATGTACATATTTTAGAATTATTAAGACATTATGTTTTTGGTCGAGAACTCAATGGAGCAACTTTAAAGATAACCTTTTTTTAATTTCCCACAAAAAGCTTCTATCAAATAAAGTTTTTTTTAAGAGAAGTGGACTCCTGCTCATTCTTTAAAGAGTCGGCTCCATTAGCTTACCAAAACTTCAGTTAGTATGCTTGCTACTAAAAGAACTTACTCGAATTACTGGAAGATTTTTTAGGTACTGACATTTTGGAATTGTAAATCGCGCAATATCTAAATAAAAAGGCATTTGACAATTTATCGTAAAAGGAGTAACGATGTTATTTTTTAGTTAACGGTGACCAGTTTAGCTGACAACCCTTTATCGTTTCATGAAATACATAATAAAAAAACTTGGGTACAAAATGTACCAATAAACACTGCTATAAAAAAGAGTTGGTAGACTAAGCAAAACTTTGAACTGATATTTACAAATTTCTTTGAAATTCCAACCCTACCTCTTTGTGATATTTAGATTACTAGTTCTATAAGGGTGGGAGAGAAATATTTAGTCACAAAAAATATCCACTTGCTTTATCAAATTTAACAAATACCTACTTTGACGTTTTCATATTATTAATACACAATTTCCAATGATGGAAAACAGCCTAGGACCTTAAAAAAGAAAACTCTTACAACAGACTACACTGAGAAAAATACTAACGAAATTTCACAACGAATCATTGGTACGTACTATAAGATTAGGACCAGAGATAGTACAAACGATTCATTAGTACGAATCTATCATATTAACTCTTCGCAAACAAGTTGTTGGTAAATTTACAAATGATTTGTTTGCGAAGAGTTAATTTATAGATTTATACCAATGAATCGTTTGTACGATCTCTGGTCCTAATCTGATAGTACCGTACCAATGATTCGTTTTGAGTATTTTTCTCGGTGTATGATGGCTGGATGATCATTAGGGAATGTATAATGTCAACTAGCAAAACTACGTTTCTATTTTATCTAAAGATATTAAATATTCTGAATGATTCACAATAATTGAAAACAAAAAAGGCAATGTATTTTTTCCTTGCATTTCCAAATGAATATGAAAAAAAAATCTCCTATCTAAATGAATGTGTCACCATTTAATGAATATCTAGATCAGCGGTCGATGAACTTTTTTAACCATTACCACAAAATATTTTTGCGTATGTAGATATTACCCCGTCATTGTCGAATGTTTTGTAAAAATAATAATTTAGTTTATAAAAAAGCAAATTATAAAAAAAAATGTATTACCCCCAAAAATTTCATTTTTACCCCATTTGTGATAATTTACACCGGTTACCCGACCGCTGATCTAGATGAAGAAAACGAACCTTGGCTCATGAAATTGCTCGAAGATGTGTAAATCTTACTTGTTATTGAAATCAAAATAATTTCAACATTCGGCAACTAAAATCGATTCAAGGGTAAGTTGAAAAAAATGATATTTTCTACTATGAATTAGGATCACGAGAGAGACGTCTTTCGACTTATCAGATCATTATCAATCATCACGTCTCTCTCGTGATCAATAATTAAATAGTAGAAAGAAACACTTGTTTTAATTTACATAATTATGGAATTCTATATACTACAAAAAATAATATGTGTACACTGTTTAGTACTTCTCTCTGTCAAGACCCTAAAATTTTAAATATGGAAACACTGAGTAGAAGGCACATGCTTCATATTTTATGTAGATACTACATAATATGTATGTGTAGTGTGTATGTTTATTAAAGATAAGGACTATGTATTGTGTACACAATGTGTATTTGTTTTGTACCGAAGAACTACACAATACAAGTAAAGATACACACAAAACTCTTACTCTACAATACACACACAGTATAGAAATAATAATAGATACATACTGTGATGTATAATTCTGTAGACATATAGTATTTAAAGTGACCAATTTGTTTGTATGCACTACGAAGGAGGTAGATATGTAACAACTACATACTATTTAGAAATACTCTCGTGTCTTGTTGAGAAAGTAGCAGTGATTTTTTATCGTGTTGAATCCCGTTGTGATTTTTTCATGAAGAAATTATAAAAAACGATTTTCAACCTGTTTTTGATTAACTTTTGTTATCTCGTTTACGTGAAAAAGAACAGAATCAAATGTTTTTTTTTTACTAGAGACGAAAAATTGGCACACTCGAGAGAGAAATATTATACAATATATACAGACTTACCTAATAGTTGCTAATGTTAAATTTGTCATGAATTTTATTATTTTTTGAATTTGTTCTTCTATTTTACTTATTGTTTTTATGATAGACAGAGTTTTATGTGTTCCGTAAAAATATCTATTTGTATGATGTTAAATAAATTAATTAATAAAATAAAAATTATATCGGTGCAAAATCATTGAATATTTACTACATATCTGTATTTAGAAAAAAAAAAACAATGAATTGTACTAAATTTCATATTATCAAAATTATGTCAGACAAATGAATCGAACACTTATCAAGGAAAGAATAAAAAAATCTAAATAATTTTTGCATGTTCATTCGCTATGAATTGTAAACGCAAATCGGAAACAGTTTATTTCAGCGAGTGATATCTACATATTTTTATAACTCACACTAAGAGGTTTGTTCGCCATCTTGAATGACTATATTTTTATTGCACGTAGGTATAGGAGAAACTGAATGATTGTCATTAGCAGTTAATCCGTTGGTTACCCCACTTCGTAATAGGCAAATGTGAACATTAATAGGTATGTAATAATAATAATAATAACAATATTGAACGATTTGTTTTTAGCGTCGTTTAATGATTCGTTACCATCTCAAAGTCGCCGTGACTATTCCTGAACAGCAATATTTTCAACTTGCTCCTGAATTTGACCGTAGGTTTTTCATCCTTTGATCCGCTGGTAATCGGTTCCAGGCAGTTTTTGAATTGTTCGCCGTATTGGGTTCTACAAGTTTTTCTCAAAATCTAACCTCCATATCTCTTAGGTACCATAATATTGTGTTATTATTCACGCGCAATAAAAAAATACCAGTGACAAATATATTTATGCTTTAACCTGCTACTTAGATAATAATTCCAGTATCTATTAGTAAAAGTATTTAGTTATTTAGTTAAGTAGGTATAAGGTGTGTGATTAGTGATTAAGTGGGTACCTTCACTACAAAGTACCTATGTATATAGATAGTGTCCCGCACTAATGGGACAGAATATTACTACAGTATTCTTATCTAGGGTCAACGCCACCTTGTACACATGCATAATGTGCATTAGTGGTAGTTAAAGGTGATAATGATGTATACTTAATATTAAAATATTTACATAAGTGATGTGATTGTTGAAGAAGCGAAGGTAAATAGTTACTGATATATCGTAGGTACTAATTTTTATGTAATGATAAAAAAATAAATTACTCTGAACACCTTCTGTGTAACATATCACAGAAAATGGTTGATCAAAATATTATTTTATTTTTTTACATAAACCTATTCACGGCAAAAACCTTTACCTACATGTTGAACCCCTGTATACATACATGTATAAATTAAGTTAAAATTCAAAAGTTAATAAAAAAATGTTACAATTATAAAAATGTTAAGTCAAATATATAAAATGCATAAGTTTAGGTCAAATGGTTAAAAGACTAATTGAATAACATTCAAAAGAATTGATATTTTCAACCGTAGGTACTTGGTGGAAAACCATGTTGAATTAATTATAAATAAAACACTTATTGTGTTTTATAAGTGTTTTATTTATAATTAATTCAAAAGAATTCACAATAATAACATGAACATATCTCATTAAAAACATCGAACACCAGAGAAAAAACGTAAATAAGCAAACTATAAACCTTGACTACCCATTGTCAGTTTGTGCACTGTGAACTGTGAATTGTGAACTGTGACGCATATTATGTACATAGTGTCATGAAATGAATATATACAAGACGGTATATATTATTTTTATATACCTAGATCGAATATTTGTAGTAGGTAATTAATATAGGAATGAAACTTAGTTTGATTTCAAGTGGTTGTTGAACACAACTAGCTATGTAGGAGACAGAGACAGGTATATTTCGGTGTGTGTCAGGAAGAGATGGATGTAGTTTTTTTTTGTTGCTTTGGGTCGACATTTTCAGGGTCTGAAGACAGAGTACTTATTACTCTGGGCAGTTTTAGTTTTGAGCCTGGGAGAGGTGGGACTCAATCATATTAATCTCAGTGTTTGAATTCGATATATTTTAATATTTATTTACCCACCTTCGTAGTAGTTAGTACATTATATTTTAGTGATATTTCCACAATTGGGAATATATAAAGATCATCCTAAATTACTTTTAATTAGCATTTAAAATCCGTGATGCTGCCAGCTGTCTAAGATAAGATTTTCTTTTAATATTATTAATTTATTATTTATATCTAGGTGTTAGGATACTCTCTGGATGTCTGTTGTCTACAAGGCAATATTTGTACTCAAGGATTTATTATTTTACGGATTTTGAAAACAAAGGAATTATGTGTTATATGTACATTTATTTTCAGTATATTTGTATGTATGTATGTACTTGTTACCGATTTTATATAGCGCGGTCCGACACATCTAGAACTAGACTAATAACAGTGGCGCACCGCTCTACCCAATATTATACTTTTATTTAATTTACTTTACCATAACGATGGAGTATACAGTTTGAAGAGGAGTTATATGTTGAGAAGGATATTATTTGATTATTAATTTAATTACATATTTTATCGTCGAATGTCATTTGTATTCTACGAACTTACTGGATTTTTCTACTTATTCAACATGCTGTAATTGCTGCGATATCATGGAAGGAACAAATTTGATATTTTGCATGACACTAATCATAAGTAATTTTTATGTATTTATTGGTCTTAATATATTTTTATTTGACTTACATGATACCTAAATTCACCTCACCATAAATATGTAGTCTTTTATAGCTAAATCTTGTCGAGATTACCTTATGGATATGGATCCTTTCTGCCTATCGACGCTAGACTAGCTACCTTGTGTCTATAGTGTGGGACTGATCTATTCGTAACCACATATTTATCATTATTATTATACAATTATGCACGAGACGTATTATGTGCTTTGTAGAATTATATATTATATACTAACAATTTCAGTCCTAACCCTGCTTCGAAATGTAGGTGTACCGTTAGCAAGCCCTGCTCCTATCTCTTCGATTCAGCTTTTGAGACAAGGGTCAATATGGGTCTTGCCCCGTTTCCCGCCAGGGTCCATGACAAAGCTTCTTAACATATATTTATAATTATTCTTATTATATATAGCTGCATGTTCAAATGAGTATACATATTATATGTTATTTTATATATATTCGCGAGTAGAGTTGTGCACTCGGGCTCAAAATGCGGCATGGGACAGTTTGAGACGTGAGGGAGCGGAGGCGGCGCTCCTTTAGCATGGACACAGCATGCTTTCCATGCACTAACATGGTAGTTAGTCTCTGAAAATGATGTCATAGCAATTGTGTTGAAATTTAATTAATATTCAAAAGTAATAAAGTTATGTTTTTGGGTGCGCCACTGTCCTTTACGACGCAACGAATTAGTAGGTATGTTGTAGAACATATGTACATACATCGGCTATAGAAACTATGAAATGGTTATCTTATGTAGGGACATAGATCGGCAACCAGTTACCATACAACATTCTCGTAATGATATAGAATAATATTATTTGAATTTTATGTTATGATGATTGTTATGTTATATTTCGTTATGTTTTATTATGCACTATTTTTATTATGTTATTTTACAGTATCTCAAGGTAAGTGATCTGACGTCAAAGTTGATCTCAGAGTTAATATTTATCAAAATTCATGTTTAAATTGTTTTATTGATTTTGTGATTTTGTTGTTCTTCTTGATTATTGAAATGTATATTTCAGGTGACTTATTTTGCGTTCTAAAAATACACAACGTAGGTAAAATTATCGTCAAAACACAACGTACTGGGTCCAAATCTATGAAAATAGTTAATAGATAAATCGAGACGATCACGAAAGGCCAAAATTCGTTAATTAATTCAATTAGGAATGCGATATTTCGTACGTATATTTGCAACAATGCGAAAATTCATACAATTCTTAGCTAGCTGAATAGGGTTGTCACTTCTAGTTTGGGAATCAATTATTACAGTAGGTATAGTTTAGAAGCTAGGATGTTGCAAATTCGGAGCTTAGAATGGTTTAAAATAGGTAGGATCATCACAAATGGTGCCTTGGACCAGAATATTATGTCTGTCATTGCAGACATAAACTGGGTTTTTACGGAGTAGAAGTGGGTTTTGGGTTTGCGATGATAAATAACTAAAATCATGAATATTGGAGGGGGGGAGAGCATAAATGGGTTTTGAGGAGTAGAACTGGGTTATGGACAGAGGAATGTGTTTGGTTTTTGAGGAGAGAAATAAAATTTATTCTTGGTAGATGCAGCGAGGAAATTGGTTGTTGATTTTTTACTTCGAGAACCGCGGGTTGGTTACCCATGGATTATAGTGTTAGGCAAATTCGGCAACATATTATATTTATGTTTGGCTATCTATAGGTATATATCTTACATTATACATAAGAATGGTGAACCCTTAAGAGTTCATTTGGAATTATGTCCTTATGAATAGTTCTTTAGTTTATTCAATAATGTATATAGGTACCAAAAATATGTACTTTCATAAGAAGATTGGGTGTTAGAAAAATTGAATATTATATTCCCAAATAGACTTGTAAACATGGATATTATGTATGCGAAGTGTATTTTATGTATATGGGTATATGACTAGAGTTTTTAGGATTTTTAGATATTGTAGTATTTGAGTAAAATGGATAAATAATAGGTATATAGTTTGATGTTCGTTATATGTATCAAGTAGATGTTTGTTAGGGATTGAAATTATAGGTATTATTATTTCTTGAGGAATATGGTCTTAACATTTTACAGTATTTGTAAGTTAAGTGGTTTGTTAATAAACTTTTAGAATTCTGTCAAGTTAATTATTTGGGGTGTGAAATAAATTTATGATCGAGGCATGAATGGTGAATATATTATTGAGTTTGAAATAATATAAGACCAGATTTTATGAGTATCGGATAACATACATAATACAATGTATGAATGAAGCGGATAAGTATATAGGCAATAATCGAATGATGGGTTTTGATAAAATCACGATTTAAGTGATTATTTTTACGGTTATATGTTAAACGGTTAGCTGGAAGAAATAGTGGATATTCGTTCTTACAGGCTAAGGGGGGGAGGGGACAACCTACACTCTTTTAAGCCCGGGGGGGCAAAACCAAGGGCTTCACATTGGATAACGTTGGAACTCTTTGAGTACCCTGAAAGGTGGTATCTATCATTTTAAAATGGAGGACTGGAAGAAGAAACGAATTTATGAACATATTCTAAGAAGAAAGAGGCTGGTGTTCGCTGATATAACACATCATGTCTTCCAAATAGAGAAATAAGATGTACAACCTATAAATACTAAAATATTAATTAATACGTTATAATATTTAAAACCAAGAACGAGAGTGGAAATAATATTATTACTGGAATGACAAAAAACTATAGTTTTAAATAAAGATGCAAGCAGATAGGTATAGGGATATTATAGTACCTAACGGGATGTATACGATCAGTGGTTGTTAAACTGTATGCCTGATATTGTGATGTTGCTGAATGGAACAAAGAAACCTGAGACAAAGGGTATTAGGAATTATGCGTGCGCTAAAATGAGATAATTATTTCAATTGAATATTTGTTGGTAGGATACCAACATGATTTACTTGCAAGAAACTTGGTGAAAAGTTTGGACAGCGATGATAGTAGTTTTATTGGAGGCCAGAAGGGTGATGTGATGAGATTATGTAGCATTGGATCCTCTCTGTTAACCCAAAAGAGAGTGGTGTACAATAACATAAATCGCTGAAGAGAAGTAATTTGATAAGAAAGTACAACGCTATGATGTAACAGTTTGAGAATCGATTGTGAATCTATCGAAGTCACAAATGGAATAAACTATTTAATGTGTTATAATTTTAAAATTGTGGTGTCAAATATTATAATAATATTATTCAATAGTGTTAGAGTGAAGATGTGAACTATAAAGTGTTTAGTTATTATTATTTTACAAGTGGAACGAATATTATGATATGTGCATATGGAGTTACAATTGTGTGTATTATATTTAGTTGTGTGTGTGATATAGTTTGAAATAGATAAGTGTTTTTTTTTCAGGACTTTTGAAATGAATGAGGACGATTCATATATATATACCTAATATGTAGGTATATACATTAGGTGACTGTTATATTGGATACAAGGGAAATTCTATATACCTATTATAGAATAACATATTGGGATGTATTATGTAGATATTGTCAATGCAACTCGTTTAAATATTGCGTTTTGTATCTTATATGCATAAATGTGTGTAAATACATCAAGGGAGGGGTTCCCACCACTTACCTCTGGATGTTTCAAGAACATTGTATGTTATCTTTCTCTTGATTATTTGTGGTATTATTATGGGTGATTTATTTTAGGTACATAATTATAGGTATTTTGAGTTAGCTGTTCGCGTTTGAAATTATTTAGGCACACTGTCAACACATTAACACGAATTTTGTTGGTTAGCTGGAGGATGCTGCACAACTTGTAGAATTATGTGGCTTGATCACGTGGATCGAATTCTTATGGAAGGCCGCGTGTTGAGTAGGAGAAATCGGTATGAATTGTGTGAGGGATTGTAAGGCAGTGATGGAGGCGAGGGATGTGTGCCAAGATAGAAGGATTTGTCGTTTGGTTCTCTCTGTCTACCCCATCTGAGACGCAGCGTGATGGTGCTGAGAGATGAATGGTTATTTAGGATGGGTTGCCGGTGGAGAGTTGGTCTCCCACTTTTTCCGTGAGTCTTCGTGTGTTCTGTGGGAGGACGGGTGTTCTAGGAAATTAAGACATTTAGCATCTTGGATTCAGCGATGAGGTTTGCCGCCGTCATGAATGTTCTGAATTGGTACGGAGAGGACGATTTGCATGTCTATTTGTGTGCTGCAGGACTACTGGTTGCATCGGCAAAGGAATCATGGATATGAGACATCTGGCGAGTAGTACAGGATTGGTGTTACCAGCGAATTGGATCACCCTGAAGAATGCATATATGGACTATAAAGAACCACACGACTATGAATAATTATAATGATGTGTGAACATGATTACATGAAAAGGAATTTTAACAAAATGCAACTTGGATATTAAAGTATTGGCACAAACTTGTTATTATTATTTTATGTTCTATAGATGTTATGACATAAAATAATAACGAAACTCGAAATAATAAAATATAACAGAATATTAAAATATTATGTTATGTTGGGACAATAATATTGAACGAGTATATCTCAAGTGGTAGCGTTGGGGTGTATTATAATTATTGATGACTTGAATAGAGGGACACAGTTGACGAGGTACCTACGACCTATCGGAAGACAGGGGCGTACTCGAAAGTTGGAATTAAATAATTATGAAAAATAATTAGAAAATAAATAATTGTTTGTGAGATAATGCCTCATCCATTTTGTCTTCAGCATGATCTCAAAGGGGGGATGTCATGAAATGAATATATACAAGACGGTATATATTATTTTTATATACCTAGATCGAATATTTGTAGTAGGTAATTAATATAGGAATGAAACTTAGTTTGATTTCAAGTGGTTGTTGAACACAACTAGCTATGTAGGAGACAGAGACAGGTATATTTCGGTGTGTGTCAGGAAGAGATGGATGTAGTTTTTTTTTGTTGCTTTGGGTCGACATTTTCAGGGTCTGAAGACAGAGTACTTATTACTCTGGGCAGTTTTAGTTTTGAGCCTGGGAGAGGTGGGACTCAATCATATTAATCTCAGTGTTTGAATTCGATATATTTTAATATTTATTTACCCACCTTCGTAGTAGTTAGTACATTATATTTTAGTGATATTTCCACAATTGGGAATATATAAAGATCATCCTAAATTACTTTTAATTAGCATTTAAAATCCGTGATGCTGCCAGCTGTCTAAGATAAGATTTTCTTTTAATATTATTAATTTATTATTTATATCTAGGTGTTAGGATACTCTCTGGATGTCTGTTGTCTACAAGGCAATATTTGTACTCAAGGATTTATTATTTTACGGATTTTGAAAACAAAGGAATTATGTGTTATATGTACATTTATTTTCAGTATATTTGTATGTATGTATGTACTTGTTACCGATTTTATATAGCGCGGTCCGACACATCTAGAACTAGACTAATAACAGTGGCGCACCGCTCTACCCAATATTATACTTTTATTTAATTTACTTTACCATAACGATGGAGTATACAGTTTGAAGAGGAGTTATATGTTGAGAAGGATATTATTTGATTATTAATTTAATTACATATTTTATCGTCGAATGTCATTTGTATTCTACGAACTTACTGGATTTTTCTACTTATTCAACATGCTGTAATTGCTGCGATATCATGGAAGGAACAAATTTGATATTTTGCATGACACTAATCATAAGTAATTTTTATGTATTTATTGGTCTTAATATATTTTTATTTGACTTACATGATACCTAAATTCACCTCACCATAAATATGTAGTCTTTTATAGCTAAATCTTGTCGAGATTACCTTATGGATATGGATCCTTTCTGCCTATCGACGCTAGACTAGCTACCTTGTGTCTATAGTGTGGGACTGATCTATTCGTAACCACATATTTATCATTATTATTATACAATTATGCACGAGACGTATTATGTGCTTTGTAGAATTATATATTATATACTAACAATTTCAGTCCTAACCCTGCTTCGAAATGTAGGTGTACCGTTAGCAAGCCCTGCTCCTATCTCTTCGATTCAGCTTTTGAGACAAGGGTCAATATGGGTCTTGCCCCGTTTCCCGCCAGGGTCCATGACAAAGCTTCTTAACATATATTTATAATTATTCTTATTATATATAGCTGCATGTTCAAATGAGTATACATATTATATGTTATTTTATATATATTCGCGAGTAGAGTTGTGCACTCGGGCTCAAAATGCGGCATGGGACAGTTTGAGACGTGAGGGAGCGGAGGCGGCGCTCCTTTAGCATGGACACAGCATGCTTTCCATGCACTAACATGGTAGTTAGTCTCTGAAAATGATGTCATAGCAATTGTGTTGAAATTTAATTAATATTCAAAAGTAATAAAGTTATGTTTTTGGGTGCGCCACTGTCCTTTACGACGCAACGAATTAGTAGGTATGTTGTAGAACATATGTACATACATCGGCTATAGAAACTATGAAATGGTTATCTTATGTAGGGACATAGATCGGCAACCAGTTACCATACAACATTCTCGTAATGATATAGAATAATATTATTTGAATTTTATGTTATGATGATTGTTATGTTATATTTCGTTATGTTTTATTATGCACTATTTTTATTATGTTATTTTACAGTATCTCAAGGTAAGTGATCTGACGTCAAAGTTGATCTCAGAGTTAATATGTATCAAAATTCATGTTTAAATTGTTTTATTGATTTTGTGATTTTGTTGTTCTTCTTGATTATTGAAATGTATATTTCAGGTGACTTATTTTGCGTTCTAAAAATACACAACGTAGGTAAAATTATCGTCAAAACACAACGTACTGGGTCCAAATCTATGAAAATAGTTAATAGATAAATCGAGACGATCACGAAAGGCCAAAATTCGTTAATTAATTCAATTAGGAATGCGATATTTCGTACGTATATTTGCAACAATGCGAAAATTCATACAATTCTTAGCTAGCTGAATAGGGTTGTCACTTCTAGTTTGGGAATCAATTATTACAGTAGGTATAGTTTAGAAGCTAGGATGTTGCAAATTCGGAGCTTAGAATGGTTTAAAATAGGTAGGGTCATCACAATAGGTATGCTGTATCAGAAATATAAGACATATAACATCACGGCATATCCCTCAAACGGGATGGCAAGCGGACTAGCTGTATGTAATAAGCATTCGGGATGTTGACGTTGTGCCATTGCCTAAAAAATGATATGTACAAAATGGGTGGAAAACCTTGTTGCCGGTCCTTCAGACCTTCTAACCACAGACTACTAAAATATTCGGGTGTGAGGTGGATCTCTTCAATGCTGGATCGAAGGTGTTCAATGTCTTATATGCGATGATTTATGATTATCTGCCAATTATAAGACAGTAAGAATGCCTAATGATAGTTGGCCAAAAAGAGCACTGTTCTTCCGTCCGCAGGGGTTCCGTCGGCCCGGGCGTCCCTCTTTCACAATACACCGTTCCTATGACAACGATATCAGAGCGCAAGGAATGTCGTGGAAAGAGGTGACGCAATTGGCACAGAGACGCTCTGAATGGAGGAGACTGGTTTCTGCCCTGTGCTCCCGAGAGGAGCGTTGAGGGCGATGATGATGATGATGAATAAGACAGTAACAATAATCAGACTGTCACCAGCTTCAGAAGCAAATTGAAAACTGCACTTTTCACCGGTGCCCTTGAGACCGTCTAGGGACTGAACAAAATCATCCAGAATCATCATCATTCGAAAATTTACAGTAAAGAGTGGGAAACCTTTTCTTTACCCTGTAGGTACCCCCCACGGAATGTATGACAGGTATAAGATGAAGGAATAAATAATATTATAAAAGTATGAAACGTAATAAAGTAAAAGCTTATTTTCATGGCAAAATACCCGTAAATGAGTGAATTATGAAAATGCGAACAGATATTCTGAAAAGGGGTGGGTGTGAATTTGATTTCAGTTGGGTAATTTTGCAAGGTACAAAATTAAGTCGCCAAAAACAAAGATCCTCCAATTTATAAATTAGTCTAAATGCTCAAAAGATAATGAACTGAAAAAAGCTTTATAGCGTTCATTTGTAACAAGAATCGATTTACTATTAATCTAATATCCTTGGAATAGACTCTTCTGTCTAACTCTGACATTATCAAATTAACATTTCACCATCTCGCTCCCGTATAAAAAGATTATCGGATTGTGTTCTGTCCGATTTACGATCAATTTGGTATTTATGTAATGTTCAGAACTATGTATTAATGCTTAACGGATTAACGAGTTAATTAACGAGTTGATTAACGACATCAAGTTATTAAATTAAACTTCTAAGTTAATAAAAAAAAAGATGTTTACTTCCGTTAATTAAAGTGAGTTATTTTTTTTGGAGGAGTCACGACTTCACGAGTGATTTCGATAAAATCTGATACCAGAAAAATTGTTTAGAGATTTCCTCTCTCTGACTTATTTGGAAATCGCTGGAAGGTACCTCCTAGAAAGCCGGTGATTACCACTGATTCTTTGTAAAATCTAGGCATTTTCTTCCCCTGTTTTCTGGAATATCCCTTATTGAATAACACTTATTTGCATCACACTTTCAAATATATATTAAGGTTTAATTTAAACATAAAGTTAAACATTTGACATCTTCAATTTGGCGATGGGATAAGCCATCCATTCTGATTGTCTTAATTTTTAGTGTCTCAAAAAAAACAACTTTAATTATTATAATTATTACTGTCAATAAGATGATTCTTACTAGGATCATTACAGCTGAAGGCCAATGCGATCCCTGTATAAAGTCTGCATACGTCACGCTAAAGATATCAACTTCTCCAGCCAGACCATTAAACATTTGAATAACTCTTCCCACTGGGGAGTTTGCCAATATGTTTGTTCTGCTTTTAGGCTGGTTATGTTTACGTGTACTTTGGGATACGCCGCGATGGTGTATTTAGGCACACATATTATAGTGATGCAGTTAATTTTAGTTAACAGATTAACGTAAAATTGTAATAAAGTTATTTAACTATTGATGAACGTTTCTCAGGTCTGGTAATAATGTTATACGTAGGTCTTTTATCCAAGTATGTATTGATGAATGGAGTCGATAAATCGGTCATTGGGTAATCTTTGATATATTTTTTGTGGACTTACCTGTTTTATACACCTACTATCTATCTATCTAGGTACAATTTTATACCGCCAATCGCACTAAAACAGATGTCATGTATTGTTTTCGTAACGATGATAGTAAAATAGAAAAAATAGATAAAGAAAAGGTTCCGATCTCAGTTTGATTTTAAGAATGTTAGTTGATTATTTTGTCGGTATTACTTAAAATTAAGTAGGTAAATGTATATAATAATAAGGCTTTTAATGTAAATATTATCATGTAATGTAGGACTTAATTTTTTTTATTGTATTTTCTAACTGTTACGTACCTAGGAAATTCAGAAGAGTCGATTCACATTGTGCTAAATGAATTAAATAATATGTAAAAGTTATAGTGTGTTGAAATAGTGGAAAAAATAAACTATGATAATTATACGAGACGAGCCGGTGTGGCGTAGAGGCTAACGCACTTGCCTTTGATTTACGAGGTCCCGGGTTCGATTCCCGGCCAGGGCAAAATGAAGAATGACCTTTTTCAAATTGGTCTGGGTCTTACAACATGTATATGTGTTCAGTGCATTGTATATATGTGTATCGTCGTGTTATAACCCATAATACAAGGTTCTCATATATTAGTTTGGGACTAACTCTATATGTGTGCATTGTCTATACATGTTATGTTATAGGTACAAGACTGAGAGAAAGGCTGCTCTAAGACGTGAGTGCAAATGGTTCGATTCTGTTAACCAGATTCTGGAAGATGGACAGTTGGACACATGGTGAGGATATTGAACAGGAGAACATTCATGAGGAAATGTTTTGTGAAACAAAACAACCGTAATCAGTGAGAGCACGGGGGGTTGAAATGCATAAAATAGTATCAAAACGGGCATCTTCTCATTCCCAGCTGTACATAAAGTTGACCCACTAAACACTGTATAAAAGATATCTCGGAAATATCCTGAAGATATGCCTTCTACCAACGGGACTGTATTGAAATTGACTGCCCTATTCTCGGGAAAAAAATCAAGCGAACGCAGTCATTGGTATGAATATTATATAAAATTAAAATCAAATAAATTTTTTTCTTCTTGATCCGACCAATTTTGGATGGTTTATCTTAAACCAGATAATAAATAAATTAATTACATAATAATATCTATAAGTCGTAGGTATCTGTTATTCAATCTGATTAATAAATTATATAAAACTAAGTATTGTGCATGTTATAATATGTAAGTATACGAGTGCGATAAAACGCATCACTTTACGATCAAAACGAGACGAGACGACGGGTTTATTGCATTATAATATAGTATAACAACACACAGTATTGCACAACATTCGGAATAAATAAATAAATAAAATAATACACAACGAGTTTTTATTATCGCATAATGTTAGGTAAGTATTTATTATGTAGCCATACTTTATAATAAAAAAGCTATAAATTTGAGTTTGACTTTAAAATAATTGAAGAGCTTTGCTATCAAAAAAACATTTCGATCGATAAAATTGTGATATCTTTGATTTCACTTCGTTATTTCATCAGATTTGTGACTCAATGCTTAACGAGGTCGATATCTGGTGAATGATAAAACTTTAAGAGAAACTTTATTAAATAGTGATAATGGAGGCGGCTGGATAGTTAGTGGTATAGTCTCTGAGACTGACAATCGAGGTATCCAAGATTTAAGACCTGATGCAAACCTACTTCGCTTTTACAATTTTCGTTGTGATGAAACTTTGGGATATTTATTTCTGTTCGAAAGGCTCATACTAACAAGATGTAAAACTGTTAAGAATGAATTGATGTACAGAGAATCGCTTGCGAATTAAGTAGAAAGTAAAGTGAAAGGAAATAAGTATAAGAGTAATTAATTTAAATTTATATTTTAGCAAAACTATTAACATATGCCTCTATAAGCATGACTCATTGGGAAGGTATAATCTGTTATATTAAGTGGTAATTTTTTTTATAGTTATATTTGTAGTACACAGAGCAATACATTAGATGAATAGTAAATATTCCACAAGAAGAGTAGCTAATGTGCTAGGAATATGTTCTTTGTAATTATATTTGGTATGAGTTCAAGTTTTAATTCATCCAACTGTGCTCACAACCACAAAACTTCTTGTTAAGCTATTTAGTTTTACTTTGTTACTGGTTAAATCTTGATTTAATTCTAAATTTCTTTGTAAATATTTCGATGTAACTTTTGTCCCGATTCCTAGTATAACAAGAGATAAAAGGTTATAAATAATAAGTGACTCCATAAATGGAGACTTCAATGATTGTTTGGGTGGATAAATGGATTCATAAAAAATACACGCATACCTCAGTATTATAATATAAATGTTTATAATAATAAGTATACGTAATATCGTCAATGTTTTTAAGCACCGTATACAACTGGATCATAACACTAAAATTCAAAAGACCTCCAGCGGACTCTAATGATACATATTGTTGTCCAGTTTACCATTACAGACAATGTGAATGTCTCTTTATTGTTTCAACAAACTTGTATGTATAATAATATTGTTATGTTCGAATACATTAACCTCATCAGCAATGGATGTATGTATGTAGATGGTTTTGGATGGGTTAAACCAGAAAAAACTGAGATTTGGACCAACTTCTAAAATGATGATTTTTTGTTTATTAAAAACTTGGGAGCACTGTATCTGTTCAGAGCTATTTAACAGAGATTGAATGACCGTTAAATTATAATAGGAAGAATATTATTATATAAGTCATCAAGAGCATTGTGGACGAGAAAACTTTCATCAGTTATTTCAAACCAATAAATGTAATTAACGTATTATTTATAAGTTGTATTGATGCTCAAAAAGGAGTAATTTATATTCGAGTTGGCAAAAAAGTTAGGCGTTTTCTTCTACTACGGTTTTTTTATTGAGAGATGCCTTTTTAATTCTATCGAAATTGATAATGACTTTGGAAGCTGAAAGAAGTATCTGTCAATCCGAGTGTTTCGTACTTAAGAAATGTGAACAAATTGAGAAAGCAACATATTGAATCTCAGATTCAGTGAATAACACGACACGTTAAGTTGGTTTCACGTCTAAGAAACATTATTGTGTTTCTAAACTACAAAGATGTTGAGCTTAAGTGGTCAAGAGCCGATCGAGTGCTGATAAGGCCGTATGATAATATTATGCAAAGTATGTAAGCATAATAGACATTACATCAGAGCAACAATGTATGTTTGTAATCATGTAAGTTGTTTAAACTTCTTCTATTTAAGGATAAGTACACTATTATACAATGTTGAAATCTGATGAAAAGTTGGAATATTGGTCTCTATAGAGTAAGAAAAGTATAAGTTGTGTACCACAAGGTCAGTTATTCTTCTCAGGAACATGGAACATTCTAATAACCAATGGATAGAATTTGTATTTCTTCGGTATCTTTAAAACTGCCTTTTTGGGACATTGACGCTTGCAGATTTGAATATCTGAAGCTAAATTGGTCCATATAAAGAGAACTTGGAATTATTTCTACATAAATAAGTTAGTCGGTGGAGTCTTTGACATTCAATTGGCTTAAATTCTTCTGACAACCTACAATGTAAGCATATTTCTTGCAATTAGGATTTTGAGGATGTGTATAGGTTCATTATTAAAATACAGATGGATTTTTTTAATAAAAATAGTCTCTCACCCTCTACACCAACACGGCATTTTAAATTTCGTATAGTAAAATAAACATGCACGTCGTACTTTTCATATCGATAAAAGACATTCGGGATGGGTGGTGTGCCTCATCACTGATATTTCAAATGACTTATTCGTGATATTGTATGAATACCTGTTTTTTAGAGGGCACTCAAATACTTTTGATAAGAGTGAGTAACCTATTATTTGTCGGAGATTTCACGGACTAAATCGATAAATCCCAAGTTTTATCTAGGACATAATCATATTGCTCACAATATGGGAGTTTAAGGATATATTTGGGTTCATTATTAAAAAACAAATAGGTAGAATATTTTTATCCAAAATTCACATCCATCATTTAAATTAACTTTATAATTATAAACTACATTTTTATAAAGTAAAACTTTTATAAATTATAAGCTTACAGAAGAAAAATTCTAAAAAAACCGGTTTTACATTATCTTTAATGTAGGTATGTAGTATTTTTTGGCAATAATGTGTATTGAAGTAGCTATCAAAAAGAGAAGAATGGTTATTGGTCATTGGTCAAGTATGAGTTTATTCCCACGCGACTAGAATTTGCCGTAAATTGTAAAACATTTGGATTCGTTACTAACCCAAATATTTTTTACGGTAAAAATTGTTAATAAAATAGACACATTATGATCCAAAGTCAAAGATAATAGTTTACGTGACTGACCAAATATCAATATTAAACGAGTTTAAATTCGCAATTCGTAGGACTATGACTTATAATATAAATAAAATGGCAAAATTTCCTTATTAAAATAAAACTTTAGTATTGTCAGATCATCCGTTGTAATAAAGTATAATAAACTGGTTTGAAGATTCAAAATCAAATTCTTAGTCGGCCGGTGTGGCGTGGAGGTAACGCTCTTGCCTTTGAGTCACAAGGTCCCGGGTTCGATTCCCGTCCCGGGTTCGATTCCCGGCCAGGGCAAAGTGAAGAATGACCTCTTTCAAATTGTCCTGGGTCTGGGTGTTACATGTATATGTGTGTATCGTCGCGTTAGTACCCATAATACAAGATTCATCTTAGTTTGGGACTAGCTCGATCTGTGTGAGTTGTCTATGTATGTTATGTTATGTTATGATGTGTCCAGTAATCGTTTTATAAATATTTTAGTACGTTGTTTGCCTATAGGTTTTTGTACAGCTCAAATTTTCTCATTTATCATGCAAATAGTAAGAAAGATTATGTCTTCTTAGTAAGTTATACCTAGTCTATTGAACGTGTTTAAATAATAATAAAATTGTGAGCAAAGATATAAGGCATGCACACTTTTTGTTTTATACTCTTCTTTACCTTAGTAATTTGAAAAATATGTTTCGAATTTAAAAAAAATTAAATCAGTTTGGATAAACATTTTATCTTAACTTTTATATATTATTTTAATAAGAAAAAATGGAGAAATATAAGTTTTTACCATAAACTTGCCATCTGTATATTGATTGTATTAAATTGCGTGGTTAGATGGAAGAAATCACTCGATAGTGATAATCTTGCCACTGCAAATCGTCCTAGTATTTTAAATTTTGTATTGTTTAAATTGGTATTTTAAATTTTGTATTGTTTTGTTGACACTGTTGTAAAATTATGATGTGCACAAAGAATTAATATATATGAATATACATCTAAATAAAATAGCTCGTAATTATTTGAATGTGCAGTAAATAATTAATAAATAAAAAAAAACTGGAGTCATAGCTAGGTATATAGAAATGTAATAATTTAGTCCAACATAACAATTATATTGTAATTGCGCAGGACAGTCAAAATGTTCATACTCGAAGCCTAAACTTACACGGCTTTACAGTAAAAAGGGTCATAATTTTAGATGTCTATTTCTTGCAAAATTTGGTACGTAGGTACCTACTTACTTTAACTTTGCCAAATATAACCTATCAAGATTTACAATTTTTATATAACTTCAATCTTTATGTCATTATTTAGTTTGATGACTTGTGTTGCTTTCTCACACACAATGTGTCGTGGTTAGATGGAAGAAATCACTTTATAGTGATAATCTCGCCACTGCGCACCGTCCTAGGTTTTAAAATTTTATATTGTTTTTTTAACACTGTTATATAATAATGATGTGCAAGAAGAATAAATAAATAAATAATACAGTGTTTTTTTAATGATAGTATCTTGAACAAAGCCGGGCTTACATTCGGTAAGTATCCGCGATAAAAATACTGCAATGACATGTGGAAACTGACTAATGTCAATATTCTAAATATTTAGAAAGTATATCTAATAATAATATGATGATCATCATCTTAATAAATGATGTCCACCATTCAAAGTAAATGCCATCATAAAGACTAGATAGATAGGTACATAGTTTGTCTAGCGATAGACGGCCCCCTAAGGTAAGCCTAGACATCCAGTTACATAGTATAATCTCAGCTTAAGAATGTTTTGATTACATAAGTCTCTTAATTATTGTTATATCCATATCGAATAATAATAAAAAGAGAACAATATATATAAGTGGTCATCAGCTTGACAATAGTATTCCGGACTTTCAATCGAGATATCCCAGGTTCGAATCCTCCCGCTGTTGACCTACTCTAGCTTGACGACACAAGCATATTCCTGACGACCTTTTATTTTGATTCATTTGAAACTCTGGTTAGTCTTTTTTTAGTTTTATTTTAGTTAGTAAGTTTTCGGGAGCTCGTTAAAGGCAGGACAAACAACATCTACAATATTCATTGATGAGGCATGCCACCCACATTGATTTTTTTATTTTTTGTGGACACGGAGAGGATAATCTGCATTTTTATTATATGCAGTTAGTTAGTCTGCAGACTACCCTAATTGTGGGATATGCTGTAATGATATAGTAGTACAGTAGTGGGAAATATATTTTCTGACGGGGGCTCGAAGGAACATAAATCATTATGCTCAAAATGTACCTAATGTCGGATCTGCAAATTTAACATTTTAAAAGAGGCCCAAATAAAGAGAAAGAAACGTATTATTTTATTATTCGTTATAACAAAAGTTACAAAACTTTTCTTTTTTTTTACATAAAAATGTAAAGATTAAAATAATGTTATTATGAAACAAGTGATACACCACAGAACTAAATATGTAAAAAAAAATATTTTAGTAAAATCTGAAGATCCGACATTACATTTTGGGTGTGACGAAATATGTTTTTTAATATATTCATCGTAATGTAATTATAATAAAAATCTTCTAGCCCCATACGAAAGAATCAATAAACAAAAAATACAGAAAACAATCGATATCGCATTTTTTGAGATAAACAAAATATTATGATAATTATTATGTCTGATCAGTGATCATAGGATTAACATGATTTCTGTAGATCTCGCAGATAAAAATGCGTTGTTAACATTAAATTATTCTATATAATCGCTGAGAACACTAGAATTAAGACATTAAATACGATTGTTAATTTTTATTGTCCAAAAAAATAAAATATTTAAATAATTCTGCAATATACTTAAAGATTACGTATTGTAACAAGTGAATAAAATTATAATCAGAAATTCTTATAAATATCTAACTTATGTAGATACTTTTTACTTTTGACAAGTTTTAACTTTTGTTAATTATCTGATATATAAAATTCTCGTGTCACGGAGTTTGTTATCATACTCCTCCGAAACGGCTTGACCGATTTTGATGAAATTTTGTGTGCTTATTGGGTAGGTTTGAGAATCGGCCAACATCTATTTTCCATACCCCTATAGTTAAGGGTGGTCGACCCCGATTTTTTTTTTGGTCAAAATTTTATTAGCAAATTTTGGTGAGGCATTAAATAATAGATACAGCCCTAAATTTTCACCCTTCTACCATCAATCCATATTTTTTAATAGCAATATTAGTAATCTAGAAATAATCTATATGGCAAAAAAAGAAACAACGTTTGCCGGGTCAGCTAGTATTTTATATAATGTAGTTGGTTATGAAGTAAAAACTACAAATAACATGATAATCAATATGTACAAAATACGAAGTTTTCTTCGTAGTTGTAGGGGTTGCTATGATAGTATAATAGTTATATACAGTTGAATAGTTACTATAGAAGCATGGTTTCGTTTTGAAAATTTTATTCAACATAAGATATAATGAAGTTAAATTTGTGATTGTTGAAGTGGTACGTAAACCAATGCTGGATTTTAAATATTTTGAGGGTGTTTGAGGGATCCAAATATTTATGTAATGTCATTACTTATGAGAAATTTTCAAATAAATCTGTTGTATTTTTTACTTAGTAGTTTATTTTGCTGGTCTACTTTTTGTATAATAATGTCAACACTATTTTTGATGACTGTATCCCTGTCAAATGTGTAAATAATTAATCAACATGTCTCGTAGAGTTCCCGCAAAGAAAAAGTTAATTACTATTTTCTATAAGTTTTTGATTGTCATGTAGTAGAAAGGTATTCATAAACTATTATTTTAAGAAAATTTACAACAACTTCGATTATGTATGCCCTCTATACTGAAAGTCTTATTTTTTATTGGTAAGGAGAGAATAACTTCCATGTTTAGATAAGTATTTCATGTACATAATCTGCTGGTTTCCCTACTCGAGGGAGATGCCGTGATGGTATGAATAAATTTAAAGATTAATATTTTTTAAATTACTTTATCAAATTGGTGTACATGATTTGAAAATATGTAATGAAAACTTTAATATCGAACCAAGTAAACAAAAAAACTTTCCAAAATTAAATCGTGTTAACACGGACTTCATTTTATTATTAAGTTACTATTAATGACAAATCACTATGTTCAACGTTCAAAGCTTCAAGCATAAAATTGTATAATCAGATCACTATGTAGGTACCTACCTACTCTCACTCCCAAAATAATCACTGACGCATCTGGTGACCGAACATTGTAATAATTAGAAGGGAAAACCTGATTTTAGCTTCAATAAAAGGGTTGTTAACCAGCTCTGCATTACATATTATTATCTATAGTAGTTATTGGAATAATACAATTGTAACAGTCAGCTCTATAATTACAAATAAAATGTCCTTACTCACTGTGGATATGTACGTTCGTTCGTTCGTGCTGCATTTCGTTGCCAGTAACTTTATGTTCCAACAAGAATCCAACTTCCAGTAGATTTTGTACTAAGTAATTATTAATACATCTGATTTTGCAAACGGTCACTGTTCTCAAATTAAAATCACACGGTATTTTCACAGATGATATCGCAGAGTATTTTTGCCTTGGTTAAGTTCTTTTGTGATTTATCCGCTGAGTTCTGGCAAAGCATATATTATTATTATGAGACAACGTTAAAGTGTCGTTTACGTGCCATAGCACCTCAAGGACACTGTAAAATTCATCAATAATTCTAGGACATTACATTCACGTCATATTATAAATGTAGATAAATACATAGATTAAATGAGAATCTCGAATACATTAACCATGTCAGAAATTCCATATTATTTTATTTATTTATTTATTTTATTCTTCTTGCACATCATCATTCATATAACAAATAAAATAGGGCAATATACACAGGAAAAAATGTGATGATGTGCAGTGGCGAGATTATCACTATATAGTGATTTCTTCCATCTTCCATTATATTGAGTTACATTAAATATTTTGGATACAATTTGTATCCACATCAAGAATGTAAAACAGAATATAATATTTCATAGTAATTAGTAAAATAAAAAGTTTTTAGGTCCCTTCTGAATGTCTTAAGATCTGAAGCTTGCCTAACTTCAAGAGGTAATCCATATTATGACTTTCACTTTGTTTTTTAAGGATTTGAGCATCTTGCAAACATTCAGTATAAGACATTCAATATTTTCAAAAATTCACTGATGAGGCATACCACCCATACTTTATATTGCACGAAAAAGAAAATTTGTAAGTCCATTTCACGCAGTTTATCTACTGGCTACTACTCCACTTTTAGGAAATACCCTTTTGGTATAAATGAATTCATGAATGAAGAATATTGTTAACTTTGCAAATGTTTTATAACTAACACTGTGGAATTCCATATTTATCATTAACCTATGCAAAATAAAAGAAACATACTTGTATTGTTACTGATGATGGAACAAGTAGTTCCGAAAACGTTATAACTAAATACAGCTATTTGAGTGAAAATACATTTTTTTTTTATTTTGCATAAATTAATAATAAATATTATTAAGTCCATATTAATAGTATTTTCTTGAAGGAAAACATACACATTATACCTATGGCAGAATATGAAGGCTTGTTTGCAGAAATGCTTCATTTTTTTTGTTGTTGTTTTATAAAAGCATGCAAGTTGAGTATTAAATGTGTTAATTTTCTTTCAAAATTATTAACATAAATATAAAACAAAACATTTAAATTTACTTAACAACCTCAAAAGCACAAAGTCCAAATCAATTATCATAAAATATAATATCGTATTAGAAGATACAATCAGAAACACGATATTCATGGGAAGTGATGGTGTTGTAAGAAAAAAAAACGTGATTACAAATCACAAATCAGCGAAATGACAGTGAATTAATTTATCGTTTTATAAAATAAAAACAAAATATCTTGTGTCTTTTCGTCTGTTTATTGTTCTTTTGCACATCGTAAATTATAAAATACCAAAATTGTTAATTAAAAATAAAACCTACACAAAAACAATTGATGTAGGTTTTTTTTTTTTTACTTTTGCTTTAAAACTTACTTTTTATATTTTAATACTGAGTCTAAATTAATGCCTTAATATTACGTGACATCTTCCTAAAATATTGTACTTGGCACAAATCGTTCCACAAGGGACGGGTTGCCGTAATCTTATAAATAATAAAATAATACTGAGTCTAAACAAAAATAATAATAAGAATATTTTATAACAGAATTTGTTTTATTGTATCTATATGTAGGTATTTTGTTTTAAAGTATATTTGTTATGATTGTATAAATATGAAATATTGGTGTCGTAAAACTGAGATAGGTAGGTATTAATAAAAATAAATAAATCGCACCTCTGCGATAAACTCGCCCTCTGTATGTTGATTTTATGATTGTAGGTATTTGTTATAAATGCATTTTTTATGTAAATTTGCCTGTTATCAATTTACAGTAAAGAATAAATAAATGAATTACTTTCTAAAATGATTTTCAAATAAAACAACAAAATTTGAATGTGAATATTCACATATTTGAAGATTTGCTAAATATTATTGGATTTAATAGATAAAGTGAAAATGTATGACTTAACATGCGTAAAACCTGTCTGAGAACAGAAGAAGAAAGGGCAGAATTGTCCATAGAGGGATCACGACCCCCAGAATTGGTAAAACGATTGAAGACAGAGAGAGAGAGAGAGAGAGAGATAGAGAGAAATTCTTTCCACAGACCATTCTTATTATAGATCAAATAATCAAGTGTTACACCAAGTAATTCTATACATCAAGGTTGTGAATCAAAAATATACTAAAAAAGTTTGTAAGATCATATTACCATAAGGAAAATTCGAGTTTTCCCTAGTTATGAGCAGTACTTTTGTTTCAATTGTTACTGCTCTTATTTAACGTCGGTAAAAGCATTTCTAAATTCTCATAATGACAATCAAAGTAACACGTATCAACATTTGCCGAATATCATTTGGCACAATGTGTCCAAAAGGGTTGAAAACTAAATTAGAGAATATTCATGGTTCAGTGATTTGTGAAGGGTGGTGTGAAAAATAACGGCATGTATTGTAGATAATCGTGTTGGAATAAAATAATTGAATTCACTTTAAAGTTAATTATGTTCTTTTGCTGGATATGACAAGGGTGAGCTCTTACCCTTATCAAGGTATCTGGATGTTATCAAAGTCATGATCAAATGCCATGTCGCCGTCTGTGAGGTTTAGGTTGATTTGATTTTGTGTTGCCTACAATAAATTTGACATTGAATTTGAAACTATTATAAAAGGTAATCAGCAAATGGCATCAAAAGAAAAAATATATGTCATTTTGTTATAGGTATTTAAACTTCGCATATAGGTATGCAAATTGTTTTCTTTTTACTTTTACCTCCCTTTTATCAAGCCTCAAGCTTCTTATTTCAGACATTTATTGATATGGTATTTTTTATCATTCAATCGTTCAACATGTCCAAACGATCTCGACTTATTGTTACATTCACGCAATTTGATAGTCGTTAGTTTCTCTATTGGACAAACATTATTCTTCCAGTTAACCAAGCGTATTGTTGTAATTTTGTTCAGATAGATTGTGGTGCTATCGTAAAAAAAATTCCGCTCATAATATTTTTAGATCAGGTTTTCATAAAATACTAGCTGACCCGGCAAACGTTGTTTTGCCATATAGCATATAGGTAGGTACATTATTTTTAGATTACTAATATCGCTATTAAAAAAAGGGGTTGATGGTAGAAGGGTGAAAATTTAGAGCTGTATATATTTTTTAATACCTCACCTTAAAAAAATAAAAATAGAAATTTTGTCAAAAAAAAAATCGGAGTGGACCACCCTTAACTTTTAGGCGTATGAAAAATAGATGTTGGCCGACCCTCAGACCTACCCGATAAGCAAACAAAATTTCATCAAAATCGGTCCAGCCGTTTCGGAGAAGTATGATAACAAACACCATGACACGAGAATTTTATACATGAGATTTCTTGTATGTTACCCATTTTTATTATTTTTATAACATTTACAGGACAACATGTGTAAATATCTACTAAATTCAGTAAGTCCACGGCTACCCCACTTTTGAGAGATTACCTATATATCAGAGTAATTATATAGCAGATGGACGGACACACATGCACAACATATGTATGTGTAACCATGTAATAAATAATTCCAAATCACAGATTTTCCATCGCAACCCGCAGAGCCACTGTCTGATGGCATGAGCAGTTGAAGGGATGAGGTGATACAGATCCCAAAGTCCCCAGGGACCAGGTTGATGGATGAGACTCACCCCCCAAAGTCGTGATACAAAGACATGTCGCCTATAATAGGGAATGCCATATCAAAATAATAATGCCGTCATCGATTTTACAAGTAAATTCACAACATCACAACTGATTTTCTATATTATTTATGTTCTATTTATGTTATCAGCTTTATTATTTTACAAACTTGATTGAAATAATTGTCAATGATTCAGATGTCTCTAAAACCACTTCAAAATCTTCTAAAGCATCGCGAGCGGAAATATAAAACTGTTCTGAAATATAGAATCGTAAGAATGTTCTGAAATATAGAATGTTCTGAAATATAGAATCGTAAGAAATATATAAGATATTAATTTTAAAAATTAAAGTAATATAATTAAAACTATTTACATGATAATCACTCCACTTGGGATATATATTTTTTTTATTTAGATTTAGTAACTTTCCCAACGAAACTTGCGTTGACCCCTAACTTCTCCTTGGAACATAGTCGGTTATCTTATCCTAGGCGCCTAAGGGGCATATATTGGTAAAACTTACAAAATATAAGACTTTTAATAAGTTTTCGCTTATAATTTAATATTATATTGATTGCATGTTGTATAAATATTCAAATTATCCAATTTAGTGTTATGTTTTAATTGACTTTTTGTTTGTAATAACAGCATAAAAATACATTCTAGATTCTAAATAAATTATGAATACCTTGAATATACTCTGGATTCTAATTATATTATGGACAATATTTATGATTTTTGGTAAGTTTTTTATATCTTCTTCTGTAGGTGCCCTGTCAGGTCCCCCGACGTTGACGATCACTCTGGCATAGGCTTCTCGGTCCCACACTGTCTGGAACAACTACTCTACATCTCTCATTGCAGTCCAATCTCGTATATTGCGCAGTTTTCATATAAAGTTTTAAAATATATCTTAATGCTACATAGTTTTTTGGATAAAAGATTTGGTTTAAAGATTCATGCAATGTTTTATTTCAATTTGTATAAATTCATAGGCACTCGGGCACAGATGTGCACCTTGGAATTTCAAAATGAGGACAAAAATAACGAAAATAAGTACATACTTACATATGTATTTATTAATATTATACATAAACAAAATAAAAATAAAATAAAATTTGTTTTACAATAAAATACGGCACAATTTTCGGGTGTATTGCCTTCAGGAAAATTCTGAGAACCAACCAGTAACGTATTACTACATTATACACGAATGTACAAAGTTGATACCTACGAGGCACATTATCTAACATTATTATTTGAAGCAGATGTGACAAAGTAAATTGGAATGATCATTGCATACGTTTTTAAAGCAATTTGAGCAATGTTGAAAAATATACCTTCTAGTTTTACACAGCTGACATTGGCTTCTTTGTTTCTTTTTTGGTGGTTGCGAGGATGAAGAACCCTCATTTTTGGTTCTAATTAAAGCAATATTTCTTTTCACAGTCTGTTTCGTAGTTGTTTCATAGCGTCGCTGAATGTGGTTTTTCATCAATTCTTCAGCTACCACTTCTAAATATGTGTTCCTTCTATCATATTTCCCTGAATTCCAGTTTTTATAAATGTTGGTATAAATGATATAACCAGCTAATGCTCCCACATCTATGAGGTTCATAAAAAATGACATAGGCCATCTATTACATTTTCTTTTGCATGTATAAGACCGCAACATTTGATCCATAAGATCAGTTCCTCCTTTTGACTTGTTATAATCAATGATTATTTCTGGCTTTCTTTTTTTTTCTGACAAAGTACCATCATGGTGCATAGACGAAAGTAATACAACTGCTTTTCCTTTTTTTGGTACGTAAGACACCAAGGTGAGTTTTTTTGTGAATCCAAATACCGATGATAACTCTTCTCGGGACCGATTAGCTAAGAAAGTATTTGGAATATACTGTTTGTTTTTTCGTAATGTTCCAATCAAAGTGAGTCCAGAACTTTTCAAGTTCAATGCCAATTGTTTTGTTGTGAAAAAATTATCACATGTTATATTCCTATTTGTATGATAATATGGTTCACACAATTTTTCAACAATTTTTTCTCCGAGATTCGTTGCTCGTTCATTGCCCTCTTTACCCAAATATGGAATTCCACCAAGAGGGTAACCATTTTTGGAATCATTAAGCCAAAATATCTTCATACCATATTTTTCTGGTTTTGATGGCATATACTGTTTGAATGGACATTTTCCATCATAACCAACCAACTGTTCGTCTACAGTTATGTTAAAACCTGGCATATAAGATTTTTCAAGATTTTTGTTTATCATCTCCCATATATCTCTAATGCATGCCAATTTATCGGTTGCTCGTCTCTGTGATCGAGAGCTTTTGTCATCGAATCTCATAAAACGTAGGATCATCAGGAATCTTTTTTTTGACATAGTGGCACGAAAGATTGGAGGTCCGTACCTCAAACTCCACAAACGATGAACACTGACATCTTGAGATTTCAAATGCCCAGCAGTAAGCAATATTCCAATAAAGGCATTCATTTCAATATTGTCTACAGACTTCCAAGGTGCGGTAAATTTCTTCTCTGTGTATACTCTTTCAGCTTCCATATTAGTAAACTTAGTTATAATAGATATCACTTCTTCTGAAAATATTAGTTGAAATGATTGCACTGGAATTTCAATTGTCAAACCTGGAGGTAATACTATTTTATTTACTGACCCTCGAATTATGTTGTGAGCCGGTGTCCTTCCAGAGAGTTGAGGAAAAAGATACCAAGTACTTCCGTCTTTAGTAACAGGATGAGATTCACTATTATTAGAAGTATTAGCACATTCATCATCGTTGGTTTCATCTTCGCTGACATTGTCACTATGATAAGAATTAACACTCACGTGGTCAGAATCTTCATCGGTTTCTCCATCAGAAATATTAAATTCTGTATCAGAACACTCCATTTCAACAAGCTCACAAATTTCATTATCGTTTAAGATTTTATTTGACATGATTAAATTGATAAAACACACGTGTGAACTACACAAGTATCAAGTAAATATTAATTGTAACCATGTGCCGATGTGGCGCCATGGGGAATGTGACTGACTTTTGTAATTGATATTTAATTACTTATGACTCTCATTATTTTTTACGATGTTTTATATGAAATCTGAATATAAGTATGTAACTGGAGGAGTACTAAAAAGAAGAATAAAATATACTTACAATAAAGTGTCGAAATTGAGTTTTTAATTACGCAATGTGCCTATAAGGCGTCAAGGATAAATTAACGGTTAAATTTATTTATTCTAATTTATATCGAAATGGACTTTTTCACAATAAGTATAATAATTAGACATAAACCTTATATAAAAACTGATAATCAATTTAAAACTAAAAGATAAACTTTTTATACAAAAAAAATTAGGGTGCCACGATGAATCGTTTATTTTCAATGACAACCGTTTGCAATCCCTATTTTCAATACTGAGTACCATCTACTCCATGGATCCCAGAGGAAAAAGGGATACATATATTGTAAATATGATCAAATCTAATCGATCATTGTTTTGTTTGTACTTCCTTAATGAATGATAATATTGTCTACTTTCAAATGAATTTCCCAAATTCAGTGTTTTGCTTACTAAAATCAATATTGAGATTTTCACAGATAATTTCATTTCATTCGATGTTACTAACCTTGAAAATTTTGTTTTATTGCCATACTTCATTACATATTTAATTTAAATTGTATATTAATTGTACTTCAAAAAATAAGGATATTTCACATCTTTATTTCAGCGATGAGGTTTGCCACCCCTCCTGAATGTCTTATTTTTTTGTTTGCACGTAGAGGACTGACAACTTGTATATTTGTTGTATACGTGGTACTTGTATACGTGGTTAGATGGAAGAAATCACTATATAGTGATAATCTCGCCACTGCACATCATCACATTTTTTCTTATTTACACTGCTTTGTTTATTTTGTTATGTTATGAATGATGATGTACAAGAAGAATAAAATAAATAAATAAATATTTATTGAATGCAGCAGTGGGCCTAGTCAAAACACATTTTAGCGTTACGTTTTCGTTCAAACGTAGACGACGAAAATTGACGCGTTCTCGCAACATCGTCCACGTTTGAACGAAAACGTAACCTAACCTAACCTAACCTAACCTAAAATGTGCTTCTTTTACTCGATTTTATACTTCAATAATTTATAATTTATTCAATTATCCTTCGAAATTCACATTATATAAGTTCTATTGTATTGAATTTCAAAAAATAGGCCTAATAGGTAAAACAAAGAGCAATAATTTCACACAATTAAAAAACATGGACAATTATTTCGAATGTTACTTGTTGACAGCAGAACCACAAACATCAATAAATTTCTGCATGAAAACGTTTTCAATATTTTTTCAAACCAAAACGTTCATTTCAATGACAATAAAAAATATTTTTTTCATACACGCTTCAGCGATACATAGGTACACTAAAAAATAATTTTTGTGTAAAATTGAATGAAAAAAAAACTTTGTGAATCATGAGCGTACCCAGAGGGATTTCGATACTCCGTCAAAATTAGTATTTTATACATAAGGGAAAAGTATGGGAATTTGGTATTGAAGTGCGAAGTTGGCACTGAAGGTGGTACTATTTTATTAAAAACAATTTGGAAATTGTGAAACATTTCAAGTTCAAATTGAAAACTTGAGGATGGGGGTAGGGCTGGAAATGTTGCGTGTATACCAAATCACTAAATCGTGACTATCAACACTAAAAAGAAAAAGTCCAAATATTTGATGACTGTAACAATAAACAAAAAATCTTAGCTGCTGCCCTCCCTTAGAGAAAATCTTTGATACGCCAATGTTGTGAATACCTACATATCATAATGTTATGCGTGAGTATGAAATGCTGTGTGGAATAATTGATGAAAAAAATACCCGCAAAAGTAGGTAAAAAAATTCAATGATACGCCTGTGGTTGCTGACTATTATTGTTATTGATCATAACGATTTTTTTGCAATCAAGTCCCGAAATGTATTAAACTCTCTTATTTTTTAATTGTATTTTTTAATTGTCGAGATTTCCTACCCATTCTTCTTGGGTAATTACTACCTCTCCTATATTAAACCAATTTTTTGTGAAACGGAGAGAAAATTTTGTATTACATATTACTTCTTCTTTTACATAATTACATAAAATAATAAACATTTAAATCTATATTTCCATTGCCTCCCAGAAAGCTACGACCTCTCTTGCAGCTACCCCCAGGTGAGTTTGCTCCACGAGTTCCTCCCAGTGACACTGTCTGGGAGCCATTGGACATGTCAGGAGGTGCCCAGTGTTTTGTTCCTCTCCACAGTCACACAACGTGATGTATCTATATCTATACTAGTATAGATCAGCACCTGATGATGCGAACTCGGAGTCCGCGAAACCGGTCGTGCGTTAGTCTTCTCAACTTCTTCTTTAAGTGCATTGTCGGGTCCCCCAACGTTGGTGATCACCTCGGCGAACTTGTCCCTGTCCTACGCTGCTCGGAACAGCTCTTCCACACTTCGTATGTCGTTACTCAACAGTAACACAAAAAAAAAAAAATGATAATTTAGATTCAGAATGCTTACTCACATACATAATAATTCAATTCAGTAATGAGAGATGTCACTCATTCTGACGATTTGTATGTTTAGCACACACATTAGCACGTTATTAGTTAACCCACTTGTTAGAAATGCCGTTATGATATATACGAACAAATGAATGAAAAAATAATATTTATATTATACTCACTATGAAATATTCGCCCTATTAATTTTAGAATTGCCATCGGGGCACTCTCCATACATTATATCGATTGTTTAAAGCACAAAAGACACATGTCCACTTTTTAGGTAAAATAAGTTAATATATGTACAAGATCGGTTGCAACGTCGTCTATGTCCTGATTAGGTACATAATTACCAATAATGCTTGCATCATTAACGAAATATTTAACAAAAACCAGATGCCAAACATTCTTTAATTATCATTTTTTTGTGCACAGATGTAACATGTCACATAAAATATTTAAGAATGTATTCAAATCGACATAATTGATTCTTAAAAAGCACATTTCCACCAAGGACATCTTCTGAATTAATTTAAAATTAGTTAATTAATTTTGAATCTCAAACTTTCAAACCCTGTTTTCTCTAAACTGTCAAATGTGGACATGTGTCTTCTGTGCTTTAAACCATCGATATATAATACAGCGTTTATACGGTGGGCGTTCCTGTGCTGATTGCAAAAATATATGAGCTCTGTACGTGAACCAGAGATTACTGCGTCGATATCGAAATGATATTTAATTTCCTTGTATAAACATTTGATTTATATTTATTGAGAAATGATAACACAACATTATTATTATTATTAATAATAATATCATAACATTATGAACATCGGAAAGGTTGTGTTTGCATAGAATATTTTCCGAATAGAAACGACTTAATGTACTATTTTATATCATAATGTAAAATATAACAGATTGTTAAATATATGGTTGAATATAACGCTTGTTTCTATTTACCCAATTACGTCATTTTCCTTTTTGAATGTTTTTTTTTAGTATTCTTTAATGCACTTCCGTTACTTGATTATTCAAATCGCGATCGATTTCGGCGATAGTATTGTGTCGCTCGTGTCGTTCGTCAATGGTAAAGGTTTACCGAAATCGATCGCGATTTAAATAATCAAGTAACGGAAGTGCATTGTAGAGTACTAAAAACATTCAAAATATCTCGAGACTGTTACATAATCAATCCTTCTAAAATAAATGATAATGTTATTTTACATTTAGACCAATGTTAATAGTCTTGGATTAGGATTATTCTTGATTCAATTAAGACCTTACTTAAAAAACGATTTGCTCTAATTAAATGTTTAATGTAACACTTTTTATTTTCGTCAGGCGAGTGAGAATCGAACCAATTATTATTATAATTATAACGGAGAGTATTTATAGCGCCATCTTCGTGCCATAGCACCTCGAGGACGCTGTACATGATAATGTTCTATCTTCAACAATGTTGTCTGTGTCAAGAGTTCAAATTTAAATACAAAATCCTTATAACACATAATCTCTACCTAACAATGCTAACCAAAAGGTGTTTTTTTTAAAAAAAAGGTCAAGAAACATTGCATCCATTGTGTCACCGCAACCATAATAGGAAAGTTTTACCTACCATTAAAACTTATATTATGTGCCCAGCCTTATTTAAAACCATATTGAGATAGTGCCGTTGTAATTCCCGCCATGTGTCACATTTACGCCTCCATATTGGCACTCATTAACTCACACTTTGGTCAACCAAGCAGAAACACATAGAACTTTTGTCTATGGATTTTATTTGATTGTCTTTTTCTAAGCACAATTCATTAGTCTCAACAGGCAGAGATCGCCTTGGTTTTAAATAAGGCTGGGCACATAATATAAGTTTTAATGGTAGGTAAAACTTTCCTATTATGTGTTCCCAGGCCGTTATTTAAAACCATATTGAGACTTGTTTGTTATCGCCTGGTGACCAAGTGTATAACACACTAATGTGAATCTTGTATTTATGTTGGTAACGGTTGGAATAATGGTGCCATCGAAGATGATGTACTACTATTAAAGTTGGCCACTTGTCTGCAATAATGTTTGGCAAAAGTGTTTGCACTTTGCCAGTTTCCTCTTGCCAGGATCTGGTCCAGTCTATAGTTCTGCAGCCAGTTAAGGGATGCTACTGCCGAGCGTATACTTCCTGGAGGTGATGACACTCCAGAGTCCCTTAATACTGATTTTACCCACCCTGCTATTATAGCTCTCGTTGCTGGCCTTGGCTCTCCACAAGTGGAAATGAAAAGTGGATACTGTGTATTTGGATTTGTTCTTCTACTCGTTGACATCTCCAATACTTTTCTGATCCAGAAGATTGGGTCTATGTTATTGCTGTTGGCTTTTTTCAATCTCCAGCCCGATTGTTGATGTGTAGCCGTGTCCGTCTTAGAGCCAAATATTGGCCACAGAGTTACACTATCACCTTCAAAAATAAGCTTATCGTCCGTACAATGGAGCAGAGTTAGATCATGCACCCGCCGTCCTGAAGCCAATAAGAGCAGAGTACATGCTCTGCGACTTGCTTCAAATAGAGTAATCCTGTCCGGTATGTTTGTCTCTAACCAAGATATAACTATACGAGGATCCCATACAGGTGGCTTGCTACTCTTTGGCTTCGCTAGTTGAACTGATTTCATTATTCTTTTTACTAATGGGTGAGAACTGAGGCGGCCCTGCAAATGTGGATTGCAGAATGTTGATACGACTGACTTGTGTAGAGCAATTGTACTAGCTGCTAGTTTGATCTTCAAGTGTAAATCGGAGAGAAATCTTGCAAGCTGACTGCCACTGGGGTTACAAGGATCAATTTCCTGCTTAGTTGCCCACATATGCCATCGCTTCCAAGCAGCTTCGTATGATTTTAGGGTGGATTTGCGCCAGGCGTTTCGCAGTAGCTGCTTCTGCTGATGGGACCAGTTGGTAAGGCTGTTCTGCCACCCCCACATCTCCAAACTTCCAGGGTTAATGTGTCTATGTGCGGGGGAGGTTTGCCCGTCCCTGTGTCTATTAGCACCTTCTGAAGGTTCTGCACTTGAAGAGGAGTGTCCAGCGCTCGACTCTTCAGATCTGCTCTCCAGAATACCTTCTGCCACCTGGGAGCTACTATTAGAAAGATTCCCCGAGCTTCGTTCAGATGTCTTAGAACTCGTGGCATTAGACTCGGTGGTGGAAAAACCCAAGCCAGTTTGTAGTTCCACTGACGACTGAAAGCATTGTGGAAACATGCGTTTGTGTCGTTCTGATCCCAGGATACATATGCCTGTATTACGTTTGCAGTTGCTGAGGCGAATAAGTCTATTTCTGGTACTCCCCACTTTCTGAATATGGCGGAAGTTGCTTCCGGTAGGAGGTGCCACTCTGAAAGTGTCTGCTGGCGTGACAGATGATCGGCGATGCCGTTGAGTCGTCCTGGGAGATAATAAGCAGACAGACCTATGTGGTGCTGGTCTGCTATCTCCATGATCTGGCGAGTCAAAGTCAGAAGAGCTTTTGACCTGGTGCCTCCCTCGTTGCGCAGATAGGAAACCACTGTCTTGTTGTCTGACTGGATCAGAAGACCCGAGCCTGACAGCTCTAGCACGTGTGGAGACATGGCAGCCAACACGGCGAGCATCTCCTTTACGTTGCAGTGTAAGTTTTGCTGGTGGGAAGACCACTGACCGCTGAGTAGCTTGTCGTCGAGTATGGATCCCCATCCGACGTCTGATGCATCTGTTGTCAAGAGATGTTGAAAGCCCGAGATGTGGATCGGGCTGCTCTTTTCTGTATTCGCCATCCACCATTTCATTTCTTCCAGAGCCGCTAGAGGAATGACTACTCTGTGGGTCGGACGATGGTAAATCAGTTTGCGGCTGCACCGTTGAAGGGTTCTGCTGTTTAGTCTTCCTCGTGGGACTACGAAATTGGCGAAATTTAGAAATCCTAAAAGGCTTTGTGATTCCTTCAACGACCATGTTCTTCTCGCAATCAGCTTCTTTAGAAATTCCTGTAGCCTGTGACGTTTGTCTTCGGGTAGCAATTTTAGGTTTGCCTCTGTATCCCAGCTTATGCCCAAAAAGTCTACCCGACGACAAGGGGTGAGAATGGACTTTTGAAGCTGCAGTTTCCACCCTAGGGTCCGTAGGCAGTGGACTAATTCGTCTACGTGCCGGCTCAGGATTTCCGGACATTGGTTTACCAGAAAGAAATCGTCTAGATAAACTACGATCCGGAGTCCTTTGTCTCGTAACTGCTGTGCTATCCAATTGGTTATTGTCGCAAATATTTTTGGGGCCGAACTTAGACCGAATGGAAGACACGTCATCTGGTATATTTGTCCCTGGTATGCTAAACGCAGGAATCTGCGATGAGATGGACTTACCGGAATGTGGAAGTATGCTTGTGATAAGTCCACTTTTACCATCCAGTCGTTGGGCTGAAGGAAGTCTGGAATCTTCTGAACGTTTATCAGACTGAAGGTCCCTGGTTCTACGAATTGATTTAGTCCTTTTAAGTTTAGGACGGTTCTTGTAGTTCCGTCGACCTTTGGAACCAGAAACATCCTGGAGACAAACGATGGTGAGGGATTTGCCTTCTCTAATATTTGTGATTTTAACATTTCCAATATGTGACCTGTCATCAGCTTGGACTCTTTGGTGACCACAGCTCGGTCGAGGTCTGTGGGGAGGATTAAGGGGGGTTTTGAAGTAAAGGGTATCCTGTACCCCTGAAGGACCTTCAAAATTACCTGTGGAGGATTTAACATCCTCCACTGCTTCAGATGATGTTGAAGCTGTCCCCCTTGAAACGGTAGGTAGTCACCTATACCGTTTCTTGTCTCCATGCTGACGGCGTGCTCCATTCTTTCGGTGTCCCGATTTCTGGATTGTGGGACGTCTCGCTTCACGAAACCTCCGTGCCTCTGCTGTGTCCTGTTTAGTTGGGCGTCGGGTGATATCTCGTTGGACATATGCTTTCCCTGGTTTTACTCCCGATGGACCAGGCATTGGCTCCTGAGGTCTGTGTCTTTGGAGGCATTTATCGATGCCTCCCATCTTCTGAATCGTCCCTGATAGTGCCGCCGGCTCAAAAATATACTGTTCATTCGGAGGAATCCTCCGGAATGCAGCTTGGACATTCCTGTCCTCCAATGCTTTCAGGATGCCTTCTCTTCGTTGCTGGATCAGGCTTGCCCTTTTTCCACACACTATCTGTGTAAGGTCTTTTGAGACCTTCTGGTATTCGGACTTAGGGCCAAACAGAGATTGGATCCTGTTCTGCATCTGGGACGGGTCTGTATCTGCCAGCTCCTGCACCGCTGTCCTCAGATGTTCCCCCTGCATAACGATGGCATGTGAGAGGGCAGCACAGAATGTCTCCTGGGTTGTCAAGGAGTCACTCCCAACTAGGTGCCTCACTTCATCGTTCGCCTCCAATGCTGCGAAGAACGGCTTTGCATTATACGCCTTTTGGACTTCAGCGAAACGTACATTGCACCAGTCTTGGGAGTTCAGATGCTGCAACCTAATTCCTCTTGCCACTCTGGACTCCTTCGCTTGCGGAATCGAAGGTTCCGCGAGTGTCGTCTCGATGTCATCCAGGATTACCGGAGTAGGTTTCCCTTAATAATCATCGGAATTCGCGGATGTCCACGATTCGCCTTCTGACTCCCCATCGGAAAAATAACTTTCCCGGCTGGCGGGAGAGTTATCTCGCACGCGATATGTGTCTTTCCGCGTGTCGCGTTGAACTGAACCCGATTTTCGCCGCGATGGTCCCGACTTGCGTTTTGGTGGTCTCGACCCGTGTGTCCTCGTTTCCACCTCTAGTATTTGTTCCCGCGGTTGCGACTTCGATCGTGAGCGCGCACTTCGCGGAAGAGATAACTGCCGTGTCGTATCTCTTGCTACCATGCTTTCCATGAACTGGTTCATGGTTTCGCCGAGATCCGCGACTTGCTTCGCCAAAGCGTCGAAACGCGGGTCCTCGACCTCCATTTTCTTGCGCTTGGCCGACGAAGCGCTTGATGTTTGAGTTTCGGGAGCGTGAATGATTGCCGCGATCTCCGTCGGCGACAAATCTTTCTCCCCACTATTACCGCGTAACTTTTTCGCTGCATTTCTCGGCATTTTTGCTTTGTTTACTCAACAACACAATAAACACGCGAACAACAGAAAAAATGGCGTCGTGACAGTTCGAAAACTAACACACTAATGAATTGTGCTTAGAAAAAGACAATCAAATAAAATCCATAGACAAAAGTTCTATGTGTTTCTGCTTGGTTGACCAAAGTGTGAGTTAATGAGTGCCAATATGGAGGCGTAAATGTGACACATGGCGGGAATTACAACGGCACTATCTCAATATGGTTTTAAATAACGGCCTGGGAACACATAATAGATCTATTGCGACATCATCACTGTGTGTTACTTAGATAGATACAATATGTTGAAATAATCTCTTTTCCAGGATATTTCAGGATAACAAGGACTCCTATATTTTATAAGTTGATATTTTCAACCGATGGTTCTTGGTGGAAGTTCATGTTAAATTAATTATAAAAAACACTTATTTAGTACTTCTATTGTGACTCCTATTTATCTGTTTAGGTGACAATTTTTTTGTTCATTCTACTCTCCCAGTCCACAGTTAGTCAGTATTAGCAGATACTTATAATAGTTGGATTAAAAGTTTTTGTGAGTATGGAGTGCATACATTTTTGCCGAGGACACCACGGAAATAATTTTTCCCGTTCTCATGAAAACTTCGGCAAAAAATGGGCCTCTCACTCTCTTCTGTACGTTTAGGTGTGTTCTGTAAAAGAAGGTTTTCGTAAAACATTACGGGCATGTCAACTAAAGTCTATAATTCAGCGATGAGGTACGCTACCCATTCTGAATGTCTTAATTTTTGTTGACAACATGTCAGTCATTCTCTCCATGTCAATAAAGAAACAAACATGCAAGTTGTCTTATTGCCATAACAATATAATTATCCAGATGAGCCAGGATGCAAATATAACTACATGACGGATTTGTCGCAATTAAACATTACAGAAAACATAATATAGGATTACTCTAAGGTCAATTTTTTTACGATATTATACTATTTACTATTTGACCTATATATTTTTTCAGCTATACGTATATATATATATATATATATATATATATGTACTTAAAAAGGTTTAATCTTTTATTATCCAACTTTAAATTCAAAGTTTAAAAATGTATATTTATAGGATATTTTCTATAAAGTTTATATCTGTGACCCAAATTTCGTTAAATGTGTTTTCGAAGGAAATTGCTGTTTTAAATATTTTGGAAAACGTTACCGCTATAAAAGTCCAAATGGTCGGATATCGCACACTCCTAAATATTAATCGTGCTTATACTGAAATGTGCAAAATATTGTAAAGTAGGTACCTATGTATATCTTAGTAGGTAGTTCAAATCCTTTTCAAGTATTTAGCACAAAATATTTTTTAGTATTTCCGGTTCCGTTCATGATTATTTATTTATTTACTTTTATATACTGTTAGCCTTTATCTTTTCACTGCTGGATATAGGCCTTCTCAAAACCCCGTCACGCTGTTCGACCACAAAGATTTCACGATGAGATGTTATTTTTACCATCCTCATTTTCCGAGAGTGCAAAACTATCCATGTTACTCCTCTTCTGGAGTGATTACACTGTCTGAGAGTTGAGAAAAGGGTACCATTTGACTCAACTATTGGAGGACCTTTGGGCTCTTCGGCATTGGCCGATTATATTAGACATGCTGAGCTGAGTTGGTCAATCTATGTAATTTCTTTGAGATGGTTTTTTGTGCAGCCGAACCTGTTCTATCGAACCGCCTATCAGCCGTACAAAGGAAAAATCACATTTAGAAGCAACTTGAGTACAGTAGGCCTAGTCAAAATACATTTAAGCGTTACGTTTTCGTTCAAACAAGACGAGGTTGCGAAAACGCGTCAATTTTCGTAGCTAAAATACACAAGTAGCTACAGAAATTGACGCGTTCTCGCAACGTCGTCAACGTTTGAACGAAAATGAAACGAAAACGTAACGCTCAAATGTGTTTTGACTAGGCCTACTGCACTGTTTGCTGGCGCCCTTGAGATGGTCTAAGTAGATACTCTGAAATGACGTTCAAATCAAGTCATCCATTACCATTCTCGTCAGCACAGTTATTTCCAGTTAGTGCCAAAAAATAAACAATGAAGTTTTATTAGATGTTAAAGCGAATTTAATCAAATTAAGGTCTAGTTCAGAATAAGCGCCACATAAGGGGACATGGAAACATTGGGACCATGCATTGTAAGTAACATTGAAAATTGGTTCGCACATATTGTATGTCTGCATTTGATATAAATACTAACGATAATCTCACTGAGATTAACAAAACTCAGTTGGAGTCCAATTACCAATACTAACATTCGTACAGCTTACTAAATATTTTATTTAATAATAATATTAGGTATTATAATTATTTTAATTTGTTATAAGTATTTTTTTCTACCTACTTATATAGTAACAATTATACATAAAATATGTACTCATCATCAAGTCGTGGGTTGTAAGGAAGGTATATATTATATATGTATACACACATTTATACATAAGTAGATACTTGTTAGCATTTAATAATTAATCGTTTTAAATTAAAGATACTAAATCTGGTGAATTTTATTACGGCCATAAAATACCATGTAGGTAAGCACCATTGAAATGCTCAGGGGAAAATTGCATAAGTTTCTTTTGTATAATATTTTATTAATTGATATTAATATATGTTTGAAGTAATATATATAAAATTTAAGGTAACCTTACGCATTTAACTAATTGGTTTCATAAGAACCTTGTTTTGTAATAAAATAATATTAGAATACAAAGTTGCTTCGAAATCTTTGTCAATGAAAACCAAAGGCCATGGCTGTCATAAAACATTCTTAAAATATAAAAAAAAACATGTTTTTTTTCCAAATCCTATATATTAGAACATTCGTAAATACAACTCAGCCAGATGCAACGATTTTTCAGAATTACTGAGACTTTGGGACTTGCAAATTGCATTGCTACTATAAGCATATTTGAAATGTTACATGCCTCAATTGATTGATTCGATTCGATTCGATCTAAATGGAGAACACTCGTATCCAAGTTTGAACAAATGTTTTTTAGACATAAAAAAATAGTACATAGCTACTCATCACAAGATAATTATTTGATAACAGGCTTCTGCAGTTGACAAAATGAGAGCAAGATAGATGGACGTCGTGGAGTGGGAAGGAGGCAGATGTCGTGGCTAAGTAATATACGTCTAAGGATCGGAATAACCCAGGTGGGAGAGGTGGTCCGAACAACGCGAAACAGGGAAGCATGCTCCAGAGTGATCGCCAACGTCGGGGTGACCTGATACGGTACAAATAGTAGAAAAAAAAATTTAGTTTCATTCAGAAGTAACTAAAAGCATTCTGTCTCATTTTGATATACTTGAACGATATCTAGCCCGAAAATTTAATTATTAACAAAAGAGAATAATGGACTGAGGCCTTTTCTCCTCTAAGTTTTGAATTTATAATTCTCAGCTTAATATAATTTTAATCCGAGTAACTTATATGCATCTAAATAATTGATTGAGATAACACAATATATGTACCTAGTGTAAGTGGCTTTGGTTAATTAAAATTTAATTTATAAATGTACCTGGTAGGTATCAAACCTGCGAACAACTACACCGTGTCGTGATCATCTAATTAGGGATGAAAAGTTACATATACAGACATCGAAAAAATATGATACTCAATTTCTTGCAAATCGATGTAGGTGTAAAATTAACGTTAATGGAAATCATCATTTTTTAAATCTTCAAGGGTCTGTGTAAAAAAACAACTATTTAAGAATTTTAAAAATGTAGCAAAACAAAAACACTATTTATTTATCACATGATTGATTATATGCTCGAGAGCATTTTTGACACATCTTTGAGTGAAAATATTCCAATTTTCACTAGAAACAGCGTACAGACGTATACATTTTATCAATTTTTGGGTTAGTTGGAAGATATCGCGCTTCTGCGATAAACTCGCCCATTGCACAAAATCTATTTGTCTAGTTTAAATTGTTAATTTAATTTTGTTGATTTTTTTGTGCAATAAAGGTTTTTATTATAATTATTAATTTTTGTATTCTCGACAAAAATCGGAATTATTGTAGGGATATGAAAGGGTGTAATACCTACCTATGTATTTTAAATAATATTTATTAAATATATGCAATATATATATATATGCCAACAACTCGACAAAACGAGTATCGTGAGCGCTTCAGTTTCACGGCGGATCTGTCTGTGCTGCATCCACTCTGCTGTGCCATCTCAGATGACTAAATAGGCCAATCTGAGACAAGCACACTCTGTTGCATTTGGGACATGGATGTTCTCCCGCAGGTGGGCCTTGGTGTCTTCTTTCATATGGGATGTAGCTATATGTCAATTTTCTCCACTTGGTGCGATCAGTAGCGTCCTGTTCCCAGGTGTGCTGGATATTGCTGTCCTTCAAGATGGTATGAAGGACGTCTTTGTACCGCTTACGTTGGCCACCTTGGTTTCTTCTCCCATGTACGAGCTCCCCAAATAATATGTTTTTTGGGAGTCGGTTATTGTGCATTCGGACGACATGACCAGACCAACGCATGACACTTTGTGATACCAATATTCCAGCTCTACAACAGTTGGCTCTCCTAAGAACTTCGGCATTCGACACCTTGTGGAACCACCGTATTTTTAAAATCTGTCTTAGCTGGCGTTGTTGTAGTTTTTCCAATGACTTAATGTGTCTTCTGTACGGGACCCAGGTTTCGCAGCCATACAATAACGTTGGCATAATAACCGCTCTATATACAGATGTCTTGGTCTTCGTTGAAAGATGGCTATTATCAAAAACTCGTTGGCGTAATTTCCAGAACGAATGTGAGGCTGCTCGTATTCTATTTTGGATTTCATCATCTATATTACATGTATCGTTAATAATGCTGCCCAGATAGTTAAACCTGTTCACCCGTTCTATCGGCTGACCATTTGCAGAAAGGTTAGATTGTGCCTCACTGTGGGGAACTGAGAGAATCTTAGTTTTGGCTGTGTTTAGTTTCAGTCCCAAAGATGAGTATGTCCAGGTATAAACGTTCAAAATATCTTGCAGATCTTCAATTGAATGAGACACGAGAGCGCAATCGTCTGCATACTGTATATCAGTTATAAATTTTATGCTTGTTTTAGCTCGCAGACGACTTAGGTTGAAGAGTCCACCATCGTGCCTATATCTGAATTCGACACCCCTTGTGTGAAGTTTTCTGTCCGAAATTATTGAGAGAGCGATAATGAAAGTATTGAAGAGCACTGGAGCCATCACACAGCCTTGTCGGACTCCTGTATTGGTGAGGAATGGATCCGTGAGCTTTCCATTGTGTAGAATCTGTGCATAATTATCAGTATGAATGGCTTTACAAACTGCGATGAATTTAGGAGGTATTCCTAGTCTTTCCATTATCGTCCAGAGAGCGTTACGATTTATAGTGTCAAATGCCTTTGTTAGATCGATGAAGGCTACGTGCAATGACATATTTTGTTCGATTACTTTTTCTTGCAACTGTCTCAGAGTAAAGATAAGGTCAACTGTACCCCTTCCCGGTCTAAAACCACACTGCGAATCCGGCAACAATCCCTCCAGAACAGGAATCAATCGATTCACCATGATTTTGGAAAGTACCTTTCCTGCAACCGAGAGTAGTGATATGCCTCTGTAATTGTTACAGTCTGCGCTGTCGCCCTTGTTTTTGAAGAGATTTATGATGATAGCTTTCTGAAAGTCTTGGGGTACTGTGTGTGTGTTCCATATCTTGTTGAAACAAGCGGTCATGTGTGCAGCTATATCGGTTGACAGAGCCTTTATTATTTCAGCTGGAATTTCATCGCATCCAGGACTTTTGTTATTTTTAAGTTGTCCTATTGCTTTTGTAACTTCATCTATGGAGACAAGGTCATCGAGTTTAATGTTAACTGGGTATTGCGGAATCAAATCTATAGCCTCGGGATTCACCGCGGACTCACAATTAAGTACAGCCGAGTAGTGCCTTCTCCACCTATATATGCAATAAACGTTAGCTACTCCACATTTTATAACTATTCAATTCAGCGATGAGGCGTAGTGCTCTTCCGAAATTTTCTATATGACATGAAGAGAAAGGCCTGAAAATATGTTTTTTTCATGTAGTTAATCCATTGTTATATAATGTAAGGTCACTGTTAGTATTTTGCAACGCTATAGCGAATACTTTAAAACATCCTATGCACCCTTGAGGTGGATCTGTCCACAAAACGGCGCTATAAAAATCATCCGATTATTAATATTATTATTATTGTGGTTACCCCTCTTGTAATAGATGCCATGATAGAATAAATAAATGGTTGTTAAACTCCGATATTTGATATTTCATAAAAAAATATTTGTGTTTCATAAAAATAATTTTGTTATTGCAATCTCTAATCGCAACACGAAAGCTAACCAACAGTCACAGTTTGAAACAACAACAGTTAATATTAAGCTCCGTGCGAAAAGATTCTCACTTTGAAAAATTCCTTCAAAAACATCGAAATGATAATTGGATAAACTTAAGGTAGTGTGTTAAGTATGCGTGTAAAAGACGCTTCTATTTTAATTATTGAATCACATACCTAAACTAACGAGTATAAAAAATAATAAAATACGCATAAATTGATACAAAACGACATTATAATGTGAATACAGTATCTAGTGGGGCAACATATTCCATAATGATGTTTTCATGTTATTTAAGTATGTAATATTTTGGAAATAAATAAATAAAAAAAAAATATTACTAAGTGTCAAGTATGATAGTAGGTATGACACTTTCATATGTAGTTAAAACAGTATTTAATAATTCAAGATTGCTGTTGGTTAGATATTCAATTTTTTTACGAATACGTGTCTTTTACAAGCACTCAAATTTTAGGAAAAAAAATGTGAAATATAATCTATCTAAGAGTTCTCTATGGAGCCAATACGTTTTTCTAACGATAAAAGACTTGTTAAGATTTTTTTTATTAACTGTTTACTGTTCATTGTTTACAAGCAAATTTACACAAAAATATGTTTTAATCAAATACAATCATAAAATCAATATACCTACAGAGGGCGAGTTTATCGCAGAGGTGCGTTTTCTTCAAACTAACCCAAGATCGGGTTTACTATCCATGTTTACCATTAGAAAAGATTGATCATTGATTGAACCAAAATCTCTCAAATGGAATAATTTGATATATGTAAATTTAACATATTTATTTTTTTATTTATCGTGTCGAAACCCTGAAAAACTAATCAAAAATATCCTCCATAGTGAATGCTACAAGGCACAACGTACACTCCAACAAATGTGGCATGTCCTGTGCTGCACCACAGTCACACGCTCCAGATTCGTCCTGTAGGAAGTCCCTATTATTATGAAACAATCATTAAGCTTAAAAAGGACTGCATCATCTTATTTGGTAGATCCCTAAATAGGATTTGATCTATGGTGCATATAGACAATATTTTAATGATATTTTTCAAAGTACGATAATGCAGCTGTTGTTTTATGGTTAGAATACGCTTAAAACAGTTGATAGCCGGAAATAAATTAAACAAGACACATAAAGTTGAAAAACACTAATCTCTGTTAGTGAATGAGGCGTACCTACTTAGCTTGATACGATAGTTTAAATAGGAGTTATTCCGTGATTGTGAATACGGGTATTTATTATATAAAAGTTCACATTTGGGAGTCATATAAAATAATATTGTGAAAAGTTATTTGGTAAGGTAATAAGTAAGTAATTCATAATGTTATAAAGGAATTCAGTAAATACTCAATATTCTTAACACACTCTTATGTCGCCTACTGAATTATTTACCGTGTAATAATAATAATAATAATAAAAATATTTCCGCCTGAGAAACAAAACAGAGAATAAAGTTGAAAAAAATGAAGTACGTGACAAACAAAAGCGGTAAACAAAGGAGAATAAAAAACGGTAAACAAATGACAACTACCTGTTATAATATTACTCGTATTATTATTATAATAATAATCATATAAAAATAAAACTTCAGCATATCTATGCATAATGTTCAAGAGATTTCAAGTAGTATGATCCCACATAATATACTTGTATTTATCTATAAAAGTTTATGTAGCTCTGAGAAAATGTGTCTTACTATTTTGAGCTTCAGGTTTACATAATTAAATCTGTCCGAGAGAAACTACATATGTCAAGATTTGTATTTTTTCTGCATCAAAATTTACATAATTTATTGGATGTTTAGTATGATTATACATTGCTATTGGCAATTGCTGTAACTTTTTTTTGAAGTATCGTTTTGCTGTGACTTTTCTATAATGCGAGTCTAAGATAAGTAAATTTCATTTTCAAGATAAATCTAATAAATATCTTTCCACTTTTCATATGACAAAGCTTCAGATCATCATGAATATGAATTTGTTTATACGTCTCAAACATTGTGGAATAACGTTTTTGAAGAGGCTCGCGTACCCCACATATTTTTAAGATAAACATTAAGCTTAGGTATATCGAAAAAATAAATTATTTATTTTATAACCGTGTAACGTCAGGTATTTAAAATGAAGTCATTTGTTTATATACAACAAGGAGTGGAGAACTTGTCAAAGGATAAATAAAAAGAATTATTATTAAAAAGAAAAAAGCTACATAGGCTTTATTCTGAACAACACTTCATAGTTCATACTATGTCAAGTTGAGTTAAGATATAATAAAGTTGTGGTCTCCAACTCTCGAGCCGCGGAAAAACGTAAAGGTAAAACCTTTTCTATTGAAATATTCTATGACAAAATCAAGGAGATCATGAAATCGTAAAGGTGCGCAGTCCTTTTTTGTTCAAATAATCCTCAATAAAACCGAGGAGATCATGAAATATATTAAAATTCGTACCTACCTATATCTTTTCGAAATTAAGAATTTAAGGAAAATGATCAAATCATGGAATCTGAGGATTAATGAAAAGAAAAGGTCCTCGCTTTTAAATGTGGACTAAACAGCGGATTCAAGATGTGTGATGATTACAAACATGTGTAAACAAATTGCGTCTCTCCCTCAGCGGCCCATGATAAAAATATTAAACTTTGACCGATCCGAGGCGATAAAATGGTTGGAGACCACTGCATTAAAATACGGTTACGCGCCTAGTCGAAGTTATAGTCAACTGCGATTATGTATAGCGTTCTATTGAATCACAACAGCTTTCTGCAGTTTTACACACTATGAAATTTTATGAGAAAACGTTGTCGTGTCTTACAGTTGCTGCATAATGATGCGGCGAGGCGCCGAAACGCACCTTTACAACACAGGTAACAAAATCAGTACTAAAAGTCATATAACATTATAATATTGTTGGTACCTACTCTTGTTTAAGTGAGAACATTATATAAAACACTAGACAGTAGACAAGAACTTATTTTTTTTAAAAGGCAACACTGAGATAAGTACCGGTCATGTCATCATAAAACAATGTCAAGAGATACCTTGTTGTAGGTATTGTGTTTATTTTTTAAGAAAAAACAGAGACAATACACGATCCTTCCTCACTCAATAAAATAAAAACATGTGCAGAGCTCACTCTCCACTGCCCTTTTCTGGTCCATAAAATCAAGTCAATTTTATTTTTATTTTATCGCCCTTTAATATTCCTGTCGAGAGTACAGAGAGGACACGAGTCTCCTCTACTTAGAACAAACCCACTTCAGTTATCTAATACATTTGTTAAAGATTTGATGAAGATCAGGGCCACCCTGTTTCAGTTCAGTTCAATCTTCCAAGTATTTTAATACTATACAAGTATTGAGAATATTATTGTCTTTGAATACATAATACAAGTATATCTGCAAGTGCATTCTATTAACATGCTTGGATGCGAAATACCTTCGTGCAATATCTAGTTTCGTGTAGGTATCTACATCAGCAAGTAATAATGGATTTAGGAATTACCTATCACTATAGATATAATGTTATGCGCACAGTATAGAGTAGATGGCATTACCTACAGCTGATTTCAGTTCTCAGCTGATAGATAAACGACCATAAAAAAATGGATAGAATTTTATTTCTAAAGTGGCAAATTTTAAATTAACCTCTTTTCTCAGATATATTTGAGTTCGTCGGTAGCCTGGAGGTAGAGTCTCGGCCTCGTAAACAAGGGGTCCGTGGTTCGATACCAGGTGCCGGCAAACTCCCCTTTCACGACGCATGCTTTTAGTAGCTTACTGTGAAAGGTCTATGAGGCTGTATTTGGGTTTATAAAAAAAACCCAGATACATCTTTTAAAATTTAAAAAAAAATATATCAGGAGTCTAAGGACTCCTATTTATCCGTCTGGGCTAATGACAAGTGACGATTTCTGTTTTTTTCTTTTTAACTCTCTCCAATCCATCAGTACTGGCATCTCTAACACAACATTTCAGATGCATGGATTGAGTTCATACGTATTAACAGTTAATTCGATTTTGGGTGCTTTACCTAAAGATGAAAAAAATTGCGTATCGAGAAATTTCATCATTATTTTCTCAATTAATTTCGAGTTCGAATAATAATAATAAGTGCCAATGTCTATATTAAAATAACGAAACTTTAAACGCTAAAGGAATATGATTGAAATCAGGTGAAAAAACAGTAGTTATAAGTTACTACAATTCCAGGAACACTCTACCAAATCCCACCTGATCCCTGCGCTAACAAAAGAGAGTTTATCAAAACAGATAGGTAGGTTTATTTACATTATTAGGCATTAAAATATTACTACAAATATTATTACAATCACCACTACATAGTTTTGATAATACGTATTAATCTTACATTATGGACTTATTATCTTCTATTACCTACTATTAGTTACTATACTACTAATACAAAGGTACACGGAATATGTATAAGGCATATTGTGAACAGGTCAAGGAACCCCTCCCGGTACAAACCTACCTCCCAACCCTGTATTCAGTTAGGGCTTCCAAATCATATGGATGTTTTGGTGTTTCGAGCTTTGCAACTTTACAGTGTTAATGATCGAATGAGTTGTTGCTTTTTTCAAATCTGAATTTTTATTTGAATTTCAGAATTGAACCCAATCTTGAAAACAATTGTTACTGTTTTTTTTTTAAATTAAAATTATCATCAAAATTCTACAATTTATGTTAGTGCCTATTATAGATGAACGTCGCTTATGAAAAATATCAAAGATGCGTTTTAAAAAAAAATTGTAGACTTGTGAACATGCTGATTTATTAGTAATATCCGCAAACTTCACTGCTCAATTATTTATTTAATGTATTTACTTGTAATATGTACTGAATGACTGTATGTTTTGCTTGGATTATCAATAAAATAAAAAAATATGATTCAAATTTTTACTTTAAATAGTGTTTTTTGTCAGTTGAGTGGATATTTTCTATATCAATTTAAGGCAAATACCGTAATATATGTAATATTAATATAGATAGAGAGAACAGCATATTTTTTATATTGATTTTTTCTTTCAACACATTTTCTTAATTAATTGCTCAAAAGAAACCTAGCCCTGGAGTTGGATACTATCTGAGTGGAAGCCCTAATATCCACTCAACTACCTTGAGCTTTGTACATAGGTAGATAGTACCAACATCCTATGGGATCAGGTTTTCTTCATATTGTCATAATATGCATAGTTAAGCAGTACATTGTGTAACATGTAGATACCATTGAAATTACCTACCTACCTAATAAAACAGTTTAACTTACCTATTATAAGTACATAGGTATAATAAATTTCGTCTCTCTATAGCACGCTGTACGCACCTCAGTTTCCATTTACTCGTAAGTGTAAGCGGTGGAATTATAGATAGACAAATGCTATAGGCATTATTAGCTTGAGAGACAAAATAAAAAATCGAATCATCCGACAAAAAGAGAGAGTGAGTAGGTATACAAATAGTTATCTTATTCAGAACTAAGTCATAAAAGTATTTTTTTACTTATTCTCTATGTTCTGATTTATATGTAGGTATATCCCTTTTATTTTAATAATTGGGTTAGTTGGAAGACATCACTTTCTAGCAATAAACTCGCCCTCTGAACATTGAATTATATAACTGATATATTATAATAATTCGTACTGATTAAGAATATCCTCAACCACTCGCAAACGAGTGGATGACCTTATAAGAGTGGAATAGATTTTTAATATTGTTTTCAATGTACAGAGAAGATTTTTATAAAGATTTAAGATTAATTTACTGAACAGAAACTACAAAACAAAACAGGGTACAAAAATTGAGATAATATATGAATTTATGAAATCAAATCAATCCACGAAAAGAAGTATGTAGGGACAGATCTATATGGCGTTTCGTTCTCTCTGTCTACCCCACTTGGGATGCTGCGTGAGGGAATAGAAAAGAATATAAAATTAATCCACAAAACAATGTCAAAACATTAATTCAATCCAACTTAAATTCGCAAATATCCTCAGACACCACATGCGTAGCACTGGTATTAGAGAATACTTCATTTTCTTAAAATAAATCAATAAATAAAAACAGGCAAGCACGTAAGAATAACATCATATTAAAATTGAGAAACTAGTGAGAAAATTTAACTGCGAAATCTGGATATTGCCAACTACTAAAAAATACAAACGGCATTACATTTCGAAGAGTTATAAGTAATGGTACACCGCAATATAGGTGGATATTAATTATTTAAAAAATTATTGTTTCGTTGAAGCATCTACCGTTTCAAAAAGTAATTAACTCATAGTACTATCTAGGTACACGTAGAATAGCATATAGACTAAATCATAATAATGTTATTTTAATTTTTAATATCCTTATAACTGTGAGCTTGATTAAGTTATTAAGTTAATCAAAATAACAGGTAAGACTGACAGTGGAATAAGTTTAAAAAATAACATCTGCTTATACGTAACTTAACATAATAATTCAATGGTCGTGAAAAAGAAGGATACATGTCTAAAATATTATACAAAATTATTATTTTATAAATGTAGAAAGTGCATATAATATTTCTTTTATAAGCATAAATTAATTGAATTATCCAGCTAATTTACTTAGTGTTTGTATTTTATTAATTATATACCTATACGAATAATTTGAATGCGTATCTAAAGAATGTTCCACTAATTTGGAAATGAGTGAGGGAGGCCAATTTTTTGCTGGGTGTTCCACAGCTTAATTTGAAATTGATTTGAATTGAACCTAAACAGTGTTCTTAATTTCAAAATAACCTTTTATAAAAAATAGATTTTTTCGTGGTCGAAAGATTCATGAATGAAGGAATTAACTTATGAATATGAATTACTAATTAATTATGTTCTGTTTATGTTATTTAATATTTTCATCTTATTTTATTTTTTTATTTATTTATTCTTTTTGCACATCATCATTACATAACAGTGTAAACAAAATAATATAAAACTTTAAAAACTGGGACGCTGTGCAGTGGCGAGATTATCACTAATTTTGTTTAATTTTACTTATTTTATTATGAGCAAATATACGTGTGACTAATAATCCTTATATCTTATAAAAATGATTTTTGAATTTACATACTAACGAAGACCGGGCTATACTCGCCCATTTCAAGGAATTTGCGTTCCATTGACCTGACCATTACAAGATGAGGTATCTATTTCAAATAAAAACCCACTAAATGCCGTACAGCAAAGCTAGCCGTAGAGAAAAACAGCAAAAAAGAGTGTAAAAAAAAAGTGTGAATGAGATAAAAAATAGGTTTTTTGCGTGAGTTTGAAAGAGTGCGAAAATGTTCTTTACCGCCAAAATTGTGTGCCATAAGATATTGCCATATTAAAATTAATTATGAAAAGTACTATAAATATTTATGATTAATTTCTAAAAAATAAGCACAATCAGACTTTTTTTAAGTTCATGCAAATAAAAACATTGAAAATATTTTTAATTTCGTGCAAATAAACACATTTAAAATATTTTTTGCGTAAATAATCCAATTTAAAAATATTAAGCACGTGCTAATTGAAAAGCCAAAAACAAAATGTTATTCGTCTGGCAATTATTTGTGTCATTATAACATTCCAAAATGGCGATTAATGAACGATGTGTCAAAAAGTACGTTCAATATTTAATTTAACATCAGGTGAGAATTAATTTACGTTTTCTATCTAATTAATTTTTCTATCTAATCTATTAAACCTGCTTTACATTTTTATTACTAAAGAGTTAACAGTATATTTTTTTGCAGAAACACAAAACGGTGCATTGCGATCTGGATGCTCATTTTTCAATGATGAAATTAATTATTAAGAAATTAGAAATTAAATCGATAATAAATTAATGACAACGACATTATGGCTTTAGGAATGTCGTGGGAAGAAGTGACAATCATTGCAAAGAATCTGAACGGAAAAGACTGTATTCTCTTCTCTTCGTTCCCAGGAAAATCTTGAAGGTTGATCGAGTAGTTGTTTTATGAATTTTTGATGCAATAAATGAATTAACATAATAAAACTTTCTCTTTTCCTATGATGTTTTTTAAAATATGTAGTTGAATAGGAAATTAAGAAAAAATAGGTGAGTATCCATTATTTTTTTGCAATGATTACGTTCTGGTTATATTTTTTGATGTGACATGACATGATTTATATTTTTGCAAAGTATCTTAATTACAAAAAAGGAGAAGGTATGTATTGTTCTTCTATTTTAATGTTCCCTTTATGCTTTGTGTGGAAAGATGAAAATTTTGACTTATTTTGAAATGCTTTTAAGCCTCAGATTTCAAAAATATAGTAGACCTTTATTATTTCTTAGTATTTGTGGGAATCGGCACAAATATTTGAGCCCGTACATATCCCTAATTTAGGAAAGGCATGTTGAATAATAAACTCTATACATAATCACAGACGCCAGGCCAAAAATATTTCAAATATCTTATTTATTGACAAAGATATCAACATTTTAATGAGGTACTGAATGAAAATTTGACTTCCTGTGCCGAAATCGTAGACAAAACATTTTCATCATATTGAATTAATTTCAAAATGGAAATGATAAAAAATACAACAAAACTGAATCTTAAAGCTTGGAGATTATTTTGGTTTTAAAACATCATGCATGCACATCATGAAAACTCCTAATTTGTGTAAATTAGAATTGCATAATTTCGGCATATTTTCATTCAATTTCATAGACCACATATGACAGACTAAATATGACACATGAGAAAAAAAAACAAAGAAAAATAATTGTGAAAATGGAATTATGAAATTCATAGACAATATTGTAGGTATGCGTTTTCCAATAAATACATAGGTAGGTACTTTTCTCAATCAACGAGTAGTATTTATTTTGACCTAATATTTTCATGAGTCTTTAAAAAAAATCTGATGGAAGTATTTCAATTAAAAATATAATACTTCAGAATATTGAAGAATGTACATTCATTCATCAAGGTTTCTTTTGGGAATACAGGGAGGGAATGCCTATATAGGAAACATTAATTGTTTCGTTCCTTTTTAAGAACTGTTTTCCTTATAGGTACCTATTGTCATGAAATGAATATATACAAGACGGTATATATTATTTTTATATACCTAGATCGAATATTTGTAGTAGGTAATTAATATAGGAATGAAACTTAGTTTAATTTCAAGTGGATGATGATGATCTATCTATCTATGTAGGAGACAGAGACAGGTATATTTTGGTGTGTGTCATAAAGAGATGGATGTAGTTTTTTTTTGTTGCTTTGGGTCGACATTTTTCAGTACCTGAAGAGGGAGGATAGATGACTCGTGGCAGTTTAGTTTTGAGCCTGGGAGAGGTGGGACTCAATCATATTAATCTCAGTGTTTGAATTCGATATATTTTAATATTTATTTACCCACCTTCGTAGTAGTTAGTACATTATTTTTTAGTGATATTTCCACAATTGGGAATATATAAAGATCATCCTAAATTACTTTTAATTAGCATTTAAAATCCGTGATGCTGCCAGCTGTCTAAGATAAGATTTTCTTTTAATATTATTAATTTATTATTTATATCTAGGTGTTAGGATACTCTCAGGATGTCTGTTGTCTACAAGGCAATATTTGTACTCAAGGATTTATTATTTTACGGATTTTGAAAACGAAGGAATTATGTGTTATATGTACATTTATTTTCAGTATTATTGTATGTATGTATGTACCTGTGGCTGATTTTATATAGCGCGGTCCGACACATCTAGAACTAGACTAATAACAGTGGCGCACCGCTCTACCCAATATTATACTTTTATTTAATTTACTTTACCATAACGATGGAGTATACAGTTTGAAGAGGAGTTATATGTTGAGAAGGATATTATTTGATTATTAATTTAATTACATATTTTATCATCGGATGTCATTTGTATTCTACGAACTTACTGGATTTTCTACTTATTCAACATGCTGTAATCGCTGCGATATCATGGAAGGAACAAATTTGACATTTTGCATGACACTAATCATAAGTAATATTTATGTATTTATTGGTCTTAATATATTTTTATTTGACTTACATGATACCTAAATTCACCTCACCATAAATATGTAGTCTTTTATAGCTAAATCTTGTCGAGATTACCTTATGGATATGGATCCCTTCTGCCTATCGACACTAGACTAGCTACCTTGTGTCTATAGTGTGGGTTTGATCTATTCGTAACCACATATTTATCATTATTATTATACAATTATGCACGAGACGTATTATGTACTTTGTAGAAACATATACTATATACTAACAATTCCAGTCCTAATCCTGCTTCGAAATGTAGGTGTACCGTTAGCAAGCCCTGCTCCCCTCTCTTCGATTCAGCTTTCGAGACAAGGGTCAATACTGGTCTTGCCCCGTTTCCCGCCAGGGTCCAAGACAAAGCTTCTTAACATATATTTATAATTATTCTTATTATATATATAGCTGCATGTTCAAATGAGTATACATATTATATATTATTTTATATATTCGGGATGTAGATTAGTGCACTCGGGCTCAAAGTACGGCATGGCGAGTTTTGAGACGTGAGGGAGCGAAGGCGGCGCTCCTTTAGCATGGACACAGCATGCTTTCCATGCACTAACATGGTAGTTAGTCTCTGAAAATGATGTCATAGCAATTGTGTTGAAATTTAATTAATATTCAAAAGTAATAAAGTTATGTTTTTGGGTGCGCCACTGTCCTTTACGACGCAACGAATTAGTAGGTATGTTGTAGGACATATGTACATACATCGGCTATAGAAACTATGAAATGGTTATCTTATGTAGGGACATAGATCGGCAACCAGTTACCATACAACATTCTCGTAATGATATAGAATAATATTATTTGAATTTTATGTTATGATGATTGTTATGTTATATTTCGTTATGTTTTATTATGCACTATTTTTATTATGTTATTTTACAGTATCTCAAGGTAAGTGATCTGACGTCAAAGTTGACCTCAGAGTTAATATGTATCAAAATTCATGTTTAAATTGTTTTATTGATTTTGTGATTTTGTTGTTCTTTTTGATTATTGAAATGTATATTTCAGGTGACTTATTTTGCGTTTTAAAAAAAATACACAACGTAGGTAAAACTATCGTCAAAACACAACGTACTGGGTCTAAATCTATGAAAATAGTTAATAGATAAATCGAGACGATCACGAAAGGCCAAAATTCGTTAATTAATTCAATTAGGAATGCGATATTTCGTACGTATATTTGCAACAATGCGAAAATTCATACAATTCTTAGCTAGCTGAATAGGGTTGTCACTTCTAGTTTGGGAATCAATTATTACAGTAGGCATAGTTTAGAAGCTAGGATGTTGCAAATTCGGAGCTTAGAATGGTTTAAAATAGGTAGGATCATCACACTATGTATATATACATATATTTTTTAAGTACTTTTATCCACGTAGGTACCTACCCATTTTTTTTTATTGAAATATGGCCGTGTGGGATGTCAAACTTCAAGATTTTACAGTGGGAAAAGGATTTCAGTACTTTTATCCACATAGGTACCTACCCATTTTATTTATTGATATATGGCCGTGTGGGATGTCAAACTTCAAGATTTTACAGTGGGAAAAGGATTTCGGTACTTTTATCCACGTAGGTACCTACCCATTTTTTTATTGAAATATGGCCGTGTGGGATGTCAAACTTCAAGATTTTACAGTGGGAAAAGGATTTCGGTACTTTTATCCACGTAGGTACCTACCCATTTTTTTATCGAAATATGGCCGTGTGGGATGTCAAACTTCAAGATTTTACAGTGGGAAAAGGATTTTAGTACTTTTATCCACGTAGGTACCTACCCATTTTTTTTTATTGAAATATGGCCGTGTGGGATGTCAAACTTCAAGATTTTACAGTGGGAAAAGGTTTTTAGTACTTTTGTCCACGTAGGTACCTACCCATTTTTTTTATCGAAATATGGCCGTGTGGGATGTCAAACTTCAAGATTTTACAGTGGGAAAAGGATTTTAGTACTTTTATCCACGTAGGTACCTACCCATTTTTTTATCGAAATATGGCCGTGTGGGATGTCAAACTTCAAGATTTTACAGTGGGAAAAGGTTTTCCGTACTTTTATCCACGTAGGTACCTACCCATTTTTTTATTGAAATATGGCCGTGTGGGATGTCAAACTTCAAGATTTTACAGTGGGAAAAGGATTTCGGTACTTTTATCCACGTAGGTACCTACCCATTTTTTTATCGAAATATGGCCGTGTGGGATGTCAAACTTCAAGATTTTACAGTGGGAAAAGGATTTTAGTACTTTTATCCACGTAGGTACCTACCCATTTTTTTTATTGAAATATGGCCGTGTGGGATGTCAAACTTCAAGATTTTACAGTGGGAAAAGGTTTTTAGTACTTTTGTCCACGTCGGTACCTACCCATTTTTTAACGAAATATGGCCGTGTGGGATGTCAAACTTCAAGATTTTACAGTGGGAAAAGGATTTTAGTACTTTTATCCACGTAGGTACCTACCCATTTTTTTATCGAAATATGGCCGTGTGGGGTGTCAAACTTCAAGATTTTACAGTGGGAAAAGGTTTTCCGTACTTTTATCCACGTAGGTACCTACCCATTTTTTTATTGAAATATGGCCGTGTGGGATGTCAAGTTTCAATATTTTACAGTGGGAAAAGGATTTCAGTACTTTTATCCACGTAGGTACCTACCCATTTTATTTATTGAAATATGGCCGTGTGGGATGTCAAACTTCAAGATTTTACAGTGGGAAGAGGATTTTAGTACCTTTATCCACGTAGATAAAAAACAACCCAAGGAAAACCTTTTCCCACTGTAAAATCTTGAAGTTTGACATCCCACACGGCCATTTTTTTATTGAAAAATGGCCGTGTGGGATGTCAAACTTCAAGATTTCAATACCCATTTTTTTTAAATTTACATAAATATGAGCTGAAAAGGATGTGTATTTGACATCCCACACGGCCATTTTTCAATAAAAAAATGGCCGTGTGGGATGTCAAACTTCAAGATTTTACAGTGGGAAGAGGATTTTAGTACCTTTATCCACGTAGATAAAAAACAACCCAAGGAAAACCTTTTCCCACTGTAAAATCTTGAAGTTTGACATCCCACTCGGCCATTTTTTTATTGAAAAATGGCCGTGTGGGATGTCAAACTTCAAGATTTCAATACCCATTTTTTTTAAATTTACATAAATATGAGCTGAAAAGGATGTGTAGTAAAAGTCTGAGAGATTGTGTGCGTAACAGTAATATACAAAAGGAATGTGGAATGAAAGTTGGTGTAATTACAAGGATGAATGTGAATAAGTTAAGATGACAAGCTCATTTAAATCAAATTCTACAGGACGGTCACGTGTTGAGCACATTGAACAGGAGAGCATGCATGAGGAATTGTATGACAGTGACGGAAGCGAAAGATGTATGCAAGGATAGAAGGAAGTGGCTCTCGATCCTTTCTGTCTACCCCGCGAGGAAAGCGGCGTAATGGTATGTATGTATGTATGTGTATGTAATGTAGGTATATTGTTATAATTTTATATACTGTTAGTCTCACTAACATATATTCTATTATATGTTCTCTACTTTAATGTGACACTGTGTATATAGTTGATACAAAAATTATTGCTGCCTACATAAAATAATTTTTATTTATATATCGTTGCCGTGGATGTGAAGTGATCCAACCCACAAGACAGACATTCCGAGAAAAAGGGTGTTGAAGTTACGCTGTTACATCCGAAAATACTAATCTTACAATAACTAAGTTATTTTTGCATGGATTTCGCTAAAAAATTTACACAATATTCCTGATCACATATTCCACTAATATAAATAACAAAATATTAAAGAATTTATATATTTTAGAAGTAAACACGAATTTATCACTTGGGTTATTTCACCACTGTAGCTGAGAAAGATCCACCTGTAAAAAAATTGTTGGAAAGTTACGCGCTATGCGGCTTAGATCTTTTCACTTCTATAATTTAATTGAACTATTTGTTCCTATATGCGTTAGTGAAATGCTCTAACATACTTGAAATGATTGTAAAAACACTTAACATCTCTTAAAAATCTTCCAAAAATGCCCTTTAGGAATATCAAATCACTTATTTCTCTTCACCACTATGTTCTCCGTGGTTTTCTGAACAAAACTGCATACTAAACCCATTTTTCAAAAAAGTGTGGCTTGGATCACCTCCACGGCAACGATATACCTACTTACTGTTTTTTTTTATATATATTTCCCGTATTCCCGTGCAACGCCGGGTATTTAAGCTAGTAAACTATAAAACAATAGAGTCCTGAGAAATGGCCTGGATGAAGATGATATAAGAAACAGTAGAATGTATAACCTCAGAACGAGAAGAGCCGACCCCAACAGCCTTCAGCGGCAATAAATTGGGACAGTGCCAGGAAGAAGAAGAATAATAATAATACAACTAACCCTCTAAGCATGAGCTCTTCTCAAATTTGACGGAAATAATTATTTTTTACGGCTTATACATATATATAATAATAATAATTATAATTGTAATATATTTATTTGAACATAATAAAAATATTTGATATTGAATTATTATGCATTTTTAAAATGTGTACCTAACCGTTACAAGCCCCCTAAGAAACAAATTGAATTCAATGAGGCTGATATCATAAACTGAATAAAAATTTAAATACAATAACTTCAGGAACGGTTCGATTTTTAAAATCATATTTATTCAAAAATGTTAAAAAATAACATTATTGTATAATTTTGACACAGACGTTTTTCGATAAACATCTTTCAATTTCTCACGTCGTCAATATTATTCTCTGGTACGTTGGTGTGTTGATAAAATCGATAAAAAAACTTCCTAAAAAGTCAATTAGTATTAGTTGGTATATGTGTAGGTGCCCACCAAAATATGATCGGTGAACGAGAGAGTGTTAGTACTAGGCATCTAGAAATGTTTAAGATAATATCATGTTGCTTAATCAATCATAGTAAAAAATGATAGAAATTATAATTAAACAGTCAATAAGTTTACTAGTTTTTAAAAAAATTGCTTATAGGTACATTAAGGCCAGGGTTTTCTGTAGGAAGTACCTTGGCTCAAACGGACTCTGACCTAACTAGGGCAAGAGGAAGAAGATGTATTATGTTTATTGATGATGGTCGAAAACCTAACAGTAAAAGCAAGAATTAATTAGAACTTTTGAAGAGCTTAAATGTTCAAACTTCACTGCTGACCTTATCCACTTTCACAATGTAATAATTTTGCTATTTTGATCTACCAAAATTAAAGCAAAAATACACAAGTAAATCTTCTCCCAAGTTCTGGCAATTATAAATTTCAACTTACGGTACGTATGAATAACATTAAATATTTAGCAAGATATAAATATTAATAACGATATTAGAGTCATCGATCGAATATCACGATCCTCAGGCATGATGAATTAAAATAATACATACGAATTTATTATTTCACTTCACTGAATATATAACTACATACATAATTATTATCTTATAGAGACGATACGATGGGACAGTTAGATAAATATAACGTTTATTAAATTGATATTGTAATATGCCCGAAGATATCAGGGATGGGGAAAGAGACATAAGAAGTGTTGAAATACTTACTTCGTTCTTATTAATTATTTTTTTGAGCTGAATCTGGATATGAAACAGACCCTAGACATCTTCGCAATACGTATGCGATATGTTTATGTCATGAAGGCGTATTAGTTCGGCAGCGATGGAATCGAATTCGAGATGTCTCGAATGAAAGATCAGATCGACACTCTACCGTCAAGCTATTGACCAACTCTAATAAGAGAACAAATTATGTGATTGACAATAAATTTGTTTTTAAAATACGCCGTTTTGGGGAAAAACTACCGTTAAGGGCCTATTTATGAATCATGGCATCTGAACAATAGGGTAAACCTTGCTTGAAAACCTTTGTAATCTCTAGAGTTCGCAATTAATGTTCTTAATAAATGTATGTGTCTATTGTACTGGTAAATTTGAGAGTATATTTGTAAGAAAACTTGAGCATATTGCAATTATGTGATATTCTTTATATCCTCTTTCACTTAATAGCCTTAATAGCCTACTCCTTGTTCAACACAATCCACCTATTTTTTACAGAAAAAAGTCTTCATGGATATTTGGTCATTCGGACTGAAACCCTCTTTCTTCATTTTGCAAGCAGTGGTCCTGCCTCGCAACATTATTTTTAAATTGCGACACGCTGAGAGACATCTATAACATTACTTTTCTGTCTTATTGATTCATTACGTCGGCCGGTGTGGCGTGGAGGTGCCTTTGAGTCACGAGGTCCCGGGTTCGATTCCCGGCCAGGGCAAAGTGAAGAATGACCTTTTTCAAATTGTCCTGGGTCTGGGTGTTACATGTATATGTGTGTAGTGCATTGTATATGTGTGTATCGTCGCGTTAGTACCCATAATACAAGATTCATCTTAGTTTGGGACTAGCTCGATCTGTGTGAGTTGTCTATGTATGTTATTTATTTATTTATTTATTTATTTATTTATTTATTTATTTATGAAATATACGGCTTGCGCCTTTTTACAAATAACATGATCAAAAAATAATACAGTCTTCACTTACAAACGACAAATCAATCAACAAAAACAAAAAAAAATACAAGCTAACACAACTAGGTAACACTAGTGCTCTATTAATAAACACATAGATACAGGCATATATTCATAGTTTGCTCGGGCACATGGTACTTACCAACCAAACATAGGCATGCAAGTATTTATAGTATAATATTATATTTATGTTATGTTATTACACACAATCTTAAAGGGATCCACATCATTATATTTTTCATAGTCCATTGGATAACTTGTATTTTTTCAATATTTTTTTGTATGAAACTAGCTGAATAATATGACTCTCATCCTCCTGACTTTAACTCATGCCTATCCCTGCTAATATAACTACATTGAGTAGGTAGATACAGAACTTGTATAGAATATTAGGTAGAGATTCGTACATATATCTATATTCAATGATTGAGTAGTCGATTATACATACATAGACATAACAGTTCAACATCGAGACTGACGATTCAACTTCATTACGAGGGGGTCTTTCTCTATCAACGATCAAAGTGATCAAAGAGTTTGGGCGAATAATTACTACAGATAGATAGGTACTATGAATGTCGATGATTTGTAGTACCTACTGATTATATTACGTCATCGAATTTCATTTTATCTTCTATGAATACTGATTCATTCACGGCATTTCACACAAATGGAGTAGCCAGCCAGCGAATACTGATTTCATCAAAATATTATTACTTTTTGTGGGAAACGGCTTTCTGGAAGTGATGGATTGCAACCTTTTAAGCCTGGGAAATGCATTCGGGATTTGATTGAAAGATGTGTCGGAATTTAAGAAAAGAACACTTTATTCACACACAGGTTATGACAAAGAGAGTGATATTACATAGATTATATATATAATGAGTTACAATCCATTGGATTGGTCTGCAACGAGTTTTGACTTATTTCTCCACTCCTCCCTATTCTCAGCCAGTCTCTTCAACTCCATATATGAGCCACAGCTCATGTCCCTCTTCAGTTGGTCCATATAGGCGTCTCTCGGTCGACCTCTGCCATTTGTGCCTTCGGTCCTGCCCTCTGCGATTGCGATGAGCAGTCCTGGGTGCCTGATGTTGTGGCCAATCCAATTAGCTCGTTGTTGGCAGATTCTTTTGAGGAGTTGCCTTTTTTCGCCAACCCTGGTTAACACTTCTTCGTTTTCGACGTGTTCCGACCAATGAATCTTCAGCATGCGTCTATAGCACCACATTTCATATGCCGCTAACCGTCCGCTTTCCCTCTTACTGATGGTCCACGTCTCGCACCCATATAGCAGAATGCTCCACACAAAGGCTTTAGTGAGATTCTTCCTCACGCTTAGATCAATATTAGGGGATTCTAATATTTTGGATTTTTTGTTAAAGGCAATTCGTGCCTGGTTTATTCTGCTCACAATTTCTGATTTGGAGCGTCCGTCCTGGTTTATTCTGCTGCCCAAGTACACGAATTCTCTTACTTGTTTGATGCTCACTCCATTTATGGCAATGTTCGCAGTCGCTTCCTCCCTTCCAACGACCATACATTTTGTTTTATCTTTATTTATTTTCATGTTGTACTTTGACAACAGTATACTTTCCATTTTTCCTAAGGCTTCGTTCAGCTCCATCTCGGAGTCTGCGAGCAGTGCTATGTCGTCAGCATATCTAATCATGTCAACCTTTTTCCCATTTATTTTTACTCCTGTCCAATTCTTCATTTCTTCTCTGAGTTCATCAATAGCTTGCTGTATATAGCAGTTAAAGAGTGCTGGCGACATTGAGCATCCCTGTCTTACACCTTGTTCTACTGTCGCTTCTGCGCAGCTCTCTCCGCTTTTAATTACAGCCATTTCATTCTTGTATAGGCTCCAGATTGCTCTTCTGTCCTTATAGCTCATTCCTATCTGGTTTAGAGTCTTAAAAAGTTGTTCCCATTCTACTTTATCGAATGCTTTTTCTAGGTCGATGAATGCTACATACGTGTTTCTATTCACTGTTATTCTCTTTTCAAGAACAAGTCTTAGACTCAGAATTGCATCTCTTGTACCTGTCTCTTTGCGGAATCCAAAATGATCTTCTGAAAGTGTTTCGTTTATTTTATTTTCCGCCCTTTTCATTATAATGTTGGTGAGTATCTTAGAAGCGTGTGATATCATGCTTAATGTTCTGTGTTGTTCGCACTTTGTCGTGCCTGTTTTCTTAGGTAGCGCTCGTATCAGACATTTGGCGAAGTCCTCAGGTATCTCTCCTGTGTTATATATTTTGCAGACAAGCTTATACAAAGTGTCAAGCATGCCGCTTCCTGCGCATTTAAGCAGCTCTGATGGAATTAGGTCAATACCTGGTGCTTTGCCGTCTTTCAATTTTGATAAGGCATTATCAAATTCACTTCTTAAGATATCATCTCCATTATTTTCTTTGTCATATTCTGTTTCCAGTGCTTTACTTTCCTCAAGTATGTTCTTTCCTTTGTAAAGTTGTTCTAGGTATTCTTTCCACCTTTTAACGATCAATTCATCCTCAAACAGTAGTTTGCCGTTTTGATCTTGGATAGCACATCGTGGCTGTGTCTTATCATTGAAAAAATTCTTGACTTCAGAATATGCAGTTTCAAATTTTCTTTGTTTTATATTTCTGTTGATATTCCTGCATTTTTCTTGCAGATAGCATTCCTTTCTTAATTTGGACTCCCTGTTGATTTTGTTTCTCAAGATTTTATATTCCTTTTTTCCTTCTTCTGTTCTCGAGTTCTTTAACCTCCTTCTTTCTTCAATCATTTCTAATATATCGTCCGTAATCCATTCTTTCCTAGCTTGTGGCTTTCCTTTCTCTATTACCTCGTCTGCCGCTGTGGTTATTTTCTCTTTGATTTTCTCCCATACTCTGTTTACACTTTCATTGTTCTCAAAATCGCAAACTTTAGTTTTTTCGTCGTATTTTTCTTTTACTTCTTTTGTTTTTAAAAGCTTTAAGTCCCATCTTTTTTTGGTTCTCTTCTCGAGCCTTTTGAATTTCAGTATGGTTTCCGCCACAACCATATTATGGTCGCTATCAATGTCCGGGCCTGCATAGCTCCTGCAATCTTTAATTTGGTTTCTATACCGTTGCCGCGTTAAAATATAGTCAATCTGCGACCGGAATCTGTCTCCGGGAGATTTCCACGTATATCGATGTCTATAGTGGTGTTGGAACCACGTGTTAGCTATAACCATTTTATTTTTGGCACAAAATTCAATTAGACGGTTGCCTCTATCGTTTCTAATGCCCAGCCCATACGCTCCTACAACTGATCCCTCTCTTTCTTCCCCAACTACTGCGTTCCAGTCTCCCATTACAATCACATTTTCCTCAGCTTTTGTGTCATCTAGCAATTTCTGGATGTTTTCGTATATACTCTCAATTTCTTCGTCGCTATGGCTAGATGTTGGCATGTAAACCTGAATGAGTATTGTATCTACGGGTCTGGTGTCTAGCTTGACTAAAATAATTCTACCTCCATACTGTACATACCCCTTTACTCGATAGATTACATAGATTATTCAAATGTCACAAAAGGAACCATAAACAATAAATAGATTGTGGATCAATTGCAAAGAAAATTATTAGGTGTGATCCACAATCATATCCATGTATTAACAGGAACATTTACATAGAAGTTTTGTTTTCTTTGTCAGTAATAAAAAACGTCACTTTCATACAAAAATACAATCCAAATTTCCGACTTTGCCGTTACGTTTTCCTAAAATTTTCTTTAATGCAAACTGTCTCCTGATAACTACAAACACAACAAAAAAAGAATCAGCCCATTCGGTTCAACCATTCTCAAGTTATGGGGGAACATACATAGTAATAGTTTGTATCTTATAATAATTAAAGATAGATTTTTCGCTAACCTAATCAAGACTATAATATATATTTTTCTTTATCTTTATTTTCCCCGTTACAGATTTCTCTTGGACTCGATTGAAAGAAAAAAAAAACAGGGTTCAATGACTTATATTATTTACAAATTGAAGTGGTAGTTTTATCGCCTACCCGAAAAAGAATCTTAGATTTGGTTTCATAATTATATTTTTTTGCTTTCCATTTGGTTACATCATAATTATATATTTCATAATCTCCGTTAGTTTCTGAGTGTACTGTAAAAGACAAATATTGGAAAACATCCTGTGATACATCTTCAATTCAGCGATGAGGTTGGCAATTTTACAAAATACCTTGACGAACGTATAAAGTTGAACATAATATGAACCGGGTTAGTTGGAAGACATCGCATTTTAGCGATAAACTCACCCTCTGTACATTGAATTGTATAAATGTTATTTTTATGATACTATTTTATTATGTTATATTGTAACCAATGTACAGCGAAGAATAAAATAAATAAATAAAGGAATTAATATTTCATAATAGAGAAATTTAATCTTGGCTATTTTTTTGGAAAAAAACAATTATGATAATCAATCTATCTATGCCGTCACAGAATACCTACCTCAAAAGCTGGGTATTTTATAATACATTTTAAGTCTATCTATGGAATATTCTGATTTGAAGTTTTTATCGATACAATTTCATCGAATCGGAAGAACATCGACGTTTTAAGGTTTACGTAATTTATATTGCATTCCTACTCAGTAGGTACTTCCATACATATGTACATAGTAAGTACCTATCTATGTATTATTTTATCATATTTTGTACCCAGCGTGAACGACGCTACATGTCAGACAGTATGACGAGCTGTCGGCAAAAGGAAGTTACCCGCATTTAAGAATATATTAAACATTAATACATACATATAACTGAATTTTGTTTAAAATGTAAGTATACATTAATATATACTAGCGTTTATGCCTTCATCGGTCAATTGTGGTTATTATGATTACAATAATGTATCGAAAATGTTAAATACATAATCAAGGTTTAAAATAACCGTCTTAAATTTTTTTTTTAAATAGATATAGCAACCTATCTGGGTTCTATCTATTAAAAAAAAAAAACCTATCTGGGTTTTTGTTGTAAACCCAAATAATACCTTACACACCTTTCACAGTAAGCTAAAAGCTTGTGTCGTTAAAGGGTAGTTTACCAGCACCTGGGATCGAACCACGGACCTCATGTGCACGAGGCCGAGACTCTACCTCCAGGCTACCGACGAACTCAAATAATATGCGTAAAGAGGTATTTAATTTATGACAGAGGGGGCATATTAAAGCTTATTTTTATTTTTTATTTTAGAAATATAATATACGGCAAGAAGCCTTTTACTTGTTGACATAATTTTTTAAAAATATAAAAAGATAACAGTGACATAACCATAGGTATAAAATTACTTATTGTCTAAAGATCAAACAGTAACCAGAGAATTATTTGTCAAGAATAATAATAATTAGTACAACACAAACAATATAAGTATATGATCAATTTAAAAAAAAATAGAAGACACAATAAATAAGATTAATTGAAATTATAATTATAAATTATTCAATAATAAATTAATATGAGGTTAAATTATTTAAATAATTGATATTAATAAAAATAAATGAATAAAAATAAATATGATAATAATATATAAAAAAAAAAACATTCATGAAATAAAATCAAATATTAATAAATTAAGGAATTCAGAAGTGATTTGATTAATAATTAGGGATAAAACAAAGTAAATAATTAATAAAAATAATAATAATGTAAAAATAAAATTGATATAATAAAATTTAATAAATAATAATAATTAATATAATCAATAAAATAAACTATAATAAATAATATAATAAAAGTAAAATTAATATAATAAACACAATAAAATCAGATGCAATAAAAGATGTCAATAATATTATAAAATGATATGTCGATAATGATAAAAACTGCCAAAATTTCAAACAAGATATATAAAAAAAAGTGTCACGACTGCCCATTGTCATTCAAACATTTAAAAAAAAATGTATAACGTATATATGTATAAGCTTATAAGTATTTTATTTCCATGCGAATAGTCTGCTGGCTTCTCCACTTATGAGACATGTCATGATGGTAAAGAATGAAGAGAGAAGGAGATTCTTATAACATTATTTGAGGAACGCTTTTATTTATTATCTACGACCTATCAATCAGTTTCCTGGCTACCATACTTGTTGTAGATCTTTGGTTAACATGGATTTGTTTAATGTATTTTGTGCTTCCCCTTATATTTTACATCGGTAATGTTTGAAAAGATGACTGGTAGAAATCACTTTGGAATAAAAACCTCCCTTTTGGGTCGTACAGTAACCACTGTCCATGTATGGCATTGCACAGTGTAGAAACTCAAAGTTTGCCAGTTGGTACCCAAATATTTATGTTAATAAATTATGTTGGTTTGGACATGTGGAACGAATGAATGATGAAAGGATGACAAAGAGTAATTAGTTATCTGAAGGAGAGTGTGTGCACGGGCGTCCGAGTATCACGTGGATCAAATTCTCAAGAAAACGTCCACGTGTTAAGGGAAATCACCGTATATTTATGAGAAAATTGTGTGAATGTAGAAGAGGCGAAAGAAATATATAGGTATAGATCTATATGTCGTTCTGTCTTCCCTAAATACTTGACTTGGGTACAACATAAATAAAATAATACATTTTTATTTCACTAAGAAGTTTTCGTTGATGGTCATTGGTTTTACCTATTAATATAATTATTATATGGTAAAGATATCTTTAGAGAATATATATCTAAGCAAATATATACGAACAAACATAAATATTTATTTGATGTATATACACAACTAAGTTTCTTCATAACATGTACAACAATTATATTTTAATAATTTTATTTTGATTCTAAAAGATAACTGTCTATTACAGCTATACATTTAAATTTAAATATTCTCTCATTAATATGTACACAAACATCTCTATAATTTATATTATATTATCATTTTTATTAATTTTAAAACATAACATAAAGCGTTATTTTAGTCGAGTACAATTATCATTTTTCTATTTCAATGTTGACTATTAATTGTTTTAAATGTTGAAGTTTTGGTCACACTCAAGAAAATAATTTGATTTATAAGACTGTTGTTATTAAAGTTTAATTTGTCGACCGACGGTTCTTGACGGAAGTGCATATTAATATTCCATTAATAAAACAAGATATGTAGACATTCCACTGTTGACTTTGTTAATTTTGCAAGCCGGCTTTCAAGAGCATCTGTTATTATTTTGTTGAATTTGTAAGATTGTTTTTGTAAATATTTTGAAGTGGGAGATATTCCACTCATCCTGAGCGTCTTTTATTTATATGTCATAGAGCAGACAACATATATTAGGTTCATTAAGTTCATTAAGACCTACATATTCTAAGCCGGGGACTCTGCGGAATAACAGTATTGTTCTAGAACACCATATGTTTTTTAGGGCTATCCGTTCATTTGCGAGTGATATACCTAGTATAATTTTTGAATACTCTAACATATTTTTAACAGAAAATAAAGTTCATAAAATGTTTTGCACATTAAAAACTTTAAAAAAGTGTACATACGGGTAATAATTTAATTACACTGCCCGAGGTAGGTATGAGAATAATTATAAACAAAGAAAATATTCTGATATATAATGTACCTGGTAGTTAAGCAATTATAATTGCAATAATAATAATAATAACAATAAAACACATAAACAGACAGACGATAACAATGCAAAACATCATTAGAATAATATTATTACTATTATTCATTATACATACAAAAATCCCTGCATACATAGAATCATTAAAACTTGTATGAAATTAGGTAAGCGCTGCCTACCCACGCTCCGCTGAAATAAAGACATTACAATGTTCAGTGTAATCCACGGCGTTGCCCGTCAAACACTACATATTTGGATTCACGAGAATTGCATCATTCTTTAAAAAAATATGCAATATTTAGGATGGTATTGAGAAAGAATTTAGCCTTCTCTGAATTGAATATATGAGTAGATACCTAATTGAACTTGATTTGTAATATTTTAAAGATTAATATATTCTTGTTACTGTACGCGTATTTTTCATACCATCTTGACGATTTATTGCCACCATCTTTTGCTTAAAGGGGAGCCTTGAATTTTGAACGAATGATCATCTAATTTTTGTTCAATAGCTGTCGATACAATAGCAAATTAATTGAAAATTTTTGCATTCTTAGTATTCTACGCACCTACCCAAATAAATTGATAAATAGCTCACATTGTCAATGATGCATGCCACACATTCTGAATGTTTTTTTTTCTGGAACGAGAGAGCGGCTTGTAAGATTGTTAGTAATTTTATGAAAGAAATTAATTCATTTACATGCAGTGTAGGTGTTTGCGTAGTACAATTCCATAACGAAATAAAAAGAAAAACAATTGTTTTACTACTAAATATATTGTTTTTTATTTTGATAGATGTCTTTTGTTTTACAAGGATAATGAGGTTGTCAATGTCCTTCTAAGACAAAAGACGTCTGTCTCTCTAAATAAAAAATAATAAATAATAGTAATAAACAAGACAATTTATTAAGCGTCGTTTTGTGATACAAACCACCGCAAGGGCGCATTTAAAGTTTAATTTTTATTCTCATCACCCAATTATTATTTCATTATATTTTTTCAATTCAAAATAAACACTAATGTATTTTATCACTTCTTCTTCTTCATGTGTCTTGCCGGGTCCCCCCGACGTTGACGACCATTTGAGAGAAAGCTTCCCTGTCCTGGGCGGCGCGAAACAGCTCCTCCACGGTTCTGACACCGGTCCACTGTCGAATGTTTCGAAGCCAGGATTTATTTATTTTATCACTGTTATTTTAAAATTTCAAAAGCAATAAAGTAGAAAATATTTGTTTTTTCCATTGATTAAGAAAGAAATGAACATTTTAAATTACACACATACATACGTAGGGATACTCGCTGGGTAGGCAGAAAGAATCGAGCGCCACTTCCTTCTATCCTTGCAGACATCTTTCGCTTCCGTCACTGCCATACAATTCCTCATGCATGTTCTCCTGTTCAATGTACTCAACACGTGGCCGTTCTGTAGGATTTGTTTTAGATGATATTGCCATTTGATCCTAGGCTGTTTACGTCTCCGAGCACCACTCCTCTCAGCCAAACACTTTAAATTACGTAAACATAAATATAAACTGACTGAAATATTAATATTCGCATTACATATTACGATGTACAACAAACAAGGTACAATCGTAGCAATGATAATAATAATAATAATAATGACCAGAGAGAAAATAATAATAATAATTCGAAAAACTTAATTTGATGGGAACAAAGTAATAATCATAACAACATAATATCATATCATATCACAATAATAATAAAACAAAACAGAATGGAACAGAAATATTATTATGATGTTATTATTATAAACAGAGGAGTGAGTGAGTGAGTGAGAGATAGGTCACTGATGCTATGATCCCTGCAGTTTGACCGCTCGACGAACCGTCAGGTGTGATTTCACCGAAATATTATACCGAAATCATGACCCACGAAATTATTTATTTATTTACATACTTTATTATTCTTATACATCATCATTCACATAACAAAATCAACAAATCAGTTTACATAAGAAAAAATTGTGATGATATGCAGTGGCGAGATTATTACTTTATAGTAATGTTTTCCAACTTACCATTATCAAGTGTAATAGACAGTGAACTAATTGCATTTAGTAAGTATATACAATTTGTCCACTTAATATAATTAAAATACTGTATTTGAATTTGTGTTGAGACAGTATTGATTCTAGCTGTGCGTAGGTCACTGATGCTGTGATCTCTGCGAGTTAATCGCCCATGGAACTATTGAGTGTGATTTCACCGAAAAATTATACCGAAATCCATGAATCTCGATAAAAAAATACACATTAGGTTTACAAAAAGTGTTGATGTAAAATTGATACTAGTGTTCATTAATTCTATGATCTGTAAAAAAATAATAATTTAACTCTGGTGCAAATTAAATGAAAAAATATACCGAATCCCAATCATCTATATACAAAAGAAACACTTTTGAAAGGAACCTATAAAAGTGAAAATAGGTTCCCTGCAGTTCCTTGACGAAACTAACATTGTTTTTCTAATTTTATAGTGTTTTGAAGTAGGTAGGTATTCGTAAAAAAGTCACATTTATGACAGCAATAGGTATATGTATGTATTAGTGATGTAACGAATATGTGATTTTGGATATTCGCGAATGCGAATGCGAATATTTGTTGCCGACATTCGCGAATGCGAATATTGACTTGCTTAAATTTCTACAATTGGTCAAACAATAAAATTTCTACCCCCCCGTCGCCGAATTTTCAAAATGGTATAGGAATTTAAAATATTTCAAAACTCCTCGGTTTTCTCAAAGATTATATTCTTGTAGTACCTTTTTCTACAATGTACCGGGTAAGTATCCGGTACTTTTACCGAATTACCGATACTTTATTACCAAACTAATATTCGCAAAACATTCGCATATTTTTTTGCGAATATTCGTTACATCACTAGTATGTATGTAACACTTGTCAAAATAGTGTTAAGTTTACCGCGTATGATTATAATATTGTATTATCATTGACGATACATCAGAGGCGGCATCAGCTGTGAATCGTGTTTGTTTATATTGCCACAGGCAAATCGACTCAACACCATCAACACTGACCAGACCAGAGTTGAGGCAGCATGTTGCACTGACTGTTGGTGTGCTGTCTAACCAACGTGAGTATTATACATAGTACAGAACAGTGGCGGGACCAGAATTTATAATCTATTGATCATATTTAGAAAATTGGCGTCCTAGGAAAATATTGATTATCAAGTACAATTATCAAGATTATGATTAATTTTTCATAAAATGATACTGTGCATTAAATTAACGCACTCAGCAAAGATCTTTGGTCTCTGAAATACAGCGGATACTGGATGAGTAAAATTTTGAAATTATTCAATGATGATTGGCTAAAGAGATCATTGTTTTTTTCATCCACAAGGATTCAGTCGACCCGATAGTCCCTTTAACAACACACCGTTCCTATGACAACAATATCAGAGCCCCAGGAATATCCTGAAATAGGTGATTAATTTCGTGTATAGACACGCTAGATGGAGGAGGCTGATTTCAGTCCTGTGCTCCCAAGAAGAGCGTTAAGAGGCGATTGATTGATTTATTTATTTATTCAAACAATAGAACACTACAGACGATACTTAATATTATATATCTAGCACAATAAATAACGACAAGCAGTACACAATGTAATATTATCCTAAATTTATTAATTTCTTAATGACAATTAGTCATTGATATCTCGTATCCAATGCCAACTGGATTCACCGGCTGTCTACTTGAATACTCTTTTTTTAGCGATATTAGTTTTTGCCATATACATTTGCCATAAACTAATATCGCTAAAAAAAGAGGTTAATGGTAGAAAGATGAAAATTTTGGGCTGTATGTATTTTTAATGCCTCACCATAAAAAAATACAAATGAAAAAAAAAATGTCCGAAAAATAAAATAAAAAATCGGGGTGGACGACCCTTAACTTTTAGGGGTATGAAAAATAGATGTTGGCCTATTCTCAGACCTAGCCGATAAACACACAAATTTTCATCAAAATCAGTCCAGCCGTATTATAACAAACATCGCGACACGAGAATTTTATTTATTTGATGGAAAATAAACCATTAAAAGCAACGCCACTGTGATAGAGATGTAATAGTATAATGATTGTAGGGGTACGAGAGAGCCTTAAATAAGCCATTATATCACAGATTCAGTACCTAGTAATGATGCATAACAGCAACAACAACAACAGCTTTATAACATTAATAATATTATTATTATTTTGTATATCTCTGTTGGATTACCTATCCAACGTAACATGACGGGCGGATATAATCCTGTACATATACCTGCCCTGCCCACATAGGTACAAATGTAATATTTTTAATCTTGATTTTTTTTTCAATAAATTTTGCAGCAATTTAGAGTGTGTGAGTGAGTGAATAAGGAATGTTTTTAAAAGATTATTAATTATGTGTGTTGATAAGTTGCGATGGTTTGGACTTGTGGAGTGATCGCACGACGAAAGGATGACGAAGACGGTGTATCTATCTCAAAGAAGAGGTGTGACAAACCGTGGACATCCAAGAACTACGTGGTTTGACCACGAGGATCGAATTCTCAAAGACAGCCGCGCGTTGAGAAAGAGGAATTGGCATGCATGTAGAGGAAGCAAAAAATGTATGTAAGGATAGATCTATAAAGAGGTCCGTTCTCTCTGCCTACCCCACCTGGTACACGGCGTGAGGGTATAGATAGATTAATTAGGTGAAGTGAAGTCAATACAAAAAAGTAAAGGTACCAAATAATAAACTATTGTTTATAATAATAGAATTTATACTTGTTCATACCTACTATAATATACTTAAGAGATGGGTTTACTAGACGTTACTAGAGCATTCAAGAATCCATCTCTAGAAAGCCATGAATAATGTAAAGTAATATTGAACAAAATAATACAAAGAAAATAGTTCCTGGATATAGTACCAAAGATTAAAATTAAATTGCAAACTATCAACATACAATATCAGAAAACAAAGGAATTTATTTTATAATTATCCTCTATATACCATACCACTCAGTAGGCTAGAGAGGGAGGACTGAATTCAAGTCTATACTTTATATTTAATGCTTTCGTTTATTATTGTTCTTTATAAGCTAGAAATAAATTTAAATTGTATTTTGTTTAAAACAGATTTTAATATTAATAAATTCCTTCATAATATATTGTTTAGCGGATGTTTTTAATTAAAATCTGCAGGTGACGATAAAGGCTTTTGCTTATCCATAATAATATAGTTTTGTGCTTTCAAATTTTAGCATCTATTGTTTCTTCTGGCTTCAGCCACAGTGAACGACAGGTCCATTGTTTTATGTACATTTTATTTATTTACATTTTATTAGGTTGTATATTCTACGTTCCATTGGCAAAGAATGTATAATAAGTTGTTCCTTATCTCTCAATATCCTTCAATTAAATATGAAAATATTTTGTTAGTTATTAATAAATTCTTTGTTGGCTAATGAAGGAGACATCAAACATCAGCTGATTCTACATTACAGCTACGAACAAACGAATATCCTTTGTATATTTCCTTTCATTTTAAATATGAAAAAGGAATACCGGCACAGAACATCAAATATTCATCTTTATTTTACAATAGAGTAGGTATGTAAAAGGAGACATACATATAGCATTGGTTCTTTTGTATGAAGCCTTGATGTGGACCAACCCAAGATGATAATATAAAATAGTTTGATATCAGTGTTTTTTATGAGATCTTATTTTTTATTCTGATTAGGTTGTTTGTCAATTTTAGAACTGAGTATTTTATGACTAAAATTGGTTCTGCGGCAAATTGCGAAAATTGCAGTAAAAAGGTAAAGCACTGAAGGTACTGCCTATACTACACTACTAATTTGTTTAACCTGAAGATAGTGCAAGCATTTTGCCTTGTATACCTTGAATTATTTTGCTATCACGTTTTTTTATTACACTCTTTTAATATTCTGTTAAATATAAAAACATATTGCTTAAAACGTCGAAGTCCGATATCTTTACATTTGTACATGAATATCATACACTTGTGAGTAAGAGAAAAGCTATGATTAAATATATTTATTCATAAAATATAACATAACATTCATAAAAATAAGAAAAAAAAGACACATCGATCTGGTTAGGCCAACCCCCCAATTAAGCGTGTCTACAAAAAGCAAAGGCAAAAATGCAAACATAAAGGCAAAAACTAATCAATAAGGTCAAATTGAAATTAAAATACAGTTTTTTTCTTATAAGGGCCTTGGCAATATCCTTATAAGGAAAGATATTATCAACAACAATATTGATCTGTCATCTTGTTAATTGTCTGCTAACTTATTTTTGTCTGTACTCTTTAAAAAGTGTCTAATACATATATTATTTATACTCACATCAAACCTCACAAGCAGTTTTATCGAGGACATTAAACGCAGCCTGATACACTTGGTGAGTGTTTTAATAAACACTTTATAAGTTTTCAACTCACATAATCCATCAAAACCATAAGGATCATATTTGCAAATCTGATGTAAATACGTCATACCTCGTCAGATTTCAATCAGTCAACTGCCCAATCCACGCACTTACCGCTGCTACACTATAACCAATCAGCTGTTAAGAGTTTTGACCATACTCGTTCAACCAGGGTTGGCGCACATTTTTTACACATACGCAAATCTGATTTTCTCATAAATCACCACTAACCATGATGGACGTCCAGGATCTGATTAATATGGTTAAGAATGCAGCCTGTGCTTTGTCCCAACTTGTAACTGATAATAACAAGTTTACTCGAGATCATATATCTAAAATAAATCCAATCTCGATTGAGTTTATGTCGGCGATGAGCCTAGCTACTGCAAAAATTGCCAGTCAGAATACAGAGATTAAACTCTTAAAAGAAAGAATATCACAACTTGAGAATAACGCTTCCTCTGATAAGTCCTTAGACATGTGTGAGACTCTGGCGGAGTTGGCTGAACGAAATTCTCGATCCAAGAATTTAATATTATTCAACGTACCGGAAACGGATACTGGTCTGAATAGCAATGAACAAATCTCTGAGGATTTTAAACAAACTTCAAAGTTAATCAACGATGCTGATAATTTGAATAATATATCAATTAAGAAAGTTTTCCGGCTCGGCACAAGAAAGGTCGACAAGGTACGACCTCTTAAAGTGATTTTCAAGGATGATGTGGACGCAAGAGAAGTCTTTATTAATAAATTTAAATTGCCTAAGATTATAAAAATCAAACAGGACCTTACTGATATGCAAAGGTCTCACCTAAGAAATCTTTGGGATGAAGTCGAGACAAGAAGAAAAAACGGTGAGGATGATGTCGCGGTGAGGTTTTTGAATGGTACACCAAGAATTGTGAAGAACAGTAAAAAAAACTATTAAACACTCTGAATATTTACTCACAAAATATCAGAGGACTTAAAACTAAATTATCAACATTGCGTCAAAACATACCATTTATAAATCATCCCATATTTATGTTTACAGAAACTTGGCTTGACAGCACTATCGGTAACTCTGAATTAGGATTTACTTCTCATATTGTATATAGATGTGATCGATCACCCCATACAAGTAAAAAGGAAAGAGGAGGTGGTGTGCTGATAGCTGTTCACAAGAACATCCCCTCTACACCAATAAAATCTATTAATAAAAATTTGGAACAATTGTTTGTATTGTTAAAACTTAGTTGCCGCAAGATCATCATTGGTAATATCTACATTCCTCCCTCATCCAGTCCTGACATTTACAAGCTCTATTGCGATGAAATTGAACGGATCTGCTTAAAATTTCCTCAGGCGTCGCTTATTTTGTGTGTATATTCATATCAAAAATATAGAGCGTGTCCAACACAGATTTTTAAGGTTTATAAATTATAAGCTACGCATTCCCAGGGAAGAGCTTAATTACGAGCGTTTACAGTTAGTACTAAATTTGGAAAGTTTGGCTTGCAGAAGAATCGTGAGCGATTTGTTATTTTTATTTAAAATTATAAATAATTTTTTTGACGACCCAAATTTGTTACAGCTTATTTATTTTCGTGTACCTGGGCGTAATACTAGGAATCCCGAAACTTTTTACTTTGAAAACTGTTCCACTAACTACATAAGTCATACACTATTTCCGCGATTGCATCGCTTAGGTAATGAGCATTTGTCAAACGTGGATTTACATAATACTAACCTTTCGGCCCTTCAATCATTTCTGAAAAAAACATTTGACCCTCACATTTAACTTTTATGATGTAAATTTTGTTTCTATTTCTATTTTTTGTTTATTATTGTTATATACATAGTTGATAAGAATTATATATTTATATCTATTCTAGGTGCATTTTGCACTATACTATTATTATTTTTATTTATTTTTTTATTGTTTCTCCGTCTACTTTATATAAATTGTTTGTAAATAATTATTTCAATGTCGTCTGTACCATTTGCACTGCGCACTGTTAACGATGGTTGCCGAACTATGCTATATGGAAAGGCGCAGTGTGCGGGTACTTGGTACCTAGCATATATTATTATTATTTTATTTTTTGATATTATTAAGTTATACTTCATAGAATAGTTTTACAGAGATTTGTTGCATTTTGATTGCTAATATTGTTATAGCCTACCTACATACCTTGTATTCTTTTTTTTTGCTGTGTTCTTTGTACCATCATACCTATTATTATTATTCTTTGTATTATATTATTAGGTGCTTACTTGATTGATAACATTATTTTGCTGTGTACCTATGCATTGCTGGTGTGTTTGTGTGGGTAGATACTTTTGTTATATGTTTTCACTATCTGTTGTTTTTATTGTATTTTTTCTTTTCTATGTAAAAGGCTTATATAGCCGTTCACTGTGTAAATAAATAAATAAATAAATAAATAAATATAAGAAGAAACACATCTCTCTCGATGAAAAACATAAAGTAGAAGAAAACTTTTTTTTTTAATTTCGTTATGGAATTCTACTACCTAAACACCGACACAGTGAATTGATTAAATATATTGTTCATTCATTTAAGTTTTTTCCGTGTGTTTACTGATACTGGTTATAACGAAAAAATACAGTTTTACACAATTATGTAAGTAAATATCATTGTTTACTTAGCATTCCATCAACACTGAAGAACGAAAATAGACAATTTTGATTTAGTTTCTTATTATCTGCTGCAAAATTGCGAAACGTTTAGCACAAAGCTTTGAATTTTGTCGGGTATTTTACAAAACTTGATATTACTTACTGCTTGTGTTGTATCGTTTAGAAAACAACAAAAAAAAAAACAGCTGTATTGTTACAGTAAAGCAATGTACACAACATTGAAAAGTAAACATGATATTGATAGTAATTAAAATGTCAGATACGGCGTTGTGCGCGGCGGTCGTAAACGTAAACTCTATCCTAGGATTAGACGCAGAGTAATGTAAGTAGAAAAATATATTATCTTCATGATTGTTCGAAGAAGTCACAGAAATTTTTGGTCCTATTTTTTATATTATTATTAACTAGATATCATAATCATCAAACCTCAAAAAAGGAATAGACAATGAATCTGCTTCATTTATTTATTTAAAAGATGAATTACACTCTATATTTAAGAGTACACATTATTTTTTAATTGCAAGTTTGCAAGCAAGATGTCCAATTAATACGCTATGGACAAATAGGTATTTTAAATTCATAAACGTTGAGTACCCTGTTAATATTGTTTACCTTCTTGGACTGAACTCTCAACAAGTTAATGATCTTATATTTGAATCCGTCCAAAAGAATATGATTCTGATATGAATGTTTTTCGTTTTATTCCGTTTTATGAATGTTTTATGAAAGATGAAAATATGGCCATGACATCCAACAGGATGAGCCGCCTTGAAAAAAAAAATTCATTCATTCTTGAAGTTTTAGAACAGTATTATGTATTTTAACTACGAAAATTGACACTTTCTCGCAACGTCGTCTATATTCGAAAAAAAACGAAACGAAAACGTAACGCTAAAATTTGTTTCGACTAAGCCTACAGTAGATATATTTTGTGACTTCTCTCTTTTAATAAAACTAAAATTGCCCGAAGGTTATGTGTAGTCTATAAGGTAAAATAATAGCTACCCCTGGAGCCAAAAAAATATTATATTCGGATAAATTTTTCGTCTGGATTGATTTAAGTAAGCATAAGAAAATTTGTAATTATTTATTAAGTGTAATTAAATCAGTTTTGTATTAAAACAATAAATATGACAAAATAGTACGGGCTGGCATTTGTCGACTTGCTGGTCTATTGTTTTGAAATATAACTCCCTGAATTTTGTACCCTAGACCTTTATGAAGCTGTCAAGTACACGCGAAGTTCGCCATTATTGTTATTATTATTATTACAGGTAAGATTACTCCTGCGCCGTCGTGGCGGGTGTATTGCCTGACTGTAATCTATGTACATAGTGCTGCTATACTAAATTTATCAGGATTTATTTAACAATTTCCTTTGTACCTACTTAGTTATAGTGATATGCATACCTACCTACATTGATTTTCTAGAGAACTTTAGAGAACGGATTAAATTATGTACTTAATACAAAAAGGATTATCCCGCGGAGCATTCGGTAAAAAATTGATCTCCCACTCTTCTCTGTAAGTTTTCGAGTATCCTGATGTTCGAAAAAAATAAGACATTTTACATCTTAAATTGGCGATGTGGTTTACACCCGTTCTGAATGTCTTGATTTTACATTGGCACGGAGAGGACAGCTTGCATGTTTGTTATACATATGCAGCTGGTATGCTAGCTACCCTACTTGTGGGATATGCCGTGATGGTATAATACCTAGTAGTAATAAAAAAGGATGAAAGGATGGAATACAAATATGCAAAATTATTTGAAAATGTGGTAATTAAAAAATATAGTCTAACATTAACATTTACATAACATGCACAGACAAATCACACAAATCGAGCTAGTCCCAAAATAATATGCAAAAAAGAACACAGTTTATTTGCCTAATTCGTTTTATTTTCCTTTAGTTTACTGAGCTTATCAACAGGTACTCCACCTAACACAGCATACTTCATAATATTTTACTTTGTGATGACGAATCCCGAAATTCAAAATTAGGTAAGTAGGTACTGGAAAAACATACTTGAAGCAAAGAAAAAGTGTAAGTATACATATGTGCATACCATCACGCCACTTCCCTCGTGGGGTAGGCAGAAAGGATCGTCCGCCACTTTCTTCTATCCCTACGTACACCTTTCGCTTCTGTCACAGTCATACAATTCCTCATGCATGCTCTACTGCTCAACAATGTGCTCAATTCATTCTGACCTCGTTCCAAATATAATAAGACATATATAATATAACATTACATAACATGCATAGACAATTCACATAGATCGAGCTTGTCCCAAATAAAGATATGAATCTTGTATTATGGGTACTAACGTGACGTTACAATGCACTAAATATATATACATGTAAAACCCAGACCCAATATATACGAGTAATTAGATTTCCAAGTATAAGTAGACACTTATATAACATATGAGAATGATCTCTACGTGTTTATTCAAAATGTGCAGCTTTTCCACTGGCTGCCTTACTTGTAGGGGCTGCCGTGGTAGTATAGATAGAAGGATGTAGGAAAAGTTACATATGCCAATCAACATCACAATCTTATTATTAATTTAAGATGTAAAACTATATAAAATAAATGCAAAAAACAAGTAGGTATTTTAGTATAATTTTTTACTTATCTGAAGATATTATCTCCATCTTCGACATTACTGCGAACCGCGATAACAAAGATTAAGTAGGTATAGTAAGTAGGTGGGTAGATGCCCGCGACTGTGCGTGAGAAATAACCTGATCATTTGCATTAATTTATAATATTAAAATAAAAAAAATACTGTTTAATAATACGAAGGTAACGCCATTATTAACAGGCTATACATAGTGGTTATACAAAAGTTATGGACGATTTACATCTTAACCAATTAAGCAAAGATAAAACGTCTTAATTAGTTTGCACTTCACATTAGTGATGGAATGGATAGTGATTGTTTGACCGGATACTGAGTAACAGAGATCCGACGAGAATGAATCAATTTGGCATACTTACTTTGCCCACCTACCTACATGAAACGGTATGTATCGAGTATAGTTGCATATAATTGCATCCGTACCTGTGTGTTGGAAGGTAAGTCTGGACATAGATAAATATCTACTTATATGCATGTTTGTATGATGATACTGTTAATAATAATTCTATTTTTTGTCTTCGTTTTTTTAATTTTTAATTTGTAACTATTTTTATTTTAACCTTACAAAAAGTAATAAGAGTATATTTTATGTAATTTGTATTTAGCATTATATTGTTTTATTAATAAGATTAATTGTATCAATAAATAAATAAGTAAATTTCTTTATTCATACCATCATCGCGTTCCCCAAAAGTAAGGTACCCAGCGGATAAATTGTATGTTTATTAAGTTTCCTCTCCTAGCTATTGAAGGATGGATATGGAAGGTGGATACCTGCCTTCTGAAATCAAGCAATTTAGGATCGGTGGTATACCTCATCGCTGAATTCAAGATGTTTAATTTGTAAGACTAGACGAAAAATCAAGCAGAATATTTGGCATTATCATGACGTTTTTAGTTCAATGCGAGTCCATCCTTAGTACAGTAAATTGTGATGATGTGATGTCTGAAATTTAAATATTTTTCCATACAGTAAACTTAATAAATATTAAAAATTAATAGAACACACAGACCACAAAAGTCCTCCTATACAACCACAGTGTAAAAATTTGAAGCAACTTAAAACACAATAAAGACAAATGAAACCAACAATAAAAACAAGGGTAACGAACTATAACGAATTATGACGATGAACCTACTTATGTAAGTTAAATGGGCCTTTTTTGAAAGGATAATGACTAGCCAATATCCGATTGGATGTTGATCCTCTCTCTGGCGTCCGACTGAGAAGTAAAATTTAGCTGGATACGTCGGATACCAGATTATTACCGGATAAAGTTACCATCTCTTCTTTACATTAAAAAAGGTACATGTATTCTCGATGTCAGTATTAAAGTGTTCTTGTTATCGGTCTATAGATATCGCGATCAAATTATGGTTCGGCTACCGTAAATATGTACGGTGAATAATAATTATTTTGCATTCAGTATTTAAATACGTAATACTAGCAGTTGAATTGAACTTTGCAATTCTGATTATTTGAATTAATTGAATTTATGACAATAGAAATTTTTACATTGGACAAATTGTTGTAATATTTTTTTTTTCATTTAATTATAATCGATTTGTTCGATTACAATCGATCTCAAACCCACTAACTGACTCATTTTTCGGACTCGCCCTCTAACTTATACCTACACTCAATCATTCATTGACTTTTTATTTATGTTAATTGTGTATGTTTATTTATGTTTATTTTTGTCTAACAGGATAAGTCTATTGTTTTTCTGCATCAAAACAGCCTTATGGCTAGTGTGGTAGTCATATCCTTGCCCATATTATAAAATGTTTTGTTGATATATTGTCAGTAATTATTGTCAACCTTATTTCAATAAAGAAATATTTTTATAATTATTATTGAAATGAGATGATTATAATGAAGATCCTTTTACATTTCACTTGAGAGTCGAGTGTAAAAATTATACCCCACAATTACGATCGAATCTACATTTATTAATCGATCGATCTCTTTCTATAATAATTCAAACAGTGTGATTTCGTTACCATAGAAAATATGTACCATGAAATAAGGATGCCTGCGCTGTCAGAATTCTTGTAGCCGAATCAATAGTATTTTTTTGCATTGAAGATGGTCTGTTCCATGTTTTACCGTAATTATTTCTATGTTACTAAATATCTATTACCCATCTTCTTATTACATTAAGTTATCAACGAGTTCAAACATCATAACTAATTGCATCATTTTCAAAATAATGAATGAATCGACTGGTGAATGAAGTATAGTAACATAGTATTATGTTTGCGTTGATAAAATCGTAATTCTTGTCTGAGATTCGCTCGGTTGATTTTGTTTGTCTGCAAAACAAACATTAAGATGCTTGTCTTATATCGAAGTCTAGATTTAAGTATCATAATATTACTTAATTCACCGAATTGGATAATTATTAGGTTCAAAAAAACTATTTCTTTATCACATAATTACTCTTTTAAACACATGTAAAAGAACACCCAAGAAGTTTGATTGTTGAATTAATTTATACCAAACTGTTTATAAAAGCGATTATGTACCAACTCAGCAACATAAATTTCAATATGAAGAATAAACGTTTATCTTATGATTTCAATTGAATAGACGTACAAAAGATGGCGAAATAGGTCTAATTAGGACAGTCAATGGAATAACTGCGTGTGATGAACCTACAGATCATCTTTTTCTTGTCAAATAAAGATGAGACATTTAGAATGAAGGGCAAAATTCATTACTGAATTGAAGATGTTAATATGTTACGTAGAGATATTTTAAGAATACAAGACACTCAAAAATTTACAGAAAAGAGCAGAAAACCTATTCATTTCCGTACACCCCATAGATAATTTTTCTATGTTGGTATGTATTTATTGACCATGTTTTTCGTTAGTAAAGTTATAACATATTAATTATTGGTTTAAATTATTATATAGTCATAATATAAATAATGCGAAAGCATTCCTCTAAACAAGTTCATACTCGTATAATTATAACACTCGCTTTTCTTCTCCCAGCGTACTCATCAAAACCAGGCATAAAATTTTCATGTAAGAAAGCTCAGAATTGAAGTAATTTTCATTTTCATAAATCTTATTCTTCGCACTTCGTATTTACATTAATAAAATAATATTTTCAAGCCCTTTTTGAGAGGTATGCAAAATATAATTCGGCAAGCAATAAGGGTTGCCAGATCTCAATGTAGGTACCTACCTACGCGTTCTACGCACTGTAGGTATTATTTCATTAATTTTAGAGGCGTTCAGCGTATAATTTTCGAATTTCCCTGCACTTGCAGTAATAACACAGAAAACAAAAAAAAATTACAAGAAAATGACTTTTTCCCCTCCACAAAATACCTATACAACAATATTTTCATTATTTCATCCGACTCCCTTCGAATTTAATTCATGTGCATCGTCGCAGGCATTATGATCGATCAGAAGAATTTCAAAATAATACTCACTCGTTGTAACGTAATATTTTTTTTTTGGAAAATAAAAAAAAGGTTAATCCTAGAACGCAGTAAAAGCATGTCTTTAGAAGAAAAAAACGAGGTATTCTTGTTGCATTTGCTGTTACAGAGCTTCTGATATCCATGATCATAAAATGAAAAATATGTAAATATCTAACGTGGTATGAGAAGAATGCAAAAATTCAGTCTGAAAAATATTTTAAAATGAACAAGAGCGCAGACGGATAAGGTTTCTGCGCGAGGCTAAGAAGTCTACGACAGATGGAGGGACCGGCATACTTCTCGTAAAGAAAACGAAACGTACCTTCTTTCTATTATAAAAATAACGAAAAAATGTGTAAAAGTTATTTTCTATCATAACCACAATAATTATGTAGTTTATCATGTCGATTAAATTTGTATGTGAGTTTAATTTTCCTATGCGACCGCATGCAGTAAATAGTGATTCATAAATTTTAAAACTTTTTAATAATGAAATTCATTTATCTATCTATCTAAACATTCTTAACCCACAAGCCGTGTCCCAGGTAGGGTAGGCAGAGAGAACGGAACGCCAAATTGATCTTACCTTAAATATTTCTCTCATAATTAATATACTTATCAATATGTTTTCAGATGATTTTGTTCGATATGAAACATTCCCAGTCATTCTAAATGTTGAACAAGTGTTGTTTTTGCATATAACGCGTAATATTTGGTGATTCCCTAAGGCGATTAATGAGAAATCAACACACCCCTCGCAGACCACAGTGGCAAAAAATTGAGGTGAAAAATTTTGCATTATATTTATGACGGGGGTGCAAATCTATTGTTTTTTTTATATTGTTGTTATACCTCCCTCACAAAATTGCATATCAGAACTCACCCCAAGTTATTATTTTACCATCACTTTCACCCTTAGATACTTCAAACATGATTTCTAGATAAGATACGAAATGTCATTTTTGGGGTTGTAAAACAATTTCTACATGAAATATACCAGGGATTTTCAAAATAATATCCGAAATATCATTTGGAGAAAATTATTGGTTACACAAGACAAAAAAATGTAATTCTATATTTTATGAGAAATCGAATATCTTCTACACGATTGGTTGTACAAAATAAAGCAACGTCTACGGTGTTATCTGCATTTAAATTTTAAACAATGTTTTTTTATATTTCATAATATTTTTTTGAGAAATATAATATTATATCTATATCCACATATCCAGATTTACTTTCACATGCAATGTGCTTACTGGTTAACTTACTTGTAGGACAAACCACAATATGGTATAACTACAATAAATATATACCTACCTTAAAATACCTGTATCTATTAGTGGGAGTAGATTTTTGATATAAAACATGGCGCAGGATGGCAGTCTTAAAATTATGTTATTTAAAATATAAAATAAAAAGTATGGGTTTTTAAGTAGGTATACATTGGTACTCAAAAGACAGAATAAAATGTTTTATTTATTTTATTTAGCGAAAAAAATGCCACTTGTTACTGTTAATTAAGAACATTTTTTCAGAAAACAACCAGTGCACAACAATCATTTTTACAAAATAATAATATAACCTCTAGTATAATTTCATTAAAACAAAGTTGCCTTAAAGACTATGTTTTCATGCAGTTCTTTTTTGTGGGTTGGTTCTATTCGGTATAACTTATATAATTAAAAGTGTTTTAAGTAGCCGTTTGTTTTAATTAAAACTGATTTTCTTGATAATGTCGCTATTAGTTGAGTCGTTATGAGTTCAATGGTTTAGTTGTTTTTAATAAACTATTATTTCTCGCTATATTAAGATATAACATAATAATCAGCTGTGTTGATAACGCTAGTACATTGACTAGCGTGTCTCGCATACATTTTCCGATATACTTGTGATAAATATTTAAATAAAAAAATCTTCGAAAAATTCCTATGCCAATTATACCTACTGCCTTCAGTTATAATTTGACAAGATTATCCACGAGTTCCCGAATGGAATATAAAATGGAAATATATACCACACTTTATCCAAAAAAAATCAAGTTACCTGTAAAAGGAAGGTGTGATTCACACAATTAAAAAAATTAAAGGGCATTGAAAATTCAGTGATTAGATTGACTGCTCATCCCGAAGGTTTTGTTTCACATACTTATCAGTGGCGTGTCTTCCACATAAGCCCAAAATAAGGCTTTACTTGATTCTTTTTAATTAAGAATAATAAAAAAAAAAAAATATTAAAGAGTAAGGAATAATGATTGGAGTATTTAAAATTTCGAGGAAATCTGTGCAAGTGAGTTCATCTGTCTATGACATTAGCGCCTGGTCAGCCATAATGCGAAAAACAAAAAAGGCTTGCACATGTGGATGCATTGCAAATGGGACTTATTTGTGTAATATATCTGTCTTGCTCATCAACTTATAAGTGCGCTATAATTAGTACAAGAGATATACTTCACAAAAATAATGTGCTCATGTAGGTACATACCTATAGTATTATTTCGTGATTCGCATGGACAAAATAATAAAGGTTTTTGGTCGTATATAAGTTCAGTGCGTCGCTTTTCGTCTAATAAGCGAAGTTAAGGAATATTGGGAGTTGTCAGTACTTGGATGGGTGACCGCTATATTTAGCAATGTGGAATTAAATTTCAATAATTTTATTGTTTAGTATTATTTTTAATGCATTAAGAACGGACCAATCCAACATAAAAACGCTAGACACGCCACTGATAAATATGACACGTTCGATAAAGCGATACCATATTTGGCAGAAATTATCGTAAGAATTGAACCAAAGAGAATATATTTTTACAGCATGGAGAATACAAATTATACCTTGTAAAAAGAACACGTGAGTGAATATATTTAAATTCATTCATATTATTTTATATTTGCTGCATGTTATTTCAGCACCCAATTGCGAATTTTCCGCCCACTCTTGCGACAACCTACAGGAAAATAATAATAAAAAGTAAAGTATGTTTTAAATAATGATGATTATTATTCATGCGATTAAAAATATCAGACAAACTAATTAATATGTAAATTAGACAATTAACTCTTTGAATTTTTGCAATTGTGATGTGATAATCCGACCAATCCAGGTACTTATCGTATATAAATTAATTAAGGCACTATGCAAGAATTGTGTATGAAAATGCACTTTTTTCATAATGTTATTTTATAACGTTGAACGAAAGAGCACATAAATCATTGGAAGTAAAAAAACTGATGAATATTAGTCTATTAAAGGAGACGACGTGACGGTATTTTATCTTTAAAAAAGGTAGGTATATTAACGATGAATCTGAAATCATCTGTAGGTTATCCCAAATACTTCCTAGACACCTTCACAGTGAACAATATGCTGGAAATGTGAAGGCGAAGCAGATCGGTAACGGATGGAGTTGATACCAGGACCTCTCGATAAAAAAAAAATATGAGACTACTAGATAACTCTCCTGCCTTTGAGTCACGAGGTCCCGGGCTAGATTCCCGGCCAGGGAGAAATGAAGAATGACCTGTAGGTGTATGTGTATCGTCGCGTTAGTGCCCATAATACAAGATTCTATTCTTAATTTGGGACTAGCTCGATATGTATGAATTGTCTATGCATGTTGCATTACGTTATAGCTTTTGACTAGATCGTGATTTGAGAATATCCAATGAAAGTTGGGATAAAGTGCACTGGACTTTTGTCCGCTTTTCGAAGGTTTTCGATGGCCCGAACATCTTCTTTCCACAAAACTCCATTCCTTTGACATGAGTTTAAGAAATCCCGTAAGACGAGTTGACTCGATTGGCACAAAGACACTCTAAATGGACGAGGATTTATTAATTAGCATCCAAAGCCTTAAGTGATTATAAATATTTCGCATAATTAATAAATTTTATTGCTTCTTTGTACGTTCATATATGTATTATGTATGTAGGTACCCACCTACCTATGTAGTTAATGCCACATTTTTTATACATTTTATTTTTTACAGTTTGAAATTTGATAAACATGTTTTACAATAAACCAATTAAAGTAAATAATTACTTTAGCACAATGTTGATTACAACATATTTATTACGCATTGTTTAAGTCCCACATTTTTCTCACAGTCAGTCAGGCAGTCTCTCTCTCTCTCTCTTTTTTTGGCATTGCACCCAATATATGAGTGATGCTGCCATTATCAATCTACATGTATTACAATCCAAATCATAAGTTAAGTCAGGCAGTCGTTGTTGTTTTTGTTTTTAGAGCCGCCCGTATAAGGATGGCGAGACAGACGTGAACATTTTTATGATCGACATTAAAAATAACATAATATAACTAATGTTATATCGCCAATAATGTGACATAAATGTTAATAATTAACTGACTCATTAAAAAAACAATATGCTAATCAACCAAATCGCTCATTTTTTTATGACGTAAATATCTATTCATGTTTGATAGTCGTGCTTGCAAATAAAATGCATAAATAAATTTGGCTAAAAAGACACATTGAAAGTTCGTCTAAACGAAAACACTGTCTAAATGAAAATCTTTTTTAAAAAAAAAGTTTTATAATGTACTTACTAAATATTTTATACAAGAATTTAAATTTTGATAAATTTAATTGACTAAAACTAATTGAAATCCACAGGCCTCATACACTGGGTTTCGCGGTTTGATCCCAGGTGCCGGAAAACTTCCCTTTCACGGCACAAGCTCTTAGCTTACTGTGAAAGAGGAATCAGATTGTATTTGGGTTTATAACAAAAACCCAGAGATATCAAAAAAAAAATTATATGTGGTTAAATTGAAAAGAGCAAGTTGACGAATGTGTGTACTTAGGTAGTTTGTTCACGAGAGATGGGAAGTGTGAAAGCGATATTGAAAGGAGAAAAGTTGCTGGCAATAAGGTAAATGGTGCAATCCGACCAATAATTGCAAATAGAAACATATCCACCACAGCTAAAAGGTTGGTGCACTCTGCTATCTTAGTGCCAACACTTATGTATGCAAGTGAGACGTGGACATGGTTAAAGAAGGATGAAAGTGGCATAAATGCATTAGAAATGAGATCGTTGAGAAGGATGTGTGGTAAAAGTCTGAGGGATCGTGTTCGTAACAGTGATATACGAAAAGAATGTGGAATGAAAGTTGGTGTAATAACAAGGATGAATGTAAATATGTAAGTTAAGATGGTTTGGGCACGTGGAAAGAATGAATGAGGACAGAATGACTAAGAAGATATATTTGGCTGAGAGGAATGGTGCTCGGAGACGTGGACATCCGAGGATTAAATGGCAAGATCATTTAAATCAAACCCTACAGGACGGTCACAGCACATTGAACAGGAGAGCATGCATGAGGAATTGTATGACAGTGACGGAAGCGAAAGATGTATGCAAGGATAGAAGGAAGTGGCACTCGATCCTTTCTGCCTACCCCGCGAGGGAAGTGGCGTGATGGAATGTATGTATGTATGTTTGTTAAATTGAAATAAGCTTTTCGTTCTATTATATACCAAAAAACGTGAGAAATACGTCTTTCGACTTTTTAGGTCACTATCAATCTTTATCAATATTTAATATGGGTGATATAAGAAGTCGAAAGACGCGACGATCCATTAACTATTGATAAAGATTGATAATGACCTAAGAAGTCGAAAGACGTATCAACTAAGTAGAACGAAACACTCATTTCAATTTATTCAATTATGGAATTCTACTACTTATATTTTTATGCCACAGTATAAATATGACACTTATGTATAAAAAGGTAAATATTAATTTCAATAGAGATCCCAATTCAAAAATGCTTTGTTAATTAATTCAAAATAAATATTGAGAATATTAAAATGTCATTTTATAATGTATGATGTCAAACGATAATGGTCTCATTACCTGGGTATTTTGATAAACAATAGTGTTCAGAATTCCATATTTTATGTGGAATAATAAATGGCGTTGTGATATAATACTCGATAATAATTTGTGTGGCGGTCTTACTGGAGTTACAAAACGGAAAACAAGTCGTCAAAAATAATAATATATCATGTGAAATGACACGAAATCAAAATCGAAAACTGACCAAATCAATGGGCGAAAATAAAATATTACCCCTCCATAAAAGTACACCACAACTTCAATTATTCAAACATTCGTAATTCGTTGAAAATTTGCTGTTTTACCAATTTATCAACGGATAATGAAATAAAAAATTTTAAATTAAAAATAAAAAAAAAATTATCCCGTGGAGTACCCGGTAAAGAATTGGTCTCCCACTCTTCTCCATAAGTTTTCGAGTGTCCTGTAAAAGGCAGGTGTTCGAAAAAATAAGACATTTTACATCTTAAATTCGGCAATGAGGTTTGCCACCCATCCTGAATGTCTTGATTTTATATTGGCACGGAGAAGACAGCTTGCATGTTCTATATGCGGCTGGTCTGCTGGCTACCCCACTTGTGGGATATGCCGTGATGGTATGTATGTATGTATAAATTTGACCAAGTGACAAGTTATTCTCTCCGTATCAAAAAGAAAAAAAAATAGCGTGAGTTGCAAAATATATCAAACATCAGTCCAACTCGACGATGTTTTGACTGTTTTATGTTTTTATTTTGGAAACTGACGGCATTTCGATATACTCATAATAATAATAACAAGAATTTTTTTTTAAATGTGCCGTTTTTTGAAAAAAATCGCTGCAAAGGCCCATTCAAGAATCTAAGAATGTATATTTACATAAGAGTGTAGGTACTTGTAGGTATGTCATGGAAAAGAGATGATGTTTTAAAATAAATATCGTTATGAGTTATAATTATAGTTATAGTTATCAACTTCTAGATTATTATTCAATGAATCTGTAACTCTAGCAAAAGTTCATAATATGTAATGAAGTAGTTGGTAAGTGAAATTATATCACATTTTGTACCTACAAGCATGTGTACACTTCAATAATTAATATGGATTAAGAAGAAAAGTTTTAGTAACTTATCTATATTTATTTATTCTGAAAGATTAGTCTTTATAATATAAGAGATAAAAAGGGTTCAACTGTAAATGAACCAAGTGGCTAGTATTATAGAAAACTGACCCTTCTGGGATGTGAATATCACTCGCTGCGGGTGGAATTCATTATAAAAGCTACATTGAGTTCTACATAGTATACCTATGCAGCAACTATGAAAGCTTGCAAACACTACCTCCCTACTTCGTGTATGTACATAATAAGTACTAAATTGCTGTGTATCAGAGATGAAATACATTGCCAGTAACGGTTGAAAGATCCAGAATCCGGCCAATATGACTTAAATTACATGATAATTCAATATTCGATGAGATCAGTAGCCTAATCTACATATTCGTTTTATAACAACAAAAAAATAAATCGTAGTAAATGAATATTTTTTTTTGATTGAGTAGGTAAATCCCGTGGAGCACCCGGTAAAGAATTGGTCTCCCACTCTTCTCCTTAAGTTTTCGAGTGTCCTGTAAGAGGCAGGTGTTCGAAAAAATTAAGACATTGTACATCTTAAATTCAGCGATGAGGTTTGCCACCCATCCTGAATGTCTTGATTTTATATTGGCACGAAGAGGAAAGCTTGCTTGTTTCTTACATGCAGCTGGTCTGCTGGTTACCCCACTTGTGGAATATGCCGTGATGGTATAGTAGTAGTAGTAGTAAATAATACACAGAAATAAATCCAATTTAAGGACAATCTCGTTGTGTTACAGTATCCTGCCAAATTATAATACCTACTATCCGTTTCTTTACTTCATAGACTATTTAAGTACACACCTACTTGTATGTATCTACTACGCCGATGATTAACTGCCGGACACAACTAGGTAGGTACTCGGGTTGATAGATACTTCTCCCAGCACTTTCTCTGAGATAGACGGGTGGTCAACAAACTATTGAGGAGGGACAATCGTTTGAAACACAACATAAGGGTAGTTTAGATTACAAATAAGATACTCATAACTAGGCGTACACTGACAAAAGGAATAATAATTCATCTTGTTTTAAACAACGCGGTTTTTTAACTCAACTACAGTTCATTATCAAAACATCCAAGATCTATACCATCGTTAAGGGTTTCCCACCACTTACTCCTGGACGCTCCTATATCATCCAGACTCAACGATTTTACTCTCGACTCTTCTTGACTCGACAACTAAACCCTCCCCCAAACTACAACCCTTAATAATCTTACAAACTATGTTCTTTCAGTGACGTATACCAATATCATCATCGCATATTCTACAATTGGGGTAGCCAGCGGACTAACTGGACGTAATAAACATGCAGGTTGTCCTCTCGGTAGTATTCCTTATTGCTGAATTATATGTAATATGTTAATTTTCACATACAGTTTTAAGAACAGCTGCCTTTTGCAGGAAACTCGAAAACATACAAAAAGGAGTTGGAGACCTTCTGTTTGCTGGGGAGTCCACGAATTATCAAAACGTCGTGTATTTTTTCATACTTCCATACAATCTGATTTTCAAATTTAGCAATTTGCTTTTAATTATAGCAAAATAGAAACAATGTTTGTTGTTGAAACTCGAAATGAAAATCAATAAACTTTAATAATTTCTTTAACGGCTACCTCAGTTGTTTTGTTTCTTGAGAATTTGACTTTTGATGAAATAAATAATCAAAATGGGGTAAGTGCCCACTGGAGTGAGGTCCTGTCATGTTTCTTATGTTTTTGTTTGTTAAATATTTAAGTATTTTGTTTACAAGTTTCGAAGGATAAGGACCGAATGACGTATTACATTTTTGTTTAAGTAATAAAATTGTTTTATTAAATTTCAATTAAAGTATAAACTATAAATGTTGAAATATCTTTATTTCTCGGATATTTCAGGAGTCCAAGAACTCCTATTTATCCGTTTAGGTGAAGATTTTTTTTTAATATTTGGACTCTCTATTCTAATTAAAGTATAAATTATAAACAAAAGCTATGTTCCTTTGTCATAGATTTCCTTAAAACTGAGGCCCATAATTTATTGACAAATATATTGTCCTGAGCCATTTTGTGCTAGTTGTAAGAAATCACGCATCTGCGATAAACCTACTCACCCTCTGTATATTAATTGTGTTTGGTATTGTTTCTTGGATTTGTGTGTAAAATTGCTTGTAATTAATGTACAGTAAAGATTAAATAAATTTAAAAGAAATCTGTCCTTAGCGTTGTCCATTGTCGATTGTCTAAAAAAGCTACGATTTGTTTCATTAAGTAAATTATTTAACTGCCTTTAAAAAATATTGTACCTATTGAAGTAAACTCAAATCTTGTACCTATTGAAGAAGACTCAAATCTTGTACCTATTGAAGTAGACTCAAATCTTGTACCTATTGAAGAAGACTCAAATCTTGTACCTATTGAAGAAGACTCAAATCTTGTACCTATTGAAGTAGACTCAAATCTTGTACCTATTGAAGTAGACTCAAATCTCGTACCTATTGAAGAAGACTCAAATCTTGTATCTATTGAAGAAGACTCAAATCTTGTACCTATTGAAGAACACTCAAATCTTGTACCTATTAAAATAGACTAAAATCTTGTACCTATTGAAGAAGACTTTAATCTTGTACCTATTGAAGTACACTCAAATCTTGTATTTATTGAAGTAGACTCAAGTGTTCGTGATAAAGAGGGCACCAAGTCACGTTATGACATCGTCAATGATAGCTGAACAAAAAGGACGCTGTTTTTGTGCTCACAAGGTTCCCAATGATTTTTTTGATCCTCTATTACATTACACAATCACGATGAAAAATGACTCGGAGCGTTGGAAAAGACGATTCTATTCGTACTTACATAGTTGCTCTGAGTGGACTAGATTTTATTTCACCTTTTTAATTTTAATCAATCCATAAATAGTGAGCTCATAGTATTCTACATGACACTTGTACATGTATAAAAAATGACCCATGAAATGATAATAGTAAGTAATTGTCTTCGATAGTTTGTATGTGAAGACTGTGAAAATAGAAAAAAACTCTTTCAGAAATGTTTACCAAATGTGTTTCAGACGACTTTCATGAACTTTAGAAAGTGCGAAGTTCTTCTACACGTTCTCAAGAGGAAATTGAAATATTAAACAAGAGTTTTATTTATTTACATTACTTACGAAATGTCAGTCATGATCCATTGTCTATTGACAAGTCAATTATAATTAAGATACTTACAGCAGTTTCTTATAATTAAAGCGACGAACAAGAAAACCACCGAGTGATGAACTAATATAATTGTAATTTTAAATCATTTGTGCACATTTTGTGTTTTTGATGTCTAAATCAGTTGAATTTTTCGACGGCGTAATTTAAATTATATCAGGTTAATTATTATGAGTCGGAACTTCTAAATAATTTAATTTTCAACGTATTAAAATTTAATAAGAAAAGTATAATCATGGCCTCAATGAAAGTTCTTAAAAGGAATAATTTTGCATACCTGACTATTTGTTTATTTCCAGAAATATGAAAACTTAACCCCTACACAAATCTACTTACTAAACATTACTTTTTGTTAGATCAAAATAAAAAAATATATGCCTATAATGATTATAACAAATGGAATTTCTGCCTCGCTAGATTTAAGTCTGTTGTGAGGCAGTTTCTATTTTATAAAATGCAATAAATGTTCTAACAAAAAATAAGAGATACCTGAATTTACTAAACTTCTTTTAATCTGATTTATTTATCTCTAAACTCTCACAGAATATACAAAAAAATGTATCTTTTCTAAGATCGAATAAAATTGTATCAGTATATTTTCATTGTGGAATTATTATGTTCTTTCGTTTATTTACTTTGTAGAGTATTTTTAAATGATTTATTTGGCTCAAACTATTCAGTTTTTAGGTGGAAAACCTTATTAAAAAATACACACTTTGACAAAGACATTATAGATATATTATATGTACTTGACAACTACAATTAATAATATTTTTCATAAAACTCAATGATATGGAGTTTCATAAAATATTTTTTTTCTTTCTTTCTTTTTCCTCGAGGCAAGGCACCCGATACCGAGTGAATTATGCCTATTTGTTGACAAGAACAACAGTTGTTAAAGTTAAATTTATGTATGTGGTAGGCACCTACATTCGCCTCAAACTCCTACACTACACGCTGCAAGTACGTTACAAGGGCATTGAGTTCAATGAACCCAACGCCCGCATACCATCACACGTACATATATACGTACACCGCCGCTTGAGTCACGGCATCATTGTAGTGGTAGAGCCGTATTCAGGAATCAAATTTAAGTCACACTTTGAATCGCTACTTAACCATAAAATAAATAATATCATCAAAATTTTATATTGATTACTTTTTCATCATTTGCCTCTGTACACTGGAGTTTCATAAAATAAATAATATCATCAAAATTTTATATTGATTACTTTTTCATCATTTGCCTCTGTACACTGGAGTTTTATAAAATAAATAATATCATCAAAATTTTGTATTGATTACTTTTTCATCATTTGCCTCTGTACACTGGAGTTTTATAATATAAATAATATCATCAAAATTTTATATTGATTACTTTTTCATCATTTGCCTCTGTACACTGGAGTTTTATAATATAAATAATATCATCAAAATTTTATATTGATTACTTTTTCATCATTTGCCTCTGTACACTGGAGTTTCATAAAATAAATAATATCATCAAAATTTTATATTGATAACCTGTTCTTCATTTGCTTTTGTACACTTTTGGGGATGAAAAAGAGGCTCCATCAATCAGAATGATTCTGCGCAATTTAAGTTACCTATTTCCATGGCTTTCCTAACACTTCTGATAACCATATACGAACAGAGCAAAACGCTTTTATACATATCTATATAATAAAAAAAAACTACCAATATAAACACAATGGACGACTTAACCGTAAAGATCAACTAAACTTCTCAAATTAGCAAAATAATATTAAAAAGTAAGTCTCATTCATGTTTTTTTTCGACTGGCATGTAGGGCTGCCAACAATCCAAGGAAATTTTTGATTTGATGATAAACGTATAATTTATTTTAATATACAGAATAAACATTTCATAATAATATTGCTTGTGTCACGAGAGGAAATGTGATGTTCATTTTTATCTACCTACTTCAGAATGATATTATTTCCAGAATAAAAATAAACATAACAAGAATTCATATTTCTTTATAAGAGATAACGTCGGTTCATGCGACAAACACGCTAAGTACATTTTATACTATTAAGATTTTATACGTACGTATTTTATAAGTAATTATTGAATAAGAAATTGTGGAGGAACGAAGAATCTATGAAAAATCACAGAGTGAGGTCATGACGTTTAAAAATAATGGTTGCCCAAAAAGCTGAGAATTATTATGTTTTTCTCACTCATAGCATGATGTTTTAATTCTTAATGAAAATAATTGAAAATTACTACCACTAGTAGGTATATTATCACGGTATATCCCAAGAGTGGGGTAGTCAGCAGATCTGCTGCATGTTATAAAAATGCAAGATTCTCTCTCTGTGCCAACAAAAATTAAGACATTCAGGATTGGTGACAAATGACATCGCTGAGGGCTTTAGCACACCTCCGCCGCGAAATAGCGAAAGCGAAACCGCTGAGCGGAGTCGTAGTAGCGAAACCGCTTTTAGCTAGTACATTTGCGCGGAACGCGAACAGCGAAATCGTGATACCGAATAAACACTATTACGTACGCACTAGTGTGAAATTAGTGGAACTAAATTGCATATTCCAAAGTAATTATCCGATATTGGCCGAATAATAAATATTGAACTATAATCTATCTATACCAGCACGGCTTTCCCACAAGTTTATTACATACAGTTGGTCTACTGAGTACCTCACTATCTATACCATCACGACATCTCCCACAACTTTATTACATACAGTTGGTCTAATGACTACTCCACTCTATCTATCTATAGGTACCATCACGACTTTCCCACAAGTTTATCACATACAGTTGGTCTACTGAGTACCTCACTATCTATACCATCAAGACATCTCCCACAACTTTATTACATACAGTTGGGCTAATGACTACTCCACTCTATCTATCTATACCATCACGGCTTTCCCACAAACTTGTGGGTACTTATAGATCAACTGTATGTAATAAACTTGTGGGAAAGCCGTGATGGTATAGCTAGATAGAGTGGAGTAGTCAGTAGAACCACTGTATGGAAAAAACTTGTGGGAGATGTCGTGATGGTATAGATAGTGGGGTAGTCGGTAGACCAACTGTATGTGATAAACTTGTGGAAAAGCCGTGATGGTATAGATAGATAAAGTGGAATAGTCAGTAGACCAACTGCTTGTAATAAACTTGTGGGAAAGCCGTGATGGTATAGATAGATAAAGTGGGATAGTCAGTAGACCAACTGCATGTAATAAACTTGTGGGAAAGCCGTGATGGTATAGATAGAAAAAGTGGGGTAGTCAGTAGACCAACTGCATGTAATAAACTTGTGGGAAAGCCGTGATGGTATAGATAGATAAAGTGGGATAGTCAGTAGACCAACTGCATGTAATAAACTTGTGGGAAAGCCGTGATGGTATAGATAGAAAAAGTGGGGTAGTCAGTAGACCAACTGCATGTAATAAACTTGTGGGAAAGCCGTAATGGTATAGATAGAAAAAGTGGGGTAGTCAGTAGACCAACTGCATGTAATAAACTTGTGGGAAAGCCGTGATGGTATAGATAGATAAAGTGGGATAGTCAGTAGACCAACTGCATGTAATAAACTTGTGGGAAAGTCGTGATGGTATAGATAGATAAAGTGGGATAGTCAGTAAACCAACTGCATGTAATAAACTTGTGGAAAAGCCGTGATGGTATAGATAGATAAAGTGGGATAGTCAGTCGACCAACTGCATGTAATAAACTTGTGGGAAAGCCGTGATGGTATAGATAAAGTGGGATAGTCAGTAGACCAACTGCATGTAATAAACTTGTGAGAGATGCAGTGATGGTATAGATAGTGTAGTAATCAGTAGAATAATGGCATGTGGATATTGGCACGGAGAGGACGACTATTATGTTTATTAGTGACTGCCCCATATGTGGGAAATTTCATGATGATATAGATAAAGAGAATCTTACTTCACTTAACCGCAGACCCACGCTATTTCGACGTTTGGTCATGGTTTCGCTCCAAAAATCTGTCGAATTGTACAAATACAAAAGCGGCACAAAAGCGAAACATCAGAGACTGCGAAAAAACAGGCGGAGATGTGAATGGATATTTCGTAATCTATGGCGAAACGGTGCTAGAAAGAGATAGATGTATAGAATTTAGAATTTTTAAAGTTATTGTTTTGGGTTTTTTATTTTTGGGTTACATAGATGGGTACTTTTAATCTGGGAATCTTAATTATATACAGTATTTGTAAACATTTGTGCATTCTGTAATTGGGTTAATACTATACCTAATTGTTTTATACTATATTTATGTAAAAACCTGTAGAAATGCTAATAAAGGAAAATAAAAATAAAAAATAAAAAAATAGAAAACAGTATGTATTTGAACATGCCATCTCGCTCTTGCGTACGACGCACACGAACTGACAGATTTAAGCGGAGCCGCCTTCTCGATTCCGCCGCGGAGGTGTGCTAACGGCATGAATGCAAGATATAAAATGTCCTAATTTATTCGACCTCCTGCCTTTTACAGGATCGAAAGCAATCATCGTTAAACAATCGAAAACGGAATGAAATCATTTTAAAATCGAGAGTCTAGATTCATCTGTACTTCTGAAAGAAACGCCAGAAAGAGTTAAGTAATATCTCATTATTTGACATATTGAAATATTCGTTTAAGTTTTCATACATAATAATATAAAGAACTGTGTGACATGAAAAGCTTGAAAATCATAGAAGTTGTGGCAAAGAAATATACAAAATGACAAGGGAGCAGATCGAGTGACGTGGCTCAACCCCCGGATTTCAGTGACCTTCATCAGGAGCAACCCTGACATGACACTACATATTTATTAGTGCTTTATGAATAAATATCAGTGGCGTGTCTAGAGTTTTTGTGCAGGGTAAACTCACTCACAACAAAAATTTATTAAAAAATAGGTATAAATTTTTCTACATTTTTGTACTCCATTTAATTTTAAATTGCATTGAATTTAGTTTGATTGTCTTCCCAAAATATTTTTACAGTACAAAGTATAAGATTTATCACTATTTAAATTCAATACTACATTTATGTACTCAATACTACCTCACTGGAATTGCACCATTATTATACTTCTTATTTATCTCCTTATTTATACCTACACTAGTACAGATTATAGAGTAATAGTAAGGTGATGAGCGAGACAAAAATATTAAACAAATAAGCCCCATTTGCAATCACATGTAAGCGAGACCAACGCTATACTATGTAATTTCTTACTTTGCTTTATATAAGTAGTACGGTTGCACTGAGGCGCGTCAAGCGCTTATAATCACAAACGAACTCACTTGCACAGATTCACGCAAAATTTTATATACTCCTAACGTTATTGAGTAAACATTTATTATTTTCTTTATTATTCTAAAGCTTAAAAAAACTTTTGTAAAGTTCAGTTTTTGGGTTTGAATGAAAAACACGCCACTGATAAATAGACTAGAGAGATAATTCTTACATACATAAATATATCACGATTTAAAGAATAAGTTCTTTCACTTTTTACAAAGAAAGCGCTGTGAGATGGAAAATGTTGATTGACGTAATAATGAATATGAATAAGAAGTGAGTTAGGCGAGTATCTATGCCGCAAGTGGGGTAGCCAGTGGACTTAACATGCAGATCATCCTCTTCTCTACGTGCCAATAAAAAATTCTATATTCAGGATACGTGGCAAAGTTACCACTACTACTACTATTACTATACCATCACGGCATATACCACAAGCAGACCTGCTGCTGGCTAAATAATAAACATGCAAGCTGTCCTCTCCATGCTAATATGAATTCTAGACTTTCAGGATGGGTGGCAAACCGAGAGAGAGAGAGAGAGAGAGAGAGAGAGATGTGATTTTTTATATCCATTCGGTATTCTAGCCCTATAGATTCAATGGTAAATTTTGGAACCAATTGGCTTCCTCGGTGGTCGCTTCACGTAGGTCCCCCCAATCAAACTCAAAGCCATACAAAGGACATTCTACAATATGGTTCGTTGTCTAGAGAACAAACCTCATCGGTGCAAATGGTCTGCACAATAAAAAGAAAAATTTGAAGTCAAATAAATTATTAAATTAATATGTAAGTGGATTACATTGAAGAAATAGGTACATCGCAAAGATCTGTACTTAATATGTTTTGTGATGACGATAAAAAAAGTTCAAAGTTTCCATACTGAGAAAAACAGATTTTGATACTCAGGAGATTTATGGAAATAAAAACAATATAATAATATAATATAGATTTCTATCAGAAATTAAAGCTATGTGTACACTCTCAAACTATCTCTCTCACTGTATGAGAAATTACACACCACTTAGAACTTTGGTAATTTCGGAAAATTTATTGTCTAACATGGTAGAAGTTGTAATTTGTACGTAGGGATGGTTAAGACTTAAGAAACTAACTAAAGAAATACATAATTAATGGGATAATTTAATATCTATTGAATTAAAAAGTTATATGGACAATAATACATTTGTCCTATTTAACAGTGACAGGTAGAACAACTTAGAGCACAATATGCAATACAAAGAAATTTAAAACGTTTTTAATATCTTTTTTTCAATTCAATTCAATTTATTCAATAATAAACAATACCTCAAAACAGCAACTAAGGTTGCTGGTGTCAGAGGCGTGCAGTATTACAAATCTGGCAAAACATTATTTTAATTTGTCATGTACAATTATTCTATCATTCGTAGTTCTTCCAAACTATTTCACTATTGGTGATAGATGGAAACCAGAAGTAAGAATTTTGTGAATTTTTTTATGATAGAAAATAATTCTGAGGCTTTTTTACATTTCAATAGGTCTCCATAAGAGTAATATAAGTATTTATTCGTAAAATATATGTAGCTATGACAAAAATAATTTGGTTTTCGATTCAGCAATGAAGTATTTACCTACTTCAAATGTCATATGATTTAAAGCATGATTGAAACTTCATTCAATCGCCCTTTCAAAGTCTCAAAGTTTGAAGCACTTTAAAGTTCTCCTAAGAGCACAGATCAGATATCAATTTACTTCATTCAGAATGATTATACCAATGGAGTCATCTCTTACCGCGACTTTCATACCGCAATTGGAACAATCTGTAGGTATATTTATTACATACATTTAATCCGCTGGCTACCCCACTTATGAAAGATCTCGTAATGGTATAGATAGATTGGTTTTCATTTTTTCACTATCAATCACTCAAGGACTCAAATAATCTGCATATATACGACCTACATATCTGAAGATTTTTATTTTTTTATTTTATTTTTATTTTTCTTTTAGATACAACAGCATTTACAATAGGAATAAGTAATTTACAAGTTCAATATTTGATTTACATCGCCAATTATAGTATCTTAAATATATTCATTATTATGTAGTACAAAAAAAAACAATATAAGTACACAATAGGTGGGGAAGAGAAGGAAGAAAGAAAGAAAAGAAAAATAACAAATAAGTTAATAGGAGGTGAGAGAGAGAGAAGGAAGAAAGAATAAAGAATAATTATAAGGCATATTCAGTACAATAACAACACCACAATACTATTTATATGTACCTACACTGTACTATATCATCGCATACCTATAGCTATATCTACATTATATCTACACTATAGGACAGCACTCAGCCATACTAAGTATACACAGTTCCACCGTATAAATAATCAAACAATTTGTACCTACTCATCCACCATCAGGTGACAATAATTTATTTTATTAAATAAAATCTGCCTTTTTTTTAAAAAAAAAAAAAAAAAGGACAACAATATACATACAATACACAGTACCTATAAAAATACAACACTATACATTGCTACGACCGTCTAGATCCAAGAGCCGATATCTGCTTCAGGTTATTTTTAAATTTATTTAAAGAAGTAATGAATGGATCCAGATCAGGGTTACTTCCGCAACTTCTGTTGAAGCTTGTGCAGGCCCTATTTATATATGAGTTAAGGTGATAATTTGTCCTAGATTGTTCTGCGTAAAAAATATTCTGACTACGATTATTTCTCGAAGGACAAGAGAATGGTAATGCGCCTAGTAAGTATGAACTGTCGATATTATTATTCAATATTTTATGCAGGTAGCAGAGGTCTAATATTATTCTACGATTTTCCAGTGAGTCTGTTTTATGGTAATTTCGAGCCTGCGTGTAATTGTCAAAATGGAGCCTTTTTCGGAAGTTCAACTGTTTAACATATTTCTCTTGTACACGCTCGATTGCGTTTATGTGAGTGACATAGCTAGGATTCCATATGGTAGATCCGAATTCGAGGAGACTTCTAATAAGTGAATGGAACAGAATCGTGAGTGAGCTGGGATCTTTAAAACATTTGGTATTACGCATAATAAAACCCAGAGTTTTGAAAGCCCGAGAACTTATATGCTCATAGTGTTTTGTATAGCTTAGTTTGTCATCGAGTATTATTCCGAGGTCCCTTATCTCATTTGTACGCTCTAAAACCGCACCGTATAGCGTATAATCGTAGACAATCTTATTGCGATTTCTTGTGTATGTTATCGCACTACACTTATCAGTATTGAGATACAACTGGTTCCTATCACAATACTGTCCGAGAGCAACTAAATCCTCCTGCAACTTGTCACAATCAGCGATATCCCCCACTTCATTATAAATTTTGGCATCATCGGCAAATAGTAGCATCCTCGAATATTTCAAACACTTGTCCATATCGTTTATATATATTAAAAACAATAACGGTCCAAGATGTGATCCTTGTGGTACTCCGGAATAAATAGGATGGTAATCCGACACGTGACCATGTAAGACTACTGCCTGAGACCTATCACATATATAAGATTCGAACCAATGTTTGAACCAAGTGATTCATCTAACATGGGAAAGATTCCTAAAACTCAAATAATGTATTGTTTTCAGAACAAGTCAGTGTCAAAATAACACCCTTATGGGTGAACAATATGGACTTATGGTTTCACCAAGTCGAGGCACAGTTTGAGCTAGCTAACACTACATCGGAATATACAAGATATGCTCATTTGGTGGCACAATTGGATCAACATTCCATTACTCAGGTATCAGATATTTTAATAGTGGATAGGTGCAATACAAATTATACAAGATTAAAACAGGCTCTATTGAGTAGAATGGGTTTGTTCTCTGAACATCACTAATTCGAATGCATTTTATTATAACTTTTATATTATTATAATAAAGAATAGAGGGTCAGCAAAGCAAAAGATATCCTACATAATATGTATATTATATTTCATATAGAACTATATTGTTATTGGCTCACTTCTCATCAGTAAACGCGGACAGTAATTGGATTAAAGCCAAAATCCTTTCAGATTTACTTATAGCATAAATAAGAAAATATTGTTTTCTATCAATAAATTATTTTGTTTGCTTTCCCAAAGGCATGAAAAACTATTTTTCACATTAAACTGTTCTTACAGTAATGTTAGTTATCCTATTATGAACAAGGTGAAAAAGTTATTGACTCATTATTTAAGATGTTCCTGATGCTAAGAATGACGTTTTATCACAAGTCATTGTTCCTAAAAACAACACAACAAAACGTTAGAACTTATCAATCGGAGAGTCTCTACGCACTTTGTGCTCCTGAGAGGAATGTTTAGGGCAAAAAGGGATAAATCATAACATATTAATGTTATTTATACGAATATCATAGAACTATGAAGATGGTTAAAACAATATAAAGTCTGTATGAGGATGACATGTTTGTTTATTATATGCAACTCTATCTACCCCACTAAAAGGAATAAAGGTCCAACAAATTGCTACATGTGTAGAATTTCATCCCCAGGTTTAGAGTGATCTAAAAAAACTTAAAGAACAATTGAAAAAAACTTATATTTTTCAATTCTCACTTGTATTGAAATACCGAACAAAATAATAAAAAAATCAGGTATTTTGATTCCATATTATATTTTTGTACATACCTATTTATTGGTTTTGAAGTATTGAAGAACAAAAATGTTTGAGATTTGTTTTTTTACTCAGAAAAGGGGAAGGCGTAAAGAAAGATGAGTGGGTGTGTTGGGTATATTTACCTACCACCTTTCTACCAACCGGTATTTCAAACATTTTGAAACGTTTCACCAAAATAAAATCAGAATTATTCAAACAAAAAACATTGGACGTGAAAATACTCGGATTATATTTGAAGAGATTTTATTCTATGATAATTTTTCGCGTCTGTATAATTATTACAACGTTGGTTTGTTCCAATATTCAATAAATAAAACTATTTACTCCATTTGATCAAAACACGAGTCTGTTAATATTTTTCAAAAATACAAAGTTTTTTCATCTCTCCGTATCTCTTGTGGGTGGGCATTAAAGACGAAATACAAATTTAATTACATCTTTCACGTTCATGTAGTTTTCATTAAATCACTCTAATTGTAAGTTGTAAGACCTTTACTACACTCAGAGTGGACACAAATGCCAACTTTTGTGAATATTTTTAACGATTTTTTTATGAAATACTTATGAAAATGTTATAATTATCTTGACCTTTTATTTGCTAGATTTTAGTGGAGTAATATAAACCAGGTTTTCACTCATTTCCATCATACTTGCCAGTATCTTTATTCTCTAACATCTCCCGTAGGTCCTTTACAGGACACTTAAGTTCATCAAAATTACAATAATACAATAAAAAGAAAAACATTAATACAATAGAAAGGGCGTAATAAACACAACATACAAAAATTTTTTGAAAAGTCTAGACTCAATAATAAATAAATATAGACACATAAATTCTTTTCCTTCAGTACTAAACATATGTAAAGGGTCCCTTTAGCACCATGTATAAAAAATATTTTATAAAAGCAAAAAAGAAATCAATATTAATTAAAGAAGGTAGCGTGTATTAAAAAATAAATAAAATCATAGAAATATGTGTAGAACATGAAATTCCACAAATTTTATTGAATATTGATGTGCATTGTGTGATATTCATTGTATGAGCTAAAATTACTTGTAAGTATTTGCATTTTCATGTTTTGAGAATGCCCAATGATAGTTGGCCAAAAAGAGAACTGTTCTTCCGTCCGCAGGGGTTCCGTAGGCCTGGGCGTCCCTCTTTCACAATACACCGTTCCTATGACAACGATATCAGAGCGCAAGGAATGTCGTGGGAAGAGGTGACGCAATTGGCACAGAAACGCTCTGAATGGAGGAGGCTGGTTTCTGCCCTGTGCTCCCGAGAGGAGCGTTGAGGGCGATGATGATGATGATGATTTGCTTTTATGTTGCCCTCTCCTTCCCATAAAATAAGACATACAGGATAAGTGGCAAACTTCATTACTGCTTAGTTAATTTCAAGAAGTACTGGAAATCTTACAGGAAAGAATGGAAAGGTGTTCTTGCTGTCTCTTATTTCAAATCTATTTTGGTGATTCTATGGATAATATGGCTTCGAAGACTAAATACTTTGTAGATAAACTTTATTGAATTTGACATTTTATTTTTTGTTTATTTCATCCCCTGAAGTCCAGACGACGCCGGGAGACTTAAACTGATACCAAGGTGTGTAAGGCAGTGATGAAAAATAGAAAAAAATATCAAAACAGAGAGAAAGTTTCTCCAAATTTTACCGAGCGTGACGTTGACGTAAAACAAAAGGCCGAAGGTTTGAAGAAAGCATTAACGTTACAAGTTGAAATGAAAATTGTAATACTATTTTAAAACATTTTCTGACTATTGTAATACTTTATTAACAATAAAATATCATAATATTTTAGAGAATGACATTACGAATATTTATTTTGTATTAAAATATTTTGTTGAAAATTTATATTGAATGTGATTTTTTTGACAAAGTAAAATAAGGCACGCATTAATTTTTATATCGTATAAATTAAGTGGTTAGAATGTCACATTGTACCTACCTACCTATATTTAGCCATTACTACATATATTCATTGAAGAACAATAGTATTTTATATTAATTTAGTACAAAATATATCGGTATTTAGTCGAATGCTAAATAATTATATGGTGCGTAAGAGAACAATATTGCAAAATACAAATATTAAATTTCATAGAAAAAAAACTTACTTTCCGTTAGTACCAACTTAAGTTTCAATCAAAACAAGTGAGCGTGAATTTTTGTTTTATTTTCATGTTTGCCTTATGGACTTTCCTCTTGCTGCTCCACTCGTGGGAGAAGCCGCAATGGTTGAGATAGGTAGAAATTATGTATCTCTATTCTATTACGGGTCTCACCAATGAGGCAGCAAACGCACTAACTGCACATAATAGACGTATAAGTCTACGATATTCAGATTGGTGGCATAATTATTAATTATATTTCTGAATCATAGATGTTGAATTTCTTATACTGTATTAAAATACATAGTTTGGTAAAACGTTGCGGGATAGAGTGAAGAATGAGGATATCAGGAGAATGAGCGGATGCGAGAAGAGTGTTGTGGATAGAATGTGTGTAAATAAGTTACGATAGTTTGGACATGTGGAGCGAATGCAAGATGAAAGAATGACGAAGAAGATGTATTTATCTGAAAGAGGGGGTGTGAGGAAGCGCAGACGGCCAAGAACAACGTGGATCAAATCCTCAAGGTCGGCCGCGTGTTGAGTAAAAGAAATAGGCGTGCATGTATGAGAAACTGGATGAATGTAGACGAAGCGAAAGAAGTTTGTAAGGATAGATCTATATGGCGTTCCGTTCTCTCTGCCTACCCCTCCTGGGACATGGCGTGAGGGTATAGATAGATAGATTGAAATATCTACTTTTTACAACATACTTGAAAATTTTACAGAAACAGACTTGTTTTACTATTGAGTATATATATAACACTAGTGACTTTATACAAAAAGGTACTGAAGAAATATTTAGTTTGCTATAATATCAATATACTAACTTAGTCTTATATTTACACAAAGACAAGAATTGAACACGAGAATAAAAAAAAGTTTGGTGGACTTATCAGTTTACTAAAGGAAAGTTCAGAGTCAAACGTGACTATCTGTTTTATTAAGTAAGAAGACATTTGCGAAACAGATTATCTCGGGGAAACGGTGTAGGTATATACGAGTGAGAAAGTGATAAAGTTATGTAAATTACTCCAAGAAATTGTATATCCTCAAGCTTATTTCACTTCGTTTAAATTATTATTCGTGATATCCTGGTTCACTTTAAATCTGATTTGTTATTTCTTTATTTATTTTTAAATGTGTTTTATTTTATCTATACCATCGCACCATCTCTTATTTGCAGAATAGCTAGTGAATGAAAATTCAGATTGTTCTCTCCGTGTCATGAAAAAGCATGACTTTCAAAATGGGTGACATAACTTTCTACTTCATCGCTGAATTAAAAATAATAAATGTCTTTTATTGTTATTTATATGATAACCTACCCTTACAGGACACTTAAACATTTAAAGCTTCATTGGTGTTGTCGGTCTTTTTATAAAAACCTAATAACCTAACCTAATGAACGTTTTTCAATAAACTTGGCATCTTATCTCAATATTACAATACATAAGTACTTTAGTTATTTTCTTCTTCGGTTGCCTCACAGCTGATATCGAGCTTTGGCTTCCATCAACCACCGCTTTCGACTTCTCTTGTCTCCCACTGTAGCTTTACAGTCTGTCACTTGAAGTTGTTGGTTGGCATCCGTTTTCACCTCATCTTTTCATTTCACTTTGGGACTTAAACTCTTCTTTTTTCATCCGGGTATCCTTCAAGGATCATGTTTGGTACCCATGAAGAAAGCATTCTCTGCACACGTTAAGCCCATCTGAACTTGTTTAAATTTGTATGTGCAGAGAGCCTGGGAGCCTTTTTCATATATTATACCTACAGCTCTTTGTTAAGTCTTATTTTCTAAGTTTTGCCAAATATTTTTTTAGCAATAAAAATTTCTTTTTGTTTTGTTGCTCCAATGAATTTAAAATTATATCAGATTTCAGAGAACACATTCAAAGTCCATTTATTTCATTATGCTGCATTGTATGTACACCATTGTATGTACACATTTTTTACTTGCTCCACATTCATACAATCATTCTTCGCGCAATTTGTTTAAGCCAATTTATTTTATTTACCGTGTTCATTTGTCAAGAAAAGGATATTGAGAAAATAAAGAATTTTTCTTTTTTGGAATACTTAATAATAATATTCCTTCTTTTTCTAAATTTAGAACATTGATAAAAATGGCCTAAAGTTCTTTTTTCATTCATCACTAGATTCTGAGAACGAATAAAAAAATGTTTCTCGTAGTCTATTTTATTGGATACATAATTTAATAACAATCTGATACAATAGGAACTTACATATTTCAGGACTGAATAAATAGAGATGAATCTGATATCCGATATCTGGTATACGGTTATTCCTATTATTATTATTTTTTATTATAATCATATTTGGGTTAGTTGGAAGAAATCGCACCTCTGCGATAAACTCGCCCTCTGTTTATTGATTGTATGATTGTATTTGTTTTAAATGTATTTTTGTAAAAGGCAATAGCCGTATATAAGATAAATAAATAAATTTGCTTGTAATCAATGTACCTACATCAAAGAATAAATAAATAAAATTATGTGTTTTGTTACATTTTTTTTGTGGAAATCACTGTTTTATGGGAGCACCTAAAATTTCAAATATATTTCTCCGGTGTTAATTGACTATTTTCGTATAAGAGTCCTTTTATCTTTTTTAACTGTTACGTGGTGACGTTAACTCTAACTAGGATTACATGCTATTTTTACTCACTTAATAATCATAAACACCTTATTTTACGTCACTGAGGATAACTCAGTATAAATTAAACATTCTTTAGTACAGGGGTCTCCAAACTAAGGCCCTCGGGCAAATCCGGCCCGTCAGTGCCATCAATTCGTGACAGCCAATGTCTTGTTGTTGTCACTATTGCTGTGATAAAAAAGCGTAGATATGTTTGCTTAGGTCGCACACTCTGCGACTAGTCTAGAAATTTAGTTAAGGGCAGAAAAATTAAAACTGTTTTGGCCCTTAGAACAAACTGAAATAATCATCATGGCCCAAAGTCTTCAAAGTTTGGACACCCCTCATTAAGAACGTCATGACATTAGTCAGCTATTCAATATCACGGTGAATACCAATCCGTAGACTATAGTATCCGTTTCAATTCTACTAAATATGACAGCAAAAAGTTTGCCAGAAAAGAATGTAGTAGGTATTTTTTTTTATATATTTTTATATTACAAGGAGAAATATTATGTATTCTTCTTGTTTGTTTTTCCTTTCAATTGTTTTTATTAAATGATACACTTGTCTTGATCAAATAACTAGAGAGACGGTTTGTTTTCTTCTTATGTACTACTATCTAGACGCCAGAGGCGTGTTTTCTTTTCTTTCTTTGTCGTTCACCCGGTGCTAGAAGATCGTGTAAAGATATTTTATGTATTTTTTTCCAATCGACCTCAATCTTAAGCCCTTCGCAGCATGCAAGGTCCTCATGTTGCCTCCTTTTTTCTGGTCACTACATGCAAAAAAAAGCACCGCACACTGGCATGTCTTAATAACTATGCAAAACTGCAAAATTTCTTATTTTCAATCTATGTATACAAGATAATATAGAAACTGCTTCTAAATAGAAAAATTGTAAATATTATTGATTTTCTATACTAAATCGCAACTTTGGCAACGGGAGAGGGGGAAAACGGTGGAAATTTAATAGGTATTGTTAAAAACTAAGTTAACAAAAATTATATTGTGATCATGAAATATTCCATAGGTATTTTTGTAGTAAATAAAAAAATGGTGGAGGGGGAGAAAAATAAATTTCGGGTATTTGAATGACGAAAGAGAAGCATGGATAATATAAAAAGTCTGGTCCCGCCACTGACTCCTCCCTACTATAAACCTAGTACAACGTAACGTACCTCGTTATTTTTATTTAGCGAAAAGAAATATAATAACAATAATAATTCATCCATCAATAAAAATAATAAAATGGAACTTTTGCGAGGATTCTATACCTACATAAAAACTGAAAATATGTTTAATATAAGGCTTTAAGCGTGTTAAACATAAAAATATTGAGCAAATAATATTTATTTATTTATTCATTCGTAACATTGGCGAACTGACTACATGTAATGAAGAAGCAAGTTATCCTCTCCGTATAATTCAATTGACGATATTAAATATTTTATTTTTGATGTTTTACGAATATGTGCCTTTTACGAGACTTTATTAATTTGCGAGCCGGCTTTCGAAAGTTTCCGCTCTCATCGTCAGGCGAATTGTGAAATCGAAAAGTCCAGTTTTATTATAAAGGTTGAAATGTGATAAATAGATAAAAAAAATTAAACATAAACATTCCCTTGAGAGATAAGCTTATATCATTATTTTATGGTCAACCATGATATAATAAAGTTAGTAACCGTTGCATGTTTTAAACAAAATTATTTTTTCGATAACAGGTAAACCATTGAAAACCCTTATCAGAATGTGATTTTTTTAAAGTTTTTTTCTCTTGATTGACCGATAATTCGAGAATATTATTCAGATGATGACACAAAGTTTTCAAAATGTTCAATGATCGAGCTCATGCACAAAGGTGCGCTGTTCGATCCCAGGTGCCAGCAAATTCTCCTTTCGGAACACAAGCTTTTAGCTTACTGTGAAAGGTGTATAAGGTTGTATTAGGATAAATAACAAAACCCCAATTATATCTTTAAAAAGAATATAGTTTTCAAAACGTCCCACTGTTATTTTATTCTCAAAGAATCCGATGATCTAGATAATGCTCTGCCATAATATATGTACAATGTACAGTACGTATGACAATCGAATCATAAAGTCAAGTATTTTGCGTGAAGAGGTTATCAAACTGAACTAAAGGCGTTCTTGATGTATTAGGCTTATTCCACCATGTCATTCGGAGGAAAACGTTGAAGGGCAAATCAACAAATGATTTATGAAAATTATGAAATATGTATGATTCTATCAATACTGTTTGAAGATCATGTTCCTTGATAAAATTGATATTTCTTAGGCGTATCAAATTAATTTTACAAAATTTAAGTTTGAGTTTTTTTAGATTAATGGTGGTGACTTCTACTATCTGAGCCGGGTTTATAGCTAGTAATAGTATACCTATGATGCTTCTATCTTAAATAAAGAAAAAAAATAAGAAACTGGGTGAAACGAAATGAATAAAGATATCAAATAATTCAATTGTACTACTACTATGTATGATTATTTTGATTCATCACAATGGAAGAGTGAACATTTTATTATCAATACAAATATAATTGATTAGGCACCTGTTAGTGATGTGCTTCCCATACATACATACCTACATAATAACCATAGACCTGAATTTTTCGCGTTTGCGATAAATCCGATTATTACGCGAATTTCGCACTTTTTTTACGATAAACGCAAAATTTCACGTTTGATGAAATTTGACTTTTTTTCTTTTCGCCAAAAATAAAAAAAAAATTATGCGAATAAGAATAACGAAAATGAATGGCACCACTTTTCTTAAAATAGCACCGGTTTTCCAACACCGAAAATTCAGGTATCTAATAATAATATAGACTATCAAGGCATTTCCCACAGAAAGGGTATCAAGGGGACTAACTACTAATAAAAGTAAAGGTATTCAGGATGGGTGGCCATACCTCATCGCTGTTTTTTTAAATATGTATTAGGAGTTTTGTTATAGATCTTATATAGCATTATAGACGTTTCACAGTAAGCTAAAATCTTGTGTAAAAGTGAAATTTACCGGCACCTGGGATTAAATAGCGCACTTCTTGTACCTACATGAGGCCAAGATTTTACCTTCAGGCTTCCGACTAACGCTATTGTGGACGTCAAATGCCTTAATCTTTTACAGAACACTCGAAAATAAACAGAAATGGATGCAGACCTATCTTTGCCAGGAACTCCATGAATAATGATGTATGGAAAAAAACACCGCACACCTACATACGATAGTCTACTTTATTGTTCACTTTAAAAGTAAACCTAGATTTATGTATTTTATGGCACAGGGATAAAGATTTGTTTATTTACATACACGCAGCTTACTAATTATTATATTACAATGGGCATTTCGAAGTATGTTCGGCTATTAATCTGAATTTTCGTATTATTATTCCTCCATCTATTAGTGACAATTGATTATATAATTGATATATACCTACCTATTTAATTTCTGACATCTTACTGTATTATTTATTAATTTTTTTGACATTTCAATTATCTATTACAATTCATATATATAAAAAATTTTCTTCTATCTACTTGACATCTCCTTACTGTATTATAATAATTGTTCTTGACATTTACCAAACCTTTGTTGACATTTACACTCTCACCACAATGTTTTGACTTTTCTAATTGTTTTGTTTCGACTAATTTTATGATTGTTATATTTTGATTTCCAATTGTATTTTTGTTCTTCGCCAGTTGTTGTTCTGTTCCAACTGTGTTGTAAAAGAGAATTATGTTTTGTTTTTGTTTTATATTTTAACATGTAAAAGGCTCACGCCGTGGATTTATGTACAAATATAAATATATATAAATAAAATATAAATATTACTCGTAGGAGATGTTGTAATAATAAAAATAAATAGGAATTATGCTTTTATAGGTGAAGTAAGTCGGTAATGAGAATTGAACCACCTGTAATACAAAGTTTTACAAGCTACCGACCGTCTTATATACGAACTAATGTCAGTAGGCAATGCAATTTACTTCAATAAACCTTACAACAGGATCATCACACAAAATGGTATAAAATAAGATACAATAAACATAAATGTGTACTGGAAGATTCACAGTGTATCACAGAGTGGTAATTCTACCTACACTTAATGATCCTTAATAGTACAGAGTTATATCTTTCTTGAAACAGTTCCCTTGTTAGGTAAGGAATATTGGGAATAAAATAAATGAACTGAGAGATATTCATGTCCGATTGCGTAATCTGCGCCATTAATTAGAAGGGAGTTAATAGGTATATAGCTGAAGGAGTCTTCACGACCATGATAATCTTCATTGTTTATTGCCAAGATTACCTATTGGAGTACTACCGAGCTGTAAACAAGACAATCATGACCAATCAATAGGCAATCGTTTACATGAATAATTTACAGAGGAAGGCAATGCGCTATTTTTAATTGTTTAAATTTTCATTATCGCAACTCGTTCTGTCTCTCTTAGTAGAAGAGTAGTAAGAGTGTTTTCATCACGCTAGGTACAATTATTGATCTTTATACCTCTGCCATCCAAATATCAATCAACAAATCTCCGGAACATTCAGTTCATTTATGATAAGTTCAATACTGTTTATATTGATTGCGGATTTTTTTTTACATAAATGAAATTTGATTATTTATTATTAATTATCAATTGTAAATACCTATGTTTGATATAAAGGTCCTGGAAATATTCATAACTTGACTGATGATATTCGAGAATGAAGAGACTTTTTGACCATGCTGAGGATAGAGAAGCAATCACCAAATACTCACTGACGTCGTTGAAGGGACCTGATAATATGTCTCAAGAATAAAAGTAAGTATCTACAATGGTAAGCATTTGAATAATAAAATCTATAGATAGTTTTAATATGTATCTATCAACAGTAATTATATAATATGTATCTGTTTCCTTCCACTTAAAGTTTAAACCTATCGTTCAGAGAGCAATTTAAAATGTTTGAAGTTATCAGATAATCCAGAGTTCAATATGTCAGGCGCTACTGTTCTACATACCTCTTTGATCAGTGCAATAATACTACCACAACAATTATGTATACCTACCTATATCTATACCTATAATGTATGATAACATTGTGTGCATACCGCATTGGTATGCACTCTTGTACAGTGATGTGACGATTTCAAATTACGTTCTTATAACACTCTAAAAAGAAAGCTTACAAACTAGTCAAGAATACATTTGTTTTTCAAGGAAGTTAGAAAGGTCATATTTACAGATGTTTTGGTTTTATATAAGGTTAGGCTACCTTTCAGTAAAACAACACTCTGTCCTATTTTTTTTATATTTTAAATTATTTAAAGTGTCGTTTCACGGTGTAAATACTGAAACATTAAATTCAATGGGCTGAATATAAGTTTTGAAATATATATTCTGCAAAAGAATAAATGAAGAAACCAATGGTTAGTTGACCAAAGAAGAAGCTAATAGATTTAAGAGGTTCGAGGTTGTCTATTATGGTCCATCCGAAATTAAAAATGTATGGTGGGTTATTATTATTATTCTAAAAATATCACCCTGCACTGAGACCATAACAGCTTTTGACCAAGGCAAACTCAGCAGGAAAAACGAAAAAACAAAAGAAAAAAAACAAAGAAATGTCAAGTAAAAAGAAAACAAAAAATATCATCAAAAAGAAACAGAATAAAGGAGAATCTCTATCCTGGCGATAGCCATTGTATGTTATGTTGAAAATATCGACATGAACATTCAAATCATTAAACAATTTTATAGCCTTTCCGACAGGAGAGTTTGGTATTATGTTTGTTGTTACCAGGGAATCAGATTGGATGACATATCACTTTCCAAAATTGTGACTAAATTATTAGTTGCGCACACTCATTTTTAGTACAATAGGCTAATTTCCACCGTATATCATTGTAAGGAACATTAAAGGAAGAATGGTAGAAAAGATCATAAATCATTCATGAAGGGACACGTAAAATTTCGTGAATATTACATAATTTATTGTGAATAAGTTTATCAGTAGTCATATTGGATTCAGAATCTTTTTCCATTTTTTCCAAAGGTTTAATATCATCCCTGAAGGCTAGGCACTATCTAATTTTATATAGGATTGATCTAGTTAAGTTGATAGTAGATATCTTATTTTACATTTTAAAGTAGATTTAATATAATATATCTATCTATCTAAGCTCCTTAAGGTTTTCTAAAGAAGAACTTAATATTCTGCGCAAGTTTTAGTATCAAAAATTCAAAAGATAACTAAATCTCAAACGAGACGTGATTCCAGACTGAAACAAAGAAAATAACTCAATCTATACTCGGAATATATTCTTCATACTTAGATGCTAACTTATATGACTTTTTCAGCGTTCTCAGCTTTTCGATTTTGGATAAGTTTGTGGTACAAACATACACACGTGTAATAAACACTTACTAGTTATCGCTTTGGATAATATACTTCGGTATATTTTTTAAGCCGCTCTTACAATCGCAGGATAACTACTATTCCTACTGTTATGTCTGTCTAAATAGCATCTCACTCACAAACAAAGATTAATAATGTTATAACTATATATCAGACAAAATTTATTTCCGATTCATAATTATTATTGATGCATTCTGGCAAATATACGAAAGTTGCCATTTTAAAATAATATAATGAAACCAGGCTTAATAATGTTGATATTTTGGACCGACGGGGTTTGGTGAAAGTTCATGTTAAATTAATTATAAATAATTTAAACAAGGTTTATGTTAACGAATGATTTGAATTTCCGGTAATAATTTCCCTTTATTTTTTTTATTTAAGCAGGGATAACTCTGTATAGGCTAATCATGGTTAGTGAACCTGGGGTAAATATGCACTTTTTGGGAATATGGGTTTATATCTATTTTGTTTTTATATCTAAACTTTCTAGTCTAGTCTAAAATTTATGGTCTTCTCTAATTTTAAATTAATAGTGCGCCTACATAATAAGTTTTATTTCAAATTAAAACGGCATCTCATTTAAGATGAGAGGCATACTTCATCGCTGAATTGAAAATGTTCAAATACTTATGCATGATATTTTATGAATGCCAGAATTTCACAGAATACTCTAAAAGTTACAGAAAAGAAAAAAACATGTTCCACTCTAAAGACTTTAAGGCTAAATGTATTCAAATTAATTTGCCCCTAATTATACTTTAGTAAAGGCAAGTTGTAGATATAAAACATCGAATATAAGGTAAAGGTATGCATGCAGTAGTTGCAACTCGTTAAGGACTCATATTATTACTATAGTGGGAATAATCTCTAGAAACCATCATCGCTCGTGGACCCAGCTCTATAATGTAACATGTCTTGCAGTATCTACATACATAGGTACAACGAACATAGTCATTCCTCGTACATATGAACTCATTGCAACAGCGCTCGATGTGATGTAGGTATGCACATTGCACCATATTATTATTACATTGCTCACGTGAATTGGACATTATATTAGATAATCTATATCCGATCGAAGGATTTACATCGATACTGTTTGTCATCACCATCGATAAAATTCATTCAATATATTTAAAATTGGTAAAATACATGTTATTCTTCCACACCAGGTTTCTCGTATGGGGTAGACAGATGAAAAAGAGCACCAATTGAACTTCACAGAAATAAAAAAAAAAGTTTATTGACTCATTATTTTTTATTATTTTCTATAAAAATTTACTCTATAGACGCACAAGCAAAATTATTTTAGAATGGATGTAAACAATATTACAAGTTATTTATTTTTTTTAAACTGGGGTTTTTTCATCACATTTGACATTTTCAACCGTGAATGATCCTATCTTTTATTATTGTATATTTATTGTATTAAATAATGTATTTCTTAAAAGCAATCTTGTAATATTTTCGAATTCATCTATAAACTCGAAATACAAAGGTTTTTTTTTTATTTTAACCTATTTATTTATTCAATTACAAATAAACTACTGCAGCTTTTGTTATGGTGAAGCTACAAAAAAAGAAATAATTAAAAATTTTAGATCGGTTTCTATATTATGAAGGCTTTAGAAACTCTATCGACATTACGATGTAAGGTGACTCTGTCTAAGTAACGTGGGTATTGGTATTACAGAAATTCAAATATGTATTATCAAAGGAAAAATACAGTAAGTTTGTCAAGAAATGAAGTTTTTCAGAATGACTGCGAAAGTTTTATCAACATAAAAACATTTACCTACTTTAAATACCACAAAATTATTTACATCACCTAAATATTTTATATTATTCAAATCGTATAATTTGTATTATTAATTAATTATAATGTATACTATTCAACTTGTATCCAAACATGTAATAGGCCTGTGCCGTGTGTTTTTTGTAAAATAAAAATTTAACATCTACAGTTCAGCGAAGAGGTGTGCCACTCATCCTGAATAAGTAGCGGACAACTTGCTTGTTTCTGAAATCCAGTAAGTCTACATACTTGCTATGCCACTTCTAGTTACCGTGATAGTATAGATAGAGATAAATAAATATCACCAAATATATAACGCGTAGGTACCTTAATTGTTCAACATAAGTGAATATGCAACAACAAAGGACATAATTAAATTTACAACATTTTGTTCCTATGTTCATGTTATTGAACTGGAATCAGTGTCAGGACAGAATGCCGCCTATTCAATGCCTGTATTATCCCAACCCTCCTTCATGGTTGTGAGTCTCGGTACCAAACTATGGCTTAAGAGCGGAAGATACTAAATTTCGAAAATAAGACGTATCTTTGAAGTATTTTGCATGTTAGGTGGTATAATCATGTTATGGCCATGTTTTGAGAATTTCTTGAATTTTCGATAGTTACAACTATATAATAGTAACAACTATATCAAACAATAACCCCTCAAAGCACGAGTTCTGCTCAAATTTTAAGGGAATTAATATGTTTACTGTGCATTTATAAAGAAATTATTGTTGCTATCCTTAAAAACATATTTGAATTTGAATGTCAGAGCGCTAGAAATTTTGTAGAAAGAGGTGACTCCATCAGTTTTGAATAAAAGAGGCTGGTTTCAACCCTGTGCTCCCGAGAGGAACGTTGAAAGGAACGAAAAAATGATGATGATGTTTCTATGTCAATATATCCCGATTTCGACATAGTGCAGTTTCTCTATGATAAAATCAAACCGCTAAAATTATATAGGTAACTATTTCTGTTCACATATGCACGAGTATGTATGTACATAAAAGTGCATTAATGTAATCGTCATAGGAATATTATGGAGTACCTACATACATTATAGACAGAAGTATGTAACAGAGTCATCGATTAATTCAATGGTATCGGTTAAAATTTTATGCTGAATCGACTGGAACTATAAATCGGCGGATAAATAAAAATCGAATATTTTCAGGTTCACTTAATTTTTTTAATGATCATAATGCTCCTCTGTCACTACTGTCTCAGAACAGACTACATATTATTTATATTATCTATAGTCAGACAGTGTAATTTCTTCACCGCTAGAAAATTAAATAGGATTATTAATTGTGTCAGTGCACACGTAGTAGAATTCCATAATTAGGTAAATTGAAACCAATGCTTCTTTCAACTTTAAATTATTGTGATATTTTTTAATTATACTTTTATTTATATTATATAATTGATTTAAAGTTTGCTTGGTATTGATGTCTTATGGTAAATACTTCAATTTACATTTGCCTGACGATGAGAGTGGGAGCTTTCGAAAGCTGGCTCGCAATTTAATGAAGTCCCCAGCAAAGCTACTAAATATTTTATTTTACTTTTTATTTCATATCATATCACAATGAACTTATCACAAATAATCGTCGGTTGATAGATTAAACTTTAAAAATACCCATTTTCCTACAATATATAAAATAAGGCATATTAAAAAAACTGCCTTTAACACACACCCAACACGTAGAAGAGACTATGGATTGAGGGTGAGGGGGTAAAAATAGATACGGATACTGAGTTAGAAGCATTTTTTTCTAAAACCAAATATTTAAAAGCATTGTTGAACTATGATAAAACTCTATACAAATAAGGAAGATTATTCGAGGAGCGAAAACCATAAACTGAGAAAGGTTGAGAGATACATATGTGTTAGATTAGACTCACAATTAATTTTATAACAAGGCAAATATTACTTACTCATAGATTCTATTATCCGTGCACCTTCCGGAACTGAATAGGCTCCCTCTCTTTTCGTAATTTAAAATAAAAAAAAATATATAAAAAAAAAATTTAACATCTTGATTTCTAGATGATATTTTTTGTTGTTGTTTTAAACGAATATTAATATGTTTTAACATAACAAACAACGTACAAAAACCTTTCTATCAATAAACTTTGATTGTTGACATAAATCTGAAAAAAAAAGTTTAAATGACAGGAGAAATATAAAAAAAGTAGGTATTATAGATATATAGGTTTATATTTCCGTATATATTATGCGCACACGGTAGGGAGTGTAAACCATTAAGTTTTTATAGTAGGTAATAAATATAGTTAAAACAATATGAAATTATTTCGAACGAACTAGCTTCATTCTTTCATTCATACCATCACGACTTTTCCTACAAGTAAGATAACCAGTAGACTAGCTGCATGTGGTAAAAATTCTAGTCGTCCTCTCCGTTCCAAAAAAAGTTAAGATTGAATAGTAACTTACAGAAAATGAATGTTTATTAGTCCATCATGAACCTTGCAAAAAATAAAATCTTTATTGTATAGTAAATCAGAAATATTCTGTATCTCTAAGAAAAACATTGAAACGAGGAATATTTTTTCCTTCGAAAAAAGTTTTGAAATTTTCGCTTCAGCACATTAATCCTTAAACAATTAAATATCTTTTGATATTTATTCATCCGTTTAAAGTACAATAATTTAGTAACCTTGCGTTAGTCTGGCAAAAAAATGTTTAGTATAGCTGTATTATGTCAAAATACTGTGAACAAAAAATGTCCCGTGGATTATCCCCAAGATTATGTTTCATTGAAGTTTTGTATGATTCCTGTCTAAACATCGGACCCATTTCAATATATTCCAGTTTCACAACATATAAGCTCCATGTAAATAAATAAAACAAACATTTGATTGTCCTGATATTTGTATTATTTCTCGAGTTTCAAAATCGAGATACATTTTATTGAAATTTCGAGTGTGTATAATTTTATTCGTTCGCTCGTTTATTGAAAATTTATCAACGACAAATTTGAAATAAATAAAACAAGAGTTTTATTCTACTATTCAATATTAGAATAAAACTCTTGTTTTATTTATTTCGATATGGAATTCTACTACCTAAACACCGACACAGTGGACAAATTTGAACATATGTCATCATTATTAATGGAAATTAGATATATATGAATGTGTTTTCTTTTCTTCAGCCCAAGACCATCCATTACTGAATACGGCCTCTTCATTTGCACTGCACTCCTCTGTCAATATCTTCCATCTAGACCCCTTTATTTCCTTTACATCATCACATCGCTTTGTTGGCTATCTCAATACATTCCTACTTCCCGTTATTTATCTGCGATTTGTTAATTTACTGTCAACCTTCGTGGAACCTATGTACTCGTATCTATACATCTGAAAAAAAAAACTGCGTTCAACAGAAGATTATAGAAGTCTAAGAGGTTTGACTTTATCAACTTTTGGACACGAGAAGAAGATTAGGTGAACACGAATTTGTGGATTTTTGTTTGTGCCTTTGGTAAAAAGAATATACTAATAAATTTTATTCTTGATTTAGGGCTTTAGCACACCTCCGCCGCGAAATAGCGAAAGCGAAACCGCTGAGCGGAGTCGTAGTAGCGAAACCGCTTTTAGCTAGTACATTTGCGCGGAACGCGAACAGCGAAATCGTGATACCGAATAAACACTATTACGTACGCAGTAGTGTGAAATTAGTGGAACTAAATTGCATAATATTCCAAAGTAATTATCCGATATTGGCCGAATAATAAATATTGAACAATAATCTATCTATACCATCACGGCTTTCCCACAAGTTTATTACATACAGTTGGTCTACTGAGTACCTCACTATCTATACCATCACGACATCTCCCACAACTTTATTACATACAGTTGGTCTAATGACTACTCCACTCTATCTATCTATAGGTACCATCACGACTTTCCCACAAGTTTATCACATACAGTTGGTCTACTGAGTACCTCACTATCTATACCATCAAGACATCTCCCACAACTTTATTACATACAGTTGGGCTAATGACTACTCCACTCTATCTATCTATACCATCACGGCTTTCCCACAAACTTGTGGGTACTTATAGATCAACTGTATGTAATAAACTTGTGGGAAAGCCGTGATGGTATAGCTAGATAGAGTGGAGTAGTCAGTAGAACCACTGTATGGAAAAAACTTGTGGGAGATGTCGTGATGGTATAGATAGTGGGGTAGTCGGTAGACCAACTGTATGTGATAAACTTGTGGAAAAGCCGTGATGGTATAGATAGATAAAGTGGAATAGTCAGTAGACCAACTGCTTGTAATAAACTTGTGGGAAAGCCGTGATGGTATAGATAGATAAAGTGGGATAGTCAGTAGACCAACTGCTTGTAATAAACTTGTGGGAAAGCCGTGATGGTATGGATAGATAAAGTGCGATAGTCAGTAGACCAACTGCATGTAATAAACTTGTGGGAAAGCCGTGATGGTATAGATAGATAAAGTGGGATAGTCAGTAGACCAACTGCATGTAATAAACTTCTGGGAAAGCCGTGATGGTATAGATAGATAAAGTGGGATATTCAGTAGACCAACTGCATGTAATAAACTTGTGGGAAAGCTGTGATGGTATAGATAGATAAAGTGGGATAATCAGTAGACCAACTGCATGTAATAAACTTGTGAGAGATGCCGTGATGGTATAGATAGTGTAGTAATCAGTAGAATAACGGCATGTGGATATTGGCACGGAGAGGACGACTATTATGTTTATTAGTGACTGCCCCATATGTGGGAAATTTCATGATGATATAGATAGAGAGAATCTTACTTCACTTACAGCAGACCCACGCTATTTGACGTTTGGTCATGGTTTCGCTCCAAAAATCTGTCGAATTGTACAAATACAAAAGCGGCACAAAAGCGAAACATCAGAGACTGCGAAAAAACAGGCGGAGATGTGAATGCATATTTCGTAATCTATGGCGAAACGGTGCTAGAAAGAGATAGATGTATAGAAAACAGTATGTATTTGAGCATGCCATCTCGCTCTTGCGTACGACGCACACGAACTGACAGATTTAAGCGGAGCCGCTTTCTCGATTCCGCAGCGGAGGTGTGCTAACGGCATCAAGAGGAATAGAAATCACGAAACGTCTCTCTTTATCTATTGCGAACATAAATTCATACAACTTCATAGAATAAATTTGACGACATTATAGTATTTATCAAGATATCTATCAAACACGCATTATATAATACACATATGAATGTACTTATATCCTGTCCCGATTGTGTCTCCTGTACCGTATCAAATTTCACTACTATACAAAAAAAAGATAGTAATAAAAAAATCATAACATGAACGCAGTATAGATAACGACATAATTATTATATACTAGCTATAAATACGGCTCTTTTCGGGAAATACACACCAAATGATGGCAATATATATCACAGACAGCAACTGCATATCGTAACATTTTTATGTTATTTGTAGTTGATTTTGTGGTAGGCCTGATGATGTGCGTGAGAATTGACGAATATAAGAAGTTCAAAAACTGTAAAATTTCTTTGAATTGATACATATGATATGTTTTCAGCTCGAAACATACCTAAAGAATAATATTATCTTGAATAGAGGTTAACCTAATTTCTGTTCTGCCTAGTAACGGATTAATATGGGATATAATTATAACAATAATAAAAGTCTTTATTGCACAAAAAAGTCGAATGTAGAAAAAAGTATGACAACATTATTTGTGCAATGGGTGAGTTTATTGCAGAAGCGCGATATCTTCCATCTAACCCATATATAATTATATAAACAAACATATAGACATACAAACGGTTTCAAATATTTATGCAGAGATAGTAAGACACAGTGAATTCAACATAACAGAACGGTAGAGACAACATACCTACCTATTATTACGGGTGTGTGATTTTAAAACCATAATAACGGTAAAAACTTAAATGTTTTTTTACTACTGTGTGAGATTTTTACTTAGGTGTTTATTTTAGATTGCATTCCCAATGGGATGCTGCATACTGATATAATTATAAAACAATATCTATGAATATATTTTTGGTAATTAGTAAATTTGGCTACTACTATTATACAATCACGCCATATCTGATAGCCAGCATATCAGCCTCATGTAATAAACATGCAAGCTGTCTTCTCCGTGCCATAAAAAAATAAGACATTCAGGATGGGTGGCAAACCTCATTTTATTTATTTATTAATTCATTCTTTACTGTACATTGATCACAATACATACAGTTTTATAGAAAAATGCATTCAAATAATACTACTATACAATACTATACCTTCACGCCGTGTCCCAAGCGGGGTAGGCAGAGAGAACGGAACGCCAAACAGATCTATCTCTACACACTTCCTTCGCTTCCTCCACATTCATACAGTTTCTCATACACGCTGCCGTCCTTGAGAATTTTATCCACGTGATCAAGCCACGTGGTTCTCGGACGCCCGTGTTTCCTCACACCCTTTCTTTCAGATAAGTATATCCTCTTTGTCATTCTTACCTCGTTCATTCGTTCAACATGCCCAAACCACCGTAGTTTATTCACGCGCATTCTGTCCACAACACTCTTTTTGCATCCGCTCATTCTTCTAATATCCTCATTCTTCACTCTATCACGCAGCGTTTTACCAACCATTCTTCTCAACGATCGCATCTCTACTGCATTTATTCCACTTTCACAGAAGGCGGGTTTATTGCAGACGCTCAATTTCTACCAATTATTAACCCGAAATGATAACCTTGTATAGCAAGTTGTGAAATTATGTGTACAATTAATTGGATAATGGATTATTTTTATTTATTAAGTATTTGTGTTTTGTAAACTATTTTTGTTCAAATGTTCTTTTCAAATAAATAAATAAATAAATATCAAACATTCTTACAGCAGCATGCCTGCGTCACGATATAAAGAATATTCCGAAAAATTTAGTCCAAATCTACCATCAGATCATACCAACCATCTCAAAGGAAGCAAATTCCCGCTCTGACTTAGAGCGGAAATATAAAATTAACTTTGTACCTAAATACAAATTTTTCGTACAAAATTTTCGTTTATATACCTATGTATTATTAAAACAATACAATGAACTAAAAAATCACATAACTCGTTTCTAAATAGTCACATAAAAATAGTTAATAAACTCGTAAAATAAAATATTTAAGATAAAAAAAACGAAGTAAATAAAATGGTCAAAATTATTAATTCCTTTAGTCGTTATAACGACCTAAAAAAGCATTATTTTTGTATTTATAACTACATAATAACTTCATAACTAACATTTTCTTTGTCATTTTCTCACATTTTTCGGTGTCAAATTGCTGAGAATCGTACTCAAAATTAAATACTTACTACTATTATGTGTAGAACATTATTTTTAGCTGGCATTGCACTGGAAAAAAAAATATTCTATATGAGAAAGATCTTTGAGAGTTTTCAGTATTTCTAAGTATCATTACTCTACTTTGGTTTTTCCTCTACTACTTCTTCAATCTTTTTGGATGCATGTTTTGACATCTATCATCTTTAAAATATGATCGATTGATTAGCTGTATGAAATAGCTGTACTCGGGAATAAGGATCGAAGAGGTCTTAGAAAAAAGTGGTTTTTCTGAGTTCATAACACACACTTTTTTAAACATCTCATCAACTGAACACGTTAAATGAAATGAAATCATTGACAACATAAATATTTGTTTTGCATAGACAATTCACACAATTAAATAACATAGTTTTCGTCATCAATATCACGCCACCACTTTCTTTGCAGCGTAGGAAGAACTATGGAAATCGTATTTTTAAACAAAAAATCGCTTGATTCCTTCTAGGAAACTCAAAAACTTTTCTCAAATAAACATAACATGCATAGACAATTCACAGAGATCGGGCTAGTCTCAAACTACGATAATATGAATCTTGTACTATGGGTACTAACGCGACGATACACACATTATACAATGCTCTAAACAAACAGACAAACTTAATCATTTATTTTAATCAAAATGTATATTATTAAAATATTACTATCATAGATAAAGATGAAGATATGAATAAAAAATATGTGCACTAATGTTTATTTAATGGTTTAACAAATATAACATCATTTAAAACAATGAGAGTGGGTACTTGTTATATAAACAACGCATTTTTCATACAAATTTCACACATATCTCTTTATAAATAATGTCTTAATTTGTCCAACCAACATTTTATAGGGCATTGTACTACGAAATGATTTACATTATATGGCATTAAAATATGAATAAAAATAAACAAGTGCCTAATAAATTCCCCGATGGTGGTCTGATGATAATATTTTTTTTTATATATAGCGCAGTTTGTTCTCAAATTTACAGGTTGATATTGCCTCAAGGCAATAATTACTTACGGTTTTTGTTTAATTATATAAAAGTTGTTTTACTAATATTTAATTTGAATTAGTCAATTGTGTCGGTGCACACGTAGAGTTCCATAATAAGGTAAATTAAAACAAGCGTTTCTTTCTACTATAAATATATGATCGCTTTCGACTAATCATGTCATTATCAATCTTTGATTCGGTTCGATCCCAGGTGCCGGCAAATTCTCATTTCATGACACAAGCTTTAAGCTTTTTGTGAAAGGTGTATAAAGTTGTATGTGATTTGGTTTATAAAAAAACTCAATTATATTTTATTAAAAAAATACCTAATTAAGTTGAAATTAAATTACAAGAAACACGAACTGTCTACTTGGCAGCGAGGCAATTGAAATATTATACATCTCTTATGGCCAGAGACACTTACATAGTTATAAAAAATAATGGTATGTGGATGATCATAAGACCAAAGCATCATGCATTTGCAATCTGAACTTCATTATTTAAAATTCCGTTACCGACCTATTTCTAATTTCAAGACAAATACGTATGTATTCCTATATTGTGAGGGTGAATTTATGTTTGCGTTTAAAATGCCTGGATTATTTTGAAAACATTTATTTATTATATTTACTTTGGTCGTCGCTCCCGAATTATATTTTTTACTAATGCGAATTTATCACCCCACATCTTTTATCTAAACTCAATAGCCTAGAGAAGGGGTCGGCAAACTGTTATTAGAAAAGGCTAGATTGTAAAAAAATCAGGCTTGGAAGACTGAGAAAAATACCCACACAAGCAAGATTTTTTTTTTCAAAGAGCAAACACAATTTTCACATTATTATTTACGAATTTTATGCGACGTACCTACAACATATTTTAGACCCACAAAAAACTCAATTACATAGGTACCTTTTTATTAAATTTCCTAATCATCAAGTTCGTCGGTAGCCTGGAGGTAGAGTCTCAGCCTCATGAACAAGGTGTCCGTGGTTCGATCCCAGGTGCCGGCAAGCTCCCCTTTCACGACACAAGCTTTTAGCTTACTGTGAAAGGTGTATAAGGTTGTATTTGGGTTTATAACAAAACCCAGATATATTAAAAAAAAAATCCAAAATAATTTTGTACTTATTTTCTATGAGAGTGAAATTACTAAACAGAAAACATTTTAATTCTAAAAAAATATAATAACTCGTCCATTTCTTGCTTGTATTGCAAAATATAATAACTCGTCCATTTCTTGCTTGTATTGCAAAATATAATAACTCGTCCATTTCTTGCTTGTATTGCAAAATATAATAACTCGTCCATTTCTTGCTTGTATTGCAAAATATAATAACTCGTCCATTTCTTGCTTGTATTGCAAAATATAATAACTCGTCCATTTCTTGCTTGTATTGCAAAATATAATAACTCGTCCATTTCTTGCTTGTATTGCAAAATATAATAACTCGTCCATTTCTTGCTTGTATTGCAAAATATAATAACTCGTCCATTTCTTGCTTGTATTGCAAAATTTGGTTTTTTGTCCAAAAAGGCTTTTTACAGTTGAATAGAGTTTTTTAGAATTATTTCTGTGTGCCAAATAAAAAAAAAATCTTGCTGGGCGGCTTTGACTCGCGTATCGTTTTCCGACCACTGTCTTAGGTTGGCCCTGTGCGCTTATTCAGATTAGGTTTTCGTCTTTGTATATTTACCTACATAATTCAAAATATCTCTGAGATTTATAGAAGGTATGTATGCAGGTTGGTAAATGAGAAGCATAAATATAAGTATTAATATTAATAAGTAATTGTTGTATGTATATTAAACAAAAATCAACATGCTTCGTACAACAAATTTGGGTTGGGATATGATATTATTATACACGTGGTAGCGTTTTGATTAAAAACCATGACAAAACAAACAAACCTCGGGCTGTTGATGCGATAAGCGCTTATGTATTTAAACTTGAAAACCGTAGTAAGAAAGTACTTCGAATAATATTTCTCAAACTTCTGCCAAACAGTCGAGCATAGAGCTCAATTTGCATTGATCAATAATAGTTGAATAATCAAATATGAAATGGAATGGTAATAATTAAAAAAAAAATATTATTTAACATTTTTTTATTTTACAGAACCTTTAATTATTACAACAACTTCGTAAGTTGACTAATTAATTTTCATTAACTTCATTCGTTTTTTTTATATAAAGATGGGAGTGATTTATGTATTCATAATACCGCAGATTTATGGGAACGACTCTCGTTCTTTTTGTACGGTTTGATTTAGTCATATTTATAAAATCGTTCAATCAAAATTGAATCCTATTCAAACTGAAGGAAATAAAATAATATGTTAGTAAAATTATTAAGATTATAATATTTATACTTAATATAAACTTGGGAACTTAATAATAATTATTTTAAATCTATATGTACAGGTAGTTAGTTTGTACTTCACATTGATAGAAAGAAAATATTCTGAAAGCGTGTTCTCACACTGAGAAAAATACTAACGAAATTTCACAACGAATCATTGGTACGTACTATCAGATTAGGACCAGAGATCGTACAAACGATTCATTAGTACGAATCTATAATATTAACTCTTCGCAAACAAGTTGTTGGTAAATTTACCAATGATTTGTTTGCGAAGAGTTAAAATTATAGATTTATATCAATGAATCGTTTGTACGATGTCTGGTCCTAATCTGATAGTACCGTACCAATGATTCCTTTCGAGTGTTTTTCTCAGTGCATATTACAGAATAGTTATAATGTTTTACATGGATTTGTTGACTTGAATGTTAAAAGATAGGAAATTAGAAATATATCTATAAGCTTCCCACACATTTCTGAATGTTTTCATGAGTCCTGTTAAACGCATGTTTACGTAAATCATCTCTTATAAGCAAGGTTAGCCACCTATACTGAATGACATCTTGCATAGTCAGTGGCGTAACTATAGGGTGGCAGGGCTGGCAAAATGACCCGACTCGATGGGGGGCCCCGGTCCGAGAGCCGCGAGCTCAGAAGTAGCCTAACATAAAAAAAATAGTAAAATTATAAATTTTATAAAAGTACTTTAAATCAATTAAAATTAGAAACAACTAAAGACCATATATACATTCAATTAAATTACCTACAATTTTATGAAACAGGAAGCTCAGAGAAAAATAATAACATTGATAAATATCTTGTTAATATAAAATTGTTATTCCATTAAATTTATTTAATATCTTTGCTTTTGAAAATAATATTTATTAGTTTTTTAATTAAAATGCACACAATATTAGTAATACTGTAAGGTGATGTATTGTGGCTGATTTTGTATGTATATTGATTGATTGAATAAAGTATTATTAACTGCTTACGTAATTTATTAAAATCAAATTACAACGTGACGATTTTTGCTCGGGGGAGGGCATTCAATGAATTTGGCACGGGCCTCAGATGATATAGCTACGCTACTGTGCATAGTAGCCAAAAAAAAATCGCTAATAAGTTAAGAATCTCTCCATTATAACTTATGCATAATTTATATATTTTTTTTTATCTTTTTAAATAATAATATGCATAATATTTTGTAAGATAATCAATAAAACAATTAACAGGCGGATATCACTGACACAAGACTACATTGATAGATTAGTATTCATATTCATGTTTATACATTTTTAGATTTCAGGGGCATCCTACTCTACCTACATGTTCCTTCTACAAAATAAATGTACAGTGGTACCTCGACATACGAGTTAAATTCATTCCGTAACCTTTCTCGTATTTCAAATTACTCGTATCTCAAAGCAATTTTCCCCATTGAAATTAATTAAACTGCCATAAATCCGTTCCAGCCCCGAACTCACGCTTAATTTTCTTCACTGGTCTTTGCCTTTTTTGCCACGTTTTTTACACATTCACCTGTAGGTTGTCCTGTAGATATTTCTTAACTGAAGGGTCAAAAACCAGGTTTACCCACTTCACAAAGAAGTGCCAGCAGGGTTACTCTTGACAAAACTAAACACGATCTTAATCTAGTCTTGATCTTGATCATACGACGCACGAAGTGACTATGATCAAAAACACCGCGCTACCGCTAACGCAAGATCGGTTTGCGTGTATTTTTGGCCAATAGTCACTTCCTGCGTCGTATGATCAAGATCAAGACTAGATTAAGATCGTGTTTAGTTTTGTCAAGAGTAGCCCTGCTGGTGACCCATGCCTTCGGGCTTGCCCTCCACATAACTTACAGTTTTTCTTTTAAAATCTTATGTGACTCAAATGCTCTGGGGTGTGACCGTGTGTGTGATCGTGGCTGACCCACTAAGCCGATTGCTCGTAGCTCAAATTTTGCTCTTATTTCAGAGCAAAAAATCGCTCGCTCGACGTCTCGTTTCCCAAAAAACTCGTATGTCAAGTTGTCAAGGAACCACTATATTTTAGATAAGTTATTTTAACAATTAACCATTGTTCGAGTAATATCTAGGTAAATTTTACAAACCAAACTGTCAAATACCTAAGGCATAGAGTATAAAACGTTATCTTATTTGATAATTCCCCAGGCGGGATTTGAACTTGCAGCCCATCCTTTACACATAATAAGATCTGGCCAGTTCCCCAATTAAGAGCGTCTACAGCATGCACAATATTGTAACCAATGCACAGTGAAAAATAAAATAAATAAATAAATTGAAGTCCCCAGACTTCTGCACTATCCGAGTGGTCTGCGTGGCCTATTTGCAATATTTATATCTTAGTTTGGGACTAACTCTATCTGTGTGAATTATCCATGTATGTAGGTATGTTTTTTAACTATACTTTACTAAACACCACGCCGCGCTGCGCCAAATCCCGAGCGGGGTAAGAAGAGACGGCGGGACACAATATTGATATATTTTCATACCATTGTTTCACTCTCTCCACATTCATACAATTTCTCATATACAGATTTCTCTTACTCAGCGCTCGGACTCCTTAAAAATTTTATTCACGTGGTTGAAAACGTAGTTCTGGAATAATTGCACTTTCTTACACTATTTCCTACAGATAAACACAATCATTCTTCGTCAACCTTATATCATCCATTTGCTCTACATTTCTAAATGTAGATGTTTTACATGCAGCGATACCATCACGAAACTTTACTTAATTGGGATAACTAGTGGACTAATGGCATGTAAAATACATGCCAAATCATCTTCTACGCGCTAATAAAAAGTTGGGGGAATTCAGAATAAGTGGCATACATAATGGCTGAATTTAATATATATGTTATACCTACCTACTTATGAATAATAAAACCTCGGTTGAAAATTTACAAATTTCTTTATTATGTGCGTCCTTGGTCTGTTGAAACATAATTTAATACAACGACTCTAATATTGAGTATGTAGGTATCTAAATTAAACAGAAATTAATTAATTAATTTTGTAGACGTTGGTACATATAAGATGTGCTCCGCTTGTTATAAATTAATAATTATTTTCTATACAAAAGATAAACTAAAAGTAAAACTTGACGAATGAAAGCAAATATGTATAAAGATATAATTTGAAAATCATATGTATTCGTACGAAGTAAAATCTTGAGTTTCTGGAATGAAACAATTTTTTTCAAATTCAAATATAATATTTTTTTATTGAGATAATAATAAACATATTAAATATAATTATACACATAATAAACAAAATTATACAATTCTTTATAATATCTGTTTTACCCTTTTCGTGCACAGTCCTGCAAAAAACGTGTTCATAAAACTTAAGTCACCGAGTTAGTTGGAAGATATCACTATTCAGCGATAAACTCGTCCTCTGTGCATTAAATTGTATAACTGATAATTATAATTATGATTCATTGTAATGATCGATGTTGCAACCAATGTACAGTAAAGAATAAACATAAAATGAAAATAAATAAAACAAATGTTTGTATGCAGTGGAGCACCCGGTAAAGAATTGATCTCCCACTCTTTCCCGTAAGTTTTAGAGTGTCCTGTAAAAAGCAGGTGTTCGAAAAAATAAAGACATATTATTACATCTCAAATTCAGCGATGAGGTTTGCCACCCTTCTTGAATGTCTTTTATTTTAATTGGCACAGAGAAGACGGGCTGAATGGTTATTACATGCAGTTGTTCTGCTGGCTACCCCACATGTGGAATATGCCGTGATGGTGTAGTAATAGTAGTAGTATATTTGTGAAAGAAATTGCATTATTTATGTCCAAACAAAACATCACTTTTCATAAAGAAAACTATTTAATGACTTCCGATTCAGCTATAAGGTTTGCCATCCATATTTTTTGACACAAAGAAAACTACCTACCTACTTTTATAACAGTCAATTATTTCGCTGTTATTGGTTCGCTGATGTGAGATGGTATACTGTAGAATGTAGATGAAGTATGTCAATCTACAGCACCATCACATTATGTCATCGATGAATTACACGTTATCAACATGCAGGTCGTCCTCTCCATGGTCATAAAATATAAGATATTCAGGATGGATGGCATAGTCTATTGCTGAACTGATTACATGTCTTTTATAAATGTGATGTTTTACGAAAATTTCATTTTTACAGGACACTCAAAACTTACAGATTACAGTTAGAGAATGAAGGAATCAGAAATTAAAAAATATATGAAGGGCTCAGAACAGTAGGGGAAGGCTGGGCAAGGCGGGCCTTTAAGCTAAAATGTCAAAAAAACACATTTCTTTCCATAAATTCTTAAAAAAAAGTTTATTGACACAAATTTTGATCTTTAATCTAGCAAATGAATCACATAAATGTAAAAATAAACATTAAAAAATATTAAATATGTTCAATTTAAAAAAAGCTTAATTATCCCAACTTGCTCCACGGGTTGGGGCAAGACGGAGTAGTTAAGAATATTAATCAACTAATTAATTAATTACGTAATAAACCATATTTTTATCCAGTTAATAATCGAATATCTTCCCTTAAAATTCAATATTTGAATCTTGTTTATCAAATGTCATACAATCTCAATCACGATATTCTTCCTTCAATGACATTATCAACAAAATTAGGTAAAATAACGTGAAATATGCGAAAAACACGTTTAGTACCACAGCATCATGGAGCAAGCAGCCACTGCTGATGTAACTTTGTTACTAGTGGGGGGTCCGAAGAGAGCGTCTAATGTTATTCAGCGTTCAGGGCTACTCAGCGCGGTTCCACTTTTATCGCAGTACCCCATCTTACCTCACTACCCCGTCTTGCCCCACCCTCCCCTAGCATAACAAGCAAAAAACAAACTTTTTACAGGGGAACAAAATTAACATTTCAAATATATTATGTCTATAAATACTATTTTGAGTTATTTTTGTCACCAAAAGTTGAAAGTTACATAAATGTGCTATGTATCTTAATTAATGGTCATAAATAGAACAATATAAACAATATTACACTTAATTTAAGCATTTTTTTCTACACTGTCGCAAATTTTTGTGGCTTGTCATCTTAATTAAATGCATTTTTTTTCTACAGTGATTGACATCAAAATTTGGCGACAAAAGTATGACAAGCCACAAATTAATAAAACTTGACTTACCTCGTCTAGATCCGAAGATTCATCACTTGACGGCACATAATTGTCATTTTTTGAGCTATCGCCATAAGATGATTTGGAAGAATCATTCAAAATATTTGTAATTTCGCGTTCATTTCAAACTATTTTGCGCAACTGCATCGAACTGTCATCTTTGTCGGCCATGTTTGACAACAGCTTGTCACGTTATTGACAAAAAACATAAAAAAAAATCTCTGAGCAATAGAATGTTTTCATGAACAGCGTGATCAATATGAGGATATTTAATATTTTGACATATTTAATGGGTAATCCATAGGCAAATGCGTATAGTCTCTTTGCTTATGTTTTCGGCATTCACAATATAACAATTTCTAGACATGATATGATTTTTTAGATTATTATGTACTAATTGTTATTTTTTGAGCTTTTTATTTGCTACCGCGGTTTCGGTGGAGCGTCCACCATTAACGAGCGTTAATCTAAAAGTTTTAGATTAACGCTCGTTAATGGTGGACGCTCCACCGAAACCGCGGTAGCAAATAAAAAGCTCAAAAAATAACAATTAGTACATAATAATCTAAAAAATCATATCGCGTATAGTATCATCCATAACTCATTTTGGTAAAAAATGTGGCTTATCATCCTACTGCTCCAAGCCCTTCATATGAACAAATATTTTGACAAAGATCTGTCAGATAATTATTCAGTAAACTTCATCCGACAAGAGTATTATAATGATGAAGATTTACAGAAAATATATATATAGGTAAATATTATCTTCATGGTGAATTGATGAGTACCTAAATACAAGACAGACAAAGAATTCGTATACTTATATATTATATACACACGGTAATAATGTTGATACAATATAACATTACATCATATCCTGGGATTTTAGAAATAATCAGTAACAACGCCAAATACCTGGGTGAAGAAAAACATCTTTATTTCAAAATGAGATCAAAACTTTAAAAAGAAAATTAGTTTATTTTAAAACTTGATTTATATGCATTTATCCAATTCGAATTCATCGCAATTAATCCTTAATAAGCGTTGGTGAAGCTATTTTGTATATACTCGCTTATGAACTTTCAAAATAAAGACTAGGTTATCTGATAAAATTAAAAACAATTTTTTTCTTCAAGACAGAGAGATGTCATTTGTCTTTCATGGATGATAATAATGACACTGACAAATGTACTTGAAAGACGAAAGACGTATCTTTCAATAAAAAACAATGTAGTAGAAGAAAACATTTATTTTTAATTTCATTATGAAATTCTACTACCCAAACACCTACACAGTTACTAGGTAATATATTTTATGTATGTACATATGTATGTTAGATGATTTGTTCGGCGCCGTTTAATGGAGCAGCCATCTCAGGGACGTGGGAAACTCTGTTGGAAGAGCGATGTCTTCAATTTACTCCTGAGCGTTGTTATTGGTTGGTTTTTACAAAGGTCTTCGGGGAGTCGGTTCCAGGTGACGGGTCCTGCGACGCCAAAAGCTCTGTCATGGAAGCAGGACTTGTTTGCTCTATTGATCTCGTCCAGCATATCGGTGGATGTCTGTCCTGAGCGTAAGGGTCTACTTGCGGGTGTTTTGAGAACCTTGTTATGAGGTGCCATATTTGAACAATATTATTCAAATATGGCACCTCATAACAAGGCTCTGGCCTTTCGTCTACTCTAAGCCAGTGCAACTTTTCCAGCAAAGGTGTGATGTGACAACTTTTATCCTCGCGGAAAATTAGCCTTGCAGCGATATTGAATGCCTTAGAATCTTGATGACTCTACTACAAACAAAGTTAATATTATGTATGTAGATTATTATACAATGTTCACAATTTTCATAATGCAGTGTTCTGTCTGTTATTTAAGATTTTTATCGAAAATGCTTAATATGCTCAGTCAGCTTGCGACACTAGTGTAGGTATTGTAGAGCAGCATCCCTTACACAGAGTAATTAGCGAGAAGGGTTGAAGCGACGAGCGGGAAGGGTGAGAAATACACACTCTCTCTGTACCGTTAATTAAACATTATAATGATTTGTTGACTCACTCAAGATTTCAAGATGCTTACTCGAAATATGATATGGCGTACCTATTATTTCATCGAGCTGGTGAACAATTATTACAAAACTCATTTATTTTATTTCCCCAATTGTCGAGAATTCATTTGAGTATTTACTTTTATTCTCAAGTAAACCAGCAGGGCTACTCTTGACACAATCTAAATACGATCTTAATCTAGTCTTGATCTCAATCATAAGACGCGCGAAGGGACTATGGCCAAAAATACCGCGTTACCGCTAATGCGAGATTGGTATGCACGTATTTTTTACTAATAGTCACTTGACGCGTCGTACCTACCTATTATTTAGGTTTTGTCAAGAGTAACCTTACTGATCTTCAACAATGACAATATTTATCAAGTTTGATAAATTCTCAAGGATGGAGTCATACTTAGTACAATGAATAGGAGAATATACCTACATGAGGAGCTGCATGGATATTTGGAATCAAATGTAACTGTGTCTTGAAAAATATTTAAGTGTCAGAGGACCTCAATGATTTTGATCATTTTCACAATTTTAAGACAACACATCGTATTTATAACAGCCATGATATAAAATATAATGATGATTAAGTAGTGCTCGATTGTTTATTTGTTTCTGTCTATCACCCAAGGGAAGCGGCGTGATTGGATGATGATATTTATCAAAATTCTTTACATTTATATTTTCGTCCGTTCGCAAAGATATGACAATATAATAATACACTCACACTCTACAGAAAGTATCATCCGTTGTGGCTGTTTTAAACAACAACAAAATAACATTGTAGGTACATACTACGTCCTTTCGTTAAGTGTGGAAGTCTAGATACTCCAAATGCCAAATTTAACATTTCTCGAGATATCGATGCAAAATCAGTAATTCATCCGAACACTCGAGACAAGATTCTGTTTTGTAAATTATTTTATGATAACTGTTTGAATTTTTCCCCCATGCAGCATGCTGTTGCATTGCTTATTTCTATAATCAAAGGGGATATGCTTGCGGAAGGGATTGTATTATGATTTGCAGGATATTAATATTAGAATCAAGGATATAAGAATACTTAGTTCGTCCTTCCTTTCATTTGTATTTGTAAGACTTCCGGGAATGTTCTGTAGCGTTGATTGATAGAGAAATCTCCACAATCTATCTACAAATCTCGGTTTAGATGGAGTATATACCTATGTACATTAATATTTATAATGAGTGTTAAAATCGCCATGAAACCTTCAATCCACATTAATCTACCTTAGTTAGTCTGGTTAGTTGTCTGGTTAGTTGGAAGACATCTCATTTTAGCGATAAACTCGCCCTTTGTACATTGAATTGTATAACTGTTATTTTTATGACACTATTTTTTTTGTAATTACAATCAATGTACAGTGAAGAATAAAAAAAAAGCACTAGGGTCATTGCACCAGTCTTTGTACACAATAAGTAATTTGTCACAATTTCGCTTCATATTTCCTATGTTTTTTTAGAAAATGGTTACTTTTTCTTGAATTTAAGTAGCTGGTTATCCTATCAATATAATAACCTACCTATATTTATCAAATGTATCGCTGCACATTTTTAATAATTTTTAATTAATTGAGTTGGTGATATCTAGTGTTTGTCACAATTTCACCAGTTATTGACACATAAAACTCCAGTGTTTGACACATAGAAAAAATAATATTTCTTATTAGTAAAGTAAATAAATAAACTGAGACTGTTTAAAATGTTTATTAGAAATAAAAACAAACATATTTAGGTGCTTTATAATATTATTGAAAAGTAAAGAGGTACCTAACTACACTTAAAAAAAAAAAAAAATTGCGGACATTATCGTCAAATCTCATTTGAAAAGACAAAAGTCAAATATAAATTAATGAACTTCTAAGTACTTCATATCTCCTGAAAGCTTGCATTGGAGAGATGCCGTTTTTGACAGCATCTACTACACCCTTCATATTCTCTTTATCCCAAAGGAATTTGGGTTTTTTGTTTGGAGCCATGTGTCACAAACACATAAATTTACCACTATTTATCACAAAATGTTCAAATTCATAACTTGAGTTTCAAATGCCTTCCCTCACTGATGATGTTCATAGAAAAAATAAATAAATAAAAATATTTGGTAGTAGTGGCAAACACTGGATTTCTTACGACTCCAGTGATTGACACTGCTAATAAAGCACTCAAAATTACTAAATTCAAAAAATATGGCAATCAACACATTATTCAAAACAATACTGACTATGATAAATACTAATCAACCAAAAAAATAACATCTTGAAAAAGATGTATGTAGATTATAATACCCTTGTCCTTATCTGGATTTATAAGAAATTAGAAAAAACATGCCTTGTGTCAGAATATGTTTTTTTGCAGCAGCATGCGTAATAGCAAACCACCACTAATGACATCACAGGGGATACTAAAATGAACATGGATGACAAAAAGCATACTAGCACTAAAAATGTGTGTATGTATGACTATCTGGAGTCAGTTAAAGACAGGATGTCAAACACTGGTTCAGTGTCAAACACTGGTGCAATGACCCTATTTGAGTTTTTCTTTTATTTTATTTAAGAGATTCAAGTTTCGACATGTAAAATTTTGCGTAGGTAGTTTGATCCCAATAAAAAAAGGACTCCGACTACTTTCTGTAAGTTTTCAAGTGTCCTGTGAATATAAAGTACTTGTAAAACATCTCGTTTAAGAAATTTAACATCTTCAATTCAGTGATAAGGTAAGGCACTCGTCCTGAGCAACATAATTGTTATTGGCACAGAGAGGACATCTTGCATGTTAAATAATTCGTCTGCTGGCTACTCTAACCGCCCAAAATTCCGTAATTTTCTTTTGGGATCGCATTGGCCTACAGCAAGCATGTCAAACTCAAATCCTAACGTGGGCCAAATAAAAAATTAAAAGTTTATGTGGGCCACAAAAAAAATGTTTATACTGTAAACTAGGGGTGTAAGGGGTGATGGCCTATAACACCCAGCCGACCCAAATGTCAACCTCACCTGCCCGTGGTACAATGGCTAGTGCGGATGCCGTTGTTCTGGGTCAAATCAACTTGGGACGCTCACGAGCGTCGGCCATTGATCTGATTAGGTGCATGTCAAAGTTATCAATACCGATTGTTTTTGTTCAAGAGCATTTATTCTCGAGGGTAATTCTTGATGGTGCTGACGTTCCCCTTGCCGTTGTGGACAAGGGGCCAAAGCCCATGGCGGGTTTCCTTTTTGACCATAATAGAGTCCAACCGATGCTTTTGGATGGACTCTCGGATGAGTACCGATGCTGTGTATGTCTTCGAATGGATGGCCGAGAGATATTCTTGGTTTCTGTATACTTCAAGTACTCGGACCCTGTGGGTCCACACTTACGGGGTTTGAGTCAGACGTTGGATGCTCTTAGAGGCCGGCCGGTTTTGGTTGCGGGTGATTTCAATGCGCGTTCTCCTCTATGGTTCGACAGACCGGGTTCTGACCGCACTGGGAGTGGCGGACCTGTAGAGGACTTTATATCTTCTGCAGGTCTGAATATTCTTAATGTTGCTGGTCCAGCTACATTTGCCGGTCCAATGGGGGAGAGCTGGATTGACTTGACACTGTGCACTGATGATCTGCTCATGAAACTATCCGATTGGAGAGTGAACGTTGGCGAGGTATCCAGTGACCATCGACTGATCACTTGGTCGGTCGGTGGTTCATTGGAGGTCGAGCCAAGAGGCCTCTGGAGTTTTAGACGTTCGAAGGCAAACTGGGGACAATTTGGTCTGGAATTGAAAGAGAGAATGCGAAATTTCAGAATTTGGATGACAGAGGGTGCTGACATAGCTGGGGAAAGATTTAACAATGCAGTCGTTGATACGGCAGCTATTGTGATGGGAAGGTGTAGGCCTGGGGGACGGCGATCAACCAACTGGTGGACGCCAGAACTCACGGACCTGAGACGCCAGTTTAAGTCCGCCGAACGGGCCTTTTGCCCAGTGAGAAGTGGCAGTGTGTTGCGTGACTCTCCCGATGGTAAGCGTCTTCTTGAGGGGCTCCAACGTGCGAGGGGCTCCTACCAGCTGGCATTAAGGCATGCTAAGGCCTCTGCCTGGAAGGAGTGGATTTCTGAAACGGGAAATGCCGATCCTTGGTCGGTCACAAAAACAGCTGTGAAAACCAAAAGATCTGCTGATCACTATCTTACCAGCATTGTTGCTGGCGGTAGTGAAACAGTGTGTATTGACGGCACACTCAGAACGCTGCTGGATGGGTTAGTTCCACTCGACTCGATGTCGGGGGACACGCCATTCCACGCGGCGTTGCGTTTCCTGTCACGCTGTCCACCTGATGAGTCCATGATCGAAATTGTCGATGTGACACATCCGGAACTAGGGGAAATCGTCAAGAGATTAGGGCCTAGGAAGGCACCTGGGATTGACAGAATCAATGGTGACATCGTGAAGAAAGTCTGGCAGTACTGTCCGGCAGAAATGCTGGCCCTCTACCAGGCTTGTTTGAATGAAGGGATTTTCCCAAAAGTTTGGAAGAGAGGATTGCTCAGGGTTATACCTAAGGGCAATGATAGGCCGCTGTCGGATCTTAAGGCTTATAGACTTATAACTTTGCTGCCTTCTTTCGGCAAGATTCTTGAAATTTTGGTGAGGAATCGGCTTATGGAGAGTCTGTCGCCTGGAGATCCTAAACAGTTTGGCTTTAGCCGGGGTTTATCTACTGAGCACGCAATAGACGCCTGCATGAAATGGAGAGATGAATGTACAGATAAGAATGTCCTGGGTGTTTTCCTTGACATAGCTGGGGCCTTCGACAATGCATGGTGGCCTATCATTTTGACGAAGCTGAAGATGCGAGGCTGTCCTCGTTGGCTGTTCGACATCGTCAGCAGCTACTTTGGCGGCAGATCAGTGATAATCACACATGCGGGGCTTATAGTAGAACGGATTGTCGACATGGGTTGCCCGCAGGGTTCGGTCCTTGGACCGTTTCTGTGGAATGTCCTGTTTGATGATCTGTTAAAAGTGGATCTTCCGCCTGGTTGTACAATTTTTGCATATGCAGATGACGCGCTTCTCTTGCTGTCTGGCAACACGAGATCCGCCATCGAGAGCAAATTTAAACTCGCGATCGATCGCATTTTGACATGGGGCAGTGTGAATAGGCTTGTCTTCTCGCCGAGCAAGACCTCTGCTATGTGGTTGAAGGGCTCGCTTGGAAGGAGGAACCCGGTTTTGCGGATGAGTGGATCACCTGTAAAGGTGGTTGACGAAGTTCGTTATCTTGGTGTTGTTCTAGACAGAGGCCTTTCCTTTCTTCCACATGTAAGAGCGACGGCCGAAAAAGCGGGAGTGCTGTTTTTCACTCTCCGCAGACTAAGTCGTGGTACATGGGGCCTTAGATCATGCACTGTGAGGACCATATATCGGGCGACATACGTGGCTCAGGCTACGTATGCTGCTCGTGTTTGGTCGCATAGGCTATTGGTTGGCTCTGTGTCGGCGGCGGTCTTGAGGGGGCAAAGACTCCCGCTGCTCGCTGTCACAGGTGCGTATCGGACTGCAGCTAGCGATGGCCTCCCAGTCATCGCTGGTGTGCTGCCAGCCGACTTGGAAATCTTAGATTGTGTGGCCAGGCGTAAGCTCAAGGCGGACGGTAACGTTGTACATTTCGATATGTCTGTTGTTGCAGAACCCGGAATAAGGGGATTTAATAGGGCAGTCAGCAGGGTGCGGCAGAGAACGATGGAAGTTTGGCAGGATAGATGGGATAGGGGGAGAACTGCTAGATTAGTCTACAGTTTTCTCCCAGATGTTTGTGAACGATTGAGAAAGCATTTCCTGTCCTTCGACCACTTTTCCGTCCAGCTGGTGACGGGCCACGGCGACCTGAGGGGCAAGCCTTTTGATCTTGGGCTTTCGGAGAGCCCGTGGTGTGTTTGTGGGATGGGGAAGCAGTATGCTGACCACATCCTTTGGGTGTGTCCGGTGATGACGGATGCTAGGGATCTGATGTTCGAGGAAATGAGTGAAGGGACTCCCAGACCTATTTGGTTTGGTGAGGTTCTGTTGTTTCCTCAGAATTTTAGAGCCTTCAGAAAGTTTGTAGATACCTGGGTATCTAGGTGGGACCTCCTGCGTTTGCCGGGTTTACCTCCGGCAGACGCGGGTGAATCTGCAGGTTGATTTGATTTGGAGTGCGGTTTTTCGTGTGGCGAACTCGTTTTTCGTTCTTGTGCGTCCTGTCTCCCTTGGTGGAGAGTAGCATTGGTTGGGATGTCCCCTTCGGGAGGGAGAATAGTTTTCACATTACTCTGGTACCGGTGACCCCTGCGCTCTCTATCTTGGATCCTTAAAAGTTTCTGGACATCATATTTCTGCTTTTTGTACCAAATTTTGATTATTGGGTATACTTATTGTTATTTTTTTTTTCTATGTGTTTATTTCGGATCCTTGTATTATTTTAATAAAAATATAAATATTGGTGTTTCTCTACCTTAAGGGGATATTGAAAGTTTTACAGTAGTTTAAAAGATTCCCACGAGGCGGATTTGGCCGGCCGGCCATTCAGGCTGCCCATATGGCTCGCCCGTGAGGACAAATTTTTTGTTTGCAAGTGCGGATAAATAGGAGTCTTTGACTCCTGAGATATCCGGGTGTGTGGAGGGTCCTTTCAATAGTTGCCCGTGGTACACCCTGCTAGATAACATACGAGGCTCTGGCGACCGAAAATTGGCGGAATAACCATAACACTCGAAACAGAACTAAATACTCTGTAAGGGATTCACAACCCATCCCTAGGATTTCCCTATCAGGTTTTTGTGCGTCAGATGGCAATCGGCACTCAAATAATAAATCCGAAACAACAGCCAAACAAAAAAAAAAAATCCTAGTCCAAATGAAAAAGTCAATGAAAGAGAAAGTTTTAAATATTAGGGCGTCCCCCCCAAGCGACGAACAGGTGAAAATTTTAAGTATTAGGGCGTCCCCCCGAAGCGACGAACAGAAGAAAGTTTTAAATATTAGGGCGTCCCCCCAAAGCGACGAACAAAAACAATGGCGAAACAATTAGCACAAAGCTAGGGCGTACCCCCAAAGCGACGATGGGCAATATCTTAGGATTGCTACGTGGAACGTAGGCTCTCTAACAGGACGAAGTGCTGAACTTAGTGAAGTACTGAAACGACGAAACATAAACATATGTTGCATTCAGGAAACAAAATGGAAAGGGTCAAAGTCGAGAAATATTGGAAATGACTACAAGTTGGTGACTACAAGTGAGAACACAAAGAGAAACGGAGTGGGCATTGTCTTGGATAAGAATATGCAAGAAAGAATTGTGCATGTCGAAAGAAAGAGTGAACGAATGATGGCGGTCAAACTGGCCATGAGTGGACAAACATGTATGAATATTATCTGTGTATACGCCCCACAAATTGGTTGCACCAAGGAAGAGAAGGAAGGATTTTGGAGTGACCTGGATGAACTGATGCAGTCTATGCCGCAAGATGAATCAAAGCTAGTGGCAGGAGATTTTAACGGTCATGTTGGTGAAAAATCTTCCATGTACAGTGTAAACCATGGGGGCTTTGGTTTGGGCAATGAAAACTCACAAGGTGTGGATGCTATGCAGTTTGCTTCAGTTTATGACCTGGCTATAATAAATACATTTTTCAAGAAACGCAAGGAACATTTAATAACTTATAAAAGTGGGGGAGCTAGTACACAAGTGGATTACGTAATGGCAGATAGACGAAGTCTGAAGTACTTTAAAAACTGCAAGACTATTCCTGGAGAATGCCTTACATCACAGCATCGACTACTTGTGTCAAAATTGAAATTGGTAAAGAGTTTAACATCCCCGAGGGAAAGGGTAATAAGGATTCGCTGGCATAAGTTAAAGCAGAGTGAAGGAGATGAGCTGTGCACAGAAATGAAGCGATATATGGCAAAGGACACATCCGAAACTGTGAATGATATGTGGAATGGTTTCGAGGAAACATGTATTGGTCTTGCAAAAAGATGTTTAGGAGTGTCAAAAGGTCCTATCTCGAACAACAGAGAAACTCACTGGTGGAATGAGGAAGTGAAGGAGAAACTCGCTCTGAAAAAACAATTATACAAACAATGGCAAAGGACACAAAACGAGGAAGACAAACAGACATATAAACTGGCAAAAAAGGAAGCAAAGAAATCTGTAGCTCAAGCAAGGGCTAGTTCCAACGAAGCCTTTTATGAAGAACTGGAGGATGCCAAACATAGCACCGAAATATATAAAATAGCTAAATACCGGAACATGGCCACACAAGACATTAGAAACCCAAAGTATATAAAGAACAAAGAAAAACAAATACTCACTGACTATAAGGATATAATGGAGAGATGGAGAGAGTACTATAGCGAATTGTTAAATGAAGGTTATCCTGTCACACGTAACACAAATCAGAGAATAGCTGAGGGACCAATAGAGAATGTCACGGAAGCGGAGGTAAGAACTGCAATTGCACAAATGGCAAATAAAAAGGCAACAGGACCGGATGAAATACCAGCAGAACTGTGGAAAAGGTTAGATGAAGAGGGAGTGAGTTTCCTAACAAGATTACTGAACAAAATAATAATAGGCCAGAAAATCCCAGATGCTTGGAGACAGAGTTACCTAATCCCATTCTATAAAAACAAAGGTGACTCACAGCTGTGTGAAAACTACAGAGCAATAAAGCTAATAACACACACATTCAAGATTTGGGAAAGAGTAGTAAACAAAAGACTTCAGGATCTCACAAGAGTGACAGAGAACCAATGTGGATTTGTGAGGGGAAAATCTACCACTGATGCCATACAGACAATTAGAATAATCCTTGAGAAATACCAAGAGAAAAAAAAATGATCTTCATATGGTATTCATAGATTTAGAGAAGGCTTTTGATAGAGTACCACGCAGACTAATATGGGAAGCACTTAGAAAGCAGAATGTCCCTGAATACTATATAGAGCTCTTGAAAGACATGTATTCCAATATTTACACGAGTGTTAGAAGCCCAGCTGGAGTGAGTGACCCATTTGAAATCAGTGTTGGTGTCCACCAGGGGTCGGCATTGAGTCCTCTACTGTTTAATCTGGTTATGGACTACATAACTGCAGATATACAAAAACCAGCCCCATGGAGTATGCTGTATGCTGATGATGTGGTCTTGATGGATGAGACACCTGAGGGGTTGCAGTGTGTTATGAATAGATGGCAAGAAGCTTTAGAAACGAATGGTCTGAAAATCAGCAGAACAAAGTCTGAGTACATGCCATGTTACTTTTCTGGGCAACGACCAACTGAGCCACACATTATGCATGTTCAGAATGAGCCAGTGCCTACTGTCGAATCTTTCAGATACCTCGGCACAATATTGTCCGCAAAGGGTGGTATTGACGATGACATTGCACAGCGCTCAAAGCTTGGATGGATGAAATGGAGATCTGTTTCTGGTGTACTGTGTGACAAGAAAATGCCAATAAAAATCAAGGGTCAGGTATACAAAACTGTGGTCAGACCAACCATGACTTATTCTTCTGAATGTTGGGCCCTAAAACATAATCACGCCCAGACACTACACACCAATGAAATGAAAATGCTCAGATGGGCTGGTGGTGTAACAAGGATGGATAGGGTGAGAAATGTCCATATCCGTGGTAGTTTCAAAGTCGCTCCCATCGGTGAAAAAATAACCGAAAACCGATTAAGATGGTACGGGCATATCTTGAGACTACCACAGGATAATATGATTAAAAAGACGATGGACGTGGAAGTAGGACCCAGAAGACCAGGCAGACCAGTGACCACCTGGATGTCCACAATTGCCAGGGATATGAAGGAGGCAAAGTTGCGCGCGGAGGATGCAGGGGACCGCAAAACTTGGAAGATGAGGACTAGGAGAGCCGACCCCAAGTAAATGGGATAAAGGCGAGGGCGAAGAAGAAGACTGTAAACTAGGTTTATTTTGAAAAGTATAAAAAAAGGTAAAATTAATAAAGAGTATTTTTTTTGTACCGTTATGTTTTGTACTGCTAGTGGGCCGCAAACTTATACGATGTGGGCCGCATGCGGCCCGCGGGCCGCAAGTTTGACATGCTTGGCCTACAGCTTTAATGATCCTTATAAGAATCGTCTTTTTATCAGTAATAAGAGTGGTGGTAATCTTTGGGTGGACGGTGGGTCTCCTTCAATGTCAGTAATAATAATAATAATAATTTAATACTGAATTCTAAATTTAAGTATTTATTTAATTTAGTGTTTATTTAATTTAAATTTATTTTATGTTGTATTAAAGATGTAGGCTCAAATATTATTTTAATAAATATGGAATTTTTTACATAATTTGTTTATTATTAGCCTATTTTAATTTAATGTGAAATGTGTATTTTTTTGTTCTGTTTTGTTATATTTTATGTTTGTTAAAGGCATTAGCCGTTTATTTAATAAATAAATAAATAAATAAATAATAATAACAGCGTGGATGAATGAAAGATTTACATTCAGAGTTTAAAAGAAAATTTTAAAATTCCTATATCATTTACTGTTTTCTTACTCATTATAAAATAAAAATTCAATTAAAGGATAGCCACTCTGGAGGATTGTTGAAAATGTGACGAAAAAATACGCAAAATTGTGTGACAAAACCAAAATTGAAATAAAAAAAAACGCTTAAATAACTAACTATGTGACCGTATATCTTGTCTTGTGGGAAATATAACTGGTAAATATTTGAAGACAAGAAAAAGCGGAAAAGTAAACTTAATGCTGAAATTATTACCTACTGCTTTTTAATGCGTCTCCATAAAGTTGTAGCTCCATGTTCGGCGTGTTACGTAAGTTAAAAAAATACATATGTTCGTCGATTACCTATTTCACAAATTACACAAATTTATTTATTTATTTTATTCTTCACTGTACATTGGCTACAATATTTCAAATCAATACAAAGTATCATAAAAATATCAGTTATTCAATGTACAGAGGGCGAGTTTATCACTAGAATGCGATGTCTTCCATCTAAACCGTACTACTTTCCAATTTTGGGTGCTTTATCATGAAAATAAAGATAGAAAATAACCTGTTTGAAAGATTTCCTATTTATATTAAATAAAAGGAACGTTAATTATTCATTGCTAAAATTATATTCAAGACACAAAGTTGAGTGGCAAATCCATTTTTTCGTACCTTCACATTTAAGAGATTTTAAAAAGATTTTGTTCATCAATACCATCGAGGCATCTACACAAATAAAAAAAAATCTTCTTCTGTAGGTGCCTTGTCAGTTTCCCCGACGTTGGCGATCACTCTGACATAGGCTTCTGCGCTGTCTGGAACAACTCCTTCACAACTCTCATTCCGGTCCAATCTCGTATATTTCGCAGCCATAATGTCTGCCTTCTGCCAGCCCCCCGGCGTTCCTCTATTTTACCTGTCAAAATAAACCGCAAAATATGGTAGGTACATTTTTCCGCGCATTATATGACTCGGATTCAAGATCTTACGCATTTTGACATCCAACAGGAGTTTCTGTCCATATCAGCTCTTCTTCTAAAAAAAATTAAGTTTTATCCATTTAGACGACTCCACAGAACTTTTAACAAGAATTTTATTCGTTGCAGCTTTTCCAATTATTTAAATTGATTGGAAACAGGTTTCTAAAATAAACGAAGGCTTTTGCTGTAATCATTATTGTCCTTTCTTCCGCCATTGTATTACAGCAATTACAGATTGCACTGATACAGTAATATCTTATTATTGCTGTATGGAAACAGGTAGCCTTTCACAAAACATTTAAATAGCATGAACAAGTATGCAAGGATATATTTTGCGTTCAAAGATATAGAAACAAGAAAACAACGAAGTTGGTATTATCATGTCAATGAATTGTTTAAAGTACCTACATAAGTTAGAACAGAATTTTAACGACCCACGAACTCGAGAAATACTTAAGCAAATAAATACTACAAATTATTAGAATAGATCTCCTGATCTATGCAAGTTTTCGAATGTCACGTTTAAGGCAAGAATTCGTAAGACATTTACCACCATCAAATTAGTGAAGAGGTATACCACCCATACTGAGTGTCTTAACTCATATCGGCAATGAGAGGATGACTTGCATGTTTATTATATGCAGCTAATTTGCTGGCTACTCCACATGTGTATGAACGAATCAATGAACTTTAAATTATTGACTGTTGAGTCACATTATTATTTCAAATAAGGCTTAATTTATTCTAGAAAGAAATTTTAAACCTGCCTTTTAAAAAACTCTCAAACTTACAGAAAGAAATGAGAGACATTTTCTATGTCAGGGATTCTAAGGAAATGGAAAAAATAACCACAGGTAGGTACCTATTTTTAGAATTTCCCGAAATCTTGACACTCGTTCTGCCTGTATAGAATTGCACACTTCTCGACTTTGAATTCTTCCTTGTAAATAGTATGTACGTACATATAAGCAACGCCTAATAAGTAATAATATATTATCGAGATTAGACACCATTGCTAAGGACAGACTAACTAGATGTATGTACCACTGCACACTGTTCACTGCATTATTTTATAACGAGACAACCAAGAAGTAAACTATAATATATATCTACAAACATTAGAAGCTACTCAGATGATGGGATAAATATTGAGAATATAATTTATGCGAATGTATTCAGAAAGTAGATAGTACGTAATAAATATCCTAAGAGTATTGGTTTTCGAAGATAGTGTCGTGTTTTATTTTATTTTTTATTCATTATAACAAACAAACACCAACAGGCACAACAATAACATATGTATAGCAAAAACAACAGAAACAAATTAAGAATCAAAGATGCGCCCTATTACAGGCGTTATTGGCTAGTTTCTGAGTCCGCCGCAGGTCCAGGCCGACCTACCACCCCAAAGCACCCGGAAGAACCCATAGGGCACTAAAGTACTCCCAAGAGTCCAACCGAGCTACCTCAAGATACCAGGAGCAAACCCAACAACGAATAACAGATATAAGTAAAATTAGTCTCTATTATAGTGTCTATGTAAAATAAGAATATATATATTTAATTCTTTTTGATTATCTCCTACACAAAAATATATGTCAATATATTTAGAGATGTCTAGTTCGGACCCTACTGTTTGCAGCCTTCTCCACCTTCATAACACAAGTGAGATATGCTTGTTGTAAGAGTGTTTGAGCTGTATGGTGTATGGTGAAATTATTCAAAGAATAAATTGAATTATGAATGACTCATCGTATGAATAAAAAAGAAACTGTTTCGCCAGTTCATCAGGAAATTATCCGCGATACATATTTATTTATTTATTTATTCATTCTTTACTGTACATTGATAAAAAACAATTACATAAAAGGTATACATTCAAATTAAATACAATCAATATATAATCAATATACATATCCCGTTGTCTAAATATTGTCAAATACTTCCGTACAAGATGACATTATAAAATAAGTATTTTACTTTGTAATAAGAAGCTACGTAGCTTTGTGATAGGTATAAATATAATATAATGTTATAGTTTACGTATAGCTACACCTTCTTAGCTACAAGACAGACTAAAGTATAATATCTAACGTGTTGCAGCGGGGGATAGTAAACAAAATTAGCAATATTGGATAAGTACTAAAGTAATAATATATAATAAGTAGGTATTATGTATTATTATTATTCTTAGGAAAACTTGTATAAGAGTAAACTAGGATAAACAAGGAGTCTGTTTTGTTTACCTTATCCTTCACTATACCCGCACTGGTTGTGTGTATTGCTATATTAATAATGATCTATATCATTTAATATAGCAATAAGAGTACCATTTACAATTTTATAGTGAAGTAATTGAAATCACTTGAATCGTAATAATTTTATTAAATAAAATATAAAAATATATAATTGAGCACTGTTTAATCTCCACTTTGTTAGGTTAGATACCGAACGTTTTCGCCTATACTTGTAGGCAGTTTCCCTGAAGATGCCTACAAGTATAGGCGAAAACGTTCGGTGTTCGGTATCTAACCTAACAAAGTGACCTAAATCTTTGGCTATTTATATTCCTTTTAGGAAGTATCAATAAACTTTATTAATTTTGAGGGTTTCCGCATCAATGTTGGGTCAGTGACATTCCTAATAATGTTTCCATATCAGCGTTGTCACATGCTTGGTGTATTGTTAAAGATGATCGTTTGAGCTGTCAGATAGATGATAAAACATTACTGTTTTTGCATGGAGAGATTGCATTCAGGAAAAAGAACACGCCTTTTATATATTATGTTTTTATAGCAACAATAAAGAGTTTTAATTTTTTTTACTACTGTTTCTTGGAGAACTATAATTGGACATTTTACAAAATATTTTCAATCGGCACATGCAGAAATATCAAAAATAAAAAAGGTTAAATTTTTAACCCATGATTCCGAGAATTAGCATAGTGAATGAGGAAGAGGAGAAACCCTGATTTTCATTAATTTATATTTATTCCTTTCTTTTTTCTTCACTCTATATAACATTTGATTTTTAAAACTTTTATAGGCGAATTTTGCTATGATGTTTTTGATATTTAATGAGTTGTCTCTTTGGCGCCATTTAACGATCCTTTTGCCATCTCAAGGGTGATGGTGAATAGGGCAACATTCATTTTCCTTCTCAAACTGATAATTTAATTTATTTATTTATTTACGTCACAACGTGAGCCTTTTATATAAAATATGTTATACTATACATAATAAAAACAAATCAAAATTATCATTTACAACACAGTTGGAGCAAGACAAGAATAGCAATTGGCGAAGAACAAAATGCAATAAGGAATCGAATTATAACATTTATGAAATTAATCAAATCAAATCGTTAAGAAAATTACTCAAATCAAAACATGAAAAATGGAAATATTAGAGAGAGAGAGTATAGAACGTCAACAAAATGTTAACTTACACGTAGAGAATTAAAATTGTAACATAGTAAAGAGATGTCAAATATAAAATAGGTAATGTTGCAATATGACGGTAAAAAATCCACATTTATTAAATTCATTTTATTGTTTCAGAAATAAAATGCTAGGAAGAAGATGTGCAGAAATTTAATAATGAAAAATGTACTGAACGAAAAACTCTCGAATAAAAAATGGAATATTAGAATATCTTTATTATAAAAATGGCAGTAGATAGTTCCTAACGTAAAACTGGAAGTTATTATGCATTTAGGACAATGTATCCATTTGGTGAGCGTGACTGGAATAAGAAGTTAAGCGTCCTGGAAATCTGCTGGATATTTTATTATTAATATAATAATATAAAAGTGGTAATTGACTTTAAAATGACATTTTGTAGAATATGAGAAATAAAATATTGTCTCTCAGAAAGATATTGTCCATTGGTATAATGTTGTTAAAACTGAATATATTTATTTATTTACTTAATTTTTATCCATTATATCTAGCAGGATCCGTACTCAAGAATAAGCAACCCTCTTTTTTTTGAAAGCTGTTGAGATTCCTATAAAAGAAAGGCTTTCGTAAAATATTACGTATCAGCCATTGAATGCTTTCAATTAAGCGATAAGGTATGCCACCCATCCAGGCTGTCTAAACTTTTATTGACACGGTAACGACATTTCGAATGTTTAGATACAACATGTAATATTAGTACGCTGGTTACACCGTGTGTATAAGGTTATATTTGGGTTTTCATTATAAACACCATTCACTGTAAGCTAAAGGCTTGAAAAATTCTCTGCAACTCAACACTATTGAGAAACATATTTTTTTTTTAAAAAGATATATATGGGATTTGTTATAAACCCAAATACAACCTTATACTGTACACCTTTCACACTAAGCTAAAAGCTTGTGCCGTGAAAGGGGAGTTTGCCGGCACGTGGTAACGAATCACGGACCCCTTGTTCTGAAGGCCGAGACTCTACCTCCAGGCTACCGCCGAACTCATTATTTTTTTGTATAAATCTATTACTTTGACAGTTTTTTTTATCACAAATGTGGTAGCCAGTAGGCTACCTGCAGGTAGTAAACATGGAAGTTGTCCTCTTTGTGGCGACATTCAGGATTTGTGGCATACTTCTTCATTGAGCGTTACCTCCACGCCACACGACGGCCGGTGTGGCGTGGAGGTAACGCTCTTGCCTTTGAGTCACGAGGTCCCGGGTTCAATTCCCGGCCAGGACAAAGTGAAGAATGACCTTTATCAAATTGTACTGGGTCTGGGTGTTACATGTATATGTGTTTAGTGCATTGTATATGTGTGTATCGTCGCGTTAGTACCCATAATACAAGATTCATCTTAGTTTGGGACTAGCTTGATCTGTCTGAATCGTCTATGTATGTTAATGTTAATGATTTGAAGGTGTTAAATTTAATGTCTTATAGTTGATGTTTTACTAACACCAGCCTTTTAAAGGGCGCAAAAAACTAAGGAAAGTGTAAGAGAGTTATTCTGTGTTGGGAACTCATGATGTTATAATAAATAGATATTGAATATGTATCAGATATTGGTCTCCCACTGAAAACCTGGAACACGTTTATTATGTGTCTGGATGACAAGTTTTATTATCATCCAACATTTCAAACCTGGTTAATAATTGCTTTCAAATATACACATCTGTTTATTTAAAATCTACTGTCACTACTCGTAATAGTGTTGCCATATTTGCAGAGGCACTTTTCTCGACAGCTTAATGGCAACACCAGCCGACTAGAATCGTGCGCATGCGTGTGGTCAGACGAGTATTGGAGAGATAATCTTCACATAAACAATCTCAATCCAGCAAAGGTGCATTACGAGTACCTACTTACTATGATAGGTAGGTACTGCTAATACCAACCATTTTATGTATTAAATATTATGTGTGGCATTGGAATACTGAACGCATAAAAAGTAATAAAATCAGTCTTTAATTATAAAGAATACCTACGTAGATGTAATGAGGATTGTAATAAATTTCTTTACTTATAATTTTATGACATAATGAGGGTTTCATAATTTCAATACATGCAATGATTTTGCTGGCTAGATGCTGCAAAGGAAGGAATCAATAGAATAATAATGAATTATTATTTTCTCACGAAGCCGACGTAAATAAATATTAACAATATTTCCACTTGTTTCTGTCAACTTGAGAGCTCCTCTCACATTGTTCTATGATAGAATTTATATCATATCGAATCGTTGGATAAGGAAAATTAATTGGTATAAATTTTCTTAGTATAATTAATTAACCGTGTAGGAATAAAACAAACCACCTCTAATTTTATTTATTTCAAGCAAAAAATACCACAAATAATTAACATTATAAAATATGTGTTAGGTATACTTAAATAATAAAAACTGACAGAAAATTGAGAGGAATGGAGAGGAAAATCCAAACTCGTTGCAGATCAATCCAATGGATTGTTACTCTATATGCCTATATAATACCTACTTCAATGAAGAAAAAAAATATCTTAAAAAGTTGTTTAGCCAACGGAAGAATGTCAAATTTGTCCATAGCTAGTTGGATCATTTAGTTTCAATAGCTTTCGTATTCCTGCATAAAGTTTTGTTCAATAAAATTATAATGGTGAACTTATCAGAATAAATTGTCTTGTGAACATTATTCCACCAAGCAATAATACAGACCCCGCCCGTATACATATTATATAACCAGAACACATTTTCAAAGAAAATGTATATTTTTAGTCCTACCTATTTAGACATGTCTAAAGTTTGCCATATTTACCTAAATGAAAAAAAAAATACTCAAAAAACAATTTGTTATTTGATGAACTTACTGAATATTACTCCAAAAGTTTATAGTTTCATCAAAAGATCGTTAAGAGTCACGTGGTCTTATCTATAAAGCAATCAAAACAACGCTTATTTCTGTATGTAAAAAACTTAGCCAGCCATAAAAGTAAGAATAGCAGTTATTCTGACTTAGCTAGTCCGCGTGTAGCTGCGTTTTCATATACTCTTGTGACTCTACTAATGATTATTCCGATGATATTCCTATACTGTACAACGGAAAGCAATGCGGTAATAAATAAGCTAAAGATTGTTTGATATGTCGGCATTGTATAATAGTTAAAGTAAGCAAGTGAAATGAATAGTACAGTTATCATTGAAAGAGAATATACCTTGTATGGAAATTCAGTAATATTGCTTACGATATAATACCTACTATAGAATTCATCTGTTTCTTTGTTTTTTTATATATTATAGAGAGGACTTCTTGCATTTTTGGTACATGAAATCACTCCACTGGCTACTACCATAATTGTGGTAGAAGTCGTAATGGTATAGATACATATATTTTTTATAATCTATGCTTTTTTGTCGACATACGTAAACTGTTGTGTCAAAAAATACTCGTAAATAACAATGAGCTGTCATTTAACTGTAGTTATTTGCTGCTTTATGTAAGATATTTATTTCTATACAGCTGTCATTATTTTTTTCTACATCAAAGCGTTATAAATTTGATCTGAAATATTTTAAAATAAATACAAAAAACAATTTGCATATCGTTATTAAGTCATTATTGTAGAGTATCAATTAAAAAATCTACATAAATTAAAACTTTACTCCATGTATTGATAGCCATTTATACAAAAAAATATATCCGATGCATTATTTTTAATAAACCGTAGATGTTTTAATAGGGTACATGATGAATAATACAGTAGAACCTCGATGATACTAATAAAATGGACAGTGTTTACCTAATATATGACGCCGTTAAACCATCTGTGATCATCACAAAGTCGCCGTGACTTCTCCTGAACAGTAATATTTTCATCTTGTTCCTGAATCTGGAATTGGGTGGGTTCTGTATTAGATCTGCTGATAATCTGTGTGTCTATCTGACGGTGAATCTCCTCTCTGCGAATTTGGAAATATTAAATTTAGCCTATTGAGTACCCAGTGGCCGTCTCAGAGTTTCGTCAACGGAAGTTCAGCGTGGCATATATTATCCCTTGTGGACCATGAAACACAGTTTAAACTCCATTCTCTCTGTAGATCCTTAAATAGTGGGATGATGTGGCAGAGCTTGTTTTTTCTTTAAATAGATCTTGCGACAGCATTGAAGGTCATTTGAAAACGATTGAGAAGGGTCTGGGACTAATGATGTTATGTAATAAACGATTCTTGTAAAAAACATGTTTTTGAGAAAAGTAGAAAGACAAATGTTTGAGTTGGACATCAGTTGCCTGATAGTAAAGTCTCGGACTTGAAATCGAGAGATCCTGGTGTACACTTTTTCCCGCTACCGACCTGCCACTTTCGCGGTAAAAGCATATTGCTTTCTAGGTGGGTATTATTGGATTTATTTCAAACTCAGATTCATCATTGTAAAAAAGTTTTTTGGAATGGAAAACTATGTAGGAAATCAAATCCAAAGCATGAGAGGAAGAAAAAATAAACCTCAATTAAACCATATTTAGCTAATAATCAGGGTATGATTGTATTTTACTCTTCGGAAAAATTTGAATAATTTAGTTTATGTGCCAACTGACGATCAATTTTTCGATGATAAAAATAATGATTGTATTTATTTTGTTCGATCAATTAAAAATGCATTGTCTATCAAGCCTATCAAATTATTTTTGTTCTCAATTTTAACAGCAGAGTGCTCTAACGCTTCATTACGTAAAAAAAATAACATTCACACGTACATTATATTTGATTAAACAAAACAATGGAATTTTACATAATTTAAAATGTAAAGACATACACAAATACACATCTACATCATCATTGTGTCCAACATTAACAATACACCTCCCTCTATATTTTCGCAGCGAAAGAAAGAAATGTCTTTGACAAACTGCATCCAATCACAACTGGGCACCCGTAATTATAGAGTTTCATCAAACTACCTTGCTTGTGGCCTGTCACTACTTCTTTTAACGTTCTCGACCACCATACCGAAACGTTCTTAGTCCATCTATGAAGATGCAAGTGATTAGCCTAACTCAATACAAACATTTCACTTATTCGTGGGCAGTCGGAAAGAAAGTTAGCGCTATGTGTTCCTGCCATCACAAACATTTCCTTCCTCCGTCGAATGTAGATATTACTTCCTCATAAATGCTCTTTAATGCGATGTACTTATTGGGTATACCTACATAATATTTCGGATATAGGTACTTACATTAGACAATCCATACTCATGCGATTATCTTTTTGAATTATATACTCTGCTATGTATAGATATTTTATTTGTTACATTGTCCTTATTCACATTTCTACATAGCAATGAACATTGATCACATTTATTTTCAATATAACACCAACTTTTATTCCATTTTTTTCTCATATAATACCACTTTGATCTCTAGTTTTTAGGTTTATACTGAATCGTGTCAATAAATAATATCGAATAATAAAAACACAGGTCTGCCAAAAAGACCAACTAATCGACTGTCTAGTTCCATAACTCAACAACTCGAAATGTCATACATTCGAGAATTTGCCATTTTTGTAATTTTGGTTTATTTATAACTACCTAGTACAGCAGTTTTACACAATTTGTTCATATTGATTATAGTAATTTGATTCTTAATATAGCAGAACATAAGGATTATTTTAGCACAATGCAACAGGCGACGCTGAAGCGCTTACAGCACCATAATCCTCCATATTGTTTAAATTTTTGAAATTAAAAATGTACGGCGTAAATAATTTTCTTCATAATTTTTCTTCCCGTGAATTTGTAAGATATTTTAATAGCCTATCGGCTATTCCCGGTGGACAAGAATCCAACAAATCAGAGATCATTCAAATCGGTACAGCCATTCTTGAGTTATAAATGGTGTAACACACACGAGTTCCTTTTATATATTAGATTAGATATTATGCTTTAAAAACACAATAGAAAGTACTCGTAAATAATAATAGCACTGTAAGAAGTGTTATGTTGTCTTCGTTCCGTTCAATAGTTAAAACAATTCGAAATATTTAGTTGTGGAATCGAAAATAGGTACCTACGTATTTTTTTCAATAACTAAATATTTCATATACAAAAGGGAACCGTATATTTTTTTACGATTTGAGTATTGCCTGTGGAATTGATTGAGTGGAGTTCATTATTTGTTATACCAATTAAATCAAAATTTTCGAAACTTTCTATTGTTGAGTTGTGGAACTGAACAGTCGAAATAAAAGTTATCCGTAATGGGCAACGTCCATCATTGCTGAAAACAGGATACAAGTTATCATAAAATACATTCGATAATATGATGATTACATATTCACAAATGTTTATAGCATACAAATTATAATTTGAATATCAGTAAACCTATAATTATTATTAACGAAATTGTAAAAACCTTGAAATCGTGTCTATTTAATGATTTAATCACCTTTGTTTAACTGTAGACTCACAAAAAATATCTAAATTAGCTTCTGCACATGCTCATAGAAAAAAATAGTTACATATTAAACCTGTTTATTTTGCAATGTATAATTATGCAAATAGTTAATTATAATGTGAACTTCAAACCAAACATCATTTTCTAAGGATATTCTTCTTGTGTTTGATTTTCGACATGCTGTTATGCGCCGCCGCGCGCCGCTCCTTTGAATTATTAATATTTTATACCTAAATTTTCTAGACGTTGCAATGGCAATATTCCACAAGTATATAAATTTATTCGTACGGCCTCATTAGTGAAGAATAAAATAACGTTTATTGTTTCATTAGTATTCTGTCTAAACGTTTAATATTCTGTTAAATTATATAAGTATTGTGTTAAATGTATGACAAAGGCCGTTCACTATATAAATAAATGAATAAATACAGGAGGATTGAAGGAAAGTATTACATTTTACCTAAAGATAGACTTTAAAAATGTTGATGATGAACTGTATATTATAATAACTTAAGTATGTAAATGTTCATATACGAAAAAATTATAAATAGGTTTGCAACAATATTTAAAAGTACGTTCAATTAGTTTGAATGATTATTTTTTATAATAAATATTGAAGCATTGTAATATAAAATAAAATTATTAGTTAATATGTCAATTTTGTAGCACATAATTGAAAATTTAACTTTTTTTCGTTACTAAAAAGTGGCATTCATTTTTAACTCCTGAGGCACACTTTCGTCGTCTTTAGATATTTTATTAATTCAAAGAATGAAAAATCTATTATTTGTGTAAACAAAACGAAGGTAAATATTCGAGTTATGAATCGCATAAGCAAAAATACAATTTTTGCAAATGAATGTTTGGTTTTACGTCAAATATTGACGCAAGTCGTTCAAAGTGTTCAAAGAACACAATTCGAAGGTATGAAAATTGTAATAAAAATGTGTTCTAATTGACATTTTATAGTACCTACGCATACGATCCGTTCTCTATTTATGTGAGGTAACTATTAAGTGTTAAAAAAGGGAAGGATATGGGTTATTTTTGCTGTTTTTCATATCGTCGTTATGTTTAATTGTAAAATTATTCCAAATGAAAGTGTATTACATTTATTTTTAATATCTATGAAACTAGTAATTTGTCTCCCTTTTATATCTTTATAAAACATTTATTAAATTATTTTTTTTAAATATTTAATTTCTAAGTAAGTACGTATATGTAAAATTAGATTAATATGCATTAAAATTGTAAAAAAAATATACCTAATTAAAACGAAAAATTTGTTTAATAAAATGTAAGAAAGTACTTAATAGTCTATTGGATATGTACCTATGTTTAATTTTTTATTTATTTTAATAATTGCTCATACTAGCATGTATTCTATACGATTAGGTAAATAGAAGAGCTGAAAAGTTTTTTTTATTCGATTTTATTTATGTGTATAAACAGTACAAAGGAAAACAAATTTCAATGTTTGTCATATCAAATCTAACAATCTTTTGGATTTAGTTGATATGCATTGTATATAATAATGTGTATATATCTATCTCATGCTAGAAATATTTGATATAGGTACTAGTGATGTAACGAATATTCGAATTTCAAAGTATTCGCATTCGTATTGGCAAAAAAATTTGCGAATGTTTTGCGAATATTATTTCGGTAATAAAGTATCGGTAATTCGTTAAAAGTATCGGATACTTACCCGGTACATTGTAGAAAAAGGTAGGTACTGCAAGGAAATATTCTTTAAGAAAACCGAGGAGTTTTGAAATACTTTAAATTCCTATATCGTTTTGAAAATTCGGCGACGGGGACGGGGGGGGGGGTAGACATTTTAATGATTGAGCGATTGTAGAAATTTTTAGCAAGTCAATATTCGCTACTCGCATTCGCATTCGCGAATGTCGGCAACAAATATTCGCATTCGCGAATATCCAAGATCACACATTCGTTACATACTAATACGTAGATACATGATATTTTAACATATCCAAAATGATATTTTATTTAAACGCATATGTAATGATAAATTTTAATTCATCGACCGACGGTTCTTGGTGGAAGATCATATTAATGAGTTATTAAAGTATTGGCTTTTATTTGACTGCATTTCACCCGTAACACTCTAATTTTGTGTAATGTCAGATATATTTCTCTTGTACCTAAGTCTGAAATTCCACAATAAAATTTTGAGTTACCTCAGTTGCACTGAAAATTAGTGGGGTAACTTATTGTCAAAAGTTTTATCTATCACATGTGTATACTCTAATTAATTATAATATTGATAAAAACACTTATTTTCCCTAATAAACTGTTTTGTAGTTGAAATTAACGCACCCTGGGTTGAAATAAATTAAATTTATAGTTTACCGTTACATCATCAAAACTGAAAAACCCTTCAAAATTAATTACAGGAAATAAAATTAATTAACAGCTACAGCAGTGTTGTATTAATGCATAAACACTATTTCTATAAATACGTATATTTATGTGGGTAGATATTTGTAATACAGGATGCTTTAGTGAAAGTCAAATTTAAAGACCAACTTTTTTAAGGTAGTTTTTTGCACCGTGAATCCGCATCAAAGCGTGGATCTTCCACATTTTTTTGTTAGTTTTCTAGTGTTCTGTAGAAGGTAGGTATTCGTAAAACATTACGAATAAGACATTGATTATCAAAATATTTAATTCAGCGACGAGGCATGATTGTCATTAACAACTCTGTGTTTCTTTACAGTTGTGTCTTGACTACCCCAATTGTGAGAGAGGCGATGATGATATCAATATACAACTATTAACAATATTGCTTTCTTTAAATTTAAACTATTTTTATGAAGCAAAAACACCATAAGTTTTATAAAATTATTTGTTTAGATCTTGGTAACTATGTATAAAATAAAATATGAGATTTTTTAAAATATTATTTACATATTTAAGATTCATCGCCTTGCTAGTAAGGAATGCAAAGACAATCCTAATCGCGAATGGCTGTCAAATTATTAGCTTATATCTATGGTTAAACATAATTTACTTGACAGCTGCGCGACCAAGCATTTATATTGCATCTAATCCTATTAGACACTCTTCATTAGTACGACCGTGGCTAAATATCAAACAGGTAGTCAAATATAAGCCATCCATAAATTCAAGATATTTTAAGAGGAATATTTTTTATTTGGAATTTCTATATAATATTGTTATGTAATAAACCACCTGTAATTAGACATACCTACATTTAGACAAAAATTCACTGTCTATGTTATGTATGTCCAGAATGATCGACGATCTATGTAAGGATCGCACAGGGGATTAAAAAATCGCACAGAACAGAGTTATTGGAATGATTCTGGGTTTTTCTACTAACTTACATAATATACACTAAATCAGTTGCTCGCCAAATTGACTGGGCTCTGGCTCATCTGACGAAAATTTCCAATCTTGGGACCTACCTGCTTTTAGCTGTCTTTTTCTTTTTTTTTATTTATTTAAAGACATGGGTAACCTACAAATAAAATTTTAGACAATCTGATGTAATAAAAATTCAACATAATTATTGTACTTAATCAACCCATCTTTGATTTCATGGTCATTTTTAACTGCCAGTACAGTAGGTACAAAACACAGAAAGGGTAGAAAAACAAAACAAATATATCATTCCTGTCCAATGTGGCTCCTGGACATACAGAATACGTCCACGGACCTCAATTTCTCCAAATTGTGGTAATAAGGCATCGGTGTAATGGCGAGCTCTGAGCAGCGTTAGTGTTTTTTTACTTAAAAAGAAAGTCTAGGTTTTTCACGACCCATAGTTTGGGAACAATACATAACTAGACTGAAACCAAAGAGAGAGACTCATCGTGATAGTTATCTTTGATTCATGAAAGTATTGAGAAATTGACCATCCTGTAGATTGTAAAATATTTTTATCATTAATTGCACGCAGTTGATAATCCACACATAAATATTTGAGTCCGTTCGTATGTATGTGCGTATGTCCTTAATGGACTCTGAAATAAGGAAAGACAGAAGTAAAATAATACACTCTATACGAGGTCTCATCTCCTGGGCACGTTCAAGGCCAAAAACATTTAAAATATCTTATGTATTGATAAAGATATTATAATAATTAAATTTGTATGGAAAAATCTATGAAAGTTTTTGTAAGTAGCAATATTCATGGTCGAACATTTTTCAGTGTACTGAATTAATTTCACAATGGATGTAACGAGAAATACATCAGTACTGAAACTAAACATTTGGGGATTATTTTGGTTATAAATTATTGTGTTTGGTTATGATAAAAACTCCTGAATTATGCGAGTTAAAATTGCATATTTTTGACATCTTGAGCTAATTTCATAATGGCCGACATGAATGACATAGAATCCAATAAATTAATATTTAGGTTGGTACATTGGTTCATTTGTTTGTTTGTTTTGTGATTTGTATGTTCTCATCTTATTGTAAGATGTTTAGAGTTTTTCAAAATATAGTTATCTGTAGTATCAAAAACATAGAATTATTAATTCAGTGATATTTCAACGTTCTTTTGTCGAAGTATGCTAAACTCCAAAATCTAAAAAAATCTTATATATCTACAACGATGCTATTAATACATCTTCTTATTTTATTGTAAGATGTTTAGAGTTTTTCAAAATATAGTTATCTGTAATATCAAAAACATAGAATTATTAATTCAGTGATACTTCAATGTTCTTTTGTCGAAGTATGCTAAACTCCAAAATCTAAAAAAATCTTATATATCTACAACAATGCTATTAATACATCTACTTATTTTATTGTAAGATGTTTAGAGTTTTTCAAAATATAGTTATCTGTAATATCAAAAACATAGAATTATTAATTCAGTGATATTTCAATGTTCTTTTGTCGAAGTATGCTAAACTCCAAAATCTAAAAAAATCTTATATATCGACAATGATACTATTAATATGTGTTCTTATTTAATTGTTAGATATTCAGAGTTCCTTTTTATTTCAAAATATAGTTATCTGTTTTATCAAAACTGAGATCCAATTCAAATACAATGGCATGAAATATATCGTCGTTGGATCAATGAAACCTCTTATTTGTCAATTTTTTTCGAATATGAGATATTGGTATCAAACGACTCGTCTCGTCGGGCCGAACAATTTGGTACCAATATCTCATATTCGAAAAAAATTGACACATAAGAGGTTTCATTGATCCAACGACGATATCATTTTTAATTATCTCATATGCCATCGTAATATAATTATACAAACCCATAGATAACATAAGTAAACTAGCATTAAACGTAATACGGTGATAATCTATAAGTTAGGTAGGCACTCAGAATATACTATCGCATATTATGCTTTTATAAATTTGTTTCATTATAAGTATTTCATTTATTCAAAACATGCGTCTAAAAACACAAGATTTTCAAAATTTAGATATTAAGATATTGTCTATTGATAAAGTAAATTGTTAGAATTGCATACCAGGTTTATAATTCCGATTTAAGGCAATGTCTCACTCCGAAAATAAAATTTTAGCTAAATATAAAACATCATTTGCGTTACATCTATTTAGGAGTATAATTACATTTCAAATAAAGAATAATGACCGCCATTTGTAATTTCACATAATAAAATTATTGTTGTTTGGTTTTCAGTATTTTTAAAATTCACTGGGGTATTCTAAATTCAAAATAATTATAGAATATTATACATTCTACATGTAAACATCTCAAAACTGTCATATAAGTGTCACAAACACAAATGTCAAAATCCAACGCTTTATCTGGGGGGCGTTCAGAGGAACATAAATATCGCTCGATGTCAAGTGACCACCTGAGCGACCATGAAGTTGCAGTGAGTAGTTAATGTCACCCCGGATAATCGTGAACAACTTTGAGCGTTTTTATGACCCAAATGTCATCGTACTGGCGCCATTTTTGTTAGATTCATTCGCGGTAGTGCGTCGTGCTTTACTTGATTACGTTTTTAATTTGAATAGTTAAATTGGCTTTGTTTTAAGAATGTTTTTAGGATAATGCGTATTAAAACAAAGCGTAAAAAATAAATTATTCACTAAAATCTGCACTAACTATTTTGATTTCTCTTTCATTTTACTTCTTGAACTAAAAAAATATGATTTTCTATTTTGAAAAATTATATAAGACACCATAATTACGATTAACTTCGCAATTGTTTTGGCAACCGTCATCACTCAAACGTCAAGGTAACTGTCAGAGTGATAATCATCTTGCTATGATTTCGGTAGATCACCCGACGACATGCCTGAACGCAACAGTGCGAGTCGTCGGGTGACTCGCTCGGGGCGCGTGAACGGATAGAGCGTCGTCGAGTGATCACTCGGTGACTGTCTGAACGCCTCCCTGGGTCGCTAGAAAATTAATGTTGCCAGAATATTGGTCGTATTAATCGTTACTTTATTATGGTTTGATTAGTATTCGTTACTTTAAAATCAGTACCTGAAAAATAAATAATTGTTATTGATAATACATACCACACCAACATCAGAAGATTGGATTGTAGATTCTATTTAAAGTAAGTTTTTGGTATATCCTACATTGAATCCGTTTGTTAATACGTGCTTATGTATGCATGATTTTGGCACGCATAAAGCTGATTATTATTATGACATGTAGCTATTTTGGTGCTAAATAGATCTTAAGACTTTAAGCATAATACTTGAGGTGTAACTAGACGTTACATTAGCTGACTGAAACATAATATTTAGATTTGTAGACTGTAACTAGAAGTCAATTTTGTACACCGTAAATAGATTTCAAATTTCCAATCTGTAAACGCCAATTAATGTTTGAGGAAGTTGTTTGGTTGCTCCCGGTGAATAATAATTAATATGCTTAGTTGTTACCGGTACTTAATCCTTTTTTAATTAAATGACATAACATCTGATTATCTAAAGGAGCGCTCACATTTGTTCACTTCCAGTGATTACTCTGGATGATCCTTCAAATTAAAAGGTGTGAACATGCGTTTCATCAATAGTCAATCGTTTCATCAATCACTAGCGATTTCGGATGAAAGCGATTACTACCCGACATAATTTTGATGAAAGGTCCTTTCACTGAAACGACCATAAACAAGTTTTATCCTATAATTTGTCTTATTCTCTATGAATTTGTATTGAATGTCAGAATCGTGTACCAAATTATCATACTTTCGAGAATCTTATTAATTTGATTTAAATTTTATTAAGTGCTGTTTTTCATTTTTTATTACGATGTCAAACTACATACAACATGACCGTGAGTGTCGGATGGCAGTGAATGTATAGGATGAACAAATGTGAACAGACGTCTTCACTTTCGATGAACAAGTTTGACCCTGACACGCTGGATGATCATTCAAAGTGAAGCAATGTGAATGCTACTTTAGTATTACAAACTGAAAAAAATTTAGACTGAGACCAGAAGTCAAATTTGCACACAGTTACTGGATGTTAAATTTCCAACATCCAGTAACTGTAAAACGACAATTAATGTTTGAGGAGGTCGTTTGGTTGCTACCATAGAATAATAAACATACTTTGATGTTATTGGTAGTTATTTTTTTTATAAAAGATATACCTATCTGGGTTTTGTTATTTTTTAATTTTTTAATCTAATGACAAGACAAATGTGGGAAATTTTATTTAACTATGTTGGTAGGTAACCAACCAATTATTATTATTTTTTATCAAAATAGGGCATTTACCCGTTTTTTTCTGTTATAGGCATCTCCTAATTTTTTACTTAAATTTATGGGGATGTGGGTTTTAAACATCGAGTTTTTAAATTGGGAAGAGGTTAAAGTACCTACTTTTTTTCACGTAGGCACCTACTAATATTGACGTGTGTGATATCAAACTTCATGTTTTGAAATTGGGAAGAAATTTTTTAGTATTTTTTACGTAGGTTTTGCACTTTTTATTTACTTAATCAGTTTTACGTAGTTAGTGCTTACTTAATTTTTTTCAATAAGATTGTGTAGTTTTAACTCATTTATTTGGATGATTATCTGTTTTTAAACCCGAGTGATGCCGGGTTATAAAAGCTAGTATATATATTATAATTTGAAACGATTTTTAAAATTAATTAACAAACTCCACTCAAACTATCGATCAACTACAGTGAATAGGTATTATTTAAACTGAAATATTTCAAACACTTGCATACATGCTGTGAAAAATATTTGGTAACGAAAAATGCAATTCAAACTTAACGATCCCATTAATCAAAAACAAACTGAAAATATGAAAACGAATCGTTTTTGAAACTTGGCAAATTTTAATTTATTTATCATTTCTTTTTGCACATCATCATATTTCAAAAACTATGATAATTTTAACTGATGGAATAAGTGTTAATAGATAAATTAACAACATAATCTACATATATATAAATTGAATCTCTCTCACGCCTCATTGCTTTCAGGGTTAGTAGAGAGTATGGAACGCCAACTCAACATTTCCTTGTCTACGAGTTTATCATTTCCTCTATATTTATGCATTTGTTCATGTGAGTATGCCGCCGTTCTTGAGAAATTTATCAAACATGATTTTCGAACATCTGCATTTTTTATACCCCTAATTTTGGTAAAATTATACTTTCTTCGCTCAGATGAAACATATATTATGAAAAGGATTCAATTTTACCCGCTGACGATCTACGCAATCTTCACGACACAAGCATATTTCTTTCTGTTAGAATTTTTGCGATGTATTTAGGTTTATTTCAAATCCAGATTCATCATCTCTAAAATATATATAAAAAAATGTGTGTTTGTGCAGTATGCAATATTGTTACACATGGACCTGAAATAAACTTTAGGTACATCATAACTGATACGTAGAGAACGACCAGCATATTTATCCAATCTTCTGGTTACCCCACTTGTAGAAGATGTCGTAATCGTATATACCTATAAAGATATTAAGGTACCTATCTACTTATACAGATTATTTCAATCTCGTTTATAACGCTCCAAACCACGACATACCTATATTTTTATGGTTACAAAAAAACCCATAAATAACAACAACAAGAAATATGTTTAAAAAAGTAATTATAATTATTTTTCTGAGTACTGTATGTTTCATATTATTATGATAGTTGCCTACCATTACGATAAATAATGTACAATTTTAAACGATTTTTAATGTTGGGTCGTGGCAAGATAGATTTAGACGTATCTTTAATTAATGTGTAACACCTACGTTTTGTCATGTCATAAAGCATTGTAAGATATTAGATACCAGCTTAGATAACGATATAGAAATATTTCACGCGTTCATTCATACATCCATTACATTTGACATTTGTGGGATACTATAGACAGAGATATGTAATAATATGGGATACGACGACTAGTGGGATAGCCAACGGATTAACAGCATGTAGTAAACATGCAAATCGTGTCCTCTCCGTGCCAATGAAAAATAAAACATTCAGGTTGAGTAGCATGGGTACCTCTTCACAGAAGGAAATTCACATCGAAGGAGTGTAGTCAAAAAATTCCGCACATGGGGTATGCCTATCATGGCACCTCTTGTGTGGACAAATTTGTTTATGTAGATATTAAATCGGATAAATGGAGGTCCTCAGACTTCTGAGCTATCTAGGTGGACAATGGGTCTCCTTCAATTCACTGATTTCACAATTTTAAATGTCTTATGCGTGATGTTTAACCAATAGGTAACTGTTTAACCAATAGGTAACTGTTTAAATGTCTTATGCGTGATGTTTAACCAATAGGTAACTGTTTAAATGTCTTATGCGTGATGTTTAACCAATAGGTAACTGTTTTTTAAAGGACATAAGAAAATTGAGAAAAGTGTGAAAGACTTCATGATGTTGATATATAATTAATTTATCAGAAATTCTGTCGTTTAAAATGACGCATGCGAATAAATAAATGTTTTGATATTCCTTGAACAAAGTGCTTATAATGACATTTAAACCATTTTTGAAAGTGATTATTAAAAGGGGCCCCTTTAGCAAAAACGAAAAAAAATTCAATTTTCAACAAGTTTGGTACACAAACTCTCAAAACTTGTTGACCCTACGAACATTTTGATTTGATAAAATATGAAAACAAATATTAATTACCAATATCAAACTTTAGCTTTAAAAAAAAACTCGATTTTAGCTTCATAGTATTCGTTTATAAAAAAGCATATTTCTAAAAATCGAATTCGGGGGTGTGTTTGGTATATAAATGCACGAGAATCCTACAAATTTTGATATATTTATTTTAATATTGAGAATATTTAGATAGTTATTACAATTACAGAACAAAAAAAATCTATTTTTTTTGTTTTTTCATGGAAATTGACCGACTTAAAGAATATTTTTTTTGATAAAATTTCTTATATTTTGAAACCAAAAATCACCACATGAACTCAATTTTTTGTACACCAAAAAAAGTTTGCTAAAATCTATAGTATTTATATGCTTGATAGGATGAATAAAAAATATATATATTTTACAAATAATTTGTATTTTGATATAACAAAGAGTAGGTACATAAATAAATCTCGTCAGTCTGCGAGATTTATCAAATTTTAAGAATAATATCACACTGCAATAAAAAGTTCGAACAACAATTTATTGTAATCACCCAATGAACAGTTTTTTTTTAAGAGCTTGCCTAAATAAAAATACTCGCACTTGGGAATTTTAATTTTAATCGAATATACAACGACGAAATATTAGTCTCTCATTGACAACCTGGGACAAGTTTTATTACATAGCATCCAACATTTCCACGAGTACCTACATTCCCTTTACAGGTCACTCAAAAACTAACAGCGAAAGGAAACTGTATTTATCATTATAATAATAAAAACTTCAGAAAAATACTCACCGGATAATAAGCTTACAACATGATAAAATAAAGCATATTTTCGCACGATTTATTGCACGGCAATTTAAAAGATTGCTTCCAGTATTTCGTCAAATCAATCATTGCTCTACCAATACATAATGGATGATGAAATTCATGATCATAATTTAACTATAATGATTTCAATAATAAATTTAAACAATATGTAATATTTATACGAATTTGAATACTTAACTAGGTAATATATTCTTAGGTAATTCAATATGAAATAATATAGGTAATGCATTGCCTCTGATTAAAATTTTGTAATACACAAATCAGATCGTTGAATAAATTACCAAACACAAGCAACCATGCCTAAAGACATAAGTTTTTTTTAAATTTTCTTTTATATTATGGATAGTTTTAAATGAAGGCTCCCACATACTTATCAACTTACTGCTAGTCTTCGTCTCTCCGCTGCTGAATATAAGCTTCTTCTATTTTCTTTTATTTTCCAGGGTTTTGAGCGACACGAATCCATGTTTTCCCCCGCAATGTGAATTATTTCATCCGCGAATCTCTTTCGAGGTCTTCCTATATTTTGATTAACCTCCCATTCTAAGATTCTAGGTATCCATCTGCCATCCTCTCCTTGAACTATAAAACCAACCTATTTGCACTTCAACTTGGAGACTTTATCAATAATATCCACAACTTTTGTTTACCTCCAGGTTATTTTTTATTCTTTACCTTTCCTCATTTCCGGCATTTGTTTTTCCATAGCTCGCTCTACATATCTCAACTTTCTTTTATTTGCAAGCTTTTGCGCCATGGTTTGAAAGCCCACATACACTACAATAAATTTACAAATTTGCTTCATACTTTATTTATTGTAGTTACTCATTTTTACTACTAACTAGGTATAAAAAGTTGCGTTGGAACACGATTGAAAATTCATACATTAAACCTTGCACAACTTTCGATAATATTCTTCCAGATTCAATAATTTACGAGTATGAGTAAGTACCTACTTAAAATAAATATATAAAACCATGGTTGTCTCATTTTTTCTTATTGCAAGAGAAACTTTTGTGGGTACTTAGGTTACTTTGGATGTTCGATGGCCATTTTTTTTTTAATTTTTTTTAAAAAAAAAAAAGATATATCTGGGCTTTATTATAAACCCAAATACAACCTTATACACCTTTCACAGTAAGCTACTAAAAGCTTGTGTCGTGAAAGGGGAGTTTGCCGGCACCTGGTATCGAACCACGGACCCCTTGTTCACGAGGCTGAGATTCTACCTCCAGGCTACCGACGAACTCATAGATTTAATAGAAATAATATGTCGAGAAGTTGGAAGTATAAAAATGTTCTCAAATGATAACGTAAATGCGATGTAGGCGTAGTTCAAAGGGCTGCCAACATGAAGTGGAGCTGCACTGGTCTCATAGATATGTAATATCAAAACTCTAGATGGATCAATAAGCTATTCGAATAGCGATCTAGAACATTAAGATTGAAAGATAAATGTCGACAGGCCATGGATAAAGTGAGCTGGTGATATGCAAAAGGCAGAGGATATCATTATTACTGACAATAAGACAATTCTTACAAGGATCATTACAGCTAAAGACCAATACGATCGTAGAAGATAACTTTAATCGATATCCAGACGACAATATAATTAAAATATGCTTTAAATTTTCCTTGTGAATTCCGCATACATCACGATATTAATGACTCTCTAGCCAGACCATTAAACATTTGAATAGACTTTGCCACTGGGGACTTTGCTAATATGCTGGTTCTGCTTTGAGACTGATAAAAAAACCGTAATGTCAAAAACTTTCATAATGAGATAATATGTAGTGACATAAGACGAGACCTACGTTCATCAATGAACGTAAAAAAATGACGATAACATTATGGTTATCAGTTTATATATGTAAAGTACTGTCTTGGAAATGACATATCATACATTTAATTATAAGGTTTATTTACATTTATTTAAATAATACAACACATAAGTAATTAATATTTTAGATTGTAGGTGTGCTTCGAGTTTTATTAATTACAATATGCGACCATATATTATAAACTCAACTCGTAAGAAAAGTACGTAATATGTTATTAGTAGAAAATATTTATAAGAGAAAAATGTATGTAAAATTAAACTAAGGTTAGTACATTTGTAAGAGTATAGGCATTTAACTCAAAACTCAGCCTATTTTACCCGAGGGCGAAGTGTTATACTCGTATTATTATATATACTTTAGCATGTAGTTATGTTTGTATATGATATATAAGATTAATATTATTATAGCGTAGGAAACAAACTCTAAAGAAATTACATATCTTAACGAAATGACAAAACATAAGTAAAATGTAAGTACCTACATACAAACATGTCAAGTTGTTTATAATTATTATAGTCTAAAATGTTTCATTACGGCCACATACACCGCGATTTGCTATAAGAAAAGTTTTGTTATACCCTACAAAATTTCACAGCCTTTAGAATATCGAAGATTTATATTTTAAGTACATATGTATAGTGAAAAACTTTTTCAAGAAATTTTACAGACCTAGTCTAAAACTATCATAATTAAGCTTTGAAAATATCTACTAAAAACTTGAAAATCTCTTAGGTCTTAACAGGGAAAATTGTACTTAGTAATAATAATAATAACTAGACAGCCTACTTATGATGCGCCGTTTTGTGGAAAAATCACCGCAAGGGCCCATTCAAGAATCATAACACCTCCTGAACAATAGGGTTCTTAACCTCGCCTTGAACACCTCCACACTCTCCAGAGTTCGCAAATCATAGGGAATTTTGTTCCACAGCAACGGACCAGCCACACAGAAGACACAGACAGCACGGTCAACATAGTTGGCCAGACCCCCCTACACAAGTCTATTGACAGTCTGTGTTCGCAGACCTTAGTGATTTTTGTCTTTCCGTTGCCTCCTCAGAAATGCAGAACTCCGAGATGTACACTGGTACCAGTATGAAGAATTTCGATCTAGTCTTAAGATATTTTGTATTACCTACTTTAAGCGAACTATCTACTAGTACGCAGAAAATATGTAACTGTGAGTGATTTTATTTTTTTATTGTAAAACAATAGAGTCGGAGGATATTAACGGTTGTATTTAATTTAAGGGAGGGTTTTGTCAGGGTAAGCCCTTCAGGCTAACCTTGAGCCCTTCATTATGAAGAATTTGCTTAAAGAGTATGGATGACATAAGAACTGATATTCGCGTAACATTCATGGGTAACGTTAGGGAGGGTGAAATCCTTAATGTAGGGTACTTTGTTAATAAAATAGAGATGTTATTCTTTTTATCATCGACTACCAACTGTCCCATCCTATTTCTTTGGTATATTGAGACCAATTACATAATCGTAGGGATATGATTTTTTTGAATTTCAGAAATATTTCGATAAAAAATCAGAAACGAAAGCATCAGTTTACTGAACAAATATTAAATACTTATTAATAAATATTTTTTGCTAAATTGACAGAGAAAACGGAATGCCATACCAATATTTATTTATTAATACTTTTTGTGAGTATTTGGAGCCTTAAGATGGAATGGTATTAAGGAAAATACAATTATTAATGTACTTATGTGAGTATGAATAATAATATATAATCGCCTCACCCTGTCTCTGAGAGTCTAATACTTAAATGTGATTTATTAATATGTGAATCAAATAAATAATAATTATCATAATGATTTCGTTATAATAAACAGTTATTCAATAAAAAAAGTATGTCACAACAACTAATAAAAAAATTCAAAACAGTAAAAAGGTTCAAAACATTTCCTATGTTAATTGTCCATCATGAATGTCTAAACATTTACTGGCACGGAGAGGATTACTTGTGTGTTTATTGTATGCAGTTGGGTCTCTGATGGCTACCACATATTTTATTTTTATTTTATAGAGACACTCACAGAAAACTGACAACACATTACATAAATTACAAACATACAATAAGATCCGGCCAGTTCCCCAATTAAGAGTGTCTACAACATGCACAATCAGAGAATTCAATTAAAGCATGATTCAATATATTGCCACGATAATGATAATCTCTATATAATGATAATCCTGCCACTGCATATCATCACATTTTTCTTATACGTGGTAAATGCCATGATAATTTGAATTTAAAAAAAACCCTGGGCTTCAGAGGAATCTAAAAACATAGCCTAAACACTCTCACAGTCAACAATGTTAGCGAAAAAGATATTTTAATGAAAAATACTCATTTTGGGTGTCTACACGAAAGGTCAATTTGTATTCATAGTGAAAGCAAATATTTTTTCTTTATTTTAGTTCCCATAAGTTGTCCCTAAATCAAAATAATTATATTGCCTCCAGAATTTGATTTTAGAACCTTCCGCATGAGAAAAAAAATAAGCTTGAGAATAAAATATATACCTAACTATTATTTTGTCAGAATGTAATTTTTTTTACAGTCAACCAGATTCGTCATATAACAAACATAAGTATTAATGTATCTGCGTATTATATACGTAGGTAGTATATAATACAAGTTTATACTAAAAATAATAAACATCTCTACACAACAATATTTTTCGAATGATAATTTCCAACTCTCAACGGATGAGATACAAAATGCATTAAGGTACACCCACACAAAAGATAATTTCGGTTTCGAATATAAATTCAACCATCGTCAGAAACAATTCGATTATTTTAATATTATTATTGTCAGCGGGTAAAAGAAACAAAGTACTTCACAAATCAATATTATAATAAGACAAGAGATTTCAACGATTGTCAGATATATTTACATGTAAATTTGAACCGTATTTAAAAATGAAATAATGATCATTTTGACATGCCCACTCGTATGTTCTTCCAATAACAATATTTATTCGAGTGACAAACTAATCGAAAGAAATTTACGGTCATATTTTATCATTCGATTTTTACCAAGTCGCTGAAAAGAAATTATTGAGATTTTGGAGTTTAAATTATCGACCGACGACATTTGTTGAAGGTTCATTTTAATAAATTAGACTGTTAACATATTTAAGAGAAAAAACTGTAAATGGTTAAAATATTCATAACATTATATAAGTACCTTTATATTGTTTCGCACCCAGTTTTCAATCTGCTCGTGAATGACACTTTCGTGTCGAAACTGGCCACAGATATATTAAAAAGGAAAGTCGCAAAATTATTAGCTGGTGTGCTGGCTACCCCACTTGTGGGATATTCCGTGATGGTATAGTAGTAGTAGTAGTAGCAAAATTATAAAAGTACCTATTTGTTTATTAATAGCTTAATTTTGCAATCGAAATCCAATATATGAAACTTACAAGATAACCTGTCTGTGCCATAAAAACATGTGTATTCATGACGAATTATTTGAACATGTTATAAACGACTGTGCACACGTACCTTTATGTGAAATAATTTCTAAAAAAAATAAGGCAAAATATTTTTCATTTGACAGAAGGAAAAGTCTTCTAATATACTAAAAGTCTTCTAGTATACTAAGTTATCAAGGCTTTTTCTAAATATAATAATTTATAAGTACTCATATGGTTGAGTATCGAAAAAATTACAATATCTTAATTCGAAAGATAAATAAATAAATAAATAAATAAATAAAGCTTTATTGGCATCAATATTTATAATGTGTACATGTTTTTGTTCCAATAAACTACCAAAAGGCGGGCTTAAAATTCTAAAAGAAAATTTAATTCCTTGCTAAAAATTCACATCCTGGCAAAGCAACAAACAATATATTATTATTATTAAATGACCTTGTTAAACCAGTGAAAATCACAACTGTTACTTGATAATATAAAAAGCGACTTTTATTATTATCATCTTATCACTGTGATATTTATGTATATATGAAAATATTATTACTGAATTAGGTAGGTATATTTGTATGTATTTCTGAATATAATTTATTTATTTGTTGTACAAAAGAAACAATGAACAGCATTACGGTGAAAAAAAACCTTTTCGCTGTCATTGTACGTAAACAGTAAACAATCAAGACAATAATAAAATATAACAGAAAAATTCAGACACAAAGAAATTCTATGACACATGTGTACAAGAAAAAGGAATACCTATTGACCACAATAAATCGAATATGATTGGATAATATAGTTTTAACTCTTTATCAAGCAACAAAAATAAGAAATCGGCATCTATCATTCAGGTTTTGGGCCCTCTTTTAATTTTTTTTGAGTAGGTAGAAGTCTCTTAAAAATAAAATTTAGTTTTTATCACAGTTAACTATCAAATCTGTCTTTAAGTACTTCCGTCCGTTTTCAATTCCTCTTCTGACGAATTAAAAAAAAAAATTAATGAATTTAAAGAGAAAAAATATACCATAAAATTATATAATGTAAAATCATCTAGCATTGTTTTCTTTCTGCTAATCTGAATAGAAAGGGTTTCAAAAGGAAACTAAAGACATAGCTGTCTGCTGGGAGTTTTGGATAATACATAGATTCAAAATATAAGGACATGTGAAGAGTAGGTGAATGGCACTTTACAAACTGTCCATTTAAATATAATATTACTGTCGAGGTGAATAGTGAGTAGGTATATCCCTTATAATAAATATTGAATATCAAATAGGTATAAAAATCAAACTTTTAAGATAATAAATAGCGAACATCAGCGAGTAGGTTATTCTAGTATCTACGATAAAAATGCCGAAGATCAAAATCATGATTATTTTTATTATTTTAATGTTTTAATTTATATTCTAATGATAATGCATAAAATATTTGAATAATTTAATAACATAAATGGTTAATGCTCGTCTATGGTCGATTTTTAACGATTTTTTTTTTATAATGTACCCACACGTTTGATAATAACAGACAGAATTTTAAATTCTTTGTAAGAATGATGATAACGCAAGAAAATTCATGATTATGCAAGAAATATATCAACACACTTTGCACGTGCTTTTCCATTAATAAAAAATAATTTATGGAAGAATGTTTCCGTGCAATTAATCTTTTTATTTAATTTTATTTCTCTATTGTATTTTATTCTTCACTGTACATTGGTTACAATTACATAATAAAATAGTGTCATAAAAATAACAGTTATGCAATTCAATGTACAGAAGGCGAGTTTATCGCTAAGATGCGATGTCTTTCAACTAACCCAGATTATGGTACACTGTATTTGTACACTGTTATACCCAGTATCATGGAGTCCCCGATAAATAAGAGGTCTCTCTCTCGTTTCTGTATGTTTTCGGGCGTCTTGTAGAAAGCAGGTGTTCGCTATGACATTTAACAAAACAACAAAAAAGGAACGCAAGAAAGACAGCTGAGAGTTGTATAGCCACGTGGATCAAATTTGCAAGGACAGACACGAGTTGTGCAGAATTATTGATCGATGTTCATGTATAAAGAATTGTATGAATGTGGTGGAAGCGAAAGAAGCGTGCAAGTACAATTTGAATTGGTATTTCGTCAAGATTTGGACACTAAATATATTTTAAGGACTTTACAACTTTTGATATGTTGAAAAACCCATAACAATTCATTATATGTTTAAATGTCTAGTTTCGTGATTGATGGTAGTTCAATAAGTGCGAACATTATCATTAAAGTATGAAATATTTGTTGAAAGTTAGTAATTAAAATAAATTGACACAGTCGCACATATATTATTATGTAGGTACATAGAAGTACACGCGCGATAATATGTGGAAATATTATAATGATGTTGTGTATGAAATATAGTCTTATTAGAGATTGTATGTTACATTTCACATACACATGAATAAGATAAATTTATATTTCGTCAATTCAATCAACCCGTTGTACGTCTTTTTTGTCGTTAAACTTTTAGTCAAACCTCATGAAAAATACTTTCATCTATTTTCCTCATTAGGGGGTAGTCAGCAAACGTCTTCTACATACCTAAATAACTACCTACGTCGGTATAGAATCTTTTCTGTGTTTATTAGAAATTAAAAATTTAGAAAATATGACAAGCCTCATACATGTTCAATATCACATTAAAAATATGCTTAGTAATAGAAAATTACTGTAAAAAGGCGTATCGGTATTTTATCGGTAATTTTTTGATCCATAGAATCCTTGGGATGGAATAAGTTTCATATTTTATCCTTATGTTTTGAGAAAACTGTACATTTAAGGTATTTATTCATATGTAAAATACCGTATGACGGAAATTAAAATAAGAAAATAATTTTCCGTATGTTGATTTAGTGCACTTAGCCAACCTACTACCCCACTCGTGGTTAGCTCTGTTAACCTAATAATTATGTAATATTGTATCGATTTTTAAAAATATGAATCTGGGTTTGCATGAAACCCAAATGCACCCCAAACATCGTCACAGTATATAGCATGCCTAAGATTTTTTTGAATCCAGGATCTCGCCATCGATCACCTCAAATTGTATTGCATGAATTCAATCACATTGGGTTAACTTAAACATTCTTTTAATATTTTATATCATTTTAGGTAGAGTTTCTAAAAGTATCTAATAATGTACAAATTTGGATATATTCGGCAATTAAAATAATATTACACTATGACACGAAGCAATACAGATGGCAATCATTTAGATAATTTCATCGACATTTTCAATATCAATCACTTCATGTGTAATACTCGTATATTCATCAATTTTGAAGTTGTTATATATCTAGAATAAACCATATTTTTCCCCTTTTCTGTGATGTTTTTAAGGTAATGAATGCATTTATAGAAAAATTCGTCATTATTTTATTATTTTATCAAAACACAGTAATTTTACTGAATTGATAGAATAGATATTATGTACCGTACCAATTAACGTAAAAACATATTTTGTTAATTATAAATAAATAACACTTATTTATAGTATATCCACAGTGACTTTTTATTGGACGCGAGCCGGCTTTCAAGAGCTTCCGCTCTCATCATCAGGCTGGCGAAAAGTAAAGAAATTACAAGTTGGTAACGAATATATCATCTTGTATAAAACATATTTAATTCAACAATTAAATATATATCTACATAATTATGACACCTATAGGTATATCCAGTTTGTCATAAAAAAGATCATTTGTACGACCACATGATTGAAATGAATCTACTCGAAGACAACGTGATGATAAAAAGTAATGTATATGTATCTAAATGTTGAAATAAATTTATGTGTCGGATATTTCAGAAGTCTAAGGACTCCTATTTATCTGTTTAGGTGACAATTTATTTATCTTTCAACTCTCTCTAGTATGTCAGTACTTATGCCAGTGTTGGCATTTCCGATCCTACCACGTCAGTGGGCGGAGGACCCGGCTGACGTAGCAGATCCCATCTTGAGACCCACGCATCCACAAATGCCTTGAATATGTATCTAAAAATAATTATTCGATGATGACACTCACACCATCGTCAAAGCGTTGGCATCTCTTAATGTGTGAATGATTGTCCACAAAATGTCAACGCCTATGAAATGAACGCCCACATTTTGTACGAATTCATGTTTAACTTGTTACGGCGCCAAATTAAAATAACAAAATACAGAAATAATAAATACAATAGTATATATACTACATTTTTTATGTTTTTTATACCAAATTCTCTCCCAGGATGTTGTAGGTGTATGGGATAATAAAAATATTCGGGATATTAAGCGAAATGTCTCCATTTATTTGCATAATTTAAAGCGGAATCATATGTACTCATTTTGATTATTGTATATATATTTTGTTAGAAACTTAGTTCGTAATTTAATTTATAAATGGTTTTTACACTTGATGTTGACAAGAATGTTAATAAGTGACTCATAAATTGATATAATAAATATACAAAATCTAGTATAAACCTAAAATCTATATTGAATCTATTACGTACCTATTTATTATATTTTGTGAAATATACCTACATATGTACCTACTTACCTACAATTTCTTGTTCGTATAAAATTAATCTATAATATATGTGAGTCCGTTCGTTTATGTGTCCGTATGAATCATTACGAGTATAGTGCGTGCTATTTTTTTTTGTATATTCAGCCTTATGCGGGACTAGGTGTACCTACTTATATAGGCTTACATCCTACAATTTGTATATAGATAATATCTATATTATAGTAATAATAAACTAGTCAATTTTTGTAGCACCGATATGTAATATGAACTACCGCAAGGGGGCATTTAAATTTTTGTTTGTTTTTACCTAGTATCAATGTATTTGGTTATTCTAGTTTACTACTACTACTATACCATCACGGCACATCCCACAAGTGGGGTAGCCAGCAGACCAGCTGCAAATAATAAACATGCAAACTCTCCTCTCCGTGTCAATATAAAATTAAGACTTTCAGGATGGGTGATAGACCTCACCGCTGTTGAATTTAAGATGTAAAATGTCTTAATTTTTTCGAACACCTGCCTTTTACAGGACACTCGAAAACTTACGGAGAAGAGTGGGAGACCAAATCTTTACCGGGTGCTCTACGGGGTATTCTAATTTAAAATAAATATTAAGGTAATATAATATTTTGTCATTATATAGGTAGAAATGTGTGGCTTTTACATTTTTTTGTTGTTGTTTATTAACCGGGTAATTTGTCAAATATCGCAATTTAGCAATAAATTCGCCCTCTGTATATTGATTTTATGATACATTGAACAGATTTATAATGTTATAACCTTGTACAGTGTAGAGTAAATGAGACTTTTTGTGAGTTCTTGAATATAGCACTTCCATTGGTTACCCCTCTTATACGAAACACCATTAATAGGTTAACGAATTGATTTATCTCCTTATGTTCCCACGGTATTTCCAATAAGTGTAAGTGGATTCACTGCATAATATTGAAAAAATACAGATCATTCTCCTCTGTGTCATAAAAATGTAAGATGTCGAAGATGGATGCAGTAGCGGCTCTAGCTTTCACGCGGTCCCGAGTAAATGAAATTCTTCGTGGCCCGTTGGACAACTTTATATAGGACTTTTAAAAAATACACAGATTCTACTAATCAGAAATTCTACTCCCCTCCCCTTCCCATTGCTTAATTTTCAATAGTCATTTGTGATAATTCACAGCCTTTTCATTTTTGTACAGAAATTTAATATTTGAGTTAAAGATATTAAAACGTCTTATGCATATCTATCTAGGTATCTGTTATTTTACGAATATCTACAGATTTGAGGATGCTCTAAAACAAACAAAAAAGAGTTGGAGACATTTAATACATTAACAGTTGTGAGAACAGTTATTATAAAACGTATAAATATTGTTTTATGAGGCAGGCAGAGAGGATTAAGTTTTACCTAATGTAAATTTAATATTCAAAATATAATATTTGAATGTAGGTAGGTAGGTACATATTTTCGTTGCCCTGGGATATAGAATGATGTATCTGCTTTAATAATATTTTCTGATACACAAATTGTACACAAACTCGATAAATCTAATACCAGACACGATTCTCCCGGGGATACAAACTTCTAACTGAGACTTTTGTACTGAGGCGCTTATGTGTACCATGTTGCGGTGAGTACTTGGTTAAAGTTTGCCCAAATTCTGTGGTTAGGAATATAAAAACATACGGAAATCAAACCAAATAATAATAAATTTATATTCGTAATTATGAGATGTTTCGCACATGTGGAGAGAATGGACGGTGAAAAACAGAACCCGTACTTTGAATTTACCTTAGGTACTAGATTTCTTTATCTCAGATGGGGCAGGAAAAGATGACGCTTCTGGCGCGACCATGTAGAACGAAAGAACGGAGACAGACTACCTCAAGTATCCGCAAACAACGTGCCAACGGGAACTCGCCAAGCTGGAAGGCCTAAAAAAAGGAGTTGGAGCTCTGTGTCCAAAGAGACCTAGATGCCATAGAAACAGATCTTTTAATAGACGAAGATGAAAATTTTCTTATGCCCTTCGTCACATCTCTTACGCGGTAGTAAGAGAGGACGAAATGCCATATCAACCCTATCCTTACACATTTCTTTCGCTACGTCCACATTCATATACAATTCACTAGGTTAGCTGAGCATGTTACGGTTTATCAGAATTTGTTCAACATGGTCTAGCCACGTGATTCCTCCCTTTGGTAGGATGCCCTCGATAATATTATCATATTATTTGTGTTAACAGTATAGTATGAAAGAAAGAAAAATAATTTTATCTGCGCTCAAGCTTGGAGCTTATGCATGTATAAAAATATTTATTTTATGCTTTTTAACAAAATATACATTAAAAAAAAATCTGGTAATGTGCAGTGGAGAGATTAAACGTATACAGTCAAAGATACTGTCAAAATAATCAAGCTGACACCCACGAACATAATATGCTACTTAAATTAGGCAGGTGACCATTCTTTCTCTATTTTATGAAATACAGCAAAAAATAAACGGTTTATTACTATTTGGATACACATAATGTTAACCAATTAAAATCCACATCTCTATTTAGATATCACTGAATACCTACAAGTAGTAAGGTAGCCAGAAGACTAACTGCATTTGATAAACATAGAATTTGTCCTATTCATGCCAATAAATATTAAGATGTAGATACAGGATGGGTGGCATAACTGCATCGTCGCAATAAAGACGGTTAAAATCTTATTTGTGATGTTTTAATAACAGGTACCTACTCTCCTTTTACAAGACACTCTAAAATTTTAAAAATTATAGCTAAATATTTATTCTTTGTTGGGGACTCCATGGAATGCCAAAAAAGTCGGTAGTTGATGAGTTAGGTACCGTTTTTTCTCTATTTTATGAAACACAACTCGAAAAAATGCTTTTTTTTGCTAGTATTTAATTGATAATTTAACTGTTTAAAATATGTACATATTTAAAATATTAATAACTTAATTTAAAACATGTGTTAAATAAGTAAATATAATTATATTAGTGAGAGTGTGTATCTATAAAAAAGATTCTCTCACAGTCATTATAGGTAATATGTATAGAATAGAGGAAGTTGGTCATAAATATTATTATTTACCTCAAAGTATAGTAGGTCCTGAGGGACGAATATATTCTGAAAAAGTCGTCCCTTATAATGACAATCTCATCAAATACAACAATCTTACTTTGTAAAAAAGGCTGCAAGTTTATATGTGTATATTTTTGAGCTCGTTCTTTGGGACTCCAAAGCTGTAAGGATATTTCAATCTATACAGTTAAAGTGGGGTAGTCGGTAGCTTTCATAATATCTTCTCCAATAAAAACCAAAAATATTCCGGGTTAGTTGAAAGACATCGCATTTTAGCAATAAACTCGCCCTCTGTACATTGAATTGTATAAATGATATTTTCTATGTTAATTTGTATTATTGTAAACAATGTACAGTGAAGAATAAACTAAATAAATAAATAAATATATTACGATAAGGTATGTACCTACCGTTTACATGCCACTTCGATATGCTTTGAGTAAATTAGTAAACATGTGATTGATTAATTTGTATATTTATTTTGTACTTTACCTTAATGTTGACATGAGGACAATAATTTGCTTAGTAAGTCCAAATAAATTGTTTGTAATCAATGCATAGTATGCAATGAATAATAATAAATAAACAAAATTCCCCGACTTCTGAGGTATCTGAACGTGAGGTGGTAGTCTTCAATGTTTACTGAGGGCTTAGTACTAACTCGTATTATTCTTTATTTTCACCTGAAAGTAACGTTTATAAAATACCAACTAATATTTTTAAGGAGAGTACCAGTACCTATCAAATTTGGAACATTTAATGTCGATATAAATAGTAAAAATTCCGCTTCCCAGTAGTTTAAATTTAAATACATTAATTCCATCTCAACTGGCATGAAATGTAGGTGCAAACGATATATCAAATAAAGAGTGACAATGTTTGAACGAACTTGGGTAATTTGCTAGTTTTATATTTCTAAGATCTATTCTCTCATGGGATATACCTATTCACTGAAAAACTTTTAAGAAATTTGTAGCCTGTAATACATTAAATGCGTAATTTTTTTCTTTATCTTCCTTATAAATGAGGTAGCCAGCGAATGTTTTATGCTATTTTATTTATGTACATTAAAACAATTTAATGATAAACACTTAAACCTGTTCAGAGCAGCACAGGACAGGGAGATTTTCGCCGGAGTAATCGCTAACGTCGGGGGGACCTGACATGGCACAGAAAGAAGAAGAAGAAGAAACTTTTATTTTTGACATAGGCCTTTCGGACTTTGTTTTAGTTTATAAGTTAACGACACTAGAGATGGACTAAGTCCGAAAGGCCTGTGTCAAAAATAAAATTTATAAAGTGAAAGTTACAGTGTTTTGATCAAATCATTTCAATACAAGTAAAAATGAACTTTCATAAAGTTACCAAGGAAAAAATGGAAAATATGATATTTTATTTTCAGATTTGTTGTGTAGGTACTTAATATTAAAAAATATTAAATTTTTCAATTTGAAGCAAGGAACCTTTACTTAAGTATTCTTCTAAAAAATATTGTTTAAAGATAGGTACCTACTTATTAAAATGATTTTATATGAAGGGCTTCTTTCACATATTGTTATTTCTATGAAACGATACAAAGTAATAAAATTTACCCACTACATATGCTTACAATCTTCTTCTTCTTCTTCTTCTTCTTCCTCGTGTGATAGATCATCGATCTGTTGTTTCGGAAGTGATTCCCTCTTGTGACCCTGAGGACCAGCTATCTTTATATCTCTTTGGTGGTCTTCCTCGCAAACGTGAGCCAGCCGGTGTCTTCTTTGCAGCAATGTGGGCGATCCTGTTTTCAGCCATCCTGTCTATATGGTCTCTCCAGAATCGTCTCCTCTTCCTACTCCATCTCACTATGTCCTCCGTGTCGCATATCCTTCTAATCTCAGTATTTCTAATTCTATCTCTGAGAGTTTTTCCCGCGATAGCACGTAAGGTTTTCATCTCAGATGTTCTGAGTAGGCTTTTGGTTCTTGCTGTGTCTGCTCTTGTTTCGACGCCGTAAGTCATTATTGGCCTGATACATGTTTTGTATATTCGGACTTTACTCTCTACTAGCATGTGTTTGTTCCTCCATATGACACCTTTCAAACATCCAGCTGCGACTGAAGCTTTATTGGTTTGCTGCTTCACTTCATTGTACAAATCGCTATTGCAAGATATTTCTACGCCGAGGTACTTAAATGTTGCCACTTGTTCGATAGGTTTATCATCGATGGTTAATTTACATCTGAGAGGGTGTTTTGAAATAACTAAGCACTTAGTCTTATCGATAGACACACTCATATTGTACCTTTTGGAAGAGAGGTGGAATTTATACAACAAACGCTGCAGGTCATTTTCTGTTTCTGCCATTAAAGCTGCATCATCAGCATAGCAAAGTACACCAATAGTACTATCTCCCATTCCATATCCAAGACCTACTGATGCTACCTCTTCAATAATTTTATCCATTATCAAATTAAACAGGAAAGGGCTCAAGCTGTCGCCCTGTCTTATTCCCGTTGCAGTTAGTACAATCAATAAGCGGATATAAAATATAAAAATATTATATTAAAAATATGAATTTTCATGAAAAGCTTATTCACAAGAGTGTTGTTTTCTTTAAGAAGATTACAAACATTTGAAGTTCTCTGTTTCAAATTATCAATTATGTTAAAATTAAATATATTTTTTATAAATGTATTTGTATCACGTCATTACGCAGTAATTATTATGTGGGTACAATATATCGATGATTTAAAGCACGAAAGACACACGTCCACATTTGAGAGTTACAAGAAAACATGTTTTCAAATTTTGAGATTCTCAATTAATTAACTAATTTTAAATACCATTCTGGTACCAACACTTATGTATGCAAGTGAAACTTGGACGTGGTTGAAGAAGGACGAGAGTTCTACAGGATAAATGCCATGGAGATGCGTTCACTGAGGAGAATGGTTGGTAAAACGTTGCGGGGTAGGGTGAAGAATAAGAATATCAGGAAAATGAGCAGATGCAAGAAGAGTGTTGTGGATAGAATGCGTGTAAATAAGTTACGATGGTTTGGACATGTTGAGCGAATGCAAGATGAAAGAATGACGAAGAGGATATATTTACATGAAAGAGGGGGTGTAAGGAAGCGTGGACGGCCAAGAACCACGTGGCTTGATCACGTGGATCAAATCCTAAAGGTCAGCCGCGTGTTGAGTAAAAGAAATCGGCGTGCATGTATGAGGAACTGGATGAATGTGGAGGAAGCTAAAAAAGTTTGTAAGGATAGATCTATATGGCGTTCCGTTCTCTCGGCCTACCCCTCCTGGGACACGGCGTAAGGGTATAGATTCCTACCCTCCTTTTAAAAATATCTCGTGTATGAGGTGGGAGCACTTTAAGAATTTAAAATAAAAGAAAATTATAGAAATAAGTGGAAAACCAGAATCCAGCTGTTGCAGTCCAATCTGGTGAATTGTAACTCGAAATAAGAAGTATTGAAAAATGTACATGTATTAAAAGAGAGAATCTTACCTTTATTTTTTGTTGAATAAAGCTCTTTCTCATGAAGACACACAAAGTATCACGATGTTTGTAGAATACTTAGCGCACAAGGGTCGAATAACATTATTTTCACTGAATTACTCACGATATTTTATAGAGGAAAACACTCAGAAAAACACACTTACAAAATATTATAATTTCTTATAATACAGCAAAAACAAAAACACATCACAATGGATTTTATCAAAACAAATTTCTTTGTTTGTGTATTCAAAAATTATCTAAGGAAATTTTAGATATTGTATCAAAAGATATTAAAATTTTATCAATAAGATAGATAGGTACATATTATCTACTTGATATTTAAAAATTTAATAAGTTTGTACTTTGTTTCGAAGAATTTTTTATACCTACGTGTAGATTATGATATATTCTTTGTTTGATTCCATTCTGAAACAAAGAGAAAATATTTTTATATTAGTAAGTACTCAGAAAACATAAATACCTAAAAATGTATCAAACGATGGACATGTTCTTAGCACCTACTCGTAGATAGTTACTAACGTTATGAAAACGAAATTCAGTTAGAACAGTGTTTTTCAGTTTTATTTTCAGGATAGGCTTTTCACTTTTTGGTAAAATTTTGAGTGTCCTGTAAAAAGCCTAGGTATTCGAAAACATCATGAAAGTATCAGTCACTTAACATATTATGTATTTCAACAATGATAATATATCCACCCATCCTGAATGCCATATTTTTTGGAATGGAGAAGACTACCTACATGTTTATTATATACAATTAGTCCACCTGCCACGCTGCTTGTATGAGATGCATGTACATTCAGCATTGAAATTAAGAACACTTTATTGATCAGAAAATTGATGGAGATAAAAAAATATCTGCGACGTGTGTAGTTTTTTTTCCTCTCTGCCTATTTTGCAAGAGAATAGCGTGATATTTAGCATACACAATTTTTATTAATAAATCGACTTATCCAAATCTCACTTTCTAATCTTATCTACTGATTAATAAAACATTTATCTATAAATGCACTAGATGATAATCAGCCATTTATTGGAAATTATACGAGCTATAAGCAGTTGACACTTAGGACGTTTAACCATTTTATCAGCAGATTAGACAGTATCATCGAATTCGACAGTGATTTCGCAATGTGTTACAAATTGTTTTTTATCATTTATGAAATTCGTTGAATTCTGATAAGTTTAAAAATTCACTAGTGTAAGCAATGAATTACTATACTATCTACAGTATATAGAAATTAAGGAAAGATTACCTAAATTTGTATGTAGTCTGACAGAACTTCTTATTGCCACACAACGATTACGGTACATAATGATTTTATGGGAAGATTTTTTTTTATAAATTCAACATAGAGCGGGCAAAAAGCAATACCTTTGTTAAATAGATGAATCGGTGTAGTGATGTACTCAATAAAGAACGTTTAGAAAGAAAAAAGAGACCTATATCAAATAATGTATCGAAAATGGCTAAAGGACGAGAGTTTTACTCAAAAATAAACCATACATTATACATTATTATTTATTTTTGTAATTGACCGTATTGTGGAGACATGTTTGTAAATAATTGATTTTGTTTGACTAGATGTTTTTTATTAATTTATTATAAGGTTTTAGCTTTCTTTTTTATTTTTGCTAACTTCAAAAACTCTATTTTTTTGTATCTCATTTGTATTTCTGCCACAACACAGCCCTATGGCTAGTGTGGAAGACATTTTTTGTGATTGTATTAAGTATGTTCAACTGTGTTATAATGAAAATGTAAAGACGATATTATTGTTTGAATAAATTATTATTATTATTATTATTAATAATCACTTTATAAAATTTATTATTATTATCTCATATCTCATTTATTTAACAAAACAATATTAGATTTTACATTTTGAAAACAATATAAGATTAACAATTAAATTTAAATATAACATTAAATATGTAACAAAAACCATAAAATATTAAAATAAATTTATATTCAAAATATAGAACCCCAACATTATTCGAGTTAATTCTTCCATGATGTTCTATGAAATAGTACAATCATGGGAGATCACTTACAGAGCTACAGGGACAAAAACCTTCTTACTATTTTGGTGGACGATAGAATTACGGCCTTCTGCATGCTGTATTTGAGCCTGTCATCTACTCCCAGTTTTCTGAGATTGCTTGACAGACTCTTAGGTATTAAACCATTCACAGACAACACTATAGGCACGATGATTATGGTAGGTGTTCTCCACATATCTTTGATTTCGTGAGCAAGATCAAGATATTTTATTATCTTATCTTGCTCAGCTTTATTTAAATTTTCATCGTGCGGTATAGTGATGTCTATGATGTATGTTTTACGGCATCTGCGATCAACCAGCACAATATCTGGTCGATTAGCTAGAAAAGTTCGATCAGTTTGAATTGGTCGATCCCAGTAGAGTTTATTAATATTATTAGCGTGTCATTTTGATTACTTTATATACCCAAAATATGCGAAAATGTGATTGTAAAAATGTTTGCCTTAGTAAAGCTTGGCCTATATACTTGGGCGGTATTAATTAAATATGTACGTTTTTTAAAGAATATATTATAGAAATTGTTATTTGAATTAATAAATAAATGTTCTAAAGATTCATACTAGTAATTACCAATAATATAAAAATAATAGACAATTTAGAAAGTGCTACAAATTTTGCTACCCATACCTACTGAATGTTTTTATTATATCATGATACATAGTGGTCTTGTCGTATAATATTTTTTATTTTCTATGTTCAAAAGCCATCCACTCGTTTACAGGTGATCAGATTATGTATAGTAATATGCTTCATACATTTTTATTAGGTAATTTTGAGATTGTGTGAAAATTGTGCTCAATTCTAGAAATATATTCAGATAAATTTTATTACTTCACTAAAGTCTTGTAGTAACAACATAAAAATACACGTGCTGAAGAGTGCAGTAGCTTAAGAAATAAATCATTTAGTCTTGTATTATATTGTCTAAAGAGAACTCTACATAGCACATAATTACGTACATACATAAGTTGGTTTAAGATTGACACGTTCAATTACACATGGAATTCCGCATGTGTGCTTCAGACAAACCAACGACAGTAATATATCTAACAACTCCTCTATAAAATAATATCACATCTTGCCGCCTAATACAAAACATGTTAGAACTGTATATTACAAGAAGAGGTATTGTCACTCCATTCACTCGTATACTCGGAGAATTCATGTTATTATTTTCGTGACAACTATATTTCCTTCCTTCCTTTATTCATTTGAGAATACTCGTTAACGTCCTTCTGGAAACATGAGGAGAAAAGTTTCTCCAAGTCTAAACTTTTTCCGTAGTGAACTCGGACACACTACTTTTTTAAAAGAGCAGCGCCCGCCACATACCTCGTGCCGTACCTGGAGTTATGTATCTCCATAACGACACACATGCACAAACAGGATTTGATGTCGCATTAAAGCGAGAAATGATGCCCCGAGGGAGCACTCTAGATTAAGCGGCCACACACCAAAAATGTTGGTGCAAAAAGGGAAGGGAAGAAATGGGAATATGCCTTCTTCTCCATGCAGTATCGTTAGTTACATGAAGGGGATATTAAGCTACCAAAGAAAGTACAGAAGTTTTTGAAGGCGAGAAAGTTCTTCCTTGTGGCCACCAAGACATACTACTAAGGTGACAGCAATGTTTCCCTTTTCAAAATATTCCTCTTGGACGTTACCAAAGAAATGGTGTTCTGATATAAAAGCGTTTAAAGCCACCGATATGTTTTAGGCTAGATAAAAAATAAATTGAGGCTACTATTGTATTTCTGCATTCTCAGATTTAGATCTAGTTTTTTGTATCATTTTCAGGTGGTTATGTTGCTTTACTAACACATTGTAATGATATCTATATTTTATAATAATGGAATGAAAGACACGAATATTATAATAATAATACTTTAATTGTGGCGCCGTTCAATGATCCGTGACCACCTCAAGGGCGCCGTGTTTATTACATGCAGTAAGTCTGATGGCTACCCCATTTGTGGGACATGTCGTGATGGCATAGTAAAGAAGATAGATAGAACATGTCAATTAAAAGAAACGTGAATCGAACTCTGCATAAAATTAGTAGCCGGTACAGAAGAGATATTAATTAACATTCTTAAACTATCTCCCAAAATAAATACAAATCTACTAACTAACAATATTATTATTTTTAATATACTTAATAAAACAAATATTTCCTCATTATAATTAGTACATACTGTATCCTTTGAAAATGACAGAAATTAAATTAGATTCGTCTTGAGAGTGACGTAAACGTTATACTTCTTCTTGTTATTATTATATTGGATTGAGACATCTGTATTTCTCTCTCTCTACATCATAACAAGATTCTTTCTGACAAGGGATTATTCTTTTATGACGTTTTAACTGTTTCAAATAAAATGAATACATCTATATTGCATATATTTAAAGAACCACAGAACCCACTTCCTATGTATACAATTTGTGTCCGGATTGGCCTGTTTCAGAACTTAATTTCAAAATCCAAAGATTTATTTAAAAATCACAGTAATGATCAAGACATTAATAAAAGTTAGTGTTTACACTGAAAGTTACAGTGTTTTAATTAAATCATTTTAATATTAATAAAAATGAGCTTTCATAAGGTAACTACCGAAAAAAAATAGAATACACATTAATAAATTTCATTGCTAGTATTGTACCGGTATTTCGCCGGTATTCAAGATGATAGATCAGCTGATCGGTAGGTAATCGCCCTCAGTCAATGATCCCAAAATTGTAACCTCAAATATAGGCTATATTTGAGGTTACAAATCTGGCCTACCTAGCTGTCATAACAAAATATGTTTAATTGTATTGTACATAATAAATAATTCAATAAATATTTAATTAGTACATAACTATGATAAAGCAAGGATTTTAAATTGAGTTATTTTAATAAACTAGCTTACGTGATATTTCGTGAAATTGATTAAAATAAGTTAAAAAATTTATTGATTTTCAATCATTTTGGTGGAAAGTTTTATTATTCTCTACTGTCATAAGAATCAATTTAATGATCATACTTTGTATCAAACAGGCACCTACCAATAAAACTGATAGGTAGTGATTTTATTTCAGTAAATCTTCTTAGATCTCCAAATCAAATTTGACTCAAAATTTATTTTATGATAAGTAGCTACAAGTTCAATTTTTTTTATGAACATCGACGAGAAAATCTCATTAATTTTTATAAAAAAAAAATTATATTTTAATGTCTTAAACTTATCGGAGATATGATATTTTCTTTCATCTATATATACCGTCACGGTATCTCCTAGAAATGGGTAGCCAAGGAACTAATCACATATAATAAAAATACAAGTTGCCTTCTCCATGCCAACAAAAAAGTATGACATTTGATCTGGAAGATGTTAAAAATGTCTTACATGTAATGTTTTACGAATAGGTTCTTGCCTTTTTCAGGACGCTCAAAAACTTGGAAAAGAAAGAGAGATCTATTATTTTCATCTGGGGCTCCACGTAACAGGGTATTCCTTCAGTATTTTAATTTACATAAGAATTTATCAATGTCAAATATGGATGGTAAAATCCCGTGGAGTACCCGGTAAAGAATTGGTCTCCCACTCTTCTCCATAAGTTTTCGAGTGTCCTGTAAAAGGCAGGTGTTCGAAAAAATAAGACATTTTACATCTTAAATTCGGCGATGAGGTTTGCCACCCATCCTGAATGTCTTGATTTTATATTGGCACGGAGAAGACAGGTTGCATGATTTATATGCGGCGTGTCTGCTGGCTACCCCACTTGTGGGATATGCCGTGATGGTATGTATGTATGTATATAAATATGGAAATATAATAATATAAGTAAATTGAAAAAAAACACAATATTTAAATATGAACTTATCTTCCAACTGACTACTAACTTCGCATAATAATATTCGGAGACTCACGACTCCATCAGAAGTAACTTTTTTCTAATCGCCTGATGATGGGATAAAGAGTTTCTTAATACTAGTAAGCGAAGTAATAAAAGTCACTTGGAAGATAATTAAATACTGTGTTTTTTCAATTCATCTTGAAATGGACTTCCAACAAGTACCTGTGGTCAATATTATTAAAATTTTATCATATAAATTGTTGAATGAATCATGATACCTACCAATTTTTTTAATATCATCAATCTATTCTTGTTTTTGGTTGAATTTTCATAACAGATATTGACAAAAATTAACTAAGAGTTTTGCAAAGTGTTCCAAGTAGTCATCTGCATCATTTTAAAACAAGGAGCTACTCAATAATCTAAAGTCAATAACAATTTTTGACCTAATAATGTATTATAATCAGTTAAGTATTCACTAATTAATTAATCAAAATATTTTTATGTTGTTTAATCTTTAATTAAAAAATAATTAATAAATCAAATTGTCGTTAACGAAAAAGCAATTAATAATTTGTCTTTTTTTATTATTAATAAAGATAAACAAATAAATCTGAATCGTTGCATCTCACTCTGTTTAAATATAGAACATAGTCATTGGATTTGAAATTTTCAAATATCTTTCATTCATAATATTTTATAAAACACGTGATATTTTTTACAAAAAACCACGTTGGTTTTATTATATTTGGACAACGAATTTCCGTGTGTCAAATTTCGGAAGAAAGCGGCACAGACCTTACGCAATGCGGCCTCTGTACGACTGGAAAATGAAACAAGTTTTTAAACGAGCCGAACGAACACACACGAGGTTTGCCAGGTTCGTAATCCACGAATAAAACCGAAGTTTATCGAAAATTATTATTATTATTACTCTACTGTCAAGATTGAATAGGAAAACGTATAAACGTCTATATTAGTGAAAGAGACGACAAGAAGAAATGCATTCTGCATTTTTTTTCTTAATGTTATGTAGAAAAGAGATACCTTGTGCATGCTGCGTTTTTGAATTTCGAATGCATTATTCTTATTACGTATTGTTTTTATTTTCTGCGGTAATCAAAGCATTCTGCCAACCATAGGCGGGTGAAAATAAAAATGTCTGACTTGAAATATCCAATGACCGGTGTCTGTTCGCCGACGTTTTATTTCTCTGTAATAAAAATAAGAATCATGGCGGAAATCTCTTTGCCGCTCAATCATTATATTGTTGTCTTGTTGTAAATATTACTATAATCCTCGTAGAAGTAGGTACCTACTTGAGTTTGTTCACATAAAAAGAAAAAATAATGCATGCATTTTGTCTGTTCAGCGATGAAATGTGCCACCCATACTGAATGACACAATTATTTTAATAGCGCGGAAATGACAACCTTTGCGTTTACATGCAGTTAGTTCATTATGTCCACAGATGGTGTAGATATTTTTTTTTATCTATAGCAGTTTTCAATAAACGAATAATAGTGGCTTATAACACCTTCTATAAGAACTTAAATCTTTTTAGTGTGTTCCCGATAAGAAAAGGTAAGAAGTAGGTACCAAAAACGAAAACAAAATTGTCGCAGATCACTCTGAATTGAGGAGGCTCGTTCCATCATGTGATTAAGTGAAGACTTAGAGAAATAAAAGAAGAGTTTGGAGGTTATGACATCGTAGAGTTACTATGGTAGATAGGTATGTATATTACTTTATTTACAAAAAGACTTCGCTCATTTACGCGCACGACATTCTAGATCGGTATTATTATGATTTATTTAGATAAATCGTTTTAAGTGACGAGCTTTAAGTCTACTAACAACAGTGATTATTCTAATATCTAGTTAGCTAGTTACCTACTACTTACTCTCTTTTTAGTTCTCACTTCTCACTATGCCATCTCCATGTTATATTATTATTCTTGAAGGAGGCATAATATATAATGTAATATGTATTGTGTATTGTTGTGGGGTATTGTTGTACTATGTATAGTGCCGGAAGTCCATGAGTAGATCCGGCCATTCACATCCCTAACAACCACAATAATACATGTATGCGTACAGTTTTAACATTATACCAAATGCTTAATGTTGTTTCAAATTCTCAAAATTAAAAAGAGCAGAACGAAAAACAAAGCCCTAAGGAACCCCTCCTGTAACTTCCACTATGCACGGAGCTAGCTCATGAATCACCTCAAAATCTCTCTCAAATTTGCTAAGGGGATAGTTTTCTACAACATGACTTCCAGTTTCAACTTTGGCTCATGCACACAGCAAGTGATATTGTCTCTTATCCCAAAAGTAAAAAAGATGTCCGCATCTACCATGGCCAGTTCTTAGGGATGAACATAATAATTGACAATACAAATTACAATGTGAACACTAATATTAATGACATACCTATATGCGTTAAAAATTTGGCTTGATTAAATGGTGACAGGAAAATTATACGAATCACAATTATTCGAATGGACAATTCTTCGAAAAACATTTGTACGAACTAACTTTTTTTCGAATGACAATTAATCGAATGGCAGTTATTCGAATCCACAATTATCAGAAAACAGAATTGTTCGAATTTGTATACGTTATATTGATAACAACAATTATCCGAAACACAATTCTTCGAATTTTTATTATCAAGACAGATAATATTGCTCCTATTTTCGGCGAAAAGTGACGTACTTAGCGAAGTTATATCATATAATTCGACTCAGTTTGCAATCGATTTATCTAAATAATGTCAAACGTTTGGAAAAATAATTAAAATATATTTATAATAAGGTATGAACGCAATTGCCTCATTTTCTTAAGAAACTAAAATAACGTTAAAGTTGGATGAGGTATGGCTGGAGTTTTATATGAAACGTTATATAATTGCGTCAATATGACCTGCTTCTGAATATCAAAATAAAATGAATTTTGATTTATATAAAATAATTCGAATAATAGGATTTTCTAACAAATGTTAGTCGAACAATTCACTTTCCATTAATTGTAATTCGAATAATTGATAGTCGAACAAATGTTATTCGAAGATTTGCTAATTCGAATAATTATTTTTTCGAACAATTGTGAATTCGAACAATTACCCCACTTGTGGGATATGCCGTGATGGTATAGTAGTAGTAGTAGTAGTAGAAACAACCCTTCTCCATTTAGAACATTTCTGCATCAACTAAATAAACTTCTTCCCACAACATTTTTAATGCTCTGATATTGTCATAATAAACGATGTACGGTTGGAACCTCAAACAAGCAGTATTTTTCCTTTAGAAACTCATCATCACTTTGATATTAACAGTTATAACAAATATGGTTAATTTAATAGCAGTGATAACTATCGCGATCCTTCCCTTCGCGCCTAATGTGGATATAGGTACTTATACCTATTATTATATTCATTCAAGAAACGGAGAAGAGGAAACGGAAAACATAATTTCCATCCCTTTCTTCAACTCGTCACAAACTTACCAAGAATAAAATTTGTAGATACGCATCTCCGCATCAACACTAACTATGGCAACATTTTCTTCTAAGTATTATACCTACATCAGCCTCTTTGCAGACAGACTTACCTAAGCATTCTATTACCTATGTAATACCCAGTGGCGGGACTAATATTTATTTACAGTATTTATGCACAAATAGTAGAATAACATCATAAGATTCATAGAAACAACCGTCACTTTGGTCAAAAAAGCCTCAGAATAATTATAACACTTTTGTTTCAACTTCGAATGTTTTTATTTTAAAGAGACTTATTTCGAATCAATGATAATGCTCCTGCTCAGAATACAACACACAACCCAGTTTCCTCTATTCAGAGCGCCACGTTTCTGTTTTCTTTCTCTCATTTTTTCTCAAAATGCTCCGATTTCATAGAATGAAGTGTTTTTAATACCATGCGGCGAGTTTTTTTTACATGAATTTATGCCTATATGAATTTATAAGGCATGCATTACATACATATTATATGATAATATGGAAAGTACCTAACTACACCACTGCAACACTTCTAAAATCTATGAACATTTTTTCTTTTATTTTTACTCTCCACAAAACCTTCTTGAGCCCCATTAAGCATTCATTCATGACACATAACATACTATATACTTAGTTTTAAATACTAAACTACTAAATCCACTTATACCAGTTTCATAGGGTAGTTTTTGTTATAATTAATTACAAAATAATCTTAAATTCTTTAAAAGCTTGCATTCAAAAGATTAATCACAGAAGTTAAAGGGGAAACCTATATTCAATAGCATCCCAAAAATATATTTAAACAAAAAAATATGATAAAGTTGATATTCACTAGAAAGGCCAAAATATTTACAGTTGCATTTTAATTTAATTTGTTCTAAACGAAACGATATTTTATCTTGACATTAAATTAATGCGATTTTCAATTGACTAAAAATATTACTGTCAGAAAACGATATTAAAATTTAGAGATGATGTTAAAAGACTATAATTTTCATGATTTTTATATTTCCACTGCTAATTTGCACCTTTCGATGGTTACTTATCATCATCATCATCATCGCCCTCAACGCTCCTCTCGGGAGCACAGGGCAGAAACCATCAGCCTCCTCCATTCAGAGCGTTTCTGCGCCAATGCGTCACCTCTTTCCACGACATTCCTTGCGCTCTGATATCGTTGTCATAGGAACTGTGTATTGTGAAAGAGGGACGCCCGAGCCGACGGAAACTTATAGTCATTTGAAAATAAATTATCTCGGTTTTTAACATAATTATTATTAAAATCATGAAATTCTGAAAGACAAAATTGATAAATATGATTCGTTGTATATTATTACAAGCCGGAGCCATATAAAAAAGTAAAATAAGTAAGTTGAATATTCAATGTGTATTTAAAAACTTGAATATAAACTCTTTCAAGAGTATACTATTTCGTCAAATATTTACCCCATTTTTTGATTTACTCATACTTACCCTTGATTTTAAAGGTGGATAGGTACCAACTAATGCCACAAAGAACAATCTCTAGGGTATAATATTAATGCGTTCTGTCTACATCTTATACAGAGAAGTAACATCTCAAGGCAAGTATTTACTATTATGTGGGGTAAGTCTACATATCTACTTACTCCAGAATAATCCACTTGTCTTTGCACACGGTCACAGGTTAAGGGGAAACATTTTGCGTCGTTTAGTACTTCAGCATATGCACATTATGTATTATTAATTCTATAAAATGACAGTAATCCGCCGCTAACGATGTACATATGCGTTATAATATTATGTACTCTCTTCATAAAGAGATGCTTAAAGTTTTCGGAAAATATTGTAGATGAAGCTTTTGAAGTAGGGTAAAAATTTAAACCATAACGTGACGATTCTTGTTATGCAGTTGTATTCTAGCTGATATTTCATTTTAGTTTAAGCAATAATCAATTGCAGGTTTTACAGGTGCAGCAAGAATTCATCTCAACGCTTCGTGCAGGTTATAATAATAATAATAAACTAGAAAATATATTAGGTGCCGTTTTGCGATACAAATGTAAGTTCTCAAAGAATAGAAATTTAATCGCATTTTTTTCTTCGTTTTCGAGTGTGCTGTGAATGGCAGGCAATTCTTAAACCTTGCATATATGTAAGAGTATAGTTAACACAATTATGTATTAATACACAATGGGGTATCACCCATCCTTACTAATGTCATTTTTTAAAATTAGCTAGGAGAAGATGACGTGCGTATTTGTGACAAGTAATTAATTTACTGGCTACCCCAATTTTGAGAGATTCCATGATGGTACCCATAGATAAATTAGGTTAGTTGGAAGAGACCGCTTCTGTATATTTGATTATATCTATATATTTTAATACATAATTCTATAAAATAGTATGTATTGTGAATGTGATCAATTTACAGTAAAAAGTGAATAAAGCATATAATGAATATTTTAATAAATAAGTGAATACAAAAATATTAATGTAACTATAACTTTAGCAAAGTAGATGATTTGAATAAGCATTCATGATGTCTTTGGCTACTCCAATTGAAAAAAAATTAAAAATAGTACAGCAGGTATTTAAAGTCGTAATTTATATAAAAAATATTGAGGTGTTTGCCATCACAAGTAAGTACCTTAGTACTCATAGAACCTCCCAACTGAAAGGTTTTAGATTTCTTTTGACGCCCTACTTTGATGTGTTTTATTCTTTATGTTCCCTTTATTATTATCTTCCCTCATCCTACAGGACCGGCCCTGCTACAAAGACAAGGCTTAATCAGATTATTCATAAATCAGATTAATAATTTATATTCGAAAAAATAATTTAGAATTAGATTATATACCTACTTATTTAATTTTCCATCAAAAACTTAATCTCCCCACTTTTGTAATTTTCTTAAGAATATGAAAATAGACGTTAGCTATTGTTCCAGAGTCGAGTTTTATTTATATAATTTCATCTAGATATATTCAGGAATATGTAACTAGCAAATATCGCATACAAATTAAAATCTAAATGAAATATATCCTTTTTCAAATTATCCTGGGTCAGATGGCTATGTGTAGGTATGGGTTTGGTGGCTTTGGTGCATTATAATATATGATACTAGCTGACCCGGGAAACGTTGTTTTGCCATATACATTTGACATATACTAATATCGCTATTAAAACATAAGGGTTGATGGTAGAGAAATGAAAATTTAGGGCTGTATGTATTTTTAATGCCTCACCATAAAAAAAAACATATATTAAAAAATTTACCATAAAATCGCGATGGATCACCCTTAACTTTTAGGGTTATGAATAATATATGTTAGCCCATTCTCAGACCTACCCGATAAGCACACAAAATTTCATCAAAATTGGTCCAGCCGTTTTGGAGGAGTATGATAACAAACATCGTGACACGAGAATTTTATGTATTAGATAATATGTATCGTCTTGTTGGTACCCATAATACAAAACTCATATCTTAGTTTGGAGCTAGCTCGATCTGTGATAATTGCCCATAATATGTAATTAATATTGTCGACCATTATTGTACACGTTAGCCTGATGATGAGAGCGGAAGCTCTTGAAAGCCGGCTCGCTATTAATAAATTCGATGTGGAAGTATTAATTAATGTAAGTGTATTATTGTTATTAATTGTCGATAACATGTTATGTTTTGCAAATTTACCTCATACAAGGGTTAGTTGTAAAAATAACATCGATAAACATGTAATATTTTGTTATCAACTTATTTAAATTATGCAAATCTTCTCACAAAAAAACAGTCACCATAGGTACATACCTATGTTGACTTTCCCAACTTGCTGAAATTAGAATTCACATTTGATGAAATCAAAATGGCTGGTTATCACATGGTTGAATTTAAAGTATTAGAAAATTAATGCAATAGCATGATTAGGTATGTACCTACATAAAAAAAATCTACACTGGTCCTGCTCTGGCTTTTATCATATTTTAGTAGTGGTACATTATTAAAAAATGCAAAATGTTGGCGACAAAAATATGGACTCATTGTATGTAACAGAATATCCCACAGTCATTATAGATGTCTATCCCTTAGATGCCACAAATTGTACAAAGGGCTTGTGTAACAGGGAAACTTTTACAAAAATGCTACCTCTACCGCTTTTAAAATTGGAAGTTGAATATTTTTTAAATCTTTTTTTGAATCTTATGATGTTTTCAAATGTAGGCAAAGTGTGATCTTGGTCAAAGTGTGACATTAGGTAGATATTTTATTTTAGAATACATATCAATAATTCTTTGTTTTTTCCTATAATTATTATTATTATTTATTTTATTAAGCATAAAAATAAACATAATTACCTTAAACATAATCTTATTCCAATATGAAATAATAGTGTACATGTATTTTACTGTTTTACCCTCCTTTAAAAGTAAACTTGTGTAAAGGAGGGGAGCAGATTACAAATATTGCGAAGAGAACAAGATTTGACGTGTTTTACAAAATATTGTCGTATAAAAAGATTTTGAAGATTGGATGAAGGCGGATCCTCTAGGTCCAAAACATATATGAGTTGACAGAAATATGTAAGGAGCGTGGAGGAGCTGTTTTGATCTGGTCAGAATAGAGTCAGTTCCTCAAAATTATGATGGACAAACCTGGTACAATACTAAAAGAAAAAAGGACATAAAAAGCCAATAAGCTTGTTTGGAGTCGTCAAAACTGTGAGAGGGCTATTTTTTAACTATTTTTTATTGCAATTGGTATTGAGCATATTAATATGCGTCTTTTTGGAATCTGAGATATACCTATGAGTACTGTATATCGTATGATCACCTCTGAAGTTTTAATCTCATAGAACATGAAATTAGAATTCTTGATGTGATGACTGTACCACCATGTAAAATAGCCAGTAAGGCCAACCTTGGAAAAAATTCTGCATAAAAAATGACAAATTTGCTTTTCTTAGATCCCGAAGGTTATCTTTCTCGTTGTACGTGAGTTTTAACGATCTATTTTTATTTTGTTGGTGTACATGTAGCACTGCGTAACTCAGTTTTTATAATAATAACAACAACAAAAAAACAAAGCAATAGTTCCTACACCGCACGATAAATTCGGCACAACGTATTATTAGAGTGATACCTCCAGCCTATGTATAAAAAATCCGTAATACATTTATTATTTATCAATAAAATTGATTAGGTTCATTGCTCATAGACTTCTTGGGTGGTCTTTGTGTATAATAAATTAAAAAAGAACCTTCATAGTACATAGATAGGTACTATAGATATTTGTTAATTAAAACCGGTATATTATTAAAATATTTATCTACCCTAATATTCGGTGCATGCTTCCGACTTCCGATTTAGATAATAAAAATATTTTTATTATGTATGTGATGTAGATATCTATGTACAAATTCCTAACCCTAATGCACGCCTTAATATTGATATGAAAGTAATGTGTTTATCATTGCCTTACATTTTTAATTTTTTTATTTTGAACAGATGTTTGAAACTATTTTACATAGTTTGTGGTTATAATTTTGTAAAAAAAAAACAGTACCTATTGTGATTTCTTTTTAAATATAAGGGATATTCAGTGTGTCGGTGTTCAGGTACAGTAGTAGAATTCCATAGTGAAATCGAAAAACAAATGTTTTTTCTACTTAGTACATTATTTAGATAGACGTCTATCGTCTTATAAGAACAAGGAAATTTTCCATATAAGATGAAAGACGTCTCCCTAAATAATAAACGGTATACTGTAGTAGAAAAACATATCCCGCGGAGCACCCGGTAACGAATTGCTCTTATACTCTTTTCCGTAAAATTTATAGTGTCCATTTAAATGCAGGTGTTCGAAAAACAAAGACATTTTACATCTTAATTTCAGCGATGAGGCTTGCCACTCATCTTAAATGTCATGTATTTTTTTGTCGGCATGAAGAGAATAGCTTGCATATTTATTACATGGAGATGGTTTGCTGGCTACCCCGTTTGTGGGAAATCCCGTGATGGTATATTAAAACATAGTTTCGAAGCCAGAAATATACTGCATATTTAAAACAAAAAAAAAAAATACCAAACTATTTTGTCGGCAAGGCTATAAAATTATTTAATGATTTGAATATTCATGTCTATATTGTCAACATACAATGATTTTATCGCCAGGATAGAGACTCTATTTTGATTCTGTTGTTTTTATTAAAGATGTCTCTTTTGTGGTTTTTTTTTTCTGTCTCGCTGATTTTTTTTTATTGATATTGCTTTTTTCTCTTTTTCCCTGCTGAGATCGCCTTGGCCAAAAGCTATTATGGTCTCAGTTCAGGGTGACATTTTTGGGATGATAATAATTATATCCTTCTATATAATATGATCCGTGAGATTAACACATGTAGATACTTAGTGAATGTTCCTGGATAACGTATTGTAGTTTAAATTAATTGTCCCCAACATAGTGCTAAGCATTTGCAGATTGAACAAAAAGAACCAAGAATTTGATACTCCTGGAAAAAGGACATAATACTCTTAAACAATTAGAATATAATATACAAATAATATTGAGGGCATATTATTACATACTTACCCCATTGAGAACAAGTTTTTTTTATATAAAATTAGTTCGCATTATTATTATTATTTTGGTTATTTAACCCTATATAAGTGAGGTATTAATACTACCCTTTACCAGAAAGTATAATAATAATCGTATACATTTAAAATGCAATTATGAATATTGTGGATATTCTAATTTCCATACCGTGTAGAATTTACCGATACGGTAGTTCGTCCCTAGAGGGCATATTGATAAATCGGAATTTAATCAGAGCGGGTAATTCAACCTATCGAACTCACAATTTTTTCTCAATCTCTTGTCAGCACTTGGGAAAAGAAGGATAATATCAATTATTTTTTCCTCAAAAAATACCTACTTTTTATTTCCAAATAAAGTTACAAATCCATGAACATGAAATACCTACCTACTTTTAAATTTTCGCTTTTTGATAAATATCGTATGATGTTGTCACTTTATAAACATTTCTTTATCTTATGGGATTAAACACATATGAAATAAATAAATTGTTATCATATTTTTATTTACACGCTTATATCAATCCTGGATTCAAGGAGAAAGAGGTAATTGAACAGATAAGTAGTTAAGTACGGGTTATTAAAAAAAAGTAACACAATTTCCTGGTCTAGTGATCCAATTTAATCCATTTCTTGAACATAAATTAGGTATAAATGCACTTAGCTTAATTTTATTCAATATTTTTGACGGAGTATAAAATAAACATAATCGTCTGTTATCCCTGTATTTAATTTTTCTACACAGTCAATATAGGTACCTAGTTGGCAGACTTGCTTTATTTCGGGTAATCAGCACCATCTCAACTATTCACTCGTCTCATTAAATTTTATACCCACCAGGTTTAACTTCCGTTGTTGGTTCGATTCCCGTTAATATTGAAAACTACCACTATGGCGCACCTGGCACAATGATTGCACAATATAATTTTATTCTAATAGAAGCAAGAACCCACCATTGGTAGTAGGTATTATTACACTTACATTTTATATTAGATATATGTATGTACCAGCAGGTATTAGGTAAATAACTGGGCACTTTCTGATGCTTAATAGGTAACAGACACATTTTGGCATTCTCTATGCGTAATCGATATGAAATATTTATCATTGACTTCAACCAAACTAATTTGATAGCGGATGAACGAAGAATGTATCTAGACTGGAGGCCTTCAATAGGACGCAGAAGTGTTGTTAAACCCCAGACAGCCAAGATGGTCCGATGACATCAAAAGAGTGGCAGGCCTACACTGGAAGAGAATTCCGTCTAACAAAGAATTGTGTAAACTGAAAGTCCAAGAGGGAGGCTTGTAACCAATAGGTACTGGACATTCGAAAAAGGCTGAAAATAAGGTAAGATAATGTAAGGGATGGAAGTTTGCTTACATGTAAACATATACCTTATAAATCGTCTGGTTCCATATGATTTTAAATAGATAACTACTAATTTACCTTTAATACATTTTTTTTGCCGTAATAGTTCCAATAATAAATTTTATTGTACCATCTCTGACAGATTCGCTGTCAGGAATAGATATAATTCTGTAATAATAAATACAACAGCTATACACTATTCACAAAATTTTCACATCTAAGATATCCTATTCCTGCTGTGTTCTATGCATATTGAAAATCTGTTAATAAGAAAGAGATAGAACATAATTAAAAAGATTGTTTGGATTGTATTTGGTTTTAGTAACATTTTATTAAACTAGTAAAATTCTTTCAATACGACATCACTGCATCTCCCAGAAGTGGGGTAGCCAAATATTAAATGCAGGTATATTCCGGTAAAAATATAGAGATTCAGGAGGGGTGGCAAACTAACTAAACAAATAATCAATAAGCATTCAACACTAGTGACATCTAGTGGTACAATATCAAACTTTTATTGTCAAAATATTACAATATCGCCGAATTGCATAAAAGGAAGAATTATATTTAAATTTATTACATACTGAATTATATATTTATGTATTATAAATATATTTTTTTTTATTGATATACCTACTTTAAAGTAGGTGAAAACCCAGCATGCAATACTCATTGATAACGCATTATGTGACTTGCATAAAATTACTACTAATGCTTATAGAATAATAATAAAATTGTCAGATGGCTCCGCGAACGTGATGTTGATATCTGGCACGAGTTGTAAAGGGTTAAAAATAAGAGGGATTGTATTAGATAACGGAATTTTATAAAAAAAAAAATATGATTTCCTATTTTCAAAATCTATTAATTTACATAAACCTCACGTAGGTATAAGATAATAAGCATCTATAATTCAGCGATGAGGCATCCAACCAACCCTGAATGTCGTAATATTTAGACAATTTCTATCTATCTATCTATTCCCTCACGCCGTATCCCAAGTGGGGTAGGCAGAGAGAACGGAACGCCATATAGATCTGTCCTTACATACTTCTTTCGCTTCTTCAACAGTCATACAATTACTCATGCACGCACGTCGATTTCTCTTACTCAAAACACGGCCGTCCTTGAGAATATGATCTACATGATCAAGCCATGTAGTTCTCGGACGCCCGCACTTCCTCACACCCCTCCTTTCAGACAGGTATATCCTCTTTGTCATTCTTTCCTCTTCCATTCGTTCCACATGACCAAGCCATCTCAATTTATTTACGCGCATTCTATCCACAACACTCCTCTTGCATCCACTCATTTTTCTAATATCCTCATTCCTCACTCTATCACGCGTCGTTTTACCAACCATCCTCCTCAGTGATGTCATCTCCGCCCAGCGAACTAACTGCATGTAATAAACATGCATTTTCTCCTCCCCGTATCATGAAAAATAAGAAATTCAGTATACCTAATCGGTTAAATAAAGAATTGCTAATTATCCTTTTGGCTAAAATTTGCCTTTTATCTAATGGATAAGTTCCCTTCTTCATACCAATGAAAATAAATCATTCGGTATGGGTGACATACCTCATCGAAGAATCAAAAAATGTCTTAGGTAGGTACATGTGATATTTACGATCATCTGCCTTATAGATGAGGACTTGTTTAATCGAAACCTTCTAATTTTATACGATAATCAAATCCATTTAAATAATCAATTACTTCTTAATCGTTGACATGCAGCAGTTCCAATTCCAAATAGTACAGAGGTAGGTACTTACTTATTTATTTTATCCATGACTTTATTTTCCAGTCGATTGGATAAACACAATTAATTATATACGGTCCGCGAGTTTCTTACCTTTTTTACTTGCTACCGTTTATCTAAAGAACCATAGACATATAAATTCTATAGACACAATATCACCAAACTTTATCAAGTACCAAACACCCCAAAACAAGATAACATAAATAAGCTTATACTCAGCAAACTATCTGTTCAGACTGACATACTAACTCATTTGCCGACTCGATCATTATGGCATTCGTGTTTCATGCTTAAATGGTCCGACTGACGCTCTCGTTTATTCAACCTCTAACCCACTGACTGACTCATTTTTCGGACTCACCTTCTGATTTATACATTAAATCATCCCCTGACTAATTATTTATTTTTATTTTATCAGAAAGGATAAGTCTATTATTTTTCTACCACAACACAGCCTTATAGCTAGTGTGCTAGTCATATTCTTATGCGCATTCTAATGTATTTTGTTTATATATTCCATTAAATTGTGATAAATATCTATTTTCTCAATAAATGTGTATCAAGCCTCAACTTGAAACCTACCCAGAACATAATATTTCACTATTTACTTTGTATAAAATAGGAGAAAACAATAATTTAGTTAATAAATTTCATAAAATATTGATGAGTAATACCTACCTACCGACTGACATTAATTTTTGGTTATCTCCAAAACAGAAGAATATCAGGTCCGTTCCTTTCCCATAGCAAGCAATAAATAATTATATTTAGCCTAGTAATCCTGTATCCCCTCTCAATATTACTATATCTATGTAATAAACTTATTTATAAAAAAGGAGTTCAAATTTAACTGTCAAATGTCAACTGATATACTATCAAGGGTACCTATCTTCTGTCTGCTACTTAGCTACTTACTTAGTAAAGACATTATAGATTGGTTTTCTTTGTCTAAATTCGTTTTAAATCTTTTTGTAATCTCGTGACTGATAGACACAATCAATCTCTATTGACAATTATGTTTAATAGGATTAACTAAAACATTTTCATTAATTGTATCGGCATTTACTTTGTAACACTTCATTTTAAATTATCAAATAAAATAAAATAAATATTTATTATTTTTGTTTCGTGTTACTGTTGAGTAAGACTAACGCACGACCGGTTTCGCGGACTCCGAGTTCGCATCATCAGGTGCTGATCTATACTGAATTAAAACAAAACAAATACAAAAGTTCGCTAGGGTTTACAGTGAGGGTGTAGGGGTAGGCGGGGTCGTGTTGGTTTCAGGCAATTCAGTATAGATCAGCACCTGATGATGCGAACTCGGAGTCCGCGAAACCGGTCGTGCGTTAGTCTTACTCAACAGTAACACGAAACAAAAATAATAAATATTTATTTTATTTTATTTGATAATTTAACTAAAACACTTTATTCTTTCCATACCTACTTGTATTACATTTTAGATTTTATGCAATTATTGGCATATGGACAGTTATATTTCCCATAACTAGATATATTTTCAATTGTGAATGAATTTTTCTAAAATGTTTATCATCTTATTTCTTTTTGGAATGGCATTTTTTAAATTTTATTATAAAATTAATGTGATTCTTGTCAAGTAATTGTAATGTAATGTAATCAAAGAAAATTTGCAATGCAATGCAAGATGACTTAAGCGCCATTTGATGTATAAATAAATAAATAATCGGCTATAACTATATATTCTGATCGATAAGTTTTCGGTTTATTGGGGGCATAAATGATAACAGGATGCATACATTCATTTCATTCGCATTCTTCGTCTATCTCGCTTGCGATTAAAAGTTGAATAAATAATTGTCTATTCTATGGATGCATGGACATTTAACGTTATTGATGACTCCAATGCTGGGCCAATGTGAAGGAGGAATGTAAAAGTAGAGAAAAATAGTGAATATGACATATGCCGAACAACTTCGCCTGAACAATAAAAATAAATAAATACCTTGTAATTGAAGAAGTATTTGGAAATATATGAAGGCGTGAGTCCAAAAATTTACCAACAAGTTGAAAATGTTGATGGAGAAATGGGCTAAGTCGGTATAACTTTTCCCACCATCATAATAATTAATTACATCATAATAATTAATTTCCCACCATCATAATAAAAATTTACTAACAAGTTGAAAATGTTGATGGAGAAATGGGCTAAGTCGGTATATCTTTTCCCACCATCATAATAATTAATTACATCATAATAATTAATTTCCCACCATCATAATAAAAATTTACCAACAAGTTGAAAATGTTGATGGAGAAATGGGCTAAGTCGGTATAACTTTTCCCACCATCATAATAATTAATTACCTACTTACGTGCAAATTGCAATTGCTCGTTTCATTTTGCCATTATTTTAAGTCTTTTTAAAATCTTAATTTATCTTTCATTCTTTTTGTGATAAAAGAAGGTACTTAACTATTTGCCTCGAGGGGTTTTACCCTCTTCCCTGTATAATACGTAGATACCTACTTATAATATTATACCTAATACAGGTAGATTGCTATCCACCTGAAATAATCCACTTTTCTGTTCTAGAAAGTTTATCCTGATTACTGCGGTTGATTTGTCTCCCTGTATTATACGAAAAAGTATAAGTCTACGATATTGTATTTTATAAAAAAAATATGCATAATATTCTATTCAACTTTTTAGATTCGTATTATTGTGAATGTAGATTTAAATATTCCTAGGCATTCATAGATATACTCGTATCATTAAATTTCAAACATGAAATCTGTACCTAATTGGATTACTGAAATTTTAAATATCAAAAAAAAGCTAAGGTAAACATACACTGTGAAGCACCCGGTAAAGAATTGGTTTCCCACTCTTTTCCGTAAGTTTTGGAGTGTCCTATAAAAGGCAGGTGTTCGAAAAATAAAGACATTTTACATCTCAAATTCAGCGACGGGGTTTGCCACCCGTCTTGAATGTCTTATTTTTTATTGATTCGAGTTGTTTTGTAATCTAAATATAACTACATTAATTTTACTATTTGAAGTTATAACTGTAGCTGTATGTAACATAGAATGGCATATAAATTTACTAACATTTACAGTTGGTGAAAATGCTAAGCTGTCAACAAAGCATAGATCTAAGCATTGATCATTTTTAGATCTACACCCTTACTACATCTTACACCCTAGACAAACACGCACTTGGCGATCGACTACAAATGAATTTTCGACAATGACTGCAACAATAACGCCTAATTACACGGTACATGTAGGTAGATTGTCGAAAAGTTCGCCAGTAGTCGATCGCTAAGTTAGATCTAAAAATGCAATCACATATTTTAAGCAATCTCTAATCTAATTAGAAATTGCGTGGCTATGTAAATATTGTAGAGTTTTACATGGGAATATAATTATATACCCCCTCCCCTTTCTAAGTATTTGAGTAATTATTATTAGGCAGTCCATCCGGAATTAGATGGATAAAGTAAATACTCATTTAAAATTTTAATGTTGAATATTGTACATAACGTACTTATAAAATTAAATAAAAATAACAAATAAAACTCGCGGATTGAACATGAAAAAAGGATAGGTAAGTTTGTCCAGTGGCGTAATTTCCAAACATACAAAAAATCAATGCATACCAATAATAGTGTGCTTTTCATAAATACCTTCACAATTACATGACTGCAAAATTTCTTGAATCACTGAATGAAACGGCATATCAGACTATCATACACGGGATGAAAATACATCACTAATTCTACTCCAAACCACAAAATATCTCGTATCTAACATACTTCATTATCGTTACCATCACGCCGGCGCCACTTCTCTTGCGGCGTAGGCAGAAAAGATCGACCACAATTTGCTTCTTTCGTTGTAAACATTTTTCGCTTCCTTCACTGTCGTACAATTATTCCTAATGAACGCTCTCAAATTGAATGTGCTCTAAATAAATGTCTTAAATTGATGTTGGCATAAACCCAGAATTAGATATAATAGTCGGCCGGTGTGGCGCGGAGATAACGCTCATGCCTTTGAGTCACGAGGTCCCGGATTCGATTCCCGGCCAGGGCAAAGTGAATAATAATCTTTTTTAAATTGTCCTGGGTCTGGGTGTTACATGTTACGTGTTTAGTGCATTGTTTATGTGTGTATCGTCGCGTTGGTACCCATAATACAAGATTCATCTTAGTTTGGAACTAGCTCGATCTGTGTGAATTGTCTATGTATGTTATGTTATGTATTTAAAAAAAAATCTAATTCTGCCAATGTCTATACCAGCCAATTTACCCATGTATCTTATACGAAAACCCCAGCTGTGTTTACACACATTATTCCGTGTTCTACTATAACTGTACATACATTGAGTAGATACAGCTACTGATTACAAAATCCTCCTAAATTTCAACAAATGCTTTCCCTCCCCTCCGCTTTAGAAGGATATTTCCCATGTTGATTGCGTGTATTAGCCTTTAGCCACTCGCATAAGTAAATTCTATGTTATTTTTTTTTTAACAAGATGTTAACAACCATTGACTTAAGCATTTATTTGAATGTTTTGAATAAATTTTTCACTAAAACAGAAACGGAAAAATTTATTGAAAGATTGCATTTTGTGCTCGTATCTTATATGGTAAAGAGATCTCTTAAATTATAGTGAAAAACTGGAAGAGAGAAGGAAAATATTTTATCCTGTTCCGATGTGACCAGCCTGTTTTAAGAACGAATATTGCATTTTGTGCTCGTATCCTAGATGGTAAAGTGATCCCTTAAATCATGGTGTTGTGTCTCGATCGCCTATGTCCCTTCACGATCGCTTAATGTTGAGTTGTGTGTAAATGATGAGTAATGCAGAACAAACACTGTTTTTTCTTAATTATATTGGATTTAATGTAAAACTTGTAACAAAATAGAACAGTATAGATATTAATGTTATTTGACTGTGTATTGGAGAAGAAGAGAATGAATCAAGTGTGTGCGTGTATTATATACACGTAACCAAAGACAAACTATGAATTTAATTTATTTGCCATAGATTTTTACAATAAAGATAACAACCAATTAAACCAAAATGAATTTACTTCCCATTACAACCCATGATTAAATCCTTCCTCTACCAATGCTAAGATATTTGAAAATACATACAACAAAAATACAATATACATAATAAATCTTCTTTCTTGAGGTTAAATGTCCATGTTTTTAATTAAATATTTTGTTTGGGTTTATAAGCTTCATGTTCAACTATTATAAATGATTAATATCTTGATGTAAGTCTTGTTTGGAGTTTAAAATCTTGATGTACTGTATTATTGTTTGTTTAATGCATATTATTATGTATTCAAGCTCACTTCACAAAAGAAAAAATTAAAACAATATAGCACATAGGTATTTCACTGTTCCGAAGGCTCTGGTAGCAATGCCACACGATGGATGGCTCTTTTTGTCAGTCCAGATTGGGTCCTCAAGGTGACAACTCGGGTGACGTTATCTGGACCTGGATGTGTCTGGACAACTCTGCCAAGTCTCCACAGCATGGGAACAGTCTCGTCCTTTATTAGCACCAAATCCCCCTCCTTCAATTGTCTCTCATTTCCGTGTGTCCATTTTGTCCGTTGTTGGAGTCCTTGGAAATACTCCCTGCTCCATCTAGTCCAAAAACCCTTGAACATAGCAATAATTTTTTGGTAGTGGTTTAAACGATTATCTGGTAAGTGTGATACATCTGGTTCAGGTAACCTCGCCAACGAGTCTCCAATCAAAAAATGGGAAGGAGTGAGTGGGTTGAGATCAGTTGGATCAGAGGATAAACTGGTTATTGGTCTGGAATTAATGGAGGCTTCGATTTGACAAATCAAAGTAAGCATAGAATCATAATTCAACACCTGAGAATTCAAAGCCTTTTTTAAGGGAGTTTTTACTAGTTTTATACCTGCTTCCCAAAGAGAACCAAAATGGGGTGATCGAGCTGGAATGAATTTCCAGTCGATCCATCGTTGAGAACAAAAATTAACAATCTCCTCCTCAGAGGCTCTTAACTGTGTGTAAATTCTGGAAAGATCGTTGCTTGCACCAATGAAATTTGTGCCATTATCTGAATAAATCTTGATTGGCATTCCCCGCCGAGCAACAAATCTTTTTAATGCATTCAAAAAAGCCTCTGTCGTCATGGAAGTGACAACTTCCAGATGCACTGCCTTAGAGGCAAAACAAACAAATAAACAAATATAACATTTTACAACCTTAGCGTTCCTGGTAAAACCTGATTTTATATTGAAGAAACCTGAATAGTCTACTCCAACAATTGAAAATGGCCTTGTCGCAGTGACTCTGTCTGCAGGCAGATCCCCCATCCTTTGGTAATTCACTGGCGTCTTGTACCTAAAGCACAGGATACAATGCTTGAGAACCCTTCTTATCGTATTCTTTGCTGACAATGGCCAGTACTTGAGTCGTAGCTGCGCCAACAGTCCCTCACTGTTTTTCAGTCTTCCTCCAACACAAAGTATACCATTTATCAATACTGGATTTAATGATTTTACATTACTACGAGCAGACACCTGACCATCCTTTTTCAAATCCCTTATTTCTCTGTGAAAGAAAATACCTTGGACGATGTTGCACAATACATCATGTGCATGTTGAAGTTCAGATACCTGTAAAGGTCCAGTTCTACGCCCTGTTTTTGATGTTATATTATTCTTAAATCTTATTAAATATGCAGTAATTCTAAGCAATCTATTAAATGAAGAATATCTTGTGAAAATATCCCATGATTCAATATTTACCAGTGTGGTAGTATTTACCACTATATTATCTTGTTGTATATCAACCGTAGAAGAACATTCTGTAAGTTTCTCATCCTCTTGTATGAAAGATGGACCATTCCACCACAAAGTCGAAGATGAAAGTTGTTGTACAGATGTACCCCTGGAAAACAAGTCTGCTGGGTTGTGTTGTGACGATACATGTATCCATTGACAATCTTCTGTGCTACGCTGAATTTCTGCTACCCTGTTTGCTACAAAGGTATCCATTTTTGTTGCTGAGGCTCGTAGCCATGACAACACAATAGTTGAATCTGTGAAAAGCTTAGTGGAAACACCTTGATAACCCATGTTCTCCTTTATGGACTTGACAAGTCCAGCTAATAGTAGCGCTCCTGATAATTCTAGCCTAGGCAAGGTAAGTTGTTTGAGAGGTGCCACTCTAGATTTTGCACAAAGTAAATTGATCTGTGTCCTACCTTGTTCATCCATGGACTTCAAATATACAGTACAACCATACGCTTCCTTCGATGCATCGGAAAACCCAAATATTTGTATGTCTGCACTACCTGTTGACGTCACAATTACCCTCCTTGGAATCTTGATGATGTTGATGTCTTGTAGATCCCTTTTGTAAAAGTTCCATGCAATAATAATGTCTTCAGGTAGTTCATCGTCCCATCCTATCTGTAACTGCCAAATTTTTTGCATTAATAATTTTGCCCTAATTACAATGGGCCCGATGAGTCCTAACGGGTCGAACGTCTTAGAAATATCCGAAAGAATTGTCCTTTTAGTAGAGGTTGATGTATTTGTTTCAATGTTAACCTTGTAATGAAAAGTGTCTTCGTAACTGTTCCAATGCAACCCTAGAATTTTGCACTGAAAATCGTCCTCCAGATTCAAGGATTTACTGTCATTGTTCTGAACAGTGTCATGTAGGTCTTCCAGATTTGACCTCCATTTGGTAAGTTTCATACCTGCCTTGTCTAGAAGGTATGACAGTTCATTTTTTAAATTAATACAAGTCTGCTTATCATGATCTCCTGTTAAGAGATCATCCACATAAAAATCCCTTTCTATCACCTGAGAAGTGAGAGGAAAAATAGAAGAATAAATTGTACTTAGTTCCTTTAGACATCTCATCGCGAGATATGGTGACGCACTGAGTCCGTATGTGACGCTGTTGAGTCGGAAATGTCCCATTTCCTCACTGGGAGATGTCCTCCATAAGACCCTCTGGTAATCCCTGTCCCTTTCATGTACATTGACCTGCCTATAATACTGTTGTATATCTGCACTCAAGACATATCGATGTTTCCTGAAATTAATCAACAATGTAAATAACTCATTATGTATGGTAGGTGTTTTCATCAGATTATCATTTAGGGACTTTCCATTGGACGTTTTTGCAGAACCATCGAACACTACACGGATTTTTGTTCCCTTAAAAACGGAATGATGGGGAAGATAAACTGCATTTTCCTTGTCAGGTAGACAAGGAGACATATGCCCCAATTCCAAATACTCATTCATGAATGCTGCATATTGTGTGTGCAGCTCTGTATTCTTCTGAAACCGTCGCTCCATCGAAAGTAACCTCCTCTTGGCTATTTCAAGAGAGTTTCCCACGTTAGGTGGACATTCCTTGAAGGGTAGACTTACTGAAAATCTGCCCGACTCATCACGAGTCGTAGTACTAGTAAAGTGTTTCTCGCATAATGTCTCTTCCTGGGTTCGAACCAGAGAATTAGGCACACTTTCTACCTCCCAAAATTTCTCAATATTTTTGTTTAATTGATTCAAAGAAATGTAACAAGATACCGGCCTTTGTCTGCTGATTCCTTCAGAGTTCCACGGAATAGCTCCTGCAATGACCCATCCTAACTTGGTCTGATGCATCATCGGCTGCTGACGTTGAGCTGATGCATGATTTCCCTGAAGTACCTCCCAAAATACCTGTGCTCCCAATAACAAGTCTATTGGAGAAGATTTATGGAAGTCAGGGTCCGCTAGCTGCATCTGGGAAGGCACGTGAAAACGTCGTCTGTCCACAGATCGCAGTGGCAAGTTTGATGTAATTACAGGCAGGACCAAACAGTTGATTTCCCTCCTGTAATCATACAATAAAGAATTAATTGTTATATCTACCTTTTCTTCAATGTGAGTTACCTGTTGACGCAGTCCCGAGACTGGCAGATATGCTCCCTTTGTCCGTAAGTTGAGTTTCTCGCATAAACTCTTTGTAATGAAATTCGACTGTGCTGCCGAGTCCAAGAGTGCTCGTGCCCTAAAAATGCCGCCATCAGGGAGTTGGATCCCAACCATGGCCGTGGATAACAGTACTTCCTCGTCGTTTGAGAGCGAAGCATGGTTCACCACAGTAGGAACCTGTGAAGTAGGTCCCAGAGTTTCCGTATTTGCTGTCGAATTGTGCACGCTTGGTGTGTGCAATAAGGTGTGATGGTCCCTCCGACACACCTTACATCTTCCTCCTGAAGAACAATCCTTGGCAATATGATTCCTTAACATACAGTTACGGCACAGTCGCTGCCTTTTTACCAGCTCCCACCTTTGCTGAGTCCCCATCGACTTAAACTGCTCACATTGGTTTAATCGATGCTGTGAAGAACAAAGTGGGCAAACTGGGTTTGCTCGTACATTTGCAACCAAGCCAACTCCTGCTCGGTTGGAGGTGTTGGATGGTTTGAAGTTTTTGTTGTGAGACGTCGTCTCCAAAATACGTGCTCTCTCTCCAATACATTCGTACAGTTCCTTTAATGTAGGTAGCTCACCCTGCAAGTGATGCGATTCCCATATGTTACGTGATACTGAATCTAATTTGTTAGCAATTATGTGAATTAACAGGATGTCCCAGCTGCTTGTGGGTAGTCCCAAACTCTCCAAAGCTCGCGTATGGAGCTGTGAATCATCGATCAATCGCCTTAAAGATTGATATGATTCTGGCTTCACTGGAATGAGATTGAAAATGTGATTAACATGTTTGTCCACAATGAGGCGGGTGTTCTCAAATCTCCTTGTTAAGATGTCCCATGCTAAAGAGTAATTAGTGTCTGAAACTTCCAAAGAAGAAACTAAATTTAAGGCTTCACCCTTTAATGAGCTCAGTAAGTAATGATACTTTTGTAAGTTAGATAAAGAATTATTGTTGCCTACAAGAGATTTGAATGTATCTTTGTAGTGTAACCATGTTTCATAATTACCATGAAATGTAGGTATTTGAATTGGATTTAACTTAACTTCACATGTGACTTGTAGTTGATCTTTCAATAATGATTTTGCCTTACTTAAAGTGGTATAAAATAGTTGTTCAAAAGTATCCCTATACACCACTTCCTCACCATCAATTTCTTCCAAGTCACATTGCAACATTTCAAATTTTTCAAGCATGCTTTCCATTCTTGATGTCCTTAACTGTAATTCACAAATATCTAAATCTTTCTTACTCAAATAATCTTTAAAGCGCGTGAGTTGTCCCTTCAAAACGCCTCGCCTTGATATCAATCCTTTGCAAACCTCCATTTCAGAATCACGTGTTTTTTCCATTTTTGAAGTGGCTGTCCTTGTTTCTCTTTCTCCAGACAACATAATTCACTAGAATGTTAAAAATATACAATAATAAAAAGAGAAAACTCAATGCAAAAAATGCCAATCAATGAACATTGAAAACACGCGACTATTTTGCAACAATATTTCTCACGAGAATTTACACACAGTTTTTTTTCAATAAAAATGCCGAAAAATGATGGAATCACGGGTTATCTGCAAAACAATAAAGATAATATTAGTTTTATTTATTAAACAAATGTTTTAAATCAACAATTAGATAAGAGTACAGTTATGAAATTGTAGGGTAGATATTATTGTAACAATTAACCTTAAAATGTATAATATTTATATAAAATGGCAATGAATCCCCAGATAGTTAAATATATTGATCTATTTGAATGGAAATGTAATATTATAGGATAGAATTGTAAATGAATAGGAAAATATAGGATACGATACGCAATGATGGATTCGATGTTTTTTTTCCGAAAGATGTCCTGTTTCACGGTCGCCAATGTTGTTGTGTCTCGATCGCCTATGTCCCTTCACGATCGCTTAATGTTGAGTTGTGTGTAAATGATGAGTAATGCAGAACAAACACTGTTTTTTCTTAATTATATTGGATTTAATGTAAAACTTGTAACAAAATAGAACAGTATAGATATTAATGTTATTTGACTGTGTATTGGAGAAGAAGAGAATGAATCAAGTGTGTGCGTGTATTATATACACGTAACCAAAGACAAACTATGAATTTAATTTATTTGCCATAGATTATCACTTTATGTCTATAGCCAGTGACTAAGGGCTTCATAATTCACCACACAGATGGCAGTATTCAACACATGGTGAAACAAAAAATATGTATTTGATGAAGGTGGTTATGGTTTTAGTCAAATAGAGTATCTAGGCACTTGTTGGATCATTTCTTCTTAATTTTTAAATACGCGGCGGCAGAATTGCCACCCACACTTCTCAGCATTATACAACCAGATAAGTCTCCATATGATCAGTCATGGTCACACAAAAACTTAACAGTCTAATGCCGGGAAAAATTCGCCTATCCAGATATACAGGATATCAAAGGATTAAGCTCAGAACGCGGGTTCAAAATACCAGCATTGTGGCCTGAAATATCTGTGTTCAAAAACTTTTTTACAATATTACAAGTGTTTATTTTAATAGATTTTTGAATTTTAATGTACAAATTAACCGGTAAATCTAATTTTGTAAATTATTTATTAAAGATTTCGGAGTTACCCCTGTAGCTGACATGACTAAAGGTATTATATAAACGGACCTAGGATGCCAAATATTTTTTATTTCTCCTGCTAGTTCTGTATATTTACGATTTTTTTCTGCGACGGTTGTTTGTATATTATGTGTATTTGGGACAGCGATGTCTATTAGGTACGTTATTTTATTACATTTATCATGTAATACTAAATCGGGTCTATTATGATGTATTTGTCTATCTGTTATTATTTTTTTATCATAATAGAACCTGTATTTTGATTTTCTAAAACCGGTTCCGGGTTTTATTTATAATAAGGAATTACATTTTGTGAGTTTAATAGATTATGTTTAATTGCTAAATTTTGATGTATTATTTTTGCGACATGATTATGTCTATTAGTATATTCAGTTTGAGTGAGAAGAGAGCAACCCGAAACTATGTGTTGTATTGTTTCCGGTTTGGCGAGACATTTAACTTGTGTTAGCTGTGAAAGAAAACTTTATAATTAGTGTGGGCTGAAGGAACAAATGTGTATTGAAGTTTTTCAATAGGTATTGTATTTTGCAAAATCTACACGACCATTATATATAATAATAATAATAAATAAATATATTTATTTCAAAAGTAGGTACACAATACAATATTATTTTCAATAAACAATGAAAAACAATCACAATAATATTACAACTACCTCCCTATTAGAGATATCTCGTGTATAGGGAGGGAGTATAAACCAATTAAAACACACCTATTAAACATTATATACTTTTTCATTTACTTATATTTATCTATTTATATACCCATTATAACCTACACATTATAACTATACTTAACTATATTATCTCACCATCCATCATTCACAAAGACTCACCAACACATACCACAATTCATTCTAACAAAAACACACCATCCAACACACACACACACACACCCTCACACACCCACACAAACACACACACACACATATCCATGAGGTTTCTCTATTTATCCTACCAGAAACGTTGTAAATATATATAAAAAATTGATAAATCTGTTTACATGATAACATGAATTCATATTTATTGATTGCATTTGTTCCTTCTTCTTCTCAGCCCACTCCCGTACATTTCTTTCCATGCAATTTGATCCTGCGTCGTCTGCATTCAGTTGACAGAAACGTATCTAGTGATGTCATCTCTCCACCGCATTGGTGGTCTTTCAATGCTCCTGGTTGCCGCTCGTGGTCTCCAAGATGTAAGAGATTTTGGTTATTTATCATCTGGGCTTTTACCCATATGTCCCGCCCATCTCCATTTCAGAGTTGTGACACGTTTGTTCCTTACCCCTGGATAACTTCATTACTAGTCCTGAACTTATTTTACCTTATTTCATTAGTGAACTTATATCGTTTCGTTGTTTGTCATTTACCCAACAATTTGCACAGATAATTAATAAATTTAATAAACCTGGCCATATCACTCGTACACAGAATACAAAATATCATAACATAACACATCTCCCTGCCCACCCTTAAAATATTGCAACCTTAATAACTGTATAATGAGCCTCACCCAATAAAACAATGTAACTTCATTTTACTACCATGTTTAAATTATATACTTAACAACATAATGTATCTATAACATCATAGCATTTCCTATAATTGGGGTCTAGCCAGAAGGCATGTAGTATTATGCAAGTAGTTCTCTACGGGTCAATGAGACATTCAGGATAGATAGTAGGTATACATCATCACTGAATATATAACAGCACTTATCTTTGCTTACACAAATAATGATCACGATCCACAGCACTGACGTAAAATAAGAAAGCTAAGCAAAGTATTGCAGTTCACAGATTAATGGTTCTACAAAATTATCATATGAAATTAAAATAATGTACTATTTTTTTTAATTGAAAGATTTGGTACCAATACGAAGGAAATAGTTGTGTGCCTGTGTATAAATAGTTATTTCCGAGTTCCGGTTAAAAATAGGTCTCTCACTCTTTTCTTTAAGTTTTCCCGGATGTCATTTAACATTTTCACTTCAATAATGAGGCATGCCATCCATTCTGAACTTCTTAATTTTTATTTGTAGTTCGATTATTTATTCAATCTTTTTGCACGACATCAATATACCTATACCCAACAGGGTAAACAAAACAATTGAAAAAACATATATAATTTTTTTTTATTATTCTTCAGGCACTCCACCCAATATTGAGTGATTTTGCATTTATAATATTGAAATGGTAATTATGTTGCAGTGACTTTACCACTATGCAGTGATTTCTTCCATCTTTACTCTATTATTTTAAGCTCGAGACAACCTATATGAACTTAATAATTATGCGAATATTAGTATGTAGAAGTCGGTAATAGTGTATAATATAGTGACATTCGCTGTATGAGAGCAAGTTGTTTGTTTGTTGGTAGGTACGTGTGTAGATATGTATTGTGATTTCGAGAACAATACTATATTTAATTAAACGTTGATAACAACAATAATATCACTGTCAAGAGTTTTAATAACCGAGAACTCTACTGGGGAATCAAAGTAACAGGAACTGGTATTTTGATTAGAGATGGGCCGTAGGTATAATCGGGAAAGGCACATAGTGGACAAAATATACAGAATATTCGGCAAAATATGTATACCCAAATAAGTCGATACTTAATGAGCTATGGGAAAGCAAGAAATAAAAGAAAGAAAAAATCGCCATTACTTCCTGTAGGTTATTTTTGTATTTCTCCCCAAAGCACGAGCTGCGCTCAATTTTGGGGAGTAATATTGTATTAGGAAAATAAATGTATTGTGTTATTGTTCGATTATTGTAAAATGATATTGTGTTTAATAAACTATTATTTATTTATTTATTATTTATTTTAATTTTATAAATAAATTAATCATCAATTCAGTCCAAGGTTCGAGATACGAGAACGAGTAAAATATTATATTTGTATTGCTTATCAAAATATTCTAGTAACATAGCAAATTAGAAATATGAATTTGAACTAACTTACCGTTGCAATCATCGGATGCTTTAAATAGATATTGTTGTAATGTCGTAATAAAAAACTATACATACACTTCACCTGGGAAAAATATTTTAGTGAACAAAAACTTTGGAATTTATTTATCAGGAATTTGTTTGGAATTATTTATCTTTTTTTATTTAAAACTAGATACCATTTTTTCATAATTGTTTTTTTATCTAGATATGTATGTGGTATTTCACCTGAGAAATAATACTTGCGAAATAGCTATTGTGATTTTTCTATCACAAAATTAAATATTTGCATTTTTCGTACGTGTTTGATGTATGCTTAAATTACAATATGCAATTATGCGTATAAGTTCCTATGCTTGAATTTTTACGTTTTTTAAACTGATTATAGTTAAGATTAGGTTAGGGTTGGTCTGCTGTTATAATATGCTATAATATTGAGTACAAAAATACAAATAAAATTAAGTAGTTTTGTGCCTATAATTTTTTTTGACACAAAATTATTTGTTTTAATTTTTCGTACGTACAAGAACAAAAATTCCGCAAACCTCATTATTTTAGTACCTACGTAGGTACTTTATAGTACCTACTTTTAATTTGGCATATTAACAAAAAAATTGCAAATAAAACACAAACAATATATTAAACCAAATTAGTCTTATTACTGATAGCACACTTGATAAACAAATTAAGAAAAAAACACACATCGAGAAATTATTTTATCACTGATTCGTGATTCGCAAATGAATGACAGCGCGCGAATACTAAAACTGATTATGAAATTGTGTGAGGGTTATCGAACGAAGTAACAGAGAAGTATTGCACAATTTTATGTCACATGTTTCTTCGGTCGACAATGACAAAGTCAAGTAAAATCTTTGATATATTTTTTTAATCTGTCCAATTAGTTCGATTGTGTAGAACAGTGATCGTTTATTATATCCACTCCTAAAATTGCCATAAGAAAGAGAGAATAACGTAGTGAATATAGGAACAGACTGGTATATCTACTGGTAAATAGGTGGGTGGTGGGTACCTACCTATTCCTATTAATTGCTTATGTAGAGTCGTCTTTGTTTCAGGCATTTAATTAAGTTGCCTTTTGTTCACGGCAAATTGCATATCAGATACCTACTATATTGAAACACAACAACGTAAAATAAAATAATAATAGATATATCTATATCTACCTGCGCTATCGTTTATTTTATGACGTACTTAGGTACTGTCGAGCAGCTGAAGGAATCGAACTCGGAATCTCTCGATTGCTAGTTCGAGATACTACCTACCGTTAGGTTACTGATAACCTCCCTAATTTATCTACACCATAAAGACAATCACTCTTCACGGAGTTCCCCAAAGTAAAATAAAATCTATATTTTTTGTGCAATGTTAATAGAGGTACCTACCGAAAAAAGTCACAGTGTAAGGTGACGGAAAAAGAAATATTTAGTTCTAGATATTTTCGATAACGTCAAGGGCAAACCAATCAACAAATTAGAACCTTTACGATTTTGTTGTGGTATCTAATCCTATGCTTAAGATATGTTGTAGGTTGTTTTTATTGATTAATCTTTTAATTATTACTATCGATGTATATATTTTATTTATAACTTTATCTATTCATAAAATTATACTGTAGGTAGTAAGAAATATTTTGTAAATATTGAAAATAATCTATAATGTGACTCGTTTGTGTTTTCCAATACAAACAACGCTTATGTACATGGTCTAAATCCCATTTATGTACACTCTTATAAATATCGTATATAGTTAAATAGGTAAAAAAAGTAATACCTTTAGATATTCTTGACAATACGGTTTTGTTCCGTGGCGTACCCGACAAAGAATTGATCTCTCACTCTTTTCCGTTAGTTTACAAGTGTTCTGTAAAAGGCAGGTATTTAAAAAATACAGATCTATTAGGTACATTTTAAATTCAGCGATGAGATTTGCCACCCAATCCAAACGTCTTAATTTTTATTTGGCACGGAAAGGACAGCTTGCATGTTTGTTACTTGCAGTTTGTCTGCTAGCTACCTCACTTTTAGGATATGCCGTGATGGTATAGTGGTAGTCATATTTGTTACATACAGTATTTAGTTAGAACTTTCTTTTTTAAAGGGCAGCGCCCGCCCCATACCTCGTGCCGTACCTGGAGATATGTATCTCCATAACGACACACACATGCACAAACAGGATTTAATGTCACATTAAAGCGAGAAATGCTGCCCCGAGGGAACACTCTAGATTTAGCGACCACACACCAAAAATTTTGGTGCAAAAAGGGAAGGGAAGAAATGGGAATAATATGCTTTCTTCTCCATGCAGTATCGTTGGTTACTTGAAGGGGATATTAGGCTACTAACGAAAGTACAGAAGTTTTAGTTAGTTAGAACTCACCATTATCATTATTACTATCATCTTCCCATCATGCAGCTTCCCTTGGGGGGGGGGCTGAAAGAATCGAAAACCATTTACCTATATATTCCTCTTCTTGCATATGCTTATTTGCATTGACAACATTCATGCATGCTGTCCTATTCATTGCACTGAGCACATGCCCATCCTTGAGGATCTGGTTTATGTAATCTACATACATATCTACTTGATTCTAGGGTGATCACGTCTCCGAGAGCCCTCCCTCAAACTTATATACCTCTTTAATCATTCTGTCCTCTATCAAGTAAAGAACATCGCTAGTTTTTTGATATACCTACTGAACAGAATACCTACCAAATACATAGTTCAATAATTTTCCGCCCTCCAAATCATATTTATATAACATTCATCATAACATTGCCACACAATACACACTATCTGAAAATGGAAAAAGTAATTAAAATTCATCTCTACATTCATCTTGTAATTATTATTATTGTTAAAAATAACGATTGCAATTATTTTTAACGATTATGTGCTATTGAGATGCCTGACATAAATTTAATATCTATAATATAATATTGTTGATATCTCTATATACATATTTCATTAGCTAAAATACTTTATAATTATGTAGGTACTATAGGTCTTATTGCCACCCACAATAAGCATTATAATTATAACGGAATATGGAATATAATTACGGAATATGCGATTAATATTATTAATCGCATATTCCGTAGCCGAATAGTAAAACTTGGCTTGATACCGGATACTAGTGATTTCAATTCGGTATTTATCCGTTATTAAACACCCGTTACTTTTGGTTACCAGTATACAGGTTCTAAATACCCAGTATTGACATAACCAAAAGTAGTCGGTAAAACTATCCGTTACTTTTTAGAAAAATGTACTTTTAAAATCGAGGAGCTTAAGAAGCATTTTAAATTAAATGTTTCACTGGCTTGTGAAACATATATGTAAAAGCTGTTTGTTTTGTATTAAAAAAATACCTTTTGGAAAATCCTATGATGAAGGGGGCAGGGGGGAGCATAAAGCAGAATGCTCCGTACAAAAACTTTAGTAAGGTTCTTCCTAACGCTAAAATCAATATTTGGGGATTCTGATATTTTAAAGGCAATTCTTGGGGATAAGTTAAGAAAACGAAATGTTATACTGGTCTTTCTTTACAAACTTCTATCGCTTCCTCCACATTCATACAATTTTGCATACATAATATTATGCAAACTGATTTCTCTTACCAAGCCGTCATTGAGAATTTGATTCACGTGGACAAACCATGAAGTTCCGAAAAAATAATCAATAGGTACTGTACTATACTACAACCTCTCGCCTTGTCCCAAGTAGGGTAGGCAGAGAGAACGGAACGCCAAATAGACCTAACCTTACACACTTCCTTCGCTTCCTCCACATTCATACAATTTCTCATGGACGCACGTCGGTTCCTTTTACTCAACATACGGTCTGAATTAATCAATAAACATTTTATATAAAGGGTTGTTCAACAAGAACTTTGTTTTTTAATTGTGGCAACACCAGCAACATGATAGTTTTGACATTTAATTTTTTGACGTATTCGTAGTGGATGCATTGGCAATTGTTGCAATGAATTCAATTTCGCTTGAAAATCGCATTAAAATAATTAAAATCCATTATGAAAATGGTGGTTCTGCTAAAGTGACATTCGTCAAATTCGTGATATTTTCGGACAACATAATCATAATTTTCCTGTGGATTCAGATATTGCGCACAATCTCCGCGAAAACTTGTGTCGAGCTCGCCGGGAATATCACCAGGCGATCAGGCAGGCTAAATCAAGCTCCTGGAGAGAATGGATAACTGAGGTTGGTAATGCTGAACCTTGGTCTGTAACTCGGACAATAATACGAGAAGGACGGAGTGCTGATTGCTATATGTCTAGCATTGTAAAGGATGGTTTGGAAACACTTGATATAGACTCAACTTTGAAAACAATGTTGGACGGCCTCATTCCTTTGGACTCGATGGAGAAGGATTCTGTATTGCACAGTCGTATGAGAATTCTTGCTCGATGCCCCCCGCTAAGCAATAATGACACACAGCAAGTACCTCTGGTAACAACAGAGGAACTAAATGAAATAATTTCAGGTCTTGGTCCACGTAAGGCTCCTGGGTTGGACAGAATAACAGGAGTGATTGTTAAGAAAGTTTGGGAGACTTGTCCTGATAAAGTTCAATCTCTGATGCAAATTTGTTTGAGAAGAGGTATTTTCCCGAGGGAATGGAAGAGAGGCTTACTGAAGGTTATACCCAAAGGAAACGACAGACCACTATCAGATATCAAGGCTTATCGACCTATAACATTGCTTCCGGCTTTTGGTAAGATCCTGGAAATACTTGTTAGGAATAGATTGGAAATTGTTTTGTCAATGGGCAGTTTGAATCAGTTTGGATTTCGTCGGGGCGTATCCACTGAACATGCCATTTTAGAATGTATGAAATGGAAGAATAACAGAAGAGAAAAGTATGTACTGGGCGTTTTTCTCGACATTTCGGGTGCTTTTGACAATGCTTGGTGGCCCCTCATTCTTTCTAAGCTTAAAGCCAGAGGGTGTCCTGCTAGTCTTTTCGGGATTATTTCGGACTATTTTCGAGATCGCTCTGTTACAATTACATATGCTGGACACATCGTTTCTAGAGAGGTTACTATGGGATGCCCACAGGGCTCAGTTCTCGGCCCATACTTGTGGAATGTTCTTTTTGACGACCTGCTTACCATGAGATTACCAAAATCAGTAACAATAATTGCGTATGCCGACGATGCTCTTCTGCTTGTGGCTGGTGAGACAAGAGCGGCAATTGAGAATTCTTTTTCTGTTGCTATTAGTCGAGTTCTCGAATGGGGTGCTCTGAATCGTCTGGAATTTTCAGCAGCCAAGACCGCAGCGATGCTTATGAAGGGTGATCTGAGTCGTAATCGTAATCCAACTTTAAGGATGGGGCATCAATCTGTGAGACTCGTTGAGGACTTCCGCTATTTGGGGGTGTACCTGGACCGGCGTTTCTCCTTTATGCATCATGCTAGAATGATCTCAGAAAAGGCCAGATCCTTATTTGTAACTCTAAGGAAACTCAGTAGAGGGACCTGGGGATTTAAACCTAAAACATTGTTGACCATTTATAAAGCAACATACGTAGCTCAGATAACATATGCTGCGAGGGTGTGGTCGCACAGATTGAATGTTGGCTGTGTTGCACTGGCCTTACTAAGAGGACAGAGGACTTGTCTTTTGGCATTGGTAGGGGCATATCGGACTGCCGCAACTGAGGGTTTGCCCATTATTGCAGGTGTTCTCCCAGCAGATCTGGAGGTCTTGGAGCGGGCAGCTCGTCGCAGCCTGTGTGCAGATGGAACTGCAGTACATTTTGGCATGGTTGTCATTCGAGGGACAAGAAGACAGGATACAAACACTGCACTTAGGATGATCAGCGAGAAAACGATGGATGTTTGGCAGGAGAGATGGGATTCGGGGAGAAGTGGCAGACTCGTTTACAAATTCTTTCCTGATGTCAGAGTCCGAATGAAGCGAAGGTTTATTGCTCTGGATCATTTTATGACTCAGTTAGTCACAGGTCATGGATATCTCAAGGGAAAACTCTTTGAGCTGAACCTTATAGAAGAACCATGGTGTCCCTGTGGTGGTGGTGCCCAGTATGCAGAGCATATCCTTTGGGAATGCACAATTATGGACGAGGCGAGAAGAGAAATGATTGATAGTATGACTCCAGACACCCCAAGACCAGTCTGGTTTGGTGAGCTCACATTGAATCCAGATAATTTCAAGAGTTTTCGAAAGTTCGCCGAGTCCTGGAGGGACAGGTGGGAACTCCTTAGACGACCTGGGTCCGCTCCCGCTGATGCTTTTTAGTCCGTTTTTCCAGTATGATTACAGAGACCTTTTGACCTTACCGAACTCACTTTGTTTGTGACGTCCTTTCCTCCAATAAAGGGAGGTATTCCTTTTTTCCTCTTTTTTTCAGGATCAATCGCTTGATGCAACCGGCTTCCAAACACAGAAAGAGAGAATGATTGGACCCTAACTTGTGATTTTCCTACCACTTTCATTTGTTGTGTGTGTTTTGCATGTAATGATCAATTTCTTTTATGATTACAGATATACTAAACATATTATACACTAAGCTTAGAAGAAACTGCTTGTGTAATTGATTGTGGCTATGAAATGCAACTAGTTTTAAGAATTTCAATCTAGTCTTAAGATATTTTGTATAATTTAGGCTAACAACTAGTACGTAGTAAATACGTAACTGTAAGTTAATTTTAAGTTCTTTTGTAAACAATGGAGTCGGTGGACATTAACGGTTGTATTTAATTTTGGGGAGGATTTTGTCGGGGATAGCCCTTCAGGCGAACCTTGAGCCCTTCCTTGAGAAGAATTTGCATGAAGAGTATGGATGACATGGGAATTGACATTCCTGCAACATCCATGGGTGAGGGAGGGTGCAACCCTTAAAAAAAAAAAAAAAAAAAAAAACCTTACAAGGTTCAACTGGTGCAGGAATTGAAGCCGAACGACCATTCAAATCGCCGTAGATTCGCTCAATTCATTCAGGAACAACCCGCTGGTTTTTCAGACGAAGCCCATTTTCACTTGTCAAGGTACGTCAACAAGCAAAATTGCCGCATTTGGGCTTCTGAAAATCCTAGAGCAATTATTGAGAAGCCGTTGCATGCTCAGCGTGTCACTGTATGGTGCGCTATGTGGTCTGGAGGCGTGATTGGGCCGTTTTTTTTCGAAGATGAGACTGGAAATGCGGTAACGGTCAATGGATCACGCTATCGCAAGATGTTGACAACTCAATTTTGGCCTAGTATTGATGACGTGGATATCACTGACATGTGGTTTCAACAGGACGGTGCCACATGTCACACAGCCAATGAAACGATCAATTTATTGCAAACCAAATTTCCCGATCGCATGATTTCACGAAACTCAGCTGTTAAGTGGCCAGCCAGATCGTGTGATTTAAGGCCACTGGATTATTTTTTGTGGGGCTATGTTAAGGACAGAGTCTATACGGAGCCAATCGAATCGATTGCAGCCTTAAAACTCAAAATCCGTGATGTGATTAGCGAAATAGTCCCGCCATTTTGCCAAAAAGTGATTAAAAACTTTGATGAAAGAATCGACATCTGTCAGCGTGCTCGTGGTGGACATTTGTCAGATATCATTTTTCATGCATAATTGCCAAACTTTTCTCTTTGTAATTCAATAAAAATTTTAATCATCTTCATCAAATTTTTTTGTTTTATTTTGTTTTAAAAAACAAAGTCCTTGTTGAAAAACCCTTTAGTATAATACATTGGATGTGGGGAAGACGCTAGTTTGTGTATGTTTATATTTTTTTAATATTTGTGGCCAAATGGAATCATCTTCATTGATGTGAAAAAAATCAGTCAGATAAGGTCTTTCTTTTACAATACTATACACATATGTATTATAGCTACCTGCCCGCAGAGGTTTCTGTACATACTCACATACAATATTATCTATTTTCAATGGTTACGGTAGAAGGACGATACGTTTAGTAGGTATTTTTTTGTTTGTTTGTTTTGCAGGGACTGTATTACTACGTTTGTCATGTTTTTATGTTCATCCGATTCTTCCTGTCTATTTTGATTACGATGTCAAATTTAAAAAAAAAACCTTTATGATGTGTTTATATCCGCCGACATGATTACCGGTGAGATCTTTTTTCACAATTTGCGACAAATACCTATCAATGAACTATTGAAATTTTTTCTCAGCTTGCGCATCACTCGCATAATTTTGTATGCTTTCATATTCGAGTCATTGTCATCAATTTGATCTGAATTTTTTTGCTTCGATTCATTATAAGTCTTCAATTATTAACTTCAATATGGGACGCGAGAGTTTATATTGTGCTCCTCCCGGGAGCAAAAAGCAGAAACCATCCTCCTGCATTCGGAGTGCCTCTATGCCAGTTAAATGCTAAGTAAGATTATACCTTAGTATTAAAATTTATTCGTCTGTAGTATGCATTGATGTAGGTATAATAAAAAAAACAAAATCATACTTGTAATCAAATAGAGTGGTTTAATACAATAATTTTAAATGTTTAGAATACTTATTGATTAATTATTTATTTATTTGTTTGTTTAACTGGGTTTGGGCCCGGTACAAAGTACAGATCGCAAATTGTTTTTTTCATACATTTTAATTTGGCGCAAATCGGACGCACATTGATTATTCCCATACATCACCAGATCACCACCACTACATCCTTGGTGACGCACCTCAAGTGGAACTAATCGGATCTTGAGGGGTTGTCCCGATGCCGATATACTATTATAGTACGTTCAATATACCATCAACAATAGAAATTGTAGAATAATATCACAATACATACCTGTATATGCAGTGATAGTCATACACCACCTATAGATATAATATACATATTTATGTAGACTTTATACCTACATATTATGTAGGTATAAAGTCTACATATTGTCAAGTATTGTATGTAAGTTTATATTATGTAGGAATAATATATGTAGAATGATCTACTACTGGCTTTGTGTAATGGAGACGCCAGGTGATGTGGAAGCCTCGCGTTGACAATTTGACGTGTTAGCAACGACAAACAAAACTATAATAATTATATAGTAGATAGGTAGGTATGTATGTATCTAAAACTACATAGGTACTTCTATATCCTAGATATTATTAATATTTAAGTACACCATATTGATACCAAGTATAGATAATGTTAACAGATGATAAATAACATAACATAACATACCTACATAGACAATTCACACAGATCGAGCTAGTCCCAAACTAAGATGAATCTTGTATTATGGGTACTAACGCGACGATACACACATATACAATACACTACATACATATAGGTACATGTACCATCCAGACTCAGGACAATTTGAAAAAGGTCATTCTTCATATTGCCCTGGCCGAAATATATAGATACCTATATCTTATCATATGCATTAGGCTTCAGGCAAAGAATACCTTCGTCTCTCATTCTGTTTCCGTAAGTTGTCGAGTGTCCTGTAAAAGGCAAGTGTTCGCAAAACATCTCAATTATGACATCTTCCATTCATCGATGAGGTATGCCACCCATTCTGAGTGTCTTATGCTTTTATTGACACGTACCGATTACTCCACTTGTGAGAAGTGATGCGATGGTAGATTTATTCGTTCTTTTTTTTTGAAAGAGATATACTTAAATGGGTTTTTGTTATAAACCCAAATACAACCTTGTACGCCTTTCACAATGGTACCATGACGAGTACGAAAGTAAGTACTATGATTAGTTCAACATTGACATGGCCATTTTGAAAACATTATAATAAATATTATAATTAGATGCAAACCAAGTATACGTCAGTACCTCATCATCGTAATATATAGAAACAAAGTTATCAATACTTATTTCGAGTAAACAATAAATCAAAAAAATATGATTGAAACATAGAATTATATTAGTACTTTAGTACATATAAATCTATGGATTGAGATAAATAAAAAATACTAATCGTCTATCGAGAATTTACCAAAAAAATAGAAGTAGGTACCTATCTTTATTTATTTATTTATTCTTTACTGTACATTGATTACAAACAATTACATAGAACTCATAGAGGGTATACATTCAAATTAGATACAAATGATATACAAAGGGCGAGTTTATCGCAATGACACGAACACTTCGAAATAACCCAATCTTTATAATACCTATTAGGTATAGGTATAGTAAAAAAAAAATTTTCCACTGTTCTACTGTTCTTCCGTCCGCAAGGGTATCGACGGCCCGGACGCCTTTCTTTCACAATACACCGTTTCTATAACAACGACATCAGAGCGCTGGGAATGTCGTCTTTGCTCCGGAGAGAAGCGTTGAGGACGACGATGATGATGATGATAAGTAAATGTTTAACACATCGATCTACGTGGTACAAATATAGGTCGATGGTTTAACATTACACAAGATAACATAGGTAAATAATAATAAAAATCTTTATTGCACAAAAAACAAACATTATTAAAATATAAATATTGTAGAACTAGGCAAATAAATTTGTGCAATGGGCGAGTTTATCGCAAAAGCGCGATATCTTCCAACTAACCCATAGTAAACGGTAAACGCATTTGAATCCAGAAATCTATGATAATAATATTATGTCCAGTCCATTGCATATAGAGTATAGACCACATAACGACAACACAATAATAATATGAACCTATATAAATTTTATACTGCCCGGTTTGTAGGTATATAAATACACAATTTTATTCATTCAACTCGCGTTCACCTATTATGAAGTTAGGTATATCAATGTGTATTGTTATAATATGTAATAATGTGTACCTATAATGTCTCACTAAAGGGAACCAAATTTCTTGTAATTCTACGAAATCTAAATCTAAGGACAGAGGCGTTTCTTTTCAATACACAAAAAAAAAATGTTTGGTGATGTCTGCAAGTTAATTCGTTATATTTTTAATTTTATCTAATTTTAACATTTTTCTAATTTTATACAGTATAAATTTATGTCTCTAAATAGTAAATTTTGATTTGATTACCCAGAACTTTTTGCACTGTTTAAATTTCATATCTTCACTAGATAGTAAGCTTTATTCAACGAATTATGTAAATGTAAGAATCTGTCCGATTCCATCGGAGACATTCAGTTGTAAATATGTACTGACTTTTTTTTTGTGATTACGCTGTGCGGAGGAAATTAGTGGAGAAGTTAAAAGAAATTTTACTCTGGAATTCCAAAATGGTTTGATGGTGGTACATGATTGTATTATTTACATTGATTGTCTAGCATGTTCACCGTTGCAGTATACCCACTGGTAACAATTACTGTACGATACGACGTTATTACAGTTGTTATGATTTTTACTTTGTACAGTTTTTAATAATTCTATCAAATCTGTCCACACTATGCACACATTTGTAATTAAAGCCGTATTTTTTTTTTAAATAAATCAAGTCATGAAGAGACAGAAAATCGGCAGTCAGATTCAAAACTTGAATCTTAGTTTGATGCGTGATACAATCGATCCATATCTTGAATTATACTTTTGATTTCTCAAATATAGGCAATTAAATTATATGTTATCTAGGAATAAACTTATAACCTGTTGGGAGTAAAAGATTTTGAAATTTATTCATTTTAGAAAAATATACGGATACGCCAATGACTCAAAAATGTCAAAGATTTTTTGTAAGAAGTGGTCTCTTTTCATCATTTTATCTTACAAATACCTTCGTTAGAAAGAGATAACAAATTACAGAATTTAAAATGATTGTCGTTGAAATTTAAAATGTATTATGTTGTGGGTATTATTTTGTCTTCTTTTGTTGGAAACAGCAGCATCACAGAATCCAGAATCCGTCGTTTGTTTGTTTCTTTAGAATTCGGCAGGAGTTGTGTGACAAAAAGTGACAAGCGAACATCTTTATTTATTTTGATTGTGTCATTATTAACTTTCAAATTTGTTAATTTATTATTGTGCTCCGTATGTTCGGTTGAGGATTTATTTTTATTTTATATATTTTTACCTGAATTTTTGTCATCCCTTGAGAAACGGATAATGTTTTATTTGTATGTCATCCTGTGTCGTATAATATAATATCAATTCATTTGATACGTAAATTGTATTATAATAGCAAAAATATGTAAAAAATATTTATATATTAACTAGGTACACATTACGTAAAACTTTTAAACCTCTATGCCTTTATTTATGTCTTCACGACATTGTAATGAACACACACGTTGTCCTCTCAGTCTCATAAAATTTGAACATTTTTTTTTAATATACGGCGTGAGCCTTTTACATGTATAAAATATAATTATAGAAAATGCATGACAGACAGTACCTACGTTCAATCAAGACGAGGAGTAACTATGAAAAAGGACAATACACAATAAAAAAAAACAGTATGATAAATATAATACATGTAAACCATTCAATAAAACTTGTTAAAAATAAATTGATAAAAGACAGCACTAGCAATAATAAATCACCAAAATTTGGAAATTTAAGATTATTAAAATATATGATTATAAAATATTTAACATCACAAACAAATAATTTATTAAATACAAATAGAGATCAATAAACAATGAATTATGAACATATTAACAAGAAGAAATTAATAAAAAATAGAAATAATGTAATAAACAACATTGTATATTATGATTTGAATAATATATTTATGGATTTATTTATTCAAAGAATCTAGAAAAAAATCAATAAATAAACATTCAGAAAATGCTGTATATCTATATTTTATCTTTTTTTATGTATGTTACATGACCATCATTCCTGTAACATTCACGGGTAATGGAGGGTACACTCCGAATTGTGTTTTACATAATACTCGTAAACTTTAAGAAATTAGTCAGTTATCTTTTCCACCTTAGGTATTCTACGGATAAAATATTTAATGTAGGTGGATTCGAACTTTGAGTCTACCAAAATACAGTCCGTGATATTTTTAAGTTTTTATCGGCCATCCTGCATACCTTATTTTTTTGTTAGCATTGAGAAGACAGTTTTCATGTTTATTACAATATGCAACTGGTCTGCTGGCTAACCCACTTGTGGAATATGCCGTGACGGTATAGCAGTAGTAGTAGTCATTAGCCAATAAAGTACATTTATAGGATAACTCAGTGCAATATAGATTGATGTTGTTAAGTACGTAGGTACTATACAAATGTAATATTGAATTACTCGCATATTCTGGATAAATTGAAATATAAAATAATAATGCACATGATTTTGTATTGCAAATAATTTATGAGTCATACTTAATAAATAAATCATAATACTGAAATCTGAAAGTACATTAATAGACAAACTAATAAATACATCGATGCTTATCAATTTTCTACAGGAAACAAACTAATCAAACCATCATTTTGTCCTTGCATGAAGATTGTCTTGAAGGACAAAAACACTTCTTCACAATTCCTCAGGATATATTCTGGAGGCAGAACGAATCCTCCAGGATTTCCCGACAGTTCATATGTGAAAGCAATGGTGGGTTTGATGTTCAGCTTCACCCAATCCATGGTACCGCCACTGTGGCTATCTGGAAGGCAAATACATTAATATAAAAAATGTAACATGTTATATAATATAATTATATTATAAAGCATGCCGTTTTTGTGACTTTAATATCAAATATAATAGTAGGTAAATCCATTTTCAAAATCTTGGCTTAGAGTGCCTAAGTACTGGGAGCACAATAAACAGTTGTCTCTGGAGAATGTACTTAGGCACTTAGATTCAATTGAGATAAAGGAAAAAAGATGTAGTATGTAGGACACTTACAAATTGTTTCTGCAGTGTTTCCAACTTCGTACTTTGTGCCGTACATGGAACCCAAGGCATCAGCGGCTGCTTGTCCTACTTTTAACTGGAAAAAATATTTTTAAAAAGACATAGAAATCGACATTTATTCAAATCCAGCTAGATTCTAACATGAACCACCGACTAAGATATCATAAAATGAACAGTTCATAACTAACCACTTCATCATAATTATCAAGATGCTGTGTAGTGTGTCCATAAGGCATCAGCATCATGTTGCCATAGGAATGGAAAGACAAGAAGACTTCCAAACGAGATCCAATAGAGCTGATGAATTTGGAAAGTGCTTTTGTCTCTGCCTCAGAGGCTGCTGAAGGTCCACCATATGTCTCGTCACAAGAATTGGTACCGGTACCTGAAACTGATAAGCAGAAGGTACCGAGTCATTTTACATAATATATATCTATTTAGTGATCGTGTAATCTTAGCGAGGTCATTTCTCTATTAGTCAAGTATTGCACAAAAAAATGAGAACAAAAATTGGGGAATTGTAAACTAACCTCCCCAGAAAACATCCCAATTTCTATTGCCATCCGTTCCAAGACATTCTTGTGAATAATTACTTCTATTTTTGCGCCATAAGCGGTCCTAAAAACAGATTATTTCATTATTAAAGTTCGTACAGAAATGGAATGTTTTATGTTTGTGATGTACATAATTATAATGTGTAACTAGTGGATGAAAATGTATATGGATTGATTGCATCGGCATTCAATTTGTAACAGTTCATTTAATGAATAATTAATTCAATATTATTATTGTATCTACTTACAGTTGTGTGAGTGTATTCATATCCATCAGCATTTAAAACAGGTACAATATACCAGTCATAGCTTTCTGCAATAGATCTCACTGTTTCATCAGTACTGGTCAGCAGTTGCGTTATTACGTAGTTAGTGGTAGCAGGAGATATCCATTCCCTAGCATGAATACCTCCTTCAATATATACAGCCTTTCTATCTTCATGGAAGGACAATTTCAATACTTTTATCGAACGCCCTTCAAATGTCTCTCCAGCAACTAATACTGATACAATCGATGGATATTTTTTAGCCAATTGATCCATCCAAGAATAGATTTGATCCAAATTGTAATATTGATCAAACTGCATATCTATTTCGTCGTCTTTGATGCTTCTTCGGACAATCACGTCTTTTTCACTTTCGATCAATCTGAAATGAGATTCGAGCAAGAATAAATACTTAGATTTTATCCATTTAGAAACTTGTTGGACTCTGATATGCCATTTTTTGCTAGTTGAGAGGTAATCTTCTAATAATCTGAAGACCTTTATGTGGAAATTATTTTTTTAAAATTCTGGAATAACTTACTTTTGAACATCAGGAATAAAAGTATCATGCTCGATTCCATATTTTGTACACATATCAAGGAATCGATCCTCTCGATCTTTGGAAACCATTATATCAATCGAACGATCGATAGCAGCTCGCTTTGTCCAAAAGTCATATTCGTTGCTCTCGTATACAGTTTTCAGCAGATCGATGTGACGCTCATTTCTTGGTATAACTTTGTATACTTTCGAACCTTCATACGACACTGCAGTCGCTACTCCGATAATAGTGCAACACAGAAGAACGAGTTTCATGTTTCCTTTTTATCTGTAATATTTAAAAAAAAATGGATATTATGTGTCAGAATCACGTTTCAGAATTTGGAATTATCGCTCTCAGAAATGTGAATAATGTTATGGGAGTATAAACTATTTCAGATTGTTATTTCAAAAATCAAATAGGCTCGCCAAATAAACGAAGAGTTTTGAGTCTGATAAAAATTACTAAATGATGTAGGTACATAGTACACTTGAAAATAATAAAATTGAATGATTTATTAAAATAGTTTTAAATTACGCACTTAACGATTCGTATGCACTATTCAATGTTTTACAAGATAGTGCAAGTGAATTAAACAATACTGTTTGTATGAGTAAGGGGTTATCTTTGTACATTTCATTATGACAGATTTACATAATATATATTATGATCACGTGAGTGGTTTATCTATGTCAAATAATCGATGGATTTCCATATTAAGTCTTTAGTCCAAATTGAAATAAGTCGAATATTTTCAATTCATACTGGACATTATATTTATTTTCTAGTTACCTATCCCCTCATGCCACATTCCTTTTAAAGTAGGCAGAGAGGATGGAACACATATTTGATCAGTACTTATACAATGCACTGCATTAGGTTCCTTCACTTTACAATTGCTTAATAAGGAAGAGTTTGAGAATTTGATCCACGTGGAATTTAGGACTTGCGCGTTTACTAATATTTTTAAAATGTTTTCTTTGTCGTCCTTTAACCGTCCATTCACTCCACTTTTCCTGTAAAAAAATATTCTCTTAAAATGTAGGTATTACACACAATAAGTTTATTTATAAATTTACGTAGATAGGAAATAGAATAGAGCATATTCTTGTATTATTCTGTTTTGACAACTCCACTAGATATGAAAATAGAAAGTACCTAATTGCATCTTCTTCTCTGTGTACCCAATGAGGTCTCTCCGAAGTTGGCAATCACTTTCTGTTCTGTCTGGAATAACTCTCCCACTTCCATTGCCCAGTCCAGTATATCACATTGCGCAGACTCAACATTTGTCTCTCACCAAGCCCTCTGTGTTCAAGTAGATACAGTTATGACATTTGAATTTAGATTAAAATTTAGACTTGTTTTCTTTTATTTCGCAAACAGGCAATGAAGAAGTTTGATAACTTTAAGTACTATTCAAACAATTTTTAACTCCAATTGAAATGAGGGATTTTCTGATAATTGGTTGTAACACTTGTAGATAAGGTAAGTATGTATTTACCTATGTTATTGAAGTTTTGACTGATTAATCAAAGTGTCTATAACTAATAAATAATATGACAGATATCAATCACAAAATGTATTATAATATTGTATTAGTATTTAGATAATAAATTCTTAATGAAATATTTTTTTGGCACAGGGAAGACAATTCGCATGTTTATTATATGCGGCTAGTCTACTGGCTACTCTACTTGTGGGATATGCCATGATGGTATAGTACACTTAGAAAAATACTAACGAAATTTCACAACGAATCATTGGTACGTACCAGGGATGTTGCGAATATTCGCATCCGCATCCACAAATGCGGAGCTTCCGCATGTATTTGGACATCTGCATCGGCATCCGCAATAATCGATGCGGATGTTCATGCGGATGCGGATGTAAGACAATTTGCGACAAGAAAGAAATGGGGCGGGGCCGGCGAATGGCGCGTGCCATTCGCACTTGACATTAACCAATGGGAACGAAAAATTGGTGAAAAGATCCGACGCGTTTTTATTTTTGCCGGTTTTATTTTATTTTTGCAAATAACAAAAAAGAAAAAAATATTTCGCCAAAAAATCTATAGTATTATTGTAGCAAAAATTTCGTCACATATTTGACAATGGGGCCTATCAACTAAGATAGTTCCTACTTTTTTTCTATAACATCTTAAACATCCGCATCCGCATTCGCATCCGCATCCGCGGATGTGAGCCTTCAAAAATCCGCATCCGCATTCACATCCGCGGATGTGTAAAAATCGACATCCGCAACATCCCTGGTACGTAGGTACTATCAGATTAGGACCAGAGATGGTAGAAACGATTCATTAGTACGAATCTATAATATTAACTTTAAAGTTGGTATTATAGATTCGTACTAATGAATTGTTGGTACTATTTCTGGTCCTTATCTGATAATACGTACCAATGATTCGTTGTGAAATTTCGTTAGTATTTTTCTCAGTTTAGTAGCAGTAGTATCTAATGAAATATTTTGTAGAAAACAAGATGTTTGTCAAAATCTACCTGTGTTTTTGTTAAGGAACAAAGAATGTACGTGCTAGTTGGAATCCTGTTTTTTTTTTTCATTTTGTTGGTATGGATATTATATCGAAATTAATTCCATGTACAACTGACTAACCCACTTATGGAAGAAGCAGTGAGGACATAGGTAAATAGATTTAAAGAAGTATTTTTTATTCACATCCATTTTATTATATTTTTTTCACAATAGTTACCTACCAATGACAATATAAAAAATAAAAGACACAACTTCATGGAGTTTGCAATGTGTCTTTAAACCACCAATATCCATGTACAAACACATGAACCTTCCCCAATAATGGTAAGAGGAACCTGTCACCAAAAATCACCATAAATTTCAAATATTTATTGTAGGTATACATAAAGAAAATTCCAAAACTCTCAAATTTAATTAGATGCTAAGAGGGTTAAAAAAACATATTCGCTTATTGACGGGTGCCAAATTAGAATTTACTATCAACAGTTTGTACTTACTCTAATAATATTAGCTTCATATTTACAGTTCAAATTTATGTTCTATCAAATCAAAAAAAAATCTTCAAAATTGTAATTAAACGTCATTTCAAATGTCAATGAAATGAAAACAAAAAATTAAATGTTGGATATTAGGATATCAAAAAATAAAAACAGCAATAACATGCCAGATAAGCCCAAAAAGGGATGGATGGAAATCTATAAATTCACAGTGGAAGTGACCTTTGATGTTCTCAAGTATTACCTAAAAATTGCAGCTTATGTTGTGAGTATATTTTAGTAGATACATAATTATATACCTACTTCATCACTTTGTATGCATATCCACACATTTAGAAACAGATTCTTCTTGTCTTTTGGTTTTGTGATATGGTAATATTTTAGTAATTATTAGGTATCATGAGCCTCTTGTTGAACGTCAGCTTCTCCCTTATCCTTTCCCAGCTTTCTATCCTGGGCAGACCGCATTCAGTCACCACCAGGCACCATTTGTACATCATCAGGCCAACTTGTCGGTGGCCTACCGATGCTTCTCTTTCCCATAATAGGTTGCCATTCCAAAATATTAAAATTATCTGAAGTCATATATCTTGGCTTCTTCTTCTTATTGTGCCGTATCAGGTTCCCCCAACGTTATCAATTACCCTGGTGAAGGCTTTTCTCTCTTGCGCGACTCGGAAAAATTCTCTCACATGTCTCATCCCGGTTCAGTCTCGTATGTTGCGCAGCCAAGACGTTTTCCTTTTACCTGGACCATTCTGCTCCTCAATTTTTCCCATGAGTATTATTAGTTGGAGCAAACTATAGTTATCTGCTTTGTGTGTAGGTAGGTATGTGTCAGAAATTACAAAATTTTGTTTTCTAACTTACATAAGATAGAAATATTATTTATATCTAAATTATTATAGAGCATTTGTGTGCCTGATATGTCGCGAAACTCGAAGGATTGTATAGTAGACAGTCGACATTACGTATTGAGCAATAGTGCTATTCGTAATTTTTCTAATTTTGTAATGTTTCATTTTGAATTGTTTTTATGTTTCAGATATACATTCTCATTCTATTCGTTCAAAGCTTTCTACCTCCGAAATATCACATCAAACCGACTGAACAACGACCACAACATAATTCAAAGGTTAAACAAGGATACGATACACATGCAGCAAAATACGAAAGCAGAGATCCTAGACAACATCAAACACCAAAAGTTCAACAAGAAATTATTGATACTTTTAATCCAAAATATGATTATACAACTGACGATTTTAGCGAAAGTATTTTGAAAAATGACAAGCAATTTGTGAATCTTCAGCTAACTCAAGCGGTTCCACAAGAAGGTATAGTGGTTAATTTTCAAGTTGCTAAAGATGGAAAACTTCCTCCGATTAGAAAAATGGAAATGGTTCCAATTGATAACCACCATAGAATCAAGACTAAGTATGGAGATGAAGAGAGTATTAGAAGTCATCATAGTATGAAAAGATTAGCTGGAAGTTCTAAAGATGCTATTCCGGCATATCAAAATGTAAACTCTAACCATATGACTGATGAGTGGAACCAAAATGTAAGGGAAATGTTGAAGAAAAAAACCAATACCTACCAAGCTGGACCACCTCAAGTTGAAGCAGATGAACATCGTTAAATTTTCATTTATTTTGGGATGTAAATGCATGGATAGGTAGTTTTTAGATATTCGTATTTTTTTCATGGAAAATGATACTTTGACTGTATGTAGATATAAATTAGTTTCAAAACAAAGCATTCGAAATAATTATTTTGTCACGAAAGAATACATATAGAAAATGATATAATTATATCACTCAAATAGTAGAACTACTATAAATGTGTATTTTTTTTGAGATAGATATTCTATTCTACTTTTTTATTTGCTCTCAATGTTGTTTCTCCAGAGCAAAGGATAATAGCAAACCTCATTACAAAGATTCTGCGCCAATGAAGTCACCTCTGCTCAGGTGGTATTTTTCCAGGTGTGAGGGATTCATATTCATATATGTATGGATGGACCAGGTAAAATAGATGATGGCTCCTTCAATCAACAAATCTACGCTATGCTGAGGGCGGAAGAGGATAGCGCAGAATGATATTTGCCAGGAGATCATAACCTAATGTATTCAGCTATAAAAATCTCCGAGAGGGATAGAGATGTTTTCAATTTATGTAATCGTAGTATTTTTAAAAGGCAACAACCTAATTTACATACAAGTCAATTTTAATAAAAAAAAATTGATCAGGTAAATAGAAACAAGTGTTTCTTTCTATTATAAATTATTGATCATGATAGAGACGTCTTTTGACTTATCAGGTCATTATTATCAAAGATTGATCATAGACGATTCATAAGCCGAAAGACGTCTCTTTCATTATCAATAATTTATAGTAGAAAGAAACAATTGTTTCAATTTACAACTTAATTATGGAATAATTCTACTACGTGTGTCCCGAAATAATTAATAATTCTTTCTTTACTGCGTTTGATACCTTTAATTTTTTTCGCGTAATAATGAAACGATATAAATATTATTGTGAATATGGTTTTTTGTTTGACTTTTGTTAAAATATTCATGTTTTTTGTAATGCCCATTCCTACAGTAGCTATCCACATACGCAGAATTACTAAGTAGGGCATTAATATTTTTTTTTTCAATTTCATGTGAAATTGTTGTTGGTTCAGTTTTAATGGAATAATATATCACATTTTTTCAGCATTGTTCTCGACTCTTTCAAATTAAACTATGTAGGTAATACAGAATTTTATTATGAAAAAATTGTACATATAAAAAACACTACATAAAATTACTAGTACCTGAGATAGAGACACGGTAATAGAATCCTTGACGGCGTAGAATAGGCCTGATACATTTTTTTCGTAAATTTTCATGTATAGCATGAAGCATGGCATACGAGGATCACCATCAGAGACTGGATCTCATAACTCTTAGGGAAAGGAGATTGAGAGGTGATCTGATTGAGGTCTAATTTTGAACAACCATTATGACTGTCCAGAGGCCTGAGTCAATAACACATTTTCACGTTACATTTTCGTTCCCTTAACGTTCGAGTATAGACGAAGTTGCAAGCAATTGTCAATTTCGTTGCTAAGATACACAATAGTTACGAAAATTTACAGTTTGGCGCAACATCGTCTAAATTTGAACGCTAACGGAACGAAAACGTAACGTGAAAATATGTTATTGACTCAGGCCTTAGAGCTGAAGAACATGTTTCCCAGAAGCCAGAATGAGCACTTGTCACGACACAATCTGAAATTGGTAAAGAACAGATTCACTCAGAACATTCGAATACATTTCCTCGTAAACCAAGTTGTGGATGAGTGGAATAGGTTGCCTGCTGCATTAGTCGTTGCAAGGTACACCAATTTATTCAAGAACGGGCTTGACAGTATAAGGTGACATCAATAGTGTGGATATCGAGCACATCAGCTCTAGCTGCCTGCTTGATAAATTATAGTAAAAATAACTGGTACATATTTTTTACAACTCAATGTATAATAGATACCCCTAGTAGTAATTACTTTACATAACCAAAAGGTACCTCCTAATGTGAGAGTGACACTAAACTTGTTTGAAAGTGATATACATAGCATCATTAGAAAGAAATATTTGAAATTTGTTATTTGAGTCAATGAATTGAAAACTATTTCCATAATATGCAGCTTGTAAAAGAAATCAATATAATAAGAATAATATGTATGAAACACTTTGATATTTTATAATACTGAAATTTTTATTCATACCTAAATATTTTATTCAGCTCTTTTAGCAATCAAAGAACGACGTGTGTCTAGCACAGCGAAACATCTATTGTATCCTTTCTTGAGTAGTAGGTAGGTAGGTAGGTACGTTGCATCCTTTTATTTATTCTACTAAGTATCCATGTATACTTTAACAAATATATCGTAGATGTTTATTGTTGGAGCCACAGAAGCTATTAATTATTAATTGAACAGTCCCGATGAACCGAACGAACGTCTTTTGTCTCTTGTCTCTTTTTTTAATATTCAAAATAGCAGGAAAAAATCATTGGATTGGTCTTAACCCTGCCAATAGAGTAAAAGTAAAATGGGCGAGTTTTCATGTTTCATTCACCATTTTTGGTATTAAAATTGTCCTCATATTTGATAATTATTATGTCGATATTTAAGAATTAATTAATAGTGATACTATCTCTTTTTTTCTCGTAAATTACTAATAAATAAATGTGAAAACCAACGATTTAAAATATACTTTTACACTCACAAACACATTCCTAATGAGCGATAGGTATATTTATGTTTTGAATACGGACCTATGTATCTAATAAGCCAGCAGAAATTTTTAAATACCTTTCTGATTTTCGCCAATTGAAAGTAAGAGTTAGTTCTAACACAAATTTAGATGTTTAAGGTACCGAAACACTTAAAAAAATCTATTTTATTAGACTGTACCTATTCTTAATCAAATAAATTAGATACCTGTAATTTTAGTTCTTAATTTTCCCACCTGTATTTACATTCTATATTTCAAATTCAGCTGTTAGGTTTCATCAGTATATCAACACAAATGTTGCCAGTATGAAAGTATTATGATATTCAAAACTAATAATGCACATTGAATGCCAACATGTCTTAGGCTGGCAACACAGAGACGTAGCGCATTGGGAAATGGGAAAAGTTTCATAATATCACGTGTAACATAATCAGCGTAGGCTTCAGGCATAATAATTATAACAAAAATTTACACCAATACTTTTTGTGTGAATATAACTGCACTTTTTTGAAAAGGCTAAGCAAAATGAAATTAATATTGTAAACTTCTAATAATTTTGGAGTCTCTCTCTATGGAGATAATTTGAATAATACTCAATATGAGTAAAATATTGTTTGAGTACCTAAATGAATAATTCATTTTTTTATTGATTTTATAGAACTAAAAGTATTTTATGTAAAAATATGAAGCTTTATCTGCATATAGTCATGGCAGAATATTATAAAGAACTGAGGTCGTTGTATTGTTGTGTTGTTTCTTATATTATGAGAATTATGTAATAGTATGAAGTATGAAGTCATAGTATGACTCATAGTATGAAGACACACAGCCTTATGGCTAGTGTGGCTGTCATATTATTATGTATCTTTCATTGTCTTTTGTTGTAAATTTATGTAATTGTAAACAATATTATTTGAATAAAGAATTATAAATTATTATTAGGTAGTAGAATTACAATTTCAGACACCCTGTGTTTAATATATCACATTTTGTATCAAAGGATATATTACATTTTTGATTCACAGTTAAATCAATATTTTTTTGTAACAGGATGATGCAGTGCTCGTTTGAATTTTTACTGATGTCGCTCCTGTTCTTGCTCTACCTTAGAATATGATATCGGAACAGTAAGTATGAGAGAAGTACACCTTTTCTGATGTGAGTTTTCTGCCTCAGGGTTGAATTCCTTTGTTATTCAAAATTCATACACGCCATAAAAAGAAAATGCAAATCGAACATGGGGCGTACAACAGACATAGATACAAGGTATATTTATAGGGATGATAATGACTACATATTATTTTGATATAATCTAAAACATATTCGATCAAGTGCCAACCAAGCTTAATTCGTTCTGTTCGAGATTCGTCGATAGCCTGGAAGTACATAGAGTTTAGGTCTCATGCACAAGAGGTACGCGGTTCGATCCCAGGTGCAGGCAAACTCCTCTTTCGTGACACAAGTATTTAGTTTACAGTGAAAGATGTATGAAGTTGTATTTGGGTTTATAACAAAACCCAGATATATCTATTCTAAAAAAAAAACAAAATATAAGCTCCCAGTGTATTTGTCATGGTTAAAAATTATCAATATATTAATGCATTAATTATATTCGATGTATGATTGATCATCCCGAATCCTTTCAGGAATATAGTAAGACAGAATTCTGAAATGAAAGCGTCGGTGCTTTACGAAGGAGGTTGTAAAATAAACACTTTAAATAAATTATATGAAAATTAGACATTATTCACCCTTGCTAGTAGAACCTACTCGTAGTATTGTGATGAATTCACTTTACTTGGAGAATGTCAAAAGAGTTTCTATAGAACTCTCTCTTATCCAGGTGCCAAATATTTGCATTCGCATCTCATCGAAAACTTACGAATGTTGGTCTCAACTTGCAAGTCTGACATATGTAGTTGGACAAAATTGCGTCTTTATATAAAAAATCTCCTTCAGATAGACAATGTCCCAAACTCCTAACAAGAAGAAAGATGTTTCTTTAGTAAATAAATCGAATAGCAGAATAAAACATTTGTTTTATTTATTTCATTGCCATTTGTGTACCAGCAAAGTTTAGTAAAAAGTCACTTTTTTGTATGTAGCGATGCACAAATTTATTTTTTCAAAATAGAATTATCTGAGTGAATTCAATTTAAAAAATTCACACAAAACACTCTTTAAAAATAATAATATTGACATTCATATCCATAATCCCTGTGGAGGAAGAACATTTTTAAATTCAATATTTTTAAACTTTTTAGCATACCTACATTGCGTTGCATTATTTTTATAATATCCAACATGGCAGAAACAACTTTGGAAAATAAACTGTGGACACATTTTGTCATTTCATACATTTAAAATATGAACTATGTTTTTTTTACCAGGTTGTGAATCAAGTGCTATGCACTCTACCTCCACCGAATCAAAACATTATTGTAATAGGTACACGTTACATACGTCATGGAATTTTCCATAAGTGGGGTAACCAGCGACCAACTACACCAAAGGCTTTTACAGCCGTTCATTATTTAAATAAATACATATGTAATAAACATCATCTTTTTCTTACCGATAAAGTTAAAACATAAGATATGGGTGGCATACTTAATTGCTGAACTGAAGAAGTTAAATTTGCACTTGTAGGGAATGCCGTGATCGTGATGGTATGAATGAAAAGTGTCTGTTTTAATCTTAAATCATACCCTATTTGTAATAATCTATTGCCTTTCTTAAAATCATAGATATAAAAAGTATTTTCAAGACGCTAAGAAGATACTTACAAAGAGTAAATAAAAAGTTATTCATACAACCAACTAACACACTCTCTATTGAGTGACTTTCAAAACTCATGTTGTTTTTAGATTTTTTTCAGCACGAGATGCTACATATGTAGTATATTGGCAGTGGTGTTTTAAAGTACGCATTTTGATACAGGATTTAAATACTTTGAAATTCAAATTGGACAATTCCTCCACTAGTCTCACTGATTTTGTATTCATGAATAAATCAATGCATTATTTTAAACCTCTCGATACAGAATTGTGTGCGCTCATAGAGTAATGTCAAATGCAACGAACCAAAAAATATTATACACAAAACTCTAATAAACATTTTTTTATGTTTTTGTTAATCAAATCTAAGAAGTTTGATGAAAAAATAAGACCATAAATACATACGAATATAAAGCATGGTAAGACAGTAGTCGGAAAACTTATTCGTCAAAGAGTCATATTATATGTATGTACATTACAAATTAAAAAAATTGGAGAGCCAATACAATGTTATTCATTGTAGATTTTTTTTGTATTAATTGGTACTTATATTTCAGATGAAAAAATGTGCAGGTTTTCATTAATTCTACACACTAAAATAAAGGTCTGCATGCATGATCTAAGTGCCGCAGAGATCGATTGCAAACGTCGCAGATTTTGCAGCAGGAAGATTTAAATCCGTGATCTTTTGAGTGAAAACCTAGGACTGTTATAAGACGGTGACTATTTTATTAGCAAATAATTTATTTCAGCCAACTTTTAAAATAACATGACAAAAATATTGATGATGCATAATCGATTGAAAACCAATTCAACTCAATATAGGTATTGGCTTTGTATTCAGATGCGACGAACAGAAATTTTAAAATATGGAAATAGAAGGTCACTTCTTCATGAACATTATTTGATTGCATCGAAATCAAATCGATACTTTGCATTGAAGTTTTAACACTAATGGACAATTAAAATCAAATGGGAAAATCACTTGTAAGAACCTGCAAGGCGACAAGGAATACCTAAAAGAATAAAACACAATTTGCACATTGGAGAATGAATTAAATTAAAAAGAAAAGAAAAATAAACGTAAAATCTGCTAGAGAAGAAATAAGTACCAAACTATGTTGGTATTCGAGAATGCTTCAAGTTGGATAAGATTATTGCATTTTAAAAGCGTTGAATAATTATTATCCAAAGAAATATAACGACGATGAGAATTGGGTCATTGGTTATCATATTTCATATTTTTTTTTATAGTTTATATTTAATTTTTAAAATAGTCGTGTCCATAGTGCTAGGTGAAAGCAGCGAACTGAAGGTTCTGTCAATAATTTTAAAAAATTTCTCTCGTATATCAACGGAGGAAGGAAAAGAGAGACAGACCCCTTTGTTTGCTGCATTTGACGAGCAGTATGGTGCGGTTTAATATGTCGGATGAATCAAAAGAGTAAAAAAGTAGATATCTAAATAAAATACCTTCAAAAGAATCTATATAATCTATTCGTTTTGATACCTTGTTGATTTTTAGCTTGTCGTAGGTATAAGGTAAGTTTTTCATTATACGACACGTATGACACGAAAAGTTGGTGTTTTTTGACATGAAGAGACTCAACTGTAAGAAGTCATGAGTGAATCTGATATTATTTTTGGAAGAAGAGTGACATCTGCCTACGTCTATGCAGTTTTTTGCATAACATATTTGATAGTATTTTTGCCTGCTTTGATAACATTTTTGAACTTCTAACCTTCTCACTAAGTACGCCCTCATAGGAAGTGACTTGATATAAAGTAAGATTGATAATATAATTGAATCCTTTTCTTTAATCAACGAAATAAAAACTGTTAGCTGTTTTCGCCTACGGCTGTCAGCTAATGCGGTCGTGGTTTCGTTTGACTCCTGTCAATTCCTACTCATAGGTGTTGTGTGGTGTTAAACTTTGTGTGGGTGCCTCTCTGGTTGCCCCCATATTATTTCGGAGTATTGTTTCCTGGTAGTGTGCAGGAGATCTACTAACTTTAATTTATAAACTGTGATAAATTGAGATTTTCGATTTATCAAATACTGACAGACACTCTAAGTGTTATATTTGCAAGAAAAATTTTTGCTGTTTTGTGTTATATAGATTATCGTGCTATTATTATTTGTTTATTTATTTATTGTGGTGTTCTCTGTGTTGAAGGGTGCCCTGCGGGCACCCTTGTATTGTTATACAGGTGTGTCATAGGCCACCAGACTTGTGTCGTTTAAAAGGAGTGGTGAGACTGAAACGGCTCTGTGTGGGTACTAAATTGGATGCCCTTGTAAAATTTCGAAGTGTCGCGTCTTTCCATACTAGTGTGTAGTGCTATACCAATTTAGTATTAAAAATAAAACTGAAACAAATTGAACTATTCACAAAAATATCGACTGACAGACACTCTTAGTGTGATATTTGCATGAAAAAATTACTGTATGGTGAAGTTTTAATTTAATAGTGCGATGAACCCCGAGTCGTCTGGAGATGAGGCTACCGAAGCCCGCGTGGTTTTTACGCCACGTCGGTCCCTTCCTCGTACGCCTCCTACTGGGAAGAATGCTAAAGAGACTGGTGCCTGTGGTTCGGATGCCGACACTGAGGGATCTGTGATACACCGAAAAGGGAAAAAGTGTGTGAGACAGGCCTCTGCAGCTTCAGCAGAGGATTCTGTTGCTGTGCCTGAGGGAACAAGTGTACCTCAATCACATTATTTGCTTGGATCATCGACGGCCGTTGCGGGGACATCACGGTTTGCTGGAGCAAAACGGATGGAGGTAGAAGAATATATGGACTCAGATGGATCCGTGTTTTCTGTTGCGGCATCGAGGGAGCTGCCATCGAGGGATGCGCCGCTGGAGGAGCTTACCACGATGGAAAGATGTAAAAAACGGCGTCGGGCGGCGGACAGTCCTAACGCAACTGCCATTGCGGAAGATGCTGATTCCTCTGACATCTTTGGTGGTGTCAAAGAGGATAAAGTCATGTTAAAAAAAATAGTTGATAATGTTGAAAAAATTCTGATAAGTTGCAGATTAACTTTGGACCAGAAGGCCGAGCTGAGGGGCCTGGTTGCCGAGATGGGTGACCTCCTTTCGGGGAGCCATCTCCGTGAGGTGGCATCCAAATCGAGGGCCAGCGCGGCGGAGACTATGGTGGCGGCCCTCCGTGGGGACCTTAGGGCCCTCAAGGGGGATGTACGTGCCGTGTCCACCGCTGTGTCACAGGCGTCGCTGGCTCCTGTTAGCACGCACAAGGAGACATATGCAGAGCGAGCTGCTAGAGTGGTCACTCGAGCTACTCAAGAAAAGGCTCCTGTTGTGGTGATCAGGCCTGATCACCAAGAGGGTGCTTCGTCTAAAAAGACGGAGCAAGTTCTGAAGGAGATTCTGGACCCTGTCCAGGATGGCTTTAGGCCGGTAAAGATTCGTAGGGCGTACGGTGCCGGGGTCGTGGTGGAGACGGCCACCAAGGAGGGCGCGCAAAAGCTTCTGGCTTCTGAGAAGCTAAGGAGCAATGGGCTTACTGCTGCCAAGCCAAAAGGGAGACTCCCGCGCGTTGTGGTGTATGACACCCCGCGGAGTCTCTCTGATGAAGATCTCCTGAAGGAGATCTATAGGGCAAATTTAGAGGGAAAAAGTAATATTACTAAGGAAGCCTTCTTGTCCACGACAAGAAGAGTGGCCAAGTTTGGTCCCAAAACTGGGTCACATATAGGCAGCATTCTGGTTTGCAGCGGGCAGGTCAGGAGTGCGCTCTTTGCTCAGGGAGCAGTGTTACTGGGCTGGAGTTGCTGTAAAATAAGGGACTTCATAGGCGCAACAAGGTGCTTCAAGTGCCATATGTATGGACACACCCAGAGGGAGTGCAAACACAAAGCTCCTGTGTGCGCACGCTGTGCAAAAGAGGGACATGAAGAGAGGGACTGCAAAGTCCCTGTTGAACGAAGAGTGTGTGCCACGTGCACGCTCTTCGGGAAAAATGCCGCCCACCCCACGGGTGACCGGGATTGTCCCGCTCAGCGGGCGGCAATCGACAGGATAGCACAATCGACGAATTATGATGGCTAGTGAGGCTGCCGTCGTGCTGGGTCAGATCAATCTAGGGCGGTGTCGTGCATCGGCTATTGATTTGGTTGGGTCTGTGCAGCGAAGGATGATTCCGTTGGTTTTTGTCCAGGAGCAATTGTTCTCACGAGTGATCCTCGATGGAGCTGACGTGCCGCTTGCCGTGATCGACAAGGGGCCTCGTCCCATGGCGGGTTTCTTGGTAGATACCAGTAGGGTGCAGCCGCTGCTTTTGGATGGGTTATCGGATGAGTACCGATGTTGCATCTGCCTCAGAATCAATGGCCGAGAGATTTTCCTTATATCTGTTTATTTCAGGTACTCTGATAACGTGGGACCACACCTGCGGGGCCTGAGGCGGGCCCTGGATGCTTTGCGGGGTAAGTCGGTCTTGATTGCTGGTGACTTTAATGCTCGCTCTCCTCTCTGGTATGACAGACCAGGCAGGGATCGCACTGGGAATGCTGGACCGGTAGAGGATTTTATATCTTCTGCCGGCCTTAGTCTCCTCAACGCTGCTGGTCAGCCTGCTACGTTTGCTGGGCCAATGGGGGAGAGCCGTATTGATCTTACCCTATGTACAGAAGATCTGCTTGCGGATTTCTCCAATTGGAGGGTCCACGTTGGGGAAGTTTCGAGCGACCACCGTCTGATCACCTGGTCTGTCGGCGGTTCGTTGGAGATTGAACCATACGGCCTGTGGAGCTTCAGGAGCTCGAGGGCAAACTGGGATTCTTTTGGAGTTTGTCTGAATGAAGAATTGAGAGATTTTGATGTATGGATGTCTGATGGAGCTGAAGTAGCTGGGGAAAAATTCAACTCAGCGGTCGTCTCAGCGGCGACAGTTTCGCTGGGTAGGTGCAGGCCTGGGGGACGTCGTTGCACCAATTGGTGGACTCCGGAACTCACGGTCTTGAGACGCCAATATAAGTCCGCCGAACGGGCCTTCTGCCCGGTGAGAAGTGGCAGCGTGTTGCGGGACTCTCCAGCTGGGAAGCAACTCTTTGAGCGGCTCCAGCGAGCGAGGGGCTCCTACAAATTGGCCATAAGGCATGCTAAGGCCTCGGCCTGGAAGGAGTGGATAACAGAAATGGGAAACGCTGACCCTTGGTCTGTGACTCGGACTGTGGTTAAATCTAAGAGGTCTGCTGATCACTATCTTACCAGTATTGTTTCTGGCGATAATGAAACAGTGTGTATTGACGACACACTCAGGGCGCTGTTGGATGGTTTGGTGCCTCTTGACTCAATGTCAAGGGACACACCGTTTCATGCAGCGCTGCGTTTCCAGTCGCGCTGCCCCCCTGATGAGTCAGTAATCGAAATTGACGATGTGACACATCAAGAATTGGGTGAAATCGTCAAAAGTTTAGGACCAAGAAAGGCACCTGGAATTGACAGAGTGAATGGTGCGATTGTAAAACAGGTCTGGAGGTTTTGCCCGGCTGAAATGTTGGGACTCTTCAGGGCCTGTCTGAGACAGGGAGTGTTTCCGAAAGTATGGAAGAGAGGTCTGCTCAGGGTAATCCCTAAAGGTAATGACAAGCCTCTGTCGGATCTCAAGGCGTATAGGCCCATTACCCTGCTGCCTTCCTTTGGCAAGATTCTTGAGGTCTTGGTGAGGAACCGGCTTGCTGGGGCCCTTGTGCCGGGGGATCCAAAGCAGTTTGGCTTCAGCCGGGGATTATCCACAGAGCACGCCATTGATGCATGCATGAAATGGAAGAATGAAAGTAAGGAGAAGAATGTGCTGGGTGTCTTCCTTGATATAGCTGGGGCTTTCGACAATGCGTGGTGGCCACTTATATTGGCTAAGCTGAAGATACGGGGGTGTCCCCGCTGGTTGTTCGATATCATCAGCAGCTACTTCAGCAACAGGTCAGTGGTGATCACTCACGCAGGACATTTGGTCGAACGGATCGTTGATATGGGCTGTCCGCAGGGTTCGGTCCTGGGACCGTTCCTGTGGAACGTCCTCTTTGATGATCTTTTGAGAATGGATCTTCCACCTGGCTGCACAATTTTCGCATATGCTGACGATGCTCTCCTCTTGCTATCTGGTAGCACTAGGAAAGCGATCGAGGACAAATTTAAAACCGCGATCGAGCGCATCCTGACGTGGGGTAGTGTGAATAGGCTTGTCTTCTCACCGAGCAAGACCTCTGCGATGTGGTTGAAGGGGACGCTTGGAAGGGGCAGAAACCCGGTTCTCCGGATGAGTGGAGTACCCGTAAGGGTGCTCGATGAAGTTCGGTACCTGGGAGTTGTTCTGGACAGAGGCTTTTCCTTTCTCCCGCACGTAAGAGCGACTGCCGAAAAAGCAAAGGTGCTGTTTTTCACCCTTCGCAGACTAAGTCGTGGTACGTGGGGCCTTAGGTCGGGGACTGTGAGGGCCATATATCGGGCGACGTACGTGGCGCAAGTCACGTATGCTTCTCGTGTCTGGTCGCACAGACTTTCGGTGGGCTCTGTGTCGACGGCAGTCTTGAGGGGACAGAGACTCCCGCTACTCGCCGTCACAGGTGCGTATCGTACTGCCGCTAGCGATGGCCTTCCTGTCATCGCTGGTGTGTTACCTGCCGATTTGGAAGTCCTAGACAGTGTGGCCAGGCGTAGGATCAAGGCGGACGGTAGGGCCGAACATCTTGGTGTGTTCATTCAGGTAGAGCCTGGAAATAGGGGAATTAGTAGGGCCTTCAGCCGAATCAGAGAGAGAACTTTGGAGGTGTGGCAAGAAAGATGGGATCGGGGGAGAACCGCTAGACTTGTCTACGGTTTTCTCCCGGATGTGAGAGAGAGGATTAAAAGGGGCTTCCTGACCTTCAACCACTTTGCTGTTCAGTTGGTGACGGGCCATGGGGAGCTTAAGGCCAAGCTCTTCGAACTTGGGCTTGCGGATGATCCATGGTGTGCTTGTGGGACGGGAGCACAGTTTGCGGAACACATCCTGTGGGAGTGTCCATTGCTGACGGATGCGAGAGATGTAATGATTGACAGTATGAGTGACGACACCCCCAGACCCATCTGGTCTGGGGAGTTGGTGACTTGTCCTGGGAATTTCAGGGGCTTTTTGAGATTTGTAGATGTATGGGTGTCTCGGTGGGATCTTCTACGTGAGCCGGGCTCACCCCCGGCTTTCCTAGAGGAGCTTGATGGTTGATTTTACCTTGTGTGGTTGTAGCTGTCGCGGGCGAACTCATTTCTTCGTCTTTTGTGCTGTCCTGTCTCCCTTGGTGGAGAGTCTTTGGTCTGGGTGGGATGTCCCTTTGGGGAGGGAAGCGTTTTCATCGATGGCCCCGGCATCGGCGGCCCTCGGTTTGCCGTCTTAAATACCCAATTAATGTTTCTGGACACCTCAGCTCGGCGCTCTGTACCAATGTGTATATATGTATATGAATGTGTATATTTTTATTGTTTTTTTTTATGCTTATGTATTTAGCTGGAAATTCTTTTATTGTTGATATATTTTACGTATGTATATGCTTCTCTCGGCTAGAGGGACATCGAAGGAGTGTAGTCAAAAGATTCCACACGTGGGGGTTTTGGTCGGCCAGTCCTTCAGACTGCCCATCATGGCACCTCTTGTGTGGACAAATTTGTTAGTGTAGAAATTTTATCGGATAAATGGAAGTCCCCAGACTTCTGAGCTATCCGGGTGGACGGTGGGTCTCCTTCAATGTTTTTGTACGTAGCTTCACATTTGATAAATCACTTGGATGGAAAAACACTAAAAAACGGGAATAAAAACGTTAGCGAACGTCAAGAGATGGATTCAAAGTAAAGCCATGACATTTCGTTAGTTTTTCATTTGTTTATTTTTTCGTTTTCATTTTGTTTTCGAATATGTTTTGAAAACAAAAGCAAATCCTTCAATTGTTTCAACATCAACGACTTACGAGAGCAAGTGGATTTTAAATAATACGTAATGATTTTTCTATTTCCCTGTAAACAATTTATTTGAAAACTAAAAGCTTTGTTATTGTTTGTTCCTTTGATTTGACATTTTTTAGAAAGCTATAATAAAATTTATTTTAATATAAATTGAAAAAAATATTATTTTTATTGGGAACTCTAAATCGGTTATAGGCAGAATTCTAGTTTTGTATTTTATTGGTTTTACGAGAAAAATACTACATATTGTTTCAATATTCAATTTATCATGACACAAAGACAACTAGCAAATTTGCACATGGAACTAAAGCAAATTATTATTGTCATTGAAGGACCCATCGTCCACCAGGATAAGTCTGGGGACTTTATTATTCTCATGTAAAAATATTACTCTGAGTGCTCCCATTGCTGAAATAAATTCATCTCAGTCTACTCCTTTCCACTACTGAACGACGAAGGACTACAAAATTCTTAGTAGAGATTCCATGTCCTTTGTTGGTTCTAGGAACTCAGACTATACATACTTTTAACCAGTTTTTTAACAAACGTTCAACTATGGGTAATTATTATATAATACATAGAGTTATATAAGCGTTAAACATTTGACTAGATTTGTTTGACATATACCAGATACCTATTACTTGTGGCGTAATGTTTGGATTACAGTTGACTTCTGAAAAAAATTATAAATGGGTTTGTTGAAAGATATCGCTTCAGCGATAAACTCGCCCATTGCACAGTATCGTTTATTTATATCATATTTTTAATAACTTTATAATTATGTAGGTACCTATGCTCTTTATTGTATAATGAAATTTATTATTATTATGTAGGTACCTATATTATGAAGAATATAGGTAGGAGCTAACCTTAGTTGTAATCTGTAGACTTAAAATTTGTTTTACTTGTTTCCTTTTACCCTTTATTGTAAGCTATGACGTCACGTTTATAAATAACAAATAATGTTTCATAAATCTTTCTCGTCAGTAGTATTTGACCAATTTCATTTTGAATTTCGAATCATTGTCTTACGACTTAGTGAAGTTGAAAAACAAAACATTCTAGGTATACTGTTTGTGTTATTATGAATATTTTGTTTTTTATATTACATCTTTCGAAGTAACACTTGCTTTTGACAGTTTTTCCGATACGTCTCACAAGTCTTCTACTTCCCCAGAAATTATTCCAAAAATATTTATAAAACATTCAAATTATAACATTTTTGAATAAGTAATCGATTCATTCAGCAAGGAACAATGTAAAGCTAATAATACTAATAAAAAGATAGAATTTCCTTTCCAAGTTTTTCATTCAATTGAATTCAATAAAACATTGTCTTTCTCCATTTTCTCACAATTTGTCTCATTCTGTCACAATTTAATTTTCCTGCCAATAATGGCACCACCTTTCGCGGTATTGGCTTGAGAGATGTACCTAAATCACTTTTTTATCGATGTTTTTGTATTAAAACTAGAATTGACTTTTTTGATAAACCTTTTAGGAATACTTTAGAGCTAACTATTTCCTTGATCATTCGTGAAAAAATAGATGCCCTTTAAACATAAAATAGAATATACCTACCAAGCAATTTCATAGATCATAAACATTTAACAAGACTTCAATCTATTTAATTCTTTATAATCCTACAAAACTTAACGATGTGATGGGATGGAAAACATTCTTAATAATGCTAGTATCACCTCTGCGCGTCATTAATCTAATATACATTTAACTTAGCTAAGGTGAAAAAAAAAATGCTTCTCAGAAAATGGTTAGAATATTTAAAAAAGTAATGATTTAATTGAAAGTAATCACTTAAGCAGCCTAGAGCCAATTCGTAAGCTTTGGGAACCTTTCTCACTTCTTTCGATTAGTTCTCCAATCGAGTTGTCTGATTGGATTTTCAGATATTTAAATCTAAATCAATTTGTGAAAGACACATTTTTCTTATTCACATGTCAGTAGAAGCAATAAGATTACTGCAACATTTGTAAAAAAATAAAATGGAATATAATTGTTTTGTTTAAATGTTCTTTTCCATCCCTACTTCTTAAATCTGCGAATATTTCAATCACGCGACATCCGCCGCCACTTGAATAAAAAGAAAATTACCTAACCACGTGACGCACTCGTCTGTCACTCCGTATCAGGATGCAGGGGTGGCAACTGAATAGGTACGTTTAATAAAAAAATATGTATAACGTATCTATTGATAACGCGAAGAAGAATGCTAGATATGCTCCAAATTTAAATAAATGATGACAAAGATGCACAGAAAACGTTCGATCGTTTGAAGAAGATAGTTTTGTTATTTGTTTGTATAATTATCATAATAGGTACTTTGTTTAAGGATTAAATTATTTTTGCGATGATAAAATCTCTATGCTAATATATCGATTGAAGATAATTTTGGTTTGGAATATTTTTTCACAATAATGTAAAACTGTGTTTTGATAATGTAAATGTTTAAATAATTTGAATTTTTGTAAAATCGTGGTTGTTCGCTACATCGTACAGGCTCTGCTTAGGTTTCAAAGAAATGTTTGTGCGACAGATTTTTCAAAGTGATTAGTATTGTGACAAGTTTTGTGTAAGCTTAACTTGTAAAACAACTGGTTCGGAAATCGCATGAATGTGGAGGAAGTGAAGAAAGTATGTTGTGATAGATCTATGTGTCGTTCCGTTTTCTCTGTCTACTTGGCATACGGCGTGATGGTTTACTGTAGTTTCATATACCTACCAATCTTTACGTTTCCTAATAAATAAGTATTTTTAGTCTATTTGTTACAGTCATATTGTCTACTTTTTCTGATTTGAGCGTAACAGGAAAATTTAAATGCTGACTATTGTTAACTATACAATCATTGAATACTTTCATATTTCTTTTTTTTGATGTGGCAACCCTGTCAGATTCACATTAAGGGGTGCAGGGAGACACAGACTCCACAAGATTTACAATCGGAGGTTTATTGGTAAAATTATCCTTTCTTTGAATGATGGAATCCTGGAGATGGATAGGCGCCTACCCAGCTGCCAACCGACTACTGAGGATATCAGAACTTCACATCACATACCTACGCACATGGGTACCCATACACCTACTGTACTTCAATCACATCTAATTGTTTAGCAGATTTATATCAGTCGAAACTAAGGTAAATTTGTAAGGTAAGAAGATTGTCTTGTTAGATTTATTATTCTGTTAGTAGGTTAGAATATATTATCATTTGAACGATAAGCTCGTCTTATGGCGTTTTTTTCTTGTTTTTTTACTTGGATTTTTACGTATATTTTTACTAATATTTTTATTTTCATAGATCTTTTCATAAAACGTAACTTAGGTGGAAGGAAATCCAAATACACCCCAATAAATTGTACAATCAGCAATATGATAGTATCATTAAAGTGGAGTAGATTGCTAGCAGGAGGGTTAGTCCTAGGGATCTGTCGATTTAAAGTCCGATACTCTCCTATCAGACTACCGAATAGCCAAGATAGATATTAAATGAAAGGTGTATAAGGTTGTATTTGGGTTTATAACAAAAAACCCAGATATATCTTTTTTTTAAATGTACCATATACCTTCCTAGTAGATAACTTTATTACAAATGATATTCTACTTTCATTACAACACAGTTAATTTTTCATTTAGATTTATTTAAATCTCAAGCGCTTTCATCAATGGATATATTGACATTTTCAAGAGAACTAAATTTTAAAAAACAAAAGTTAATGTCTAACAATGAGAAATCATCACCTTTTAATTTTCACTCTGTGAATGTACAAACCTTAGAGTTATTTATTACAAATATTTAACATGTGCATAAAATTCGAAAACATTGCAAATAAAACAAAGTCATTTAACATATTGAGTCGTGGAGCACTGTGCAAAGAATAGGTCTCCCATTTTTTCTGTTAATTTTCAAGTGACCTGTTAAAGGATATCCTTTAACGGGTCACTTGAAAATTAATTGTTTGAACACCTTCGAAGGTGTTCAAACAAATAAAACATTTTAGTTTTTGAATATTTGGCGATGACAAGTGCTTTTTCTTTATTCACATGAAGAAAAAACATGCATGTTTATCAGATGTAATATTTAATAAATAAATAAATGTACTTGGTTACTCTATTTAATAAGTAAATAAATGTACTTGGTTACTCTATTTAATAAATAAATAAATGTACTTGGTTACTCTATTTAATAAATAAATAAATAAATGTACTTGGTTACTCTATTTAATAAATAAATAAATGTACTTGGTTACTCTATTTAATAAATAAATAAATGTACTTGGTTAGGTACTCTATTTAATAAATAAATAAATAAATGTACTTGGTTACTCTATTTAATAAATAAATAAATGTACATGATTACTCTATTTAATAAATAAATAAATAAATTTACTTGGTTACTCTATTTAATAAATAAATAAATGTACTTGGTTACTCTATTTAATAAATAAATAAATGTACTTGGTTACTCTATTAAATAAATAAATAAATGTACTTAGTAACTCTGCTGGCTACCCCATTTGTGGGATATGCCTGTATATAGATAGATTTTATATATTAAAGAAATTTTACACCAATGAAAAACCTTATTTAATAAACTTAATGATATTTTAAATAAGCTACATATGTACCTAGGTACAAAATAAAATTATTATTATGCGCAGATCCGCACATCATCACTGTATTAAGATATTACTACACGCCGTGTTTGTAAATCTCCAACACGTATTAATGTGTCAGGACTTGGTTTTGGTACAAGGACATTTTCAAAGATCGGCTCACAATTTTAATAAGTAATAAATGATTTTAAATGATTAAGTAATAAATTTATTAACGTTACCTCTGTTCATATGATTACGCCCGTCCATAATATAATTTTCAAGTGAAATGAAAAAGTTTAATAGAAAATATTGAGTGATGGTGATGCAACTTGCCCAACCGTCGCGAAGATCTGACTCCTATCTTTTTAGAACATCGATGACTAAAGAACACACTTTACTAAGCCTAGCGGCAGAAGGCAATGGCTCCCAGACAGTGTCACTGGGAGGAATTCGTGGGACGAACTCACCTAGGGGGAGCTGCAAGAGAGGTCGTTGCTTTCTGGGAGGGAATGGGAGTGTAGACGTGGATTTGGATTTTTGTTATTTGTCGTTGCTGACCGATACGAAAAGAAGAAGAAGCGGCAGAAGAAGTGTTGGGAGACAAAAGCTGAGATGGATGAATGGGGTGGAAAAAGACCAACGATTTCTAGGCGTGAGCAACTTGCGACGGGCGGTGATGGAACGGGGGAGGTGAAACTTTTTCAGTTTGTGGTGCGATTTCTTAAGGAACCCAAGACCCACACCGAGTTGTAGTGCCAATGATGATCATTAGTGACTCGGAAACCCGTTATCAAAAATTTTCGGAATGGGCGAAATCCATTCTTAATCGCCATAAAAGCTGTCCAAAGAGGAGTTTTCAGCACCAGCCTTTAACAAAAGAAAAATTTATATAGAATGTTGAAATGAGTGATTATATTGGCACAGAATAGCTCTAAGTTTAGAAGAAAAGTATTGAAGGGCAAATAAATATTCAATAAAGCTTTCTGCAACAACGATTTTTATTTACATTTTAATTCAGTATGTAAAATTGATAATATTATGCAAGTTTGAATACCAGTTATGGTTGAGATGAATCTCGATAAAAAACGACTCCGTTGACAATGCAACATCCATTAATCAGTTGATACTTGTTGCTCTATCTGGTTTGCGGGTCGAATCCCGCCGAAAATGGCGAGATTTATGTCTCGCCAGGAGACGTGCGCAAATTCCAAACCAACCGCAATATATACAATATCATATAATATTATAGCGATAGTATGAATATACCCAAAACGTATGTAAAGGAATACAGAGAGTTCGGCAAAAATAAATCTTCATTAATATCTTTTTCTATTTTTCCAGAACCATTTTTGTCATTTTGTCATGGTGGATTGGTATTTTTTTTTAAATATACACTTATCTGGGTTTTGTTATAAACCCAAATACAACCTTATACACCTTTCACAGTAATCTAAAAACTTGTGTCGCGAAAAGGAAGTTTGCCGGCACCCGGGATCGAACCGGGGACCCCTTGTTCACAAGACCGAGGCTCTACCTCCAGGCTAGCGACAAAGTCGTATATCTATAATACGCAGATAATCTACTGGCTACCCCATTTGAGGGAATAATGATATGGGTGAAGTGTATTATATGGTTTGTTTGAAATGCATCACAGAAAAGACACACGCATTTATAAGATATCATCCATTTGTCAAAAAAAAAAAAATAAGACACTCAGGATGGACGCCATTTAAGTAAGTTGTTGAAATTACTTCATCTGCTCTTTTTTTATGAAAAAGAAACAGAAAATATTGTTCACTTATTTTCGATTCTGGAATCTATTTTGAAAGTATTTTGGTGGTGAAACACTCTGTATTTTTGGTGTACAGTGCATATTTTTTACAACTGATTAACAACCGCGATAATTTCGCATTTTATTACAGCTATCTGAAACTAGAATATTCAAGATTTTCTTCTAGTTATTCGATATTTGATATTTTTTCTTATAAATAAAATTCATATACTTATTTATTTTCCTTTATCTACAACATTCATATTTTGATAACATCAGATCTAAAGAATTCATCACCATCACCATTTTTGCTTCCTTGTTAAACACAAGGCTCCTCTGGACTTTTCAGAAATTTCAAATACCCATAGTTATAAAATTAATTGACAAAATACTGCCTTGATGTTTGGTTAAATTCGTTCTATTTCCCTATGGATAGGCAAATACAAGCTAATATTTGAAAATCGTATCTTGTTTGTTTGAGAAATGTCGACACACTAATATTTAAAACTAGTTTTTTTTATATAAATGGATAATACAGTTATACCAATTAATATAACGATTAATCTGTAACTATTTTGTTTTTTTTTTTATTATTATTATTGTTTTGGGTTATTTATTTTTGGGTACTGATATGATATACTTTTTATAGATGAGTACTTTTAATCTAGGAATCTTAATTATATACAGTATTTGTAAACATATGTGCATTCTGTAATTGGGTTAATGCTATACCTAATTGTTTTATACTATATTAATGTAAAAATCTATAGAAATGCCAATAAAGGAAAAATAAAACAAAATTAATTGTAACAATGAGCAAACCAATCAAGATCCCTTCTTTACCAACTAATAAACAGAAATTTGAGGTACTTTATTTAAATAAAAAGATGAATTTTATATGCCTTTGAAAAAACATGGAAATAATGGCCTGTAAGTCTTGTCGAATAAATGCTGTAGAGATGCGTTCACTGAGAAGAATGGTTGGTAAAACGTTGCGAGATAGAGTGAAGAATGAGGATATCAGGAGAATGAGCGGATGTGAGAGGAGTGTTGTGGACAGAATGCGTGCAAACAAGTTAAGGTGGTTTGGGCATGTTGAGCGAATGCAAGATGAAAGGATGACGAAGAGGATGTATTTATCTGAAAGAAGGGGTGTGAGGAAGCGCGGACGTCCAAGAACCACGTGGCTTGATCACGTGGACCAAATTCTTAAGGACGGCCGCGTGTTGAGTAAGAGAAATCGGCGAACATGTATGAGAAACTGGATGAATGTAGAGGAAGCGAAAGAAGTATGTAAGGATAGATCTATATGGCGTTCCGTTCTCTCTGCCTACCCCTCCTGGGACATGGCGTGAGGGTATAGTATAGTATATAGCATTGAAGGAGACCCACCGACCACCCGGATAGCGCAGAAGTCTGGGGACTTCCATTTTGTAGTAAGTCTTTGTACTAAACTGTAGATAGGAAACCAAATATAATCTGGTTAGCTGGAAGATATTGCCTCCAGGCAATAAGCTCGCCAATTGCTCATGATTTTTTTTTTCTGATCAATAAAGTGTTCTTATTATTATTATCTCATATCTCATTTATTAAACAAAACAATATTTGATTCTACATTTTGAACACAATATAAGATTAACAATAAAATTTAAAAATTACATTAAATAACAAAAACCTTAAAATATAAAAATAAATTTATGTAGGTATATTCAAAATGTAGAACTCCAACATTATTCGAGTTGATTCTTCCATGATGTTCTATGAAATAGTACAATCATGGGAGATCACTTACAGAGCTACAGGGACAAAAACCTTCTTACTATCCTGGTGGACGATAGAAGTACGGCCTTCTGCATGCTGTATTTGAGCCTGTCATCTACTCCCAGTTTTCTGAGATTGTTTGACAGACTCTATAATCTAGAAGTAAGAATAAAATTGTGTTTTACCTATCTATACCGTTACAGCATCTCCTAAAAATGGAGTACCTACTCAGTAAACCGAACGTAACTGCGTGGATATTGGGTTGTTGTGATGGATGCGGACAAAGGTTGGTAGGTGATTGCCATACAGATCGTCCTTTTTGTGCCATAAAAAAATAAGACGTTTATAATTGGTGGCATACCTCATAGTTAAAGTAATAGTTTAAAATGTCTTTAACACATCTGCCTTTTACAGGACACATAAAAAAATTACAGAAAAAAGTGAGAAACTTATTCTTTCCCTCAAACTCCATGGAGCATGCTCCAGTCACCTGTTTTGATTAATGCTAATATAATAAAGATTTCACTTGTTGAAATTACCGCAAGAATATTGAGTATAGAAAATTATTTATCATAATAGACATTCGTAAACATGTCGATATGATTTTGTCGAGATTAAATTATCAACCCCTTTTCAGTAGGATTTCTGAGAAATGCGGACATTAGCTAAGATTCATTGCTCTTCTGTTTATCAAATTATCTACAATATTATAATTTATGCACACAACTGGCCACGCGCTCTCTGTGTACTATTCTCATAGGATCCAAAGTGGCGTTGACTTATTGTGGGTCATGGACCCCTCTGATATGTTACGCCTCTGGGATTTTGAGATTTTGCGTTATTACTTTGAAAAGAAAGTGTTATAGCTCGGCAAACATTTGTTGCTCCATGGTAAAGGCGGTAGTAGCTCGATTTATTCACATGCTTATTTATCATATAACATCTCTCGCAGACGAGATAGGATTGCTGATACTCTTGATGACTTTACTCGCAAACTCAAATAATATCGCACAAACTCAGCAATTTGTAAGTATATCTAAAAACATTCCTTGTACCGAAAATTTCAATGCAATTGATAAACCTAGCACGCTCTCTTTTTTTAATACTAGTATACCAGCACGGCATATCCCACAAATCGGGTAATAGCAGGCCATCCGCATGTATCAAATATGCAACCCGTTCTCACTATGCCAAAAACAAGCATTTAGAATGAATGGGTGGCAAACTTCATTGCTGAATTCAAGATGTAAAATGTCCTTATTTTTCTACAGGACACTCGAAAACTTTCGGTAGAGAATGAGAAGCCAATTCTATGCCGGGTGCTGCTCGGAATGGATAGTTCTTTAGAAGCATAACAAAATACGTACGTAATTAAACCATAAAAGATAATTTTATTCATAAACATTTTGTTGTTTTTCAAGGTCATTTCACTTTTTTACGCAAACTGTAATTTTTAAAAAAATTATTTTAATCAATATATATCTACGATAAAAAACGTAAAGCGCGATACGGTTTTTAACTCCCCAATACGAATATAGCTGATGTTTTCAACAAATTTATAGAAGCGCGAAAAAATATAAGATATGTTATTAGAAGCATATAATAATAAAAAAAAATTACAATAGCAATTTTTTTCCGCAATACAAAGAAAAAAGTGCTAGCATTTTCACCAAAGAATTGGTATCATCCAATGATTGTTCTTAATGAAACATCGCGCTTAAGCCTAATGTAAATCTTCTAATTTTAATGAAAGAGAAAAATCAAAAAAATTGTGTAAACTAAGAGTATGCTGAAAAGTGTAGAAATGCTTCAAGCTAAATGATGTGTTTACATAAGAAAAACTTTGAGAATGTACAAAAAATGCCAAAGAGAAGGTAACAGTCAACAAAATTGATTTTTCTATCCGGAGCATATTTTATTTGTTTAACTCTTCTTGTGTATTTAGTACAGTGTCGGCGCATTATTTATTATAAACATATTTTTTTTGAGTTGACTGTATACTTAGAGTGTCCCAAAGGTATATTAATATTAGGTTTTATATATAAATAGACTTTATTGATCACTTATAAAAAAATATCTTCTTTTTTATCACTAAATTGACATAATTCATTAAATATATTAGAAATACTCGAAATAAACAATAACTTAAATTCCAAAGTAAATATAATTAATAAAATAATAGCCCCTAATAAATCCCCATTATTATCTATATTCAGTAATACGCCAACATCAGCTGTATGATTCATTGTCTTTTGTATGTATGTATAGGTGTCTATTATTATTGTTGTTGTTATTTTACTATCATAGTTCTATCTTTGTAAGTCAGTCTTGAAAAGCTCGTCAATGGTGCAAGTGCACTGAAATCGCGATAGCGTAATTTAAATTAATGTAACAAATAAACATAGTGATTCAAGTTTTAAATATTTTATTTGAAAATGTCTCGTAATTGTTACATAGTCAATGCCTCTAAAATAAGTGAAAATATATTAAAAACATAGAAAAAGATATTCAAAGAACTAGCTGTAAGCGAGACTTATACACATGTAATTTTTATGAAATTTTTTCATTTCTTGTAAATAATTAATTGCAGGGAATTCTACATATCTAATTTGTTTATAATTAGAAAATTTGAATTCTTGATATTGTATTAATTTTAGTTTTGCAGAAATTGTCCTTTAAAGGACGTACATATTGCCATAATATTAATAAAAGTAATTAATTATATTTGATGTTCGGTCTTAAATCTGATATCATAATAAAACAGTAAATGTTGGTTAATAAAAGAAAATAAAAAACAGTGCAATGAAAATAAAATTATCTCAAGAAAATTCGATTTGAATTTGTGTGAACTAAAGTGAAAAGTTGAAGAAAATGTAGACTCTTTATGTTATACCTTGTGTAATGTCAAAAGGCAATTTTTTTAGGTAGATGTAAGTAAAAATAATTAAAAAAAATGTTCCAACTACGTAATTCTATGGATTATTTTGGAATTGAGTCAAAGTTTTTATTCTCAAATCATCTGACGATGATAAAAATACTGAAAAACGACAACAAAATTAAGTAAAATATCACGTGTTTGTCGTTATATATAAACGCTTACCCATGGGTAAAAAATGTTAGGAAAGATAACATAATGACAAATACATACTACTACACTTCATTATTAGAAGCACTTATGTACATAAAACTCTACAGGAATAAAACTATATAGGTACCTACATACATAGAAATAATAATAATACATGTAATGTTTGTCTAACAAAAGGGTTTGTACATTGTGTACCTACATAGTATCCTGCTGATATAATATGAGAGAAGCTTCCTCGTACCATTAACTCAAGCACCACTTACATTTGGGAGATGTTAAAATTACAGCTCTATAACCTTAAATTGTTTGGTGTTAGGGGTCATAATAATAATAATATGTATAATACTGTATACAACTAGATATTTTACTAGTAATTTTCAAAAGGTTTACACTACGCCACTGGGAATAGAGTATGTACTATGTTGTATCTACGAGACAAACGTTCTAAAAGTAGATTAGCAATGATCTATTTGTCTCAGATTTAAACGTGCGTTCAACCCAAGTGCAAACGTGACAACAATAGTTTTCATTGTCACGGAATATTGTCAAAGTACAGCGTGATTTTCTTGTTTCATAAAAAAGTTAAATATAAGAAACTAAAAAAATGTAATAACAAAAGTATGAAAATTTCAAATCACATTTTATTTAAACTATTTCTTTACAAAAAAAAACAATTCCTCTTCACTAAAGGTAAATTGTTTGAAAATTACTTTGGAAATTTTCACTGTTTTCTTATATTCCATATTTGTTACGAAATGGTTCAATATCAAAAATGATTAAGTATAAAATGAAAGACATTTATTTTACATGAAATAACTAAATGTACCTATAAGTAATTGATATTGAGATATAACTAGTTACTTAAATATGACAATTCATCATCATCATCTCGGTCTTCAACGCACCTTTCGGGAGCACAGAAACCAGCTTCCTCCAGTATTAAGTCACCTCTTTCCATGACACTCCTAGCACTCTGGTGTCGTTGTCATAGGAACTATGTATTGTGAAAGAAAGACGTCCGGGCTGTTGGAACCCTGGTAGACGAAAGAACAATGCTCTTTTTGGCCAAATATCACTGGACATTCCCAAAATATGACGTATTTTTTTTTCTTCAAACAGACAGCTATAAAGCATACATTAAAATATCTTCTTCTTCTGTAGGTGCCCTGTCAGGTCCCCCCGACTTTGGCGATCACTCTGGCATAGGCATCTCGGTCCTGCGCTGTCTGGAATAACTCCACCACACCCCTCATTCCAGTCCAATATCGTATATTGCGCAGCCACGATGTCTGCCTTCTGCCAGCCCCTCGACGTCCCTCTATCTTGCCTGTCATAATCAATTAAAATATAACAACACATTTTACAATTTATAAGCCAATGAAGTTTGCCTTACTTTTAAATCCTTTCATATCTGTCATAATCAATTAAAATATAACAACACATTTTACAATTTATAAGCCAATGAAGTTTGCCTTACTTTTAAATCCTTTCATATTGACACACTACGAAAGTAACTATGTACATGAATACAAAAAAGAACAATACACACATAATCAAAAACTAAAAGTAAAAAAGAATAGAAAAACCTCATATAAAAGAAAAACCGTCATAAAAGAAACCCTTGCAAAAGAAAAAAAGAACAAAAATTAAAAGGAGATGGAGGGGGTTAAGTGCTCTAAAAACAGATAGTGGAGGGGGGGGGGGGAGAGGAGCTGTGCCATACAAGCCTCAACTCGATCAGGACGGTCACGAGCCAGAATCTTGCAGAAGTTGAGAAACTGCGTTTTTAAGCATCGGCAGTGATAAATGGTAAAGATCGATCTCTCTATAAAATGAATTGTAGCTAGTTACCACAGGCACTTTGGAAGAAGGAATATTGTATGTAATTTGTACTACAGTGCGGAAGTCGGAAAGTATTGGGAACTCTTGTCAAACGAGGTGGACAGTTAAAATTATCTTTATTAAGAAGTTCACTACAGTCAACAATATTGTGTATGATTTTGTAAAGGAAAACCATGTCCGCCTTTGTTCGTCTATTTTCGTACGTCTTTGTACGTAATAAAAATAAAAATAACTTGATTAAAATTCGTATTAAATATTATTGTATTTGTAAAAGAAGACCGATAAATTTAATAAAATTAAAAGTATTAATAAAATGTACATATATTTTTTTAATTTCTGCAGAAAACACAAAGATCAATTATTTTGAAGCATCCTATGAATGTTTAAGTACAGAATAGTTACAAAGTCGCCTACTCAATCTGTACCCTGTTACACTTTATATTAAGCCCTTGTAAAGTTGTAAGTTTCTTGTTTAAGTGGTCAGTAATTTTGTGATCATGGTATCTTTACACAGCGGCGGCTCGTGAAGGGATAACGTCCTAATGAAATTAATTTTCATTATCGTTCGATCATAAAACTCTTCAAAATTTACAAACTAAGGTATTTGTAGGATGGAAAGATTATGTTTTGATGTTTTCAACAATTTTCAATGTAATAATTATTTTTACAGCTGCCATGAAGTTTTTGACAAAGTTTTCATCAAACTTCAACGGAGTCGTGATTTTTGTACATCTTCAAAATTCCAATGCATAAAAATCATTATTAAGTATACATTGTATATGACGAATGAATATATTAGAAAAAAGTTATACAAATATACTTATTATTATAATATTGGTTGCCTGGAGGTAGAGTCTCGGCCATCAGAACAAGGGGTCCATGGTTCGATCCCAGGTGCCGGCAAACTCCCCTTTCACAACACAAGCTTTTAGCTTAGTGTGAAAGGTATATAAGGTTGTATTTGGGTTTATAACAAAACACAGATAAAAAAATCTTTATTGAAATAATGCTGATCACAATTTCATACAATAAGCAAACAAAAGACATTAAAATATACACAAGGATACGACTACCACACTACTAGCCATAAGGCTTGTGTCGTGGCAGAAAAACAATAGATTTATCCTATCAGACAAAAAATAAATAAATAAACAAACAAAATTAACATAAGCAATTAGTCAGTGGATGATTTAGTGTATAAGTTAAAAGGTGAGTCCAAAAAAATGAGTCAGTCAGTCAATAATAAATGGAAGAAGCTCGTTTCTGCTATAGACGTTTTCTGTGTTTTTACCTTGAAAAATACTAAAAAATTAGGTCATAATTCATTACATAGATTGGTTCGAAACATAATTTAATCCTTTGATTTTGAGCTATTGGATTGACTCAATTAAATTCAAAGCTATTACAATTACAACTGCATCATCATGATATTTCTACAAATGAGATAACCAGCGGACCAATCGCATGCAGTTAACGTCCAGGTCGTCTTCCCCGTGCTTTTAAAAAACGAGGCGTTCAATATGGTTGGCATTCCACATACCTCGTGATGTTTTTTTTAATTCCTGATTGTTTACGAACTCATCACTTTTTCAAGACACTCGAAAGCAGTGGAAGACCATAATATGCTTTAGCGGGGATTCCACGAGACACTAAGCACACACCACTTTACTAAGAACTGAATCCTAGACATGTGGCATATATAAAGTGTTATAATCATTTAACAATTATTTCATCAATACCTACACTTGGTTGTTTGAACTAAATTAATTAGAACATAGAATAACATGATCAAAGCTGAAAACCCACGTAATTACCTGTGCATGCTTCTAAACACTTCAGATGGGATATGACTAGTGAGCTATATATTAGAATGGATTGCCTCAATAATATTGTAACATGTCTATTTATAAGTACCTATATCCATACGGAGCATTATTATGTTTGCAATAATGACTTCCAATTTTTTTTTTCTATTTTATACAAGCTTTACACAAGGTTTCAATCAAAAAAAAATTTATGTTCCTTGAATCTTCGATTAAAATAAATCTCCTAGTCTTTTCTGAATTTTCGAGTGTCCTGTAATAAGTAGTTATTCGTAAATCATCTTACAAAATTTCACGTGGATTGAGCTAGTCTCAAACCTAAATGGGAAGCATGTAACATGGGTACAAATGCAACGATTCTCATATTATGTGAAGTACACCAAACACATAAACATATAACACCCAGGCCTAGGATAATTTATAAAAGTTATTCTTCATTTCGATCTTGCTGGGAATCGAATCAAAAGACATTTAATGTATTTATTTCACCAATGATGTATAACCCCATATTTGAAGACTTTTTATTATTATTATTATGTTGGATGATTTATTCGGCGCCGTTTAATGGAGCATCCATCTCAAGATGGCATGTAGAGAACGATCTGTATACTTTTAATAATAAAAATCTTTATTGCACAAAAAATCAACACTAGAAAAAAACATGACAACATTATTACTGAACAAATAAATTTGTGCAATAGACGAGTTTATCGAAGAAGCGCAATATCTTCCAATTAACCCATTTCACATAGTGTAAGTATTTTTTTCATAACGTAACGGATATACAAATTAACACAATGTACATATAAACGGCTTAAAATATTTAGTTGTAGGTAAATACATATTTCGATAGTACATAATATGGAGTATATAAGAGCCCTTGTTACATAGCTGATGTATGTAATTACCTAGTATTTATTTCATCACTAGGGAATTTATAACTTTCACGCTATTAAATCAAATGGTTACCATTCTCTGCAGTGACGTACGCGTATTTTTAAAATAAGTACCAAAATTAAATTGTTAACATTCTAAAAAGCAACTAAATTTCTAGAAATAATTAGAAACTCACGTTAATAAATATCTCTCCCACTATTTCTTCAAGTTTCGAGTGTCCTGTAAAAGGAATGTATTACATCAGAAATAATACATTTGTCAGCTTAAATTTAGCGATGAGGTATGCTACACATCATGAATGTGGTTTTATTGGCACAGAGAGATAGCTTTACGACATGGAGCTAGTCTACTGCAGGAGATTATCATGATGGTACACGTGGATAAAAAAACACTTGTCATCGAATTACTTGACACTTGTCAAAAAATATCTGTCATCGAATTTTAGAATATCATGTTGATAGTGCTACGCATTAAATAATCGCTGCGGAAAAGTTCATACTGGCTAATGTTCCTACAGTCATTTGTTGTCTGTGAGTCTTCCGTAATAATAATAATAATTGTACGTTACAAAGAACACGTGACGGGCTGATGCTTCGATCTGCACACGGCACCACATCGTATGATTCTCATTCCCTTGAAGAATAACCGTTAAACGTGCCTGTTCCTCCTCGCGTCGCTTGCAAGTAAATTCAGTTACCCGCAAACCATGGCATAGGTTGGACGAAAGAAGGGTTTGTCCCTTCCCGCCTTAGTCGCGAACAGCGATGTGCGTAACTCCGACACAATAATAATAATAACAATAATTATGTAATAGTACTTAACTTCGTAATGTGATAAACAAGTGTGTTGCCCTCTGTTGTACGTAAAACAATTCTTATTGTGTGTCGTTAATAATGTACTTTAACAATCTGTGTTAGTTATTGAGCGCGCGACCAATCTTACCGCCAATATCGGGATACAATAATAATAATGATTAATAAACAATAGTAATCAATAAGCAGAATAATGTTATGAACAGGCTTGTGTTACCTTTGAGTTATATGTATTAAGTTATTGAAGTGATATTAGGATAACATTTGGAAAGTTTTGAGTAAATAATATATGTCCGTTAGGGTGTGGTTTCGTTGTGTTCCCGCCAATATTCATAACCGTGTGAAATAAGATAATCCATTGTTTCTGAACAACTATTCCATGTTAGGAATCATACAAACCACTTAAACAATTCTTTATACTTGCTCAGTGATGTAAATTTAACATTATGAATGTGTTCATAAGTCTGCAACGTGTACCGCTTCATCTCGGGTAGCCTGCGCATTGCTTATCGGTGATTTACCGATGTAACTCTCATTCCAATGTGAATTTGAAAGGACTATTGAAATAGTGACGCCTTCTACCTTTTACACTGAGGATATTGTAGGAACGTATAAGATATCCCATGTCTCTTGGGAAGTAGTGACCTCTTCCGTCCTGAGAACAGAATCTATCAGATTCTGACACCACCTACGCACCCCTGTACGTCTTTGGAATGGCCAGCGACCGCCATAGATACCTCAGAGTATGTTTCTTTCACGAACCTGCCTTCTACCGTCAATGTGTACAAAATACGTCATCAGTAACATGCACGTCTTTGGGTTATTCAACGACTGTTCGCCTGTCCACCTGTAAGTGACTATATTACTATTGAATATTGTTGGTGATGATAATTTTTCCATAACTTAGTTCCTATTATCATTGAACTGACCTATATATTAATTTCCTTTGTGTAATAATATAAGATTTTGAGTTTGAATGAAGAATGAATGATTCCACTTAATGTTTATAGATCATATGATAAACCAGGTATTGATTTATATTGATAATACCAGGGTTGGTTTATTTGATAATTACCATTGTTTGTTTTATTGTCTCTATCCGAATATGGTATAACTTTCATAACTTCGCATATTGTATGTTATTATGTCTCCCTACAAATTTACTTTGAAAATAACTGTCTTGTTATGTAATATATGTTTGCACAATAAATGTGAATCACTTATCATACGTTATCTTTCTATTGAAATTCATTTTGTATACCCACCAGTAGATTCAATACTCTTAATAATACTAAAGTACATCTCTCCGCCTCCTTGTATATAGTCTTCCAATAACCTAGTTATACTTGGAGTAGTTATGTCACAAAGGTTCAATTCCTTGATCAACCAATGGATGAAAGACCCTATTATTTTACTATGAAAGCAACAAAGAGTTAAAGGAATGGCTCCACTGATGGAAATAATATATCCACTTTCTTGGAAAGGTCTGATGTACTTATGATAATCTTTGTTCCACTTGATATAATTTTTTATTGTTTACTTGGAGATATTTATCTATAATTCTACTCAAGACAGGATATAAGTAGAATCCTTGCAATATAGAGTATGCAAACTGAAGAAACATTATTGCTTAATTTACCTATATGTATTCTATAATGATATGATGACCATAAGAAAATGATGAAACCGAAGGATAAAGAATTCTCTGAACTTTACGTAAGTATAATATGTATAATTGAAGTATGTACCTGTCACCCACACACAATGCATTCCTCTTGTACAGACCAAGTAGAATCATCCCTAGACATGAACTTGAGCCAATATATTAATCTGTTTTACTTGCAAATATAACTGTAACTTTCTTTATATACTTTCTCTATCATATAATTTTCTATGTGTTTCGCTTACGTACATTGCAAAATGTATGTAGCGAAGCTGGGGGTTACGAGCCAAATTATATACTGTTCTTATGTACAATTCCTGTAAATTCATTTCTTTAAATATTTGATAATTTCTCTTTTGATAATTTTGTATAATGATATGATGCGATCGTCTTAGTGGACGAAATCGTATTAATAGCCCATTAATTGTACAAGACACTCCTCGCGACAAGGTTAGGGATGCGGGTTCAAGTCCTGTCCGGGGCACTACCAAACAAGGTGACGTTGTCTTTTCTAAGCCTTATATGGTAGTTTCATGTGTTAAATTTAATAACCCATTGTTTATTTATTTATTTATACCGTCATGGCATGTCCCATATTTGGGGTAGCCAGAAAACTAACTGCATAGGAACAGGTTGATAAAAATAAGATATTCAGGATGTAGGTATCCATGCTTCATCTCTGAATTCAAAATTTTAAATATATTTTTCGTTATCATTGTGATTCTTTTTAAAAACCTTCCATCTGCAGGGCACTCGAAAATTTACATAAAATTGTAAAAGACCGGTCTTTTGACAGAGTTTCCATTATCTCGACATGGATTATATAATTATATTATTTATTTTATTTTAATTTTAGGCTCCACTTTGTTTATCAGCACTTCGAAAACATTTATCACAGAAATCTTGTGGGACGACATTTTATAAAATAATAAAATAAAATATTACAAAACAATGTTTAACTTCCACTTTACTTAATAAGTAAAGTGGAACTAAAACAGTGTTTTGTATTACGAGATTTTAATTTATTATTTTATTTAAAATTCTTTTTATTTAGGTATAGCCACCACTGTCCAGTCCCAACTAATCACAGATAATCAGCTGATAGACAGCAACAAATACATAATAATAATAATAATAACAATATTTCCTATAAACATACTAAATTCGACGGTAAAAAGCCTATATGGCTGAAGCGACATCATGGGCGATATTGAGTTATATATATCATTTTTCTCAGTTTTTTAAGCTGCGTCGAATGGTCCAATTGCTGCCGCGATCAGATGACTTTTTTGTCGTTTAAGTCACAAAACACCTTGTATGGCGTTCATAAATTTCGTGGTTTGATGTGACACGATTTAGGGTACTTTTTTACATACTGTCGTTAAAGCATACCATGAAAAGTTGGTGGTGGCGCATATCCTATATATCTTTGAAGATTTAAAAGTATACAGCGTAGTTAAGTTAGATAGACACGTTGAGCATAGAATATTCAAAGTCGCATAAGTAATTTCACTCTGCTAGAAAAAATACGAATTTGTCGAGTAAATCAATAAGCATCAAAGTGGATCTATCCAAAACGGTGTTTAAGTGATTTATATTGTATTATTTTTATTTAACGATCGTCGGTTCAGCATTAAACGCTTCTGCGATTCATTACTCGTCATGTCGCTTCAGCAAAATATTCTTTAAAATTTTGTAACAGGACTGGCGCATCAGTCATTTATCTTCAAGAACAATCTAACGATTATTATCATTTCAATCTATTCAAACAAATGACATCGGAATAGTCGATGGCGTTTAAGTCGCACCACATCAAAATTGGCAGTCGTAAACGCGGTCTTCTATAAATAGGAAAACAGTGTAGATGTCGCTTCAGAGTCACATAATTTAGACAGCCCCCCTCCTCCTACAGGAAAGGTAGATTAAGAAATTAAAATTAAATCTTTTTAGTAAGAGATCCTTACAAACTCAAGCACAATCGAATATCTTAGACAGCCAAGAGTTTTTACCCGGATGTCCGGGGTTTTAATCTTGGCTTAGACAGTCAGGCAGCTAACTCAGCGAACTGGTTTAACAGATTAGGCACGGCCGTTTGATATTACGTGGGTAGTTTGGTCGCCTCCGGATCGTGGGTCGAGGAAATCCTCCTTGCGTCAAAAGCCTCGCCTCTTGTTCAAAATCGAGCAATCCAAGATGCAAGGTACCAATTCTAAACCAACCTTCGTTGCACGAAAGTGCTGTTACTGACAACAAATTCCAAACCCAATCCAAAAAACGCGTAATTGGCTAGCCTAGAGAGCGTTATCCCCTTTCTCCTCCAGTTTCCAAGCAAATCCTATCACCAAAACATCCCTTCTTCATGTCGCTTTAGTAGTTTTTTGAGCATCCTGTTGGATGGTTGTTTAGCTGCAACTTGAGGATCTCATTTGTGATAGATATAACGGTAAAAAAATTATTTTATAATACGATATAGGAAATTTGAAACCGCATACTCTGAAGTCAAGATTTTTTTCAATGATAAGACACAGCCACGATGTGCTATTCAAGATCAAAATGGCAAACTACTGTTTGAGGATAAATTGATCGTTAAAAGATGGAAAGAATACCTAGAACAACTGTACAAAGGATAGAACATACTTGAGGAAAGTAAAGCACTAGGAACAGAATATGACGAAGAAAATAATGTAGATGATATCTTGAGAAGTGAATTTGATAATGCCTTATCAAAATTGAAAGACGGCGAAGCACCAGGTATTGACCTGACTCCATCGGAGCTGCTTAAATGCGCAGGAAGCGGCATGCTTGACACATTGTATAAGCTCGTCTCCAAAATATATGACGTTTCAGACCAATCCAATGGATTGTAACTCTAAAAAAATAATATATTATTAATTAATATTCAACGGTAGATGTTCACAAGATATTTTACTCATATAATAAGTACATACGAGTATACCTACCTACCTTCTTACTGCAATCTCTCATTAAATATTTTTTTTACATTTCATTAAAAAAAATATTTTCGTAAGTCGGATCATAAAAGATCATACCACAAAGGATACTCCTCACAATATCGAGACAGTTGAGGTGCTCTTGAACTCTGATGTAGAGGATATTGAAATATCTAAGTCCCGAGTATCATATCTAGTAAATGTGGAACCTGTGCCATTTCATATAATTGCATGATATTTTAGTTGAGTTAATTTGATTTCTTTATATACTTTGACAAATTTTGAATATTTTCTTATTATCATCAATATCATTATCAGACGTTTTCATTTTATTTTTATTATACCATTGTGTATTTAAGTTTATACTTTTTTTATTACCTACCTACCATATATAATAATATATAAAAATAAAAATAAATATTTCTTGTTTTCTCACTTACTTTATAATCTAGCTAAACGATTTTGGGAACTTTTCGTTACATTTATATACTTAGTTTTGATTTATTGCTGAAAATAATGTTGATTGTTTTTAATTTTGTATTTTGTTAACTTAACCATTTAACAAAAACATAGACATATCGAAATCATATAGTTTCTGTTACTAGTATAGAATATTAACAGTTTGTATTTTTAAAACATTAATTAAATTTGTGGTCTCAAATCACCTTTTTTTATTTTACTGCTATTTACTATATTTGTGTAAGTAATACTTTTTATTTACGCCTTATTAATAAACGTACCTAATACAAATTAAAAAAAAGGTTTACTTTTATTTTTTGAAGCAATCACAGCTCCTTCCAATTTTTGAATTAGTCAAATATTCATCAAAATAATACAGCCTTGACCCCCTAGACAAACATGCACTTGGCGATCGACTACAAACGAATTTTCGTCAATAATTGCAACAATAACGCATAATTATACGGTACATGTAGGTAGATTGTGGAAAAGTTCGCCAGTAGACGATCGCTAAGTACGGTTTGTCTACGGCCCGGTTGTCTTTTACATTAAATATACCCTCGTGAATAGGAGTTATTTTTACCGATAAATCATTTTACTTCATAAAGTATAAATTTTATGTGGCTTTTACATCAAGAAGTGGTATTTTAAAAAAAAGAAAACATGGATTCAAGTCTTTCTACCACAATATAAAAAATGGATATATGGTTCTTAGGTCATTTTCATATACCTATTATATGAGGTAAAATGTCGCATCAGTCAATTATCCTCAAATAATTATGAAGGCTAAATTGCTGAAACGACTGTATTTAAATTATTTAAACAATTATTTTCAATTCACTACTTTGGAATAAAAGCTAATAAAAAAATAAGTTTTGTGTCCCAAAGATTTTTTCATTTTCATGCACAAACAAAAAAGTTATGACATATTATCTAAAAAAAAATCTGTTTTTTTGCTCTCCTGTAAAATTTACTATTTGTCGCTTAAGCCAAATAGGCTTTTTACCGTCGATATGTATATGAATTATTATTACAACACTCATCCATCCGCATGAGGTTACTACTTGTAGTGTAGGTAATCATATATTCACTAAATCCAAATACATTTCTATGTATTTACATCCCTACATACTGTTCTATACTGCACTGTACTGTAGGTATTGCAGTATTATCATAGCCACCTACATACATAGTAGGTAATAATATATAATTATAAGATACATACTAGATGGATTCTACACTACATTCTATAGGTACAGCTCTTTACAAAATTATTACATCAGACTGTGATTAACGTTTACTCGAATAACGTTTTTCGTATATGCAAGATTATTTCAATACTTTTGTGTACCTGCTTGAAAAGATGTAGGTAGGTATATTTTTTTTTTTTTAAAAAAAAGATATATCTGTTTTTTTTTTATAAACCCAAATACAACCTTATAACTACACCTTTCACACTAAGCTAAAAGCTTGTGCCGTGAAAGGGGAGTTTGCCGGCATCTGGTATCGAACCACGGACCCCTTGTTCTAAAGGCCGAGACTCTACCTCCAGGCTACCGACGAACTCGAACCAACGAATATTTTAGTGTATAATCGATTTCATTTTGATTTCATTCTCGATTATTTTATTTATTTATTTTATTACAAGAAAATTTATACAAAAATACATACCTATAAATCAAATACAATCAATACACAAAGGGCGAGTTTATTGCAGAGGCGCAATTTCTTCCAACTAACCCAATATTGAAATAAATAAAACACTTGTTTTATTTATTTCAATATTGGTAACCCAGTATTAAGATATTTTTATTTTTATCATTTATTGATTTGGCGATAACTTTGTGGTTGTTTCTTTACATTGTTACGATTGTTTGGAGTCCGTTTTTTTCTACTACCACTTATCTTTGTTTCTACGCACGGCTAAGGTTTTGCCAGGGATCCTGTCATTCTAAAACGCGATATAAGACTTAAAGTATTTGACAAATAATGCATTTGACAGTTTTTAAGTTTTTATAAGTTTATAACTCTTCACATTTTTGTACCTAATTTTGTTTTCCATTAGCTTATATTTTAATGAACTAACACATTTTTATAAAATGTCGTTATTATTTGTCTTCGTTTCTGTGCCTTTTGAGACAATGTTGTGAAATTATTATTTTTATTTTTTTAAAAAGATATATCTGGATTTTGTTATAAACCAAAATACACACCTTTTACAGTAAGTTAAAAGCTTGTGTCATGAAAGGGGAATTTGCCGGTACCTGGGATTGAACCACGGACCCCCTGTTCACGAGGCCGAAGTTCTAGCTCCAGGCTACCGACGAACTTTATAAGATTACGGCATCCCGTCCTTTTTGGGACGATTTGTGTCAAGTTCAATATTTTTAGAAGGTATCATATAATTTTGAGGCACTAGTCTATACCTACCTAAAATAGATAATATTTTTTTGACGGATTTTAAAATTTTGACATACTTACTTATACAGAAAGGATTGCAGAAGGATTGTTGTAAAATAAGGCAAAGCGAGGTATGCGTGCATTGTATAGGAGGAATTGAGTAATTTAGTTTAGTGGGCTTATGATTATTATGAAGATATTATTATTAGTAAGTATAATACGTAATGAGCGTGTACACGTCCGTATAATGTATCCGTGTAATCCGCCCGTATAATTTATATCAACAACAGCCAGTGCCAGCGACTGGCGGAGTAACCTTTTATACTTGTATGTATTTTAATATAATAATATACAAAACATTTTTGAATCGAACTAAACTATGGAGTACCTGTACCTAAGAATTAATCTGTCATTCTTTTCTGTAGGTTTCGAATGTTCTTTTTAAAAACATTTTATTGTAATTTGAAGCCACCGAACAGTTTTGAAATTACATAGTAACTATGAATATGTATTAGTATCACGTGTTATGCATAAATATTTAACTTCCATTAATGTAAGGTATTTTTTATATAAAATATTTACACCCATAAGAAAATATTATTTTCAATGAAGAAAGAATAAGTATACAGAGAAAAAAGAAAACAGTCTTATTTTGATGCCACGATGAGGACGAATTGTATATTTATGAAATGCAGTTACTTTACAATTAATAGATAGTGGATTAACTGCATATAAACAAACGATTTGTCCTCTACGTACCAATAAAAAATTAAGACGTTCAGAATAGGTAGGGGACCTCATAAATACGTACATTGAAGAAAAATATTTAATTCAAATGAATGCCAACTAGTATAATTAATACAGTTATATTAATAATGTAAAATCGATTAAAAAATATAGTGACTTCTTAAATACTACACACACGAGTTCAATTTCCTTTCATTTACAGGACATTCGAAAACTTGCAGAAAAGAGTGGAATACATTTCTCATTGACTTCATTGTGAAATAGATAGAAACAGAAACATACCTATTATGTTTTATTTTCATAGGTTGTCGACCTCTGGTTTGTATGTTGGTAAGTTTTTGTGGTGCCCATGGTACGGTATATTTTACTTACTTTAATACTAACTCATCTATGTACTTTATATGTTATAAATACATAATATATGTAATATCTGAATTATTGTTATTACCTACATATATAATTAGGTGAATATGAAATTCTTCTCTAGTGGTTATTCTCTTTAGATCCAGGGATGAAAGTTAAGTTTTATGCATACTAAAAAATAAAAAGAATGTTTTTCACAAAAAGTCTTGAAAAGCTCGTCAATGGTGTAGGTACATTGAAATCGCGATAGCGTTTCAAATTCATGTAACAAATAAACATAGAAATTCAAGTATTTTTTTTTAAATATAAAGAATGTTGCATACGAAGACAAAGCTTATGATTAACGTTAGCTTGAATCTGGAAGAGCTTAATATATTAAAAAATAATCTTTTCACTATGTGGGTGTTTATGTACCTAGTAGAATTCCATAATGAAATTAAAAAGAAATGAATTCTTCTATTTTATTGATTTTTATTTATTTATTTATTTTATTCTACACTATTTTGGTTAAAATATTACAAATCAATAAAAAGTGTCATAAAAATATCAGTTATACATTTCAATGTACAGAGGGTGCGTTTATCGTTAGACTGTAATGTCTTCCAACCAACCCGGTTTTTATTGAGAGAGATGTGTTTAGTCTTTCAAAGACATTTTTCTCAATAAATATCAATGTAGTAGAAGAAAACGTTTGTTTTAATTTCATAACAATAATAATTTGGAATCAATGCATAAAGTGAAGTGGTCCATAGCCTGATTGTAGAGTCTTGGACTTGTAAGAGCTTAGGTTTATATGCTCTCACTGCCAATCTGCTCTGTTTTCACGATAAAATTATAATTATCCCAAATGTGTTCCAATTACCCTCACAAAAATTAACACTGCAGAAAAGATGGTGTAGGCTGCCAGAAAGAATTCGAATCCTGTATTTCCCGATTGAAAATCCAAAATTCTCCTGTCCCGTCGTCTTAATGGCTAAAACCTAGCAATGCAAGACTATTCGATCTTAGGCATCAGTACTTCCTACCATTTGTTTACATCTTATGATCAAGTGACTGTTTAATTGTCATGCATGTATAAAATATACGAGTATGTACATACATATATTTTCATCTCTATAACATTTTAAAATGTTACTAGAACACATTATCTTTTTGTTTAATGAGCATAAAACAGTAGGCATAGGCATAATTTTGAATTAAAATGGACTTAAAATTATTAAAAATAATTTTGGATTATAATGGAGTTAAAAGTATTAAAAACATTATATTTTGAGGTTTTAATATGAATACAATGGCTATAAATAATTGAGTTATCATATTGTTGTATTGTTCCAACACATCCAGTATACCCGCTAAAGAAAAACAAAAATTGCACGCATCCTATTAAATTAGGACCCCACTGTGCGATGGTGTTATTACCTGGCAACACTAACACCACCTGGCAACCAACTGCACGAAGATAATTTCTTAATTATGTTGAAAGTTGGCCCTGAACGTACAAACTTATTTTTATAAATAAAACACTATTATTTTTATTACATAAATGATTGGCCCAGAATCTTTCTGAATGGCGGTCGGCAGAGAAGCAGATGCACAATAAAATATTTTGGATTTTATTGGCATTCAAAATGTAATAATAACGCGACAATCATCAAAAATGTTTATTGATACTTGCCTAACTCTTTCGCTTCCAAAAAACACCGTTGCTCCTTTTGATTACTTTTTTCACTATTTATGGTACCCGTCATCTTAAATTTTCAGTTCATGTGGTCGAAAATCTAAGTATGGATATTCGAGTCTCTCTTTGCACCTATGAAATTTTATTTATTTATTTCACAATCCACGGCGTGAGCCTTTTACATGTTAAAGAATAAACAATATACAAATCAAATATCTCATTCACAACACAGTAAGAAAACAAGAATTGCGATAGAGGAACATTTTTTTTTATAAAGATCAAGGGACCTTGCATCCCTTTGTTTCACAATTTGTCTTGGTGCGAGAAACCTCACCTTATCAGAGTCTAGCAGTGGCCCTCCTAGCACGTGTCTTCGATGAGTTGAATAACAACCTTACAAGGTAAGTTAGTCTCAGCCGAATGGGGATACTCTCCATCTTTCTTGTCTCAATCCTTATGTGAATTGGATTGTAGTAAAGTTTTGCATGTTTTCTCCAATTGCTATTCTTTATATGCTAAAATGCAGTTCAAAAGAAGACGCCTTCGCTCAGGAGAGCATTTATCTGGGAAAAGAAAAAAGAATTAAATAATTTTAAAGATACAATTAATTCAAACTCAGTTAAGTGTTCTTGCACTGGTTCCGCGTTAGGCAGTATAGATAGGATATATATAAATTATCTGCTGTGTGATTATTATTTGGATGATCGCAATCAGATAAACCTGCACATTGTTGAATAATAATAACAACAAACAAGCCTGCTGTAATTCTGATGCAGAACATAATAGTAGTGGATGCAATGCAACCGGTAGGAAGCAATATGAATATGTAAACATTGTATCTGAAATTGATACACACGCGAATAATATATAATTCTATATCAGTAGGTATCTAGGCTGTGGGAGAGAGCAGAAAGCCAGAAAGGTCTCAGAAAAAAACTAGAAGAAACAACTTTGAAATACGCATATTGAAATAATTGATTTTTGGGGGCATCATTTGAACAGAGATTTCTGAAGAAAATTTGCGGGCACAATGCACCCTGAGTGTATCGCTAATTACAGGATAGATAATGGTTTTAGCTGGATCACGACCCAAGAATTTCCAATGATAGTGGGTCAAATAGAGAACTGTTTTTCCGTCCATAAGATTTCCAACGGCCGGAGTAACCTCTTTCACAAAACTCCATTTTTATGATCCAGTATTCAAAAAAATTAAAATCTCTTGTCTGACTTTAAAAATAATTCAACGAATTTGTGAGTATAAATTAAAAAATAGCCATAGACTAAAAACTTTGGTCTTCAATAAAAAAAATCAATTGTATGATATGAGACTGAAAGATACGGACTAGGTATTTTTTTCGCAAGATAAGAATCATTCACAGCTGACCACATTAAATTTATTCCACGAAATCTTGAAGCTTGTTTATACATACATATAATTAAATACTTAAAATCATAATGATATCAAACGAATCGCCCCAATCATAATTAAATAATTGTATCAACTCATATACCTACCGACATATTTAATAATTACCTACACCACGCAATATTTTTCCCTTCTAATTTAGACATCACCATCAGAGTATTTTATATGATGCCAATTTTGTTTGATATCTTAGTCAGTAAGCCGCAGTATGTTGCGATGAAGGATGATTAAGTAATTAAACTTCTAATTATATTGTTTATTACCTACTGGTATCAACCATCAAACAATGCGGTTCACGTTTAAGTAGGTGCTGCACGCATATACCTATTCGGAATTGCATTGACAAAATAATAATAACAGCAAATTTTGTGTTTTACTATTTCACAAAAGAATGCATAGGCTCGTTTCGTAGTATACCTGTAGCATGGCTATTTCTTGGACAAGAAATTCAAATATGTATCATACAATCCTGCATTTTTGAGGAGGCAACGGAAAGGCAAAAATCACTAAGGTCTGCTAACATAAACTCTGTCAATAGACTTGTGGTGCCGCGTAGGGGGGTTTGGCTAACTATGTTGACCGTGTCTTCCGTGTGGCTGGTCCGTTGCTGTGGAAAAAAATTCCCTATGATTTGCGGACTCTGGAGAATGTGTAGGTGTTCAAGGCGAAGTTAAAAACCCTATTGTTCAGGAGGTGTTATGATTCTTGAATGGGCCCTTGCGGTGGTTTTCCACAAAACGGCGCATCTTAAGAAAGTTGTCTTGTTAATATTATTATTATACAACAGTATTCACCACATGAGAATGATCACTCTAGAGGTGCCTCCCTGTTCTTTGCTATTCGGACCAGTTCTCCCACGACGTTCCTCATTTGCTTTCTGTCATTAGATGCAAATGATGGTATTCTTTACCATGCAAAATGTGAGTCAATTATGAGATTTTACGAATTACGACAATTGTTGTAAGTTATTTCTTATTTAATTTCAAGTGCACAATATGTAATAACATGACAATAGATACAAAATGTGTGATGCAAATGGATGCAAGTACCTATGTATATCAAAGTAAGTAGGCGAATGGAAGAAATAGGCAATATCTTCGAAATACCTATAAATAACATAAGATGCTGGCTGGGTGTATGTAGTATTCTATAGGTATGTGTAATAGAATAGATAATAATATTTTGTGTGTGTAGCAGAGCTAGCTGGAAGTGAAATATTATGAATGGAACATTATTTGTGACGTGACATCGGGAAGGGTCGTAACCTCAAACGGTGGCGCTACGGAACTAACGGGTTAAGAACATTTTTCAAATTTACACCGTGGGTCTATACAAATTTTCGCGTTCCATTGTATAAAGGTACAGAAATTGATGCTTAAAATCATTGTCTCAAAGTCTACGGTTCTTCGTTTTGGAGTAACAATAATTGTTAAATTTTTAGTTTTGAGATTACTATAACTTTACCATCACAGCATATCGCACAATGGGGAAGTCAGTAAACCAGCCGCATATAATTAACATGCAAGCTGTCCTCTTCTTGCCAATATAAAATCAAGACATTCAGGATGGGTAGCAAACCTCATCGCTGAATTCAATATGTTGAATGCCTTAATTTTTTCGAACACCTGCCTTTACAGCACACCCTAAAACTTACGGAGAAGAGTGGGAGACCATTTCTTTTTAAATAGGTATAAATTTGAAATAACTCAGTGCCAAATAAAAAAGAAACAATTTATTGTTAGGATTTGATCAAATTAGGAATCAATTTATCACAGTGACATAATTTTGATTGAGAAATCATAAAAAAATATTACTTAGGTACTTTTTTATAAATATGTACTATATTCACATAAATTTGCACTTTAAGGTAGACTAATTTAGTAAAGAATTTCATAAATAAAATTATAAATAAAAAAGAAAAAAGAAAAAAATGCATCTTGAGAAAAATATAAACAAAATAAGATCCCGAATTTGTAAGGAAGATGGCAAAACAGTATCAGTTTTGATTAACTATCATCTCGGATATTTTCGACTCCTCTACCACTGGTTTAGAATTCCTGCTTTTCCTTTGCACAGTGTCACGAAGTCGTCGCGTTATAAATTAGTTTCTAAAGACATCGTAATTATTTCTCACTCAACTTCAGAACGCATATTATTATTATTGTGTCAAAACGTCATAACAAACGACATATCTATCAAGCGATACCAACACTCCACAATATGGTTTATAATGAATATATTCCTTTGAACATAACAGGAATCATTGTGTGATTAGTAAAGGTAATAATGATGTTTTTTACTCAGTTAAATGTTTGAAGACATAAATAATAACCAAAAAAAGAACATTAACTATTTTTATGTTAACGATCTCATAATCGATGTATTTTTGACACCTCTAACGTGTTTTTTCATAAATGAAAAACGACATTTCTAAAATATATATAATTGGCCATAGTTCAACATTGAAGGAGACCAACCGACCAGCCGGTTAGCGCAGTCTGGGGACTTCCATTTATCCAAAACTTTACAATTAGGAAATCTTGTCTACACTAAAAGTGTCAGCCGAAATAGCTGGCTGGCGAAATGAATTCCCGAATATGAAATCTTTTGACTAAACTCCTTCAAGTCTCTTAGCTGAGAGAAGCAAAGTTCATTCAACATTGATGAGATCGTTACTCTATATCTTGTTCTACTTTTGCATATCTTAGAAATACATCAGACACAGCAAAATAATAAAAACTATTCAGAGCGAATTTGTTTCAATTGACATATTTCCTTATTTAGCGATGTTCTTATCACTCTTAAGGTTTTGCATGTAGTTAATGTTCAAATTTAATTGAAAATGACTTAATCCCGTCGTTACAAGTGAGTTTTCGCTATTTCATATTATATTTTCAAACATATAATAATACTATAGCTGACCCGGCTAACGTTGTTTTGCCATATACATTATGTATCGACCGGAGTCGAAAGTGATTGAGTTGAAGGGTGAAAATTTAGGGCTGTATATATTTTTTAATGCCTCACCATAAAATTAAAAAAAAAAAATTGGGGTGGACCACCCTTAACTTTTAGGGGTAGGTATGATAAATAGATGTTGGCCGATTCTCAGAGCTACCCGATAAGCACACAAAATTTCATCGAAATCTGTCAAGCTGTTTCGGAGGAGTATGATAACAAACACCGTGACACGAGAATTTTATATATTAGATAATAATAATTATGTCGTTTCATATTTCATTGACATTTTCTTGAACTCAAATTAGAGATTTTTCCACAGTTAATGTAATGGTTATGTATGAGTCATACACTAGAGTCATTCAAGTAGTCCAAAATATTTAAAACAAAATATAAACTACTTATTGAACATCGAAATGTTGATAAAAATATAAATTTATTAAACTTACCTCAAAGAAAAAACATGAGTTTCAATTAGGTGCCTACATAATTAAATGTTTTACACAAAATATATTAATGTTTGATTACATAAGCAATAAAATGTTTTTCTTGTAACGATGTGATACTTAATCTTTTGTTTTTAACATTCATTTGTTTCATTGCTTAAATGTTGTCAACTACAATACTATTACTTTTAAAAATACATTTTAAACGTTTTAATTGTATCTACTGTATTGCTTTTGTTCTGTCAACTGTGTGTGTTTTATTTTTCAATGCATGTCACTTTTTACATGACAGCTCTGTCACACATAACATGAATAAAGATACATACAAAAATGAAATCATCACTACGTAAATGTCCGAGTTCGTTTGTATGTAAATATGTTTGCGTGTAAGCTTATAATATGTCCCTTTTATAAAAATAGGCATTTATCTTATTTGTCAGCAGAGATATTAGTGATAATGGGGCCAATTCACAATCATCATATATAAGTATAACTAACAATGCTAACTAATATTAGTAAGTATCTACAGTACAAATTCGCATTCATTTTTAGTTCTGAACTATACACAATTATAAATCCGATACCTTCAAACACACAAGCATAGTCATCTTTCGTAAAAAAAAACTCAAATCATTTAAAAAGTATACTTAATTATTTTTTATTTACACATCCATTTGTGGATGTTTCTTCTGCTCTCTAGCTAAAAATTGTTGCTATACTGAACGATACGTAGAGCTTTATCAATTTTTATCTTTGTTTAATGATTTTGCTATGTAGGTACATAAAAATAATCGGTTAAAAGTCTTAGCGCGTTTTGGCCACTTCCTAAAAGCCACATTTCTCTATTTACAACAATATTTTTTGACATTTATTGTCTTATTCTTCCTAGAGCGAGACAAGGCTAAAAAGCTAGTAATAAATATATCAAAGTTAATATTGGATTCGGTATCATTTTACAAAGAAAACTTTTCAAATGTTCAATGAACCAAACCCGCCCTTGACGTTGTCGGACAAATTATTTAGAAAATGACATGAAAAGGAACATAATGCTTTGATTATTATTTAGATCAGAGGTGACCAACCTTTTAGCTTCCTTGGGCTGTTTTGGGCCACTACCATCAAAAGCATACTAAAAATGTTTTGACTCAGATGTGAAGATCTTTGTCTTAGGTCAACGATTCTAAAATTTCCTGTAATTATTTGAAATTAAAAAGTGAGGACTTTTTCTGAATTTTGATTATCAAAATTTTGGAATTTTCCTTGCACTTAAACTTTCTACTCCCCCCTTCTCCCGTAGCCAGACTTTCAAAATTTGTGGATTACCAAATGAGACCAAAAGTGCGTAGATCTACGTAAAAATACCTACGTAAACTTGACAACACTGGCAATTACCTTCGAGTAAGGGCGGCAGTTTTGTGTAAATAAGATTATTTGAGGGTGATTTTCTGAATTTTTATAACGTAATAATATTATTTACGGTATTTGCAATTGAAATCCCATGTTTTTTCAAGTTTAAGATTTGTCGTAGGGCCGCCGGTTGGGCAAGACTGATTTAAATATTGGATTTATGATACAAAATCTATTGCTATAAAGAAGTCATTTTTATCTTAAACATTATAATTCACAGATTATTCCATTGGAATAAATATTACATACAATAACATGTATACATCGCTGTCTAATTTTGTACCTATTTACGTGACAATCTAATCCGTCGAGTTCCCTGCCACAAATATGTAGCTCTCACTATTTTTTGTAAGATTTTGAAAAAGTAGTATAGCAAGCAGTATTGATGATTATGGGGTTTTTATTAGGGATTACAAGGTTTGCCATCTATCCTAAATGACAAACTATTTTGTTTGGCAGCTTGCATGTTTACTACGTGCAGTTGTATTGCTGGCTACCTCTCAGTAATAATGTGCCGTGATGGTATAAAAGTAGCAGTAATATGAAATGTATAATAAAAACAAGACAAGGAGAATCAACCATTCTAATGTTGATTGAAGAACGCCGAAGGAAGAAATAGAGAATTCACTGTATTTAAATACCAATATAACAAATATATTCTGTATTTAGATGCCTATCCAAGAAGTGTTCAATGAAAACCAGCTGGACTGAATTATATCTATAACTGAGGAACACTTTTCATAATTTTTATGTATCCCATATTATTATACGACCGACAATGAGACAAACGTCATGTGACGGAAGCCAACGTATAAATTATAGTGTTTATATGTTGGATAATTCTTTCTGAAATTAATAGTCTCAAAGAGATTATTTTTAGACTACATCCCACATATTATTTTAAATAATGTGATATTGTATATAGAGAGATTGAGATTTGTGAATGTGTCACTTTGCGATACGAATTTATGTTGATTTTATTTTGTATTATTTTTATTGCAATTTGCATTGAATTCAGTTGACATATTTTCCTTCGTGAATGGTTTGCATTTTCACAGCAAGGAGAGGACGACCGGAATTTTTTTAAGTGTATGCATTTAGTCCACTGATTATTTCACTTTTGAAAAATGCCATGGTGATGTAGTAAGATTGAAAAACTCTGAACAATAATTACAGTAATTCACTGTACGTAAAAAGATATAAGCAATCTTGAGTTCGATTTCTTGCTGGGTAATAAAATTTTCGTTAGAAACGTTTGCATGAAGATGCATTATCTTGAAAGAATTTACACGTTTTCTGAAGGAAGTGAAAAATATTGGTGTAGAAAAAAACTTGCAGATACAAGTCGAAGAAAAAGAAAAAACGATATTAGGACTGATTTAGTTCTATAACTTGTAAAAAGCGGTTGTTCGAAAAAACAATTACATGTTTCAAATTAAAAATGTGCGTTTTTCTACTTTATTCAAGGACATTGTCAATCAAGGATCATGGATTGAAAATTATCGATTAGAAATTGATATTGACCTGACAAGTCGAATGACGTCTCTCTCCCGATATATTATTATGGTATAGTAGAAAGAAACACTTGTTTTAATTGACCTTATTATGGAATTCTACAACGCGTGCACCAACACAATAAATATGACATTTTTCATCTTTAATTCAGCAATGAGGTTCAACACCCATCGTGAATGTCTAATTTTTTGTTGGCACTGAGAGGAAAGCTTGCAGCTAATCTGCTGGCTAAACCACTTGTGGGGTATGCTGTGATGATATAGTAGGTATAGTATGGTACGTTCCATAAACATATGTAAACAATAGACATGCCAAAAGTCTCAAACATTTCATAAAAATATGATAAAATTTGTTAACAAAACAAGAAGCTTTATTACTTTTCACACAATTAAAATGACACTTAAGATCAAAACATACACACACATGTTTCATCATTTGATTAATATATCAACGAGTTTGGACACTAAATTCATTAATCATAACGAAATCTGGTTAACAGTATGATACAGTACATTATATTATAATAATTTTAATAATAGGTGTCTGTGTCATTTAGAGACATTTAAAATGAAAAAAAAAATCATTTAGGAAGAGTTCATTAATTATTTAAACTATGAAGAATTATTTATAAAGATCATCATCATATAATTGTGTAGGCGATGTCACTTTAATGAACCCTAGGTTCAAGTGCGCTTGACTTGTAAAAACTTTATGATTGTATAATTCACTTACACCAACTTTTAAATCCGTCGTCTTGCTTAAAGCAAAGTGTTGAAAATGTTTATTGTTACATTTTTTAATGCGACGAATCTTGATTTTAAGTCCATATTTACTCAAAACCTTCCGACCAACTTCATTCATCGAAAAACTTTGAGATCAAATAAAGCAGATAATAGTCTATTTCACCAACTAATCTGGTAAAATGGCATAAAATTACACAGTTTTGAGGATTTCTTTAAAATAGACTGTAATATATAGCTATCTGAAACATATTATGTAGAAAATTAATTTCCTTAAAATACACTATACCTACGTTGTTTTAATATTTCTTTCTTATGTATGAAGAATAATAAACGTTTGCCCTCTCAGAGTATATCAAAAAAAAAAAAAATATCAAAGTACACCACAAACACGTTTACAGCAAGCAATATGCTTGTATCATAAAGATGGAGTACCTACATATACCTATAAAATGTTGGCAGTAAGAAAATCGAATCCAGGATTTCGTCATTTTAAAGCCCGAAACCGACTTTACTGGCAGGCTACCGGCCAACACATTTATTTGTCTGGCTAATGTATCTACAGCGGATATAAAACACATTATTATCCACATATATTATTATAGGTACACAATATGTACATGTGGATAGTATCAAATGTTTGTACGAAGACTTATAACTATATTGTTGCGGACTCAATACTAGATATAACTAAACATCTCAAAATCAAAAGTTTGCATTACACTTAGAAGGATAGTAATTAATATCCATGTAATTTTTTATTCCAATAATTTGATAATAGTTCAAGGAAATAACTAGAAATTACTCAAAAAGCTAACATTGGAAACACATACCTACATAACTCGAAATCACCAAATTCGAATTGTCTTTTGATTCTAGTACTAGTACCTATTGAGCGCAAGATATTATATAACTTCAGAAAACGTTTCATTTAATATTTATTATTTTTCTCGTTATTTTCATTTCTAATTTATTAATTAATGAAGGGAAGCTAGAAAATTTTGTTTGACATTAATTAAAAGTACCTACTAAAACTATTTAATAAAATGCACTTTGTGCATTCCATTAAGTAAATATTTAAACAAAGTCTTCAAAAGTTTATTGTAAATAGAATACAAAATAGTATCATGGGAGCATTAATTTTTTTTACTCGTACATATAATATAAGATATAAAAGTGATTCTTCTTTCATCATTCACCCTTTAGCACTCCTCTCGGAAACACAGGGTAGATATTATAACCCTTGAACACATCCTATAAATGGATTAACCAGCAGACATATGACATGTTGTCAACATATACCTTAATTTGCCTCTCTGTGCCAATAAAAAATCTAGACATTCATGACATGTGACCAGTGGCGTAGCTAGGGTCATCTGCGCCCGGGGACATGACACAAAATCTACGCCCCTTCTCGTAGCCCCCAAGAAAATTTTGTAATTTTGCGATTTATATGGTTCATTTTCGGAGCATGTATCTAGTATTTTAATGAAATAGAATACAGACTAATAGTGATGTGAGTAGAGAAAATTCTCAAAATAAATTTCTCGGGAACGAGAAATTTCTCCGAGAATTTCTCCTCTGATGGAAGAGAAATTTCTTTCCATAATTTTCCCAAAAATATTATAACCTTTCGCCCAATATCTGAAAACCTGATTGGTCCAAAACTTCGTGGGGCTGATTCGGGCCCAAATCGGAGGTTTTGAATACTTTTTCCATGTAGGTACCTACCATTTTTTTAAATGGGCATGTAGGGTGTCAAACTTCAAGTTTTTTCCATTTGGAAGAGGATTTTACTACTTTTATTTACTTAAACGCTGACTGTATTTTTTTCAATAACTCATGTACTTGTCTGTTATCTGTTTATTTCAACCCGAGCGATGCTGGGTTACAAAAACTAGTAACTAATAAGTGAACAATGAACTTTACTTAAAATTGAAAAACAAAAATTTTCCTATGTTATATTATTTGTTCCTTTTAAAAACTAGTCTTTTAAGTACATTCTTTTACACATTACCATATCCTTATTGTAAAAATGAACAATAAAAAATATATTTGCCTCAAAATACATCATAATTCTCCGAAATTCTCCAATAAATAATTTCTTGAGAATTCCCCAACACTACAAACTAATAATTCTCTATACGATTGTAAACAATTAAGCCAGATAAATTTAAAACTTTACATATTGATAAAGGTAAAGTTTTAGAATATCAGCTTTCTTATATCTAATATCTTGGATGCAGCTGGTCTGCTGGCTACCCCACTTGTGGGATATGCCACAAGTGGGGTATAGTAGTAGTAGTCGTTTAGAATATCAGGACATAGTTTCAAATTATCAAATAAATAATCTTAGTAATAATGAAATATACAAATACTTTTTTTTACAAATACGGTTTTTCGCAACCCAAAAATTTATATCACACTGAAATCAAAATAAATTAACAAATGATTTTAAAGATAGATAAAATAAAATATTTAAATGTGATCTATCAACCAAAAATATAGTAAAAGCAATAAACGCGTTGGCTATTCCGTTATTAAAATACTCATTTGGCATCATAAAATGGTCAAAAACAAATAAATTGGAAAGATTAATAAGAACACAATTAACAAAAAATAGGTATCACCATCCCAATTCCGCGAAAAAAAAGTTGACTCTGCCTAGAAGTATAGGAGGAAGAGGAATTGTTAACATTCCCTCTTTACTTAATGTTCAAATTGAATCTATTAAAACATTTTTTAAAAATAAACAAATTAATTCTATATTTCATAAAATTAGAATACAGGCCGACAAAAATCATACATCATTAAATTTAAATGTCGAAATAGTAGGTAAGCGAATAAACTAATTAAACATTTTGTTAGAATCTTGGGGTACGAAAGAACTTCATGCCAGACACTTCAATGATCTCAACCAATCTCATGTTGACAAATATGCATCAAACAGATGGTTGACCATTAGGGAATTGTATGAGGAAAACGAGAGTTTTATACTGGCTATTTAAGATCAAGTACAAGTATACAAAAAAAATACCAAAAATACATTACAAAAAATCAAAATATAACTTATAATTCATGTAGGAAATGTCTGGCCAAACCGGAAACAATACAATATATGTATAGTTTTGGGTTGTTCTACTCTCGTTCAAAATGAATATACTAATAAACATAATCATGTCGCAAAAATAATACACAAAATTTAGCAATTAAACATAATTTTATAAACTCGCGAAAAATAATACCATACTATAAATACAGCCCAAAACTGGTTTTAGAAAATCAAAATTATAGGATCTATTATGATAAACAATAATTAAAAATAGACAAATACATTATAATAGATCCGATTTAGTATTATATGATAAAAAAAATAAAATTACGTATCTAATAGACATCGCTGTCCCAAATAGGCATAATATACAAACAACTGTCGCAGAAAAAATACGTAAATATACAGAACTAGCGGGAGAAATAAAACATATTTTGCATTCTAGGTCTGTTTACATAATACCATTAGTTATGTCAGCTATAGGGGTAACTCCGAAATCTTTGATAAATAATTACCAAAAATTAGATTCACCGGTAAATTTATATATTGAAATTCAAAAATCTATTACAATAAACACTTGTAATATTGTAACAAAATTTTTGAACACCGATTTTTCAAGCACAATGCTGGTATTTTGAACCTGCGTTTTGAGCCTAATCCTTTGATATCCTGTATATCCAGATATCTAGATATCTATCCAGATAGGTGATTTTTCCCGGCATTAGACTGTTAAGTTTTTGTATAATCATGACTGATCATATGGAGACTTATCTGGTTGTATAATACTGAGAAGTGTGGATGGCAATTTTGCCGCCACGTATTGTTAAAATTTTATAAAAAATTAAAATATACTTATAATACATGACTGGAATGGTCTTTTTAGGGAGTTAAATGAAATGTTGTTAAAAATGTGGAGTAAAAACTTTTTCAGAAATGTATGCGAAAGTTGTTAAAAAAAATAATATTAACAATTTTTACATGATAATCCAAAAACAGTGATGATGTGATGAGTAATGCAAATTTTCCAATGTTGTTTTTTCTTGCAAGTAAAATAAAATATAATTAACGAAAAATTTGCTAGATTTTTCTTTTTTTTATTTGAATTTACTTGCTACATCCCTATCTAAAGACAAATTAATCTCTTTTCAACTAATGTGAAGTATTATACTATTTTCTTTGCACTTAGGTACGTAAAATCCTATAGTCGACTCGACATTATCCAACCTGTATAATTGTTAAAACCAGATGTCACTTTCAGTTATGAAGAATAATATTTGAACCCGAACTGATCTTTGTTAAAAAAAACGCCATCAGTAATCCTGTATTGTAGATGTGTCATTTTGTTTATGAGTTGAATGGCGCCCCTTAATGCTCAATGGGGGCGCCAAAATCGTGTTTGCCAACTGTTTAGTAATGAAGATATTTGTTGAGCTCCAAAATTCAATCTGGCCAACGTATTTGGGATACATTTGTTTACATCAAAATAAAATTAAAAAAATAGTTTTAATACTCATTTTGGCGCCCCCTAATGTGGCGCCCGGGGACATATGTCCCCCCCTGCCCCCCCCTAGCTACGCCACTGCATGTGACATACTTCATCGCTGAATTTGAGATTTCAAATATCTTTTTTGCGATTTTATAGGAATTCTTTCTTTAAATGGAATACATAGATCCTATCACTGTGTCGGTGTTTAGGTAGTGTCTCCTCCTGAAGTTGGTTTCTGCCCTGTGGAGGAGTGTCAAAGATTGACTGCACCTTGAGATAATGCTGAAATGAACAAATGTTTTCTTCTGCTATATGTTCTTTACTGAAAGAGACGTCTTCCGCCTTATAGGGACATTGTCAATCCTTATAAGACGAAACATTCAACGTACTTTCCACGTAGGTACCGATTGCAGTCAGATGATTGACAATGTCCTTATAAGACGAAACGTTCAACGTACTTTCCACGTAGGTACCGATTGCAGTCAGATGATTGACAATGTCCTTATAAGACGAAACATTCAACGTACTTTCCTCGTAGGTACCGATTGCAGTCAGATGATTGACAATGTCCTTATAAGACGAAACGTTCAACGTACTTTCCACGTAGGTACCGATTGCAGTCAGATGATTGACAATGTCCTTATAAGACGAAACGTTCAATGTACTTTCCACGTAGGTACCGATTGCAGTCAGATGATTGACAATGTCCTTATAAGACGAAACGTTCAACGTACTTTCCACGTAGGTACCAATTGCAGTCAGATGATTGACAATGTCCTTATAAGACGAAACGTTCAACGTACTTTCCACGTAGGTACCGATTGCAGTCAGATGATTGACAATCTCCTTATAAGACGAAACATTCACCGTACTTTCCACGTAGGTACCGATTGCAGTCAGATGATTGACAATGTCTTTATAAGACGAAACGTTCAACGTACTTTCCACGTAGGTACCGATTGCAGTCAGATGATTAACAATGTCTTTATAAGACGAAACGTTCAACGTACTTTCCACATAGGTACCGATTGCAGTCAGATGATTGACAATGTCTTTATAAGACGAAATAATATCTCTCTCTCAATAGAGTTCATTTAGTAGATGAAAACATTTGTTATTTAATTTCATTCGAAATAGGTAGGTACTATAAAACTTACATAAAAGTGTAGGAAACCTATTTTATGCCAAGGATTGCCTGAAACTATGAGTCAAATATACAATATTAATATTATGATCCTTTAAAGTGAATAATTATGAATAATAAATAAAACAGAGTGAAGTAATAACACTGCTAAAGGTACAACTAGGTACAAAATAATGCATACAAGTTAGACAGTATATTTAGTGACACACCAGACAAGCTTTCCTGTTTAATTAAACATGCTGTACCTTCCTGCTATCATTTAAACCACTTCCATATGATGAGATTTGTGTCGAATACCAACTAGTAGGATACTGCAGGGTAACGCTCGACACAATCTAAATACGATCTTAATCTTGTCTTGATCTAACTAAATCGAAGAGACTACATAATTATATATGTCAAGAGTAACCCTGCTGGTTGAAAGAAACAGATTTTTATCATCTTCAATTTGGCGATAAGATTTGTCACCCATCCTGAATGTCTTTAGCTTTCATTGGCTCTGGGAGGATATTTTGCATATTAAGTACATGCAGTTAGTCTATGCTGACTTCCTTTTTTGTGGAAAATTCCTGGATACATAAATGTTTAACTGATTTCATTATTTTCATTGAATTTCATTAGAAAACAAACAAACCCTTTTAATCAATCAGTCTGTGATATGATTTTAAATAGGTATATATTTCAATAATTAATAATATTGCCATGACAAAATATCTTTCTATTGATGATATAAAAAAATACATTTCACTTGCACATATTTATTTTTCATAAGATTTTAAAATATTCATCTACAACACCTACTTATTTTCCTGGGTTTTTCGAGATGTGCTTTGCGAAGTGAAAAATTTGGTTACATTTAGTCGGCGACGCGACATTAGTTTGATCATTTTTAAATATTTTACTACTTATTCTACTGATATAGAGCTACTCATCAACAAACTCGTAATAATTATCATTTCCAAACCCTTTCCATCATTCGTCCCATTCACTCTAATACGATACAGATATCATGTCTATCTCACTTTAACACAAGAAATGAGAGATGTGATATGCCATTCGACATTAATATGAACTTAAAGATGAACATATTTACTCTTGTATGCGTGTTATGTATAAGTTAAGATTTGAACTGTTTGCGAAAGTGCATATAACTTATACATTATACAGCATGTCCAAGCAACACGTTTAAGGTCTGCGTCGAAGAAAGTTTTTGTAACGAAAATATTTTTATGGCATAAAGAGGACTGTTTTTAATTTTATTTATTTGTTTATTTTTTTAATAAAATTCAAATAACGAGAAAAAGTACACAAAACAATATTTCATGCTGCCAAAATAGGCTAAATCTGTGCTAGGGTAAATATTTACTTAATCATAAATTAAAAGTACCTAATTATAAGCAGTTGGTAAACATTTTTGTTGATGACGGACGAATTATTTCTATAGCTCCGTTTTAAGATATTTCCACGGGTGGATTTACGATATCTCAAGGGTGCTGGTGAAAACTTGTTTCTGAAACCAGTGATAATGTTTTGGCGCCACAGACAAGCGAAGCGCCTCTAGTCCAAGTCATAAGACCTGCAACGCCGAATCCCTTAACCAGCCTCAACTAGTTTAAATTATTTTTGGCAATCAACATTTGACTAAATTTGGCATTATAGTTATTGGTCATACTTATTATTTCTATTTTAAGCTAAGAAGATGATGGATCGGGTAGATAAAAAGGTAGATAAATAGAACAACAAAAAGGAGCTGAGCACAAAAAAATTACAAGAAAAAGTTACAATCAAGAACAGAAAGTTAGAGGATATTTGACAAGTTGGTCCGATAATATAAACACTACCCCTAGAAGGATTAAAAAGAAATACTGAAAAGAATACAGCATGTCCAAGATACAGATTTATGGAAAGTCATAGAAAGTTCTAATGTTCAATAATAAACACAATGGGCCTGAAGTAGTAGAAGAAGAAAAAGATTTTGTTTGTTACAGCAATTATTCTTTTTATCTATCTTTCCCTAAATGCTGAGGATTATGATCATCATTTGTATAGATGTACCTAAATAATATGTATCAATCGACCCCGATCTTCAGACCTTCTTAGTACACCCATGCAAGATCTCTCTTTCACTTGGTGCGTGCGCGTTCCCTAATTCTGTAAGTCTTTACAAATTTGGCTAGAACTAGCTTTTACTGGTTGTCTGCCCTATCCGTTCGATATGTCCAAAGTATTGCAGGACATGGCGGAAACACATAAGGAACAATCGATCCTTAGTTTTGAGTTCTGCAAAAATTTAATATTTTGTAAAAGTTATGTGAAATAACCCTAAGAAAAGAGATGAGTGAGTGTGTATGTATATTTGTGAAAAGACAAAATAGATATTAGATTTAGTTGGAGAAGATGGATGGATGCAAATGTACCAACAACACTAGTGATGAATAATTCCTTTGCCAGACGTCTAATGAAGACGTCTAACTAAATTATTAGGTATAATATTATCGTCAGCTAAATATAGACGGAGTTGCACGGGGACAATAATATTAAAGAGATTATAATATGTACAGTTTTACAGTTTCATGTGTTCATTGTTTATTATGTGTAATTAACAAATCATATTCAGTAGTACCAATCTTTGTATTTGCACTCATCTTCCGTCTAAGTCAACATCGTACTTAAGTTTTTCATGCATGCGTACACTCTAATTTGATAATTGGAACAGTCAACATATCCCTTGTTTTAGAAGCAAAATGAAAACCGTCCTTTTCACAGCATAGTGAAAAACATTACGCTCCAAAATAAGAACACCACAGCGCAAAACATTTCTCTAGAATATCTCACGTTGTCAAATGAAATGATCTGACTGCCGAATACGGAAATACTGGGAACGTCTAAAGACATACGACATTTTGAAAGCAAAGGGATGAACAGATATTCCATTTTATGTTTTGCGCAATATGCCTAGTGAATAATTTCTATCATTCATCTAGTGCTACGACTACCACATATAAAGTTGACTGATAAGTACCTATGTACTTAGTTAATTTATGCCTTTGAACAAAACGTAAACAGCTGTTCGATTTAATTAATCAGTCTCAGGGGTGCTTGAGCGCATCTTAAATTATGAAAACAGTATGACTTATTTTGAAATTTTCAGGAATAATTAGTTTAATTGTAGTAACATTTTTCCATTCATAAATCAATCAATATTCATAGCATCTAAGTTATTACTTTCCTTCTCCAAAGCAGTCTTTTTATGGTTTCCGGATTAAGTTTGCGTCATAGAAAAGATATATTTCCCATTTCATAATTTTTTCTATGTTCTGTGAAAAGGCAGATATTTGATACATTTTATTTATTTATTTATTTTATTCCTTTTGCACATCATCATTATTATATCAGTGTTAACAAATCAATGCAAAATTTAAAATACAAGACGATATGCAGTGGTGAGATTATCATTCTGAAGTAATTTCTTCTATCTAACCACATTTTAAATTCATCGATGTGATAGAATACCCATCCAGAAAGTATATTATTATATTATTTTGGCAAGGAGAGGCGATGAGTTTATATTAAATTGATTAAGTTAATCCACTTGCCGACCTACTCCATTCAATAAAAACAATCTTCAACGAATCTTATCTATCTGATGTGGACCGGTTTATGAGACATTTTGTTATAATTGTTTAAAGCTTAAATAAAACACTTACTTATGTATGTAAAGTTTAATTTATCGACCGACGGTTATTGGTGGAAGTTCATATTAATAATTTTAAAATGAAACACATTATGTAGTTATTCCACTATTGACTTTATTTATTTTTGCGAGCCGGCTTTCAAGAGCTTCCGCTCTCATCGTCAGGCAAAAGTAAAGTGAAGCTTCATTACAAGTTAAGTATGTGACAAACAGAAAACAATGGTAAAAAAAGTACCTAACTCACGTTGTCACGGATCCTGTAGAACTTTTTGGACTCGGATAACAGCCAGGTTTTACCATTGTTTTCTGTTTGTCACATACTTAACTTGTAATGAAGCTTCACTTTACTTTTGCCTGACGATGAGAGCGGAAGCTCTTGAAAGCCGGCTCGCATAAATAAATAAAGTCAATAGTGGAATTACTGCATATTGTGTTTCATTTTAAAATTACTTACTTATGTGTGTAATAACAAAAGCGTGACAGCTAGATTGCCTTTTTGCCAAAACGTAGGTACATAGCATCACAAATCCCCTTGTTCTACTTCTCAACAAAGCTTCAAAGGATAAGAGAAATAATACTTTGAAGACGTTGCCCATTAATCTGTTCCTTTTGCTTCAAGAATAGTTAAACATATCACGCCCACAATATATAATAATTATAAACACAATTCTCTATTATTATTATTATTATACTTACCTGAATTATATGACTCCAAGATGACATCCCAAGATGAGTTATGATGAGTATTCCAAGCACCTAGCACATATATATGAGTTATGAAACAACTTCATTAAGACATTCTTATAATTAATTATTTCACATACCTCCGACAAAAACTTGTGATCTTACGGTAGCTAAGGGGTTAAAATAACTTCGGCACAAAGGACAAACTTATGATAGGTGTGTCTTTATTATTAAATGGGGATTCAGAGGTTATAAACTGTGTGTTATTATCTTACAGAGAGAGCAAGATATTTATTTATTTTATTTTTACTGTGCATTGATTACAAGCAATTTTACTTAGAAATAGATAATTGAAAAAAACACAATATGTAGTTAACTTCCAAATGACTTTATTAACTTCGCGTACTAGTATTCGGAGACTCTCGTCTCCATCATCAGGCGATTAGTAAAACTTTTTTACTAATCGCCTGATGATGGAGACGAGAGTCTCCGAATACTAGTACGCGAAGTTAATAAAGTCATTTGGAAGTTAACTACATATTGTGTTTTTTTCAATTATCTTGAAATGGACTTCCAACAAGTACCTTCGGTCAACAACATTAATGTTTTAGAAATAGATTCATAATATAAATATCATATTATGTATATTATACAAAGAGTGAGTTTGTCGTAAAGTTGCGATTTCTTTCAACTAACCCACATTTGAAATCTTAATGTTCATAAATGTTTAGAATATTTAGATTTAGTTGGAGAAGATGGATGGATGCAAATGTACCAACAACACTAGTGATGAATAATTCCTTTGCCAGACGTCTAATGAGTTTCTCGTTACACCATGACAGTGAGAATGGTTGAATTGGTGAATGTTGTCCATAGACACTGAAAGTGATCACTTAAGCCAGTCAATTCGTAAGCGTTGGGATGCCTTTCTCACTTCTTCTGATTACATTTTGCACAATCTTACATCGTGTAAACATGGTTCTCCAATTGAGATATCGATTGGTTTTACTTTGAAAACCACTTTTTCCTCTGTTTATTAGTTTGCATTCAGAGATTATCAGTTATTTTAGAAGGATTAACTATGTTACAGTTACGAGACATTTTGAATGTTTTTTAAGTATTCTACAATGCACATCCGTTACTTGATTATTTAAATCATGATTACTTGATTATTTAAATCGCGAGTATTATATCGCTCGTCAATGGTATAGGTTTACCGAAATCGATCGCGATTTAAATAATCAAGTAACGGATGTGCATTGTAGAATACTTAAAAAAACATTCAAAATTCAGAGATTACACTGGCTACCTCGTTTGTGAATTTAAATACATATTATAAAAGATATACAAAAAGACATAGTGTAATTCGTATGTCTTTTTTTACCATAGTTTATCTCTCTATTTTGAGGATTATGCTAATGTTGTTAATCATTAGTCTTCGATTACAACGATTTCTCGCCACGTGACATCATCAGAATCATTCTTCACATGATTTATTCATCTTATCGATATTTCATGTATTTTTTTTCGTATTTTATTGTTCTTAAAGTTTTTGATAATTCAAGAATAATTGCAAAAACTATAACTTTAAAATTAATGGTCAGTACCTTGATGGTGGAGTTCAGTTCCATAAGCGCTGTTAACTTGCTTCACCTTTTCGACATAAGTATGTTGTTGGCTTTGGAGGTATTTGGAATAAATATGGGTTACAAAAAAATATAAATCGAGTAAAACGACCAGGAAAAGAGACGCATATTGTCAATAAGACAATTTTATGAACATTTAAAGATTGCTTGAAATAGAATGGTTGACGATATCTGCCGTAATTTTTCCCGACAATTAAAAGCTTCCTCGCGTTTAATGTCGTGTAGCGCATAAATCATACGCATTACAAAAATAAATCATTTTTATTTATAATTTATAAACCAGCGTTAATCTGTTTAACGTGCAACGATACTCTATGTAACATTGTACGAGTATAAGTACTCAAAGAATATAACACACTCTACTTTGATAGACTAATATTTATTAAAAGAATTTAATTTAACGTGATTTGTCAACATTTCGCTACCTTAATGCAGAACTAGCCTAAGTGTTTTGGGTGATTTTTCAAAGGCGCAGTTTAAATTTTTGTTTTTGTAATAAAAAAATAATATTTCAAATATCTAAAGCAAGTTTTGACAAGCATCATTATTTAGGAGTCTAATAACTCTCATTCATTAAATTGTCTCGTATCTATTATTATCATTTCTTATTTTTTAATACTTACCTACATCTGTTTGACCAAAATTTAAACTTAGGCTAGTTCTGCAATAAGGTAGCGATTTTTGTAATTCATAGTTACATAAATATTTTTTATAAGATAATATTTGATCTTTATTTATACATTATCTGATTCTTTTTCCTTTCGTGTCAGTCAGCATAAAAACAGTTAAAAAACAAAATATTAAAAACATCATATATATTTCCATTCCCTACCTGAAAGCCACGATCTCTCTTACAGCTCCCCACAGATGAGTTCACTCCACGAATAATTAATAAATAAATAAATAAACACTATCACAGCATCTCACACGAGTGGGGTAGCCAGTAGACTCGCGTCTCTTCGTGCCAATAAAAATTAAGATTAATAGGTGATGCACCTTGTTGCTGAATTATAGGATACTCGAAAACTCACAGAAAAGAGTGAAGGTTTTTTCTTTGTCGGTTACTACATATGTACCGAGAACAGAGTTTTTCAGTTTATCAAAAGTTTATCATGACTAATATTACACAAAAGTTACTCAACTTTCCATGACCTATTTTTACAATATTACACATACCTACATACTAACTTACTACAAAATATGTCATAGAACTATAAGACACTTGAATAAAATAAATATTTGTAGTATTTTTAAAACAGTAAATTAATATTTTGGAAAGAAGCTCATTGAAAGATTTCTTTGAAATTTTGTCATCGACATTTCAAAACAATCGGACATTTTTTCGGTTTATCAAGAAAAATACTTATTGGCTTACTAAGAATATTGTTGGCACAGAGAAAACATCTTGCATGATCTCGATCACGCTAATCACATTGAGCAGCCGGTTCCGACATTGAGATATTTTACCGATTTAATGGTTCGCAAAAACATGGGCTTATTCAATTTAACTTTTTATAAAAAAAAATATATAACAGGCATAAAATGAAGGACGTGGTTATATTTTATTTATTTACCTTGAAAAAAGCTCATTTTTTTGTGACCCTCTTCAGTTATTACATAAGATTTATAATTATATTGTACCTTCATTACATTACATATTTCATTTGCCTAGATTAAACATTAAAGATATTAAGATTTACGTAAGCAAAATACTTTTACTTTCTGCTTTATTCTGTTGAGACTTATAAGAAAAAACCTTTTTCCAAATACTTAACTCAGAAAGTAAGAACATAAGAAGAAGATGAAGATGGCCAAATCCCTTGCCCAGTAAAGTTATAAACATATTTTTGTCATCTCTTTTTTCTTCCCTGTGGATATTTTCTCGCATTCTTTCAATTTTGTAATCCCTCTTTATAGAAGAAAGTTACTCGGACTTATTTACACGCCGATAAACTTTTCTCTAGAGTTAAGGGTGCGAATAACAAGGGATCTATTGCCTGCGTCACTTTTTCCCATTTATTATACCTACAACTACGAAAATTAATCACAAATATGTAATATTATAACTAAAGATATTATGTTAACTTGATTATTTTTATTTTACCATTATAATTTCATTTAAAAAACTCTTTTCAACCAAATTTCGTTAAAATGTCATTACTAAATCGTACATAAATCTGGTCTGGTTTAATTTTTATTTTTAATATTTTTTTTATTGAATGACGTTTTGGAAACAAAAAGTAAAACAATAACGTATAAACAACAGAAAATAATATTAGAAAAGTGAGAAATCAGTGAGATATACCAAAATTAAATATACATTATAATTAATATATTACCTTTCATACATTTTATTTTATTTTATTTCATAACAAAAAGGACATAAAACAGAAAATAACTATTAATTTATGTGCAGATAAAAAAGTAATCTCCCAGAGGTCAGATTTCATCCAACAACATGCGCCACAATTAATTAAAAAAATTATTATAGCATTCCGGCCTTTACTTGTATATTCACAGCCTCGCTCACTTATCCATTCATCATATTAAACATTAACCAAAACAGTTACCGATCACTAACAAAAACAGTAATTAATCATAAAAAAAATTGGGTGACTTAAAACAAAATAGCAACAAAATTTAGTAACGATCTTATTGTAGGTTATCTGCAAATGGGTATAATCTTGGAAATGACCAATAGAATGCTTTCAAAATTCTTTCTTACAAACACATTAGCTATCTTACCCGTCGAGATTTCGAATATCACTATAGAATTTCATTTGAATAAAATTTTGAAGTAAATAAAATCTATTCTATCTACATAGTTCATCAGAAACACATCTCGTTTGAACGAAGTGCACTTCTATAGAACAATGTATTTGGTGTCTGGAATTTAAATATTAGATATTTAAAAGTAGCATTTTTGCTGTGGTGTAACGTCTCAGTTTTGGACAGTAAGGTAAAGAAAAGTAGAGGAAAGAAAAAATAAATGAAAAACCTGAAAGCAAATAAATAATATAAAAGCGAAAGAAGACCGAGAGGGGGCCGCTGTAATGTAACGTACAAAACTTCATAGAAATAATAATATCATCATACTTGAGACTTTTATTTCAGTGTTTCAGTGGCGAGTCCGCTCCTGTCTGCAGATGATTCAGATTTTTTTTTATTACTTGAAATTATGAGTGCTTATGAGAAAAATGTTGACCCAAAATATTCCTCTGACTACTCGAATTATAGATGTTAAGATGTTATAGATAAATGTACCTACCTTGCAAGGTGATGCAATGCGCAACATAGATGAAGTTCATATTTATAGATTCACTGTGTCGGTGTTAAGGTAGTAGAATTCCATATCGTAAAAATAAAACAGGTGTTTTATTCTACTAAAGATTATATTTTGTGAGAGAGACGTCTTTCGTCTTATGAGGACATTGTCAATCTGATTTTAAAAATACAACATTATTCATATATATAAAATATTTACAATAACAATGATGAGAGAGTATAGTATAGTATTATAATGAAGTATGTATCAGTAACTAATTCTAAGAAATCACTAATTACCATGCGAGAGGGAGAACAATATGTATATATGTATTTATGTGACAAGGACAAGCATAGTGTATTGTATTAATCTGGTTAATCCTATCTATTTGTTGTTATATTCTTATAAGGTGAATTTGTGAAAAGGGAAATATATGATCAGAATGATATTGTAAAAAGGTAGGAAGATAGTTTGTTTTTGAACTGAATTTATATAATGCAAGTTTTATTTATAATACAATTTAAGTTATTTATTAATTATTAATATTAATTTATAGTGAAAACAGGTTGCTGTGTTGTGATGTTTCTTCTAGTCACGGGGATATTTCTTCATTTGTTAGATCTGTAACAAAGAAATTTGCGGCAGAATCAAGTGTGTTTTTATTTTTTAAAAATATCTAATAATGGAGTTCTATATAGGTGTGTTTGTTCATTAATAAGGTTTCCATTTTCATTTTTATTTATTTCTAATTGTTCCAGTAGGTTCAGTCTATAGCTTTTCTTTTGAAAGTGTAGTGGGATAGGGCTGTTATCATTATTTATTGTGTGATTATTTTCAATAAGGTGTTTTGCAAATTGTGAATCTGTTTTACTATTTAGCCATGATCGTTTATGTTCCGAAAATCTTTTTGAAAAACTACGTCCTGTTTGACCTATGACCATGTAATATGACTAATATTACACAAAAGTTACTCAACTTTCCATGACCTATTTTTACAATATTACACATACCTACATACTAACTTCGACGAAAGACGTCTCTCTCCATAAAAAAAAACACATAGAAGAAGAAAACATTTTGTTTTTTAATTTCAGCATATTCTCAAGGTTCAGTCAGTCTTTGACATTCCCCACAGGGTAGAAACCAGCTTCAGGAGGAGATCTGAGATCTCAAAGACCTCTATGCTAATCGTCTCTTCCTACGACATGTCTGAAGCTCTGAAGTCGTTGTCATGAGAATATGGTGTACCGTGAAAGAGGGTCAGAAACCTTCAATATAAAAGAACGGTGTTCTTACTGTTCTCAAGTAGGTGGATATAATTCTCTTAATTTTATATATAATCATTTATGAGAATATCTTGATATCGTCTCATACGTATTTTATACAAAAAATATTAAGTTTTTGAGTATCTTATAAAAGGCAAGTTTCTAAGACACCACGTATTAGACATGTGACATCTAAAATACAGCGATGGAGTAAATATGCCACCTATCCTGAATGTCATTTTTTTTGGCACGGAGAAGACAATTTGCATGCTTATTATATGCAGTTAGTCTGTTATTAGCTATTTCACTTTTGGTACATACATGAACGGTTTGGGATTAAAATAAGGCAAATCCGTTTGTATCAAAATGGCAGTGGTGTGCAAAAACTTACTGAATTTTTATTGTTTTCGATACTCACTTCAATTTTCTGTGCAACTTTTCATATACTTACATACATTTCATAGGATACGACTATTTTGATAATACCTACAAGAATATTTTTACATAGAGACTCAGCTATATTATAGAACTCAACTCATTGACATTCTACATATTACTTAGTTTAAAAATACACATATTTATATTTGTCGACTTTCAATCCTAAACCTCACATATGCCGTTATAATATAATAATAATAATAATGCCTTGTGCCCGTTGCCGGGTATTATTGAGAGACTGAATTTAATCGAGCATCCTGCCGACGGTGCCATCTAAGGTGACTGTGAAGGCCGATTCTGGACAGGCACACTTTGTCACATTCGGGACAAGGCTGCTCTTCGTTTATGATGGGTCTGCGAGTTGTTCGATTTTGCGGGCCGCTATAGTCATAAATGGTTTTCCGCCATTTCGTGCGGTCACCTGCCATCTTCTCCCAATCATCTTGAGCGTTAAACTATAAATGTAAGTATAGAAGTTTTCTCCTACAATAATAAGCACCAGTAAGACTCCTTTTGTATTTCTGTCAAAGTAAATTGGGCAAAAAGCTTCTAAATTAAAGGGATATAATATTTATAACTGGTTCGCAGGTGTCTCGCCAATACAATTTGCTAAATCTAACGATCGCAAATTGCTTCAATAACGGTTATTGTGGATAATAATTAATAATAACAGTGATAATCAATAAAATTCAATACGCGATTTCCAAGGCAGTTATGTTATTTGAAAGAAATAACCATAAAGTTACAATGCGGAGGTTTTTTGTTCATCATAAACATTTATGACCAGAAAAAAGCGTTTGTATTTGTATTACAAAATATGAGTTTACTTTCTGTCCCATCTTATTTGACAGCTGGACTGGCGCTGAGGTAACGCTCTTGCTCACGAGGTCACCCCCTGGCTAGAGCAAAATAAAGAATTACCTTTTTCAAATTGTCCTGGGTTTGAGTATTACATGTTTATTACATTGTATATGTGTATCATCGCATTAGTAGGTACCCATAATACCTACATAATTATATTAGTCTGGGACTAGTTTGATTTGTGTGAATTGTCTTTACATACTGCACGTCGATTATGGCATTCCATCCCTTGAAGAACGATTTGTGCTAAGTTCAAGAATGCATTTCTTTACATGACACTAAAAATTAAAGAAAAGAGTTGGACACTTTCGATTCCGAGAAACTCACAGAAAATATTGAAAATATTTTTATAATTCCTTTTCTTCGATAACAATTTCAATTTCATTGCAAAAATTATTTTGAATTTTCAGAAAGTCTTGAAAGAATGTTTAGAAAGAAATTATTATACCATCACGGCTCATCCCATAAATAGGGTACCCAGCGGATTAACTGCATGTAATAAACATGTGGACTATCCTCTCCCTATCAATAAAGAATAAGACATCCGGGATAAGTGGCATGCCTCACAGCTGAATTGTATTCATTAATTGTCTTATACATAAGGTTTTATGGACACCTGTTCTTTTTACAGGACACTCAATAATTTTCAGTAAAAAGTGAGAGACCTATTCTTTACCGTGGACTCCATGGGGTCTTCATTGATTAAAATATATTTTTTAAATAAATAGTTATTTTGACCTTTCTCGTCGAATCAAATTTTTTCGACCTAATGAAGAATATCACAGCTTTATCCATTGTTCCTCAATATTTACAGTCTAAAGATCCAGACAAAGTACTCGTATATTCGTAAAGGTATCTTCTTGTACAAGGGAGACCCACCGAAGATAAAATCTTCCATTAATTTTCCAGGTTAATACTTCCAATAGTGTCATAATAATAAATTGGCATTTGGGGTTTGGGATTTTGGTCAATGGTTCATTTACACGATTCAGCGCACACGATCGAGGGTTCGAATGCTGTCAGTGACATTTCATTGGATTTATATTATAATAATGTTGAAGTGTTATTAATTTTAATCCCCTATGGAACTTGAGAGATAATAATTTTAAAATGATTTCGATACGATCACTGGTTTTAATTTCCTTTGAGCTATTTCAGACCTATGTCCATAATTGTGATATAATATTTTTTTATTCTTATTCATAATATTTAAAAATTAAGGACTTAATAATCTGGATTCAACGTAACAAAATAGGTTTACTAATTTTAGTGAATTTTTGAGGATTGTGTAAGAGACATATTCGTCAAACATAACATATTTTATTATGGGTTAGTTGGAAGATATCGCTTCTGTAATATGTGACACAATATCTTTTATTTGTATCACATTGTTTTATAAATTGGTAATTATGTATGCTTCTTATTTTGCAATAAAGTTTATTATTATTTTAACAACTTTTTAGTTCAGTTCAGCGATGATGTACGCCATCCATTCTGAATGTATTTTGATGGCGTTGAGAGAATTATCTGTATGTTTACTATATACACTTATTCCACTGACTGCCGTGAATGTAAAAGTGTAAAGCCATAGATAATAATGCTGAATAGCGATATCTTATAATATGAAACATTGTGTATGTAAGAATAAAATAGACGAAAAATCGTTTAAAACTAAAAAAAACTACAAAAAACCTTCAATACATTACAGAGCAATACAAAAGGATATCTCTTTTCGTCTATGGTCCCAGGGTTCCAAGATTTCGAAGCGCCATGTTTCGTTGCTATGATATTGTGTCCTGGTTTTCCATGTAGCCAGAATTGGAATAATTTATTTGTGACTCCACTTACGAATTATTACCTATTATTATTTATTTTCTAAACATTTACACCACTTACCTTGACAGTCTTCACCTTTGCTGCGAGTGATGTAACTACGCAAAATATAACACTTCTGCACATCACATTAAAATGAAACAAACTTTTTAGCAATAATATTAAAAAAATAATTACTTAAAAACTAAACAAAACACATTCCACCTAAAAGTATCATTGACATTACAATTACGAATGTACGAAGGAGGAAGAAACAGTGGACCGCGTATTTTTCAATTGCCATCTATTGCGAAATATTGAATTTATTAAAAATAATAAAGAATTCTACACCAAACTACCTGCACAAATTCAATTTCTTTTATCAATGTAAAAATAAATTCATCATAGTAAATCATTTACAAAAGTATGATTTGGGAAATTGTTGTTGGATTTAGATTTTAAAATAATATTTTTTTAAACAATTATATTATTAAATTTAAATTGTTCAGTTAACTATTATATATTATTCAGTAAGCAATCAACATGTTTATTCCCGACAGCGGCTCGGTGAGTTGTTTACTAATAAAGTTGTTTTTATTCTGTGAGGGCATTGACCGCAATGCCCTTGTTTTGCACTTGCTTCTATATTCGATTTGCATTCCGGCTCACGGACGGGCGCTATTTCGTCTGTTTTTTTCTATTGTGAACATTTTTTGTTATGATTTGCCATAAGAATCTTTAACGTATACTTACTGTGAATTTATGGTACAATTCACTCGAATTCGGGTAGTTTGCCATAAAGTAAAGGAAGGAAACACTGTCTATGCAGCTGCAAAGTCAGCATTGTTACAATATAGATACCTATTTATTTCTTTAAAGTTATGGTCTAAAGTTATTAACAATTAATGTAAATATGGTTTCTTCATTACCACTAAGTATATTTTATAATAATGTCTTAAACCAAGTCATTTGAGGAAAACAAAGAGGAAATAATACCAATTTATACAAAGCGTTGATGACAACAAAAAAAACTTGCTTTCTGCGATGATGACTCACTGTCGCTATATTTATCGACGAAGATAAAATATTATGTAAAATGAAGTTCATAGGTAAATCAGGTTTTGAAAATTGTTGAACAGAAGTAAGTCATATCTATTCAAGGAAATAAAAGTTTAGATATAGAACACTAACAGCTGGGAAGTTTCGAGAAATCAGTTTCAATAGAATTTTATTGCACGTTTGATATGACTTCATTTGCTTATATTTGAAAGGTTTTAGGAACTAATTTAATATTTTCCTTCCATTAAATACACAACCCTTTGAATGAATACATAATTTTCATAGAATTTACAATCTATCTGTGGAATTTATATTATAATCTATTAGTCGAAGAAATTACTGAGATTTAGTGAGATATTACACCCTGCTTATTATAATTATCTTACTAAACTGCTTTAGTTTTAATAATTTTAACTTTTAATTATTATGAATTCTAACGACGTGTAATTTTTAACTACTTATTTTCATGATTTTTGCCATGTTTTTTGCTATTGATTAGAGTAGGGTAAAGTATGTGTTATTATTATTTACTAGCAACGTGTTCGTCATACGCTTCGGTAATTTGCGGGACCTTGATTGGTTTGTTTAATGGAGAAATTTGAATGTTAATATTTGTTAGGATGAACTGTTTGTGTCCCTTAAGAATGTAAAAATATATAAAAAAAAACAAAATAACAAAAAACTTATTCTAGAATCTTATCTTATATTTATTGATTGAGTATGAGTACTTGGTATAACTCCGTGTTCATATATGGAAAAAAAACAATATATTGCATATAGTTTTTCTATATGTATGTATATTTAATTTTATTATGACCTGTTTTCGACTCATAAAATCATTGTCGCCATATAGGAAATTAAACACTGATCTGCTGCCTGACGTTGCCGGGGAGCACGAAAACGCACCACACAAAGACTGTCACAAATCTATGATATCACACATGTTATAGAGAAAAATTGTAACATTTATTGCGTTATAAAACTTACAATCGAGCTACATTTATCACTCATTAAAACTTCTAAGAAATACATATTGTAAGTAGATAGATACTCAATATAAAAATGACATTCGATGAGTTTAATAGATAATTCACACACTTCCAATGTGCTCGAACTTTCTACAAGTGCTCGAGCAAATTTGAAATCGAAACATTTGATATATGAATGGAGAGATTATTCACTTATATCATAACTACTAATCGAAGTTTTTATCGTTGTTCGAGTAAATTTGAATTCAAGATGTTTGATTAGTGATCATCAATAGTTTGTGAAAATCGATCCGTTCCTTTATTTTCTAAGTGATTTTTGATCTGGACCCTTATACATTTTTTATGATATGGATGATTTACAGTTTTGGGTCAATTGTATTTGTATTAAATTCGTAAAAACATAATTATGTAGGTATGAAAATAAAAACAGTTTTAGTGCTCGACAAGATAATAATGAAGTTTATTCAGCATTTTGTCTTTCTTAGTGTAGATTCACCATTAAATCTCGCAATAGTATTATCTAAATGTCTCACAATCGCACTGTTGGAAAATATCAACTCTTGTTCAAAGTAGAAAAGTTTTAAATCTACGTCGACACTTTTCCTGAATTGTCGTTATCTTCTAAATGACAATTACTCCTTTATATTGAATTTGATGTTAGATAACAATATAAAATCAGTTTAAGTGTTTGTCACATTCATTCTGAGATATTGAAACCTGATCTAATAACATCGTAGAAAATTTCTTATCATAAAGTTTTTAATATAGCTTATCTAGATATATCAGTTATGTTTAATTATTATATAATTGGAACCATGTGGATTTTTTGCAATAATATCTCTCTTACAAAGTTTCTACCGTATTTATTTTTTTTAAATAAGGGTAAAATCTTTCATGACATCATATTATAGTATAATGTTCCAAATAATAATCCATTCTCCACATTTGTTCTAAAAAAAACTGATGAAGTTGTTAGGAATGTACACAGTGAGAAGAAAGTAGGATTTATTAACAACTTTTTTATTTCAATATTGTTTAAAAACCGAAACACACAAATTTGTATTAAAAAAATAAAACATTATGTAATAATATTTCATTAAATAAAATAGATAAATATACCTCAAAACAAAGCTCTTGAAAATTAGTGGGGATTCTGAATTTGTTATTTAGATTTGGCGTGAGTATGATAACTTTCAAAAACAAATAAATTCATAGTATTTACTTGGGGTGTATTTTATTTTTTCGATAAGCATATAAAAGTATCGATATATAAAAAATAAAATATTCTTGTTAAAAGGATACCTATTCGTAGCTACATGTATTATTTTGTTAAGGATTAACACATTACATTATGAATGGTTAAGGTTCCGATTAAACTGATTTTTGATAACGTCTCAAAATAACACGATATTACATTTATTTTATTCTATGGTTGTTTCAACTTGACCATTCCCTTGACAGCTGCTTCCTGAAAAATGGTAATGAAAGAATCCATAACTTCTTCACAATTTGGAATTATCTGACTGGCTGGTAATAAGAAACCGTATTTTCCCGTATCTCTCAATTCATAAGTGAATGCAATCGGTACTTGGAAAGTGCCTTTTACCCAATCCATACTGCTTCCGCTCGCTTTATCTGGAGAACAAAAATAGTAATTAGAAATAAAATGAAAAATTTGAACAAATAAAAAAGTTGTATCCCTTTACACGCTGGTCCCTGACCCACACGATTTTGTTGGTCAAATTTAAAAATAATATTTTGCGATTGCACATTGCTTTCTTAGCTCCGAACGGCATCATGTCGTTCGTACAAGTGTATGCCATAGTTAATTGACCAACACGATCAATGCATGCCATTAGGAGTTAAGTTAATTTAAAAATCTGACTAACGAAATATTACTGGTTTGGGTGTTAAGAGATATTTATCAGTTGCCGATAAAATTTAGTCGATTATATTTTTTAATCAAATTGGTTGAAGTACCTACATAATCCGCGGGTACATTTGGGGTCATTATTTACTGGAATTAAATACAATAAACGTCCACATATAATATTATTATATTAAAATTGATCCTTGTATGACAGTATTTATATGCCTACGTTATTACAGCATTACTCTCAAGTGGCTTATTCGTATTACTTAGTTGTTCCAACATACCGAAAATCTCATTACCCTATAAAAACAATAATTGAAAAACTCACATTCAGTGTCTGTTGTGGAAAGGTTTTTTTAAATAATATTATTATCATTTTCACCACTTTTGTATATTAAGGTATATAGTAAATACGTAGGAATCTAAATATTATAAGTAGGTAATAAAGTAGGTACAAAATATCACTAATTTCATAAAACCTTAATATTTTATAGAAATAAACACTACGCAGGTGTCTTGTAAAGGTAACAATATTCTTATCTAAATAATATATGTTTACTTACAGATAGTCTCTGCGATGTTTCCAACCTTATATTTTGTTCCGTATCTTTTTTCAAGTGCCAAAGCTGCTTTCTGGCCAATATCCAGCTATAATTGGTATAATTTATGTACATCAGAGAAATTAAATTTTGTACAAAAAAATTTTGGTACAATATTCAGAAAACATATTCTTAAGAATAATAATGCTCTTATATGACTCATAAGTGTTCTGAACCAAGAAGATCTTAAAATAATAGATACTCTATAAAACTTATTTGCGTTGTTTTGTGTAAAATCACAGCGAGAACGTAACAACTATCCCTGTCAGTTGTCAAAAATTTAAGGTATCTCTAATTTTATTCAATGTTTGTAAAAATAAAGATATTTGGAATATGAATTCATTAGAAATATTCTTGTTACAAATTCAGCAGTTTTTATATTTCATAAATTAGTGATTTTCAAGTAATTTTAAATATTAGTAACATTTAACAATCATAATAAATATTCATCTTATTTGATAACTTGAAAACAAATTAACACCAAAAATACGTTATTTAAAATGAGAATAATAAAATAAAAATATACGAGACGTCAGACGTTTCAAGTAGCACTATCCACCGTTTCAATCTTTTGATGCAATAATCGACATCGAACAAAAACCAATATTATAATTTCATACGCACCACATCATCGTAGTTATCCAAATGTTCCTCTGTATGACCGTATGGCATCAACATCAATTGAGAATAGGAGTGGAATGCCAAATAGGCATCGAGATCGTACCCAACTGTATAAAGTAACTCGGAAAGAGACGAAGTCTCGATTTCAGAAAATGGTTCCGCGCCTCCGTAAGTGTCAGAACACTTGTTGGTACTAGTTCCTTCTTCTATAATAAACAAAAGATAAACAAAATAAGAATGAGTACTTGTAATTTTGCCTAAAATTCAAAGCATCACGTTTTGATGTCATACATAATTTGAAAAAATGAACAATAACGACAATACTCACTTCCCCATTGATAGTCCCAATTTCTGTTTGGGTCAGCCCCTTTGCATTGGAAAAATGATCCAGATCTCGTCTTCCTCCATAATCTATGCTAAAAAACAGTACACAAACAGTTCAGTTTGAAGCATAAGGTCAAAATAATTTCGTTAGATTGAAACCATAGCTTATAAATAAAAAATCTGCACTTACAAACTTATGTGTAAAAACATATCCATCAGGATTACTAACAGGAACAATATACCAATCAAAACTCTCAGCTATTTGTCGGACATTTGGATCTTGACTATTGAGCAGTTCATTTAGGATATATGTGACAGTAGCTGGAGATATCCATTCTCTTGCGTGTATTCCTCCTTCAATAAATACTGATCTGTTTCTTTCTCCATATGATATTTTGACTCCTTTTATTTCCCTTGATTGAAATGTTGAACCAGCCTTGATAACCGTGACTGTATCTGGATGGCTTATTTGAAGACTGTCCATCCACGCGTAAATATCTTCGAGTTTGTAATAACTCGTCCAGCCAAAGCCTCCTCTAGCATTTGTTTCAACTATTTCATCTTCAATGATCCTAAATAAATAAGAATTAAAAATCAACATTTTCTATAATAAATTTAAAGTAAAATATTATACGAGTACCTCATGGAAAATAGTATACTAGTTAAATAAGTTGTCAGTTTATAGGCTGAAAGTTAAAAATAAATATTACTTATATTAAACGAAAACTATTTCCCATAAATTAGGTCGAACCGTCAACAAATTATCGATGGTCTTTAAACATAGAACATAACAATATAGAAATGTCCACGTTCTTAATACTTTCCTTTGTTCACTTTTCTAAGTCATACTGTTTGCATTCTCATTCATTTATAATAATTTGTTTTACATCGTCCAAACGTTTAGGCTGAGTTCTTTTTCGTCCTCCGATTGTTTTCGTTAAGCGAAATATTGAAAGACGCATTATAAGTCAACAATGCATAACAGGAAATTAGAAATCAAAGGGGAACATCTGAAATCTCTTACCTTTGAATATCTTTTATAAGAACTTTAGATTTGATCTTATATTCTTTCATCAGATCTACAAAATCTGTTTGTATTTCTGGCGGTACCATCACATCTACTGGGAGTCCAACTTTATTGACTTCAGACCAAAAATCTAACAAGAAATCTTCACGAGCCATATTATCAAGAAATTCATTTTGCAGCTGGGTTGTTGGATTGAGCCTGTAAACTTTGTATCCAGTGAAATTCTGTCTTTCCAAACATTCTGATCCGAAGAGTAAGATGGTGATGATGAATAGGAACTTAAACATCTGAAAAAAAGGTTTTTATTAGAGGTAAAAATACTTACATTTTTTTACTTACTATCTTTCTCCTTGAGATTTAGTATCAGAACTTAACTTTTTGCATTAGTTGGACAAATTTCTTACTTCTGATAATAATTTGAATGACTTTGTTATACTAAATCTAATAACGTTACCAATGCACGATCATGCATTTACATTATAATCTTAATTTCAGCTATGAGGTGTTCCAGCCATCCTGATTGTTTTATTTTTTTGAGACATGTTCCTATAAGTTTTCCTGCATGTTCATTAAATGCAGTTTGTATATTGGCTAGGTACTCAATGTGTGGAATATATCGTGATGCCATGAGTGAAGAGTTAATAAATTAATATAATTTGTAATCTAGACTTACCGTGAGGACGTTCTTGAAGCAAATGGTTAAATAAACCATTCAAATTGTTTATATAGGGACTTAAAGTGATTCAATATTTAATCATATTCTGTGTCAACAATGATTATTAAACCTTTTATTAAATTTCCTGATTTCTTACATTCCTAATAAACAATTATGCTCACTAATACCTCTCCCGCCTTATCGATATTTTTATGCTGTCAATAGTTCCCATATAAACTATCGCAAGTCATAGTTTCATATTCGTTTAAAAATGGTTTCAAGGCATGAATAAATGCAAATGATTGCATATCTGCTTTCTCAGTAACACATGTGTCAATTTCAATATTTTAATTACTTATGTTTATACACACTGCATCATTTGTGAATAGTTCAGCCACAATCTTGTCATAAAAGTGTCGCTGTTCTGAATAACATTTTGAAAAGATGAATGATTTTTAACGGGTGCGTTAACACCTCTTGTGGACGTTTTCAAAGTCTGAGGAAACATTCTTCAACAAAACCGAGAAAAACGTCAAATATTTCAAATTCCTATACCTTCTGGAAAAATCATGATGTGGTTTATGAATCTGAGACTTAAACATAGGTACTTCTTTTGATTCATAGGGCGCTGTGGTAAATGGGCCGATTTTTACAACACGGTTAAGAAACACACAATATTTTAAGCAATTCCATATTTTGTTTATGTGGTGTTCTCACTTTGGCGAATATCGCCAGGGCACCAAAATATCGCCAGCCATTTGAACCGTGTGAACAAAATGACAGCTAATCTGAAACGATAAAAACCAGTAGAAACGATATCGTCTCGAGTAGACCACCTTCCAACTTTCCCGGCAAATTGAACGATTTGCGCATGCGCAGATATGCGCGGTGTTCGTATCTATGGTAAAAGCTTTATAACCTATAAATTTTATAATGTTTCCCGCTTCGTGACAGCAGCTGTTATCTTTTTTGTTGGTTTATAGCGTTTGTTTCCTTAATTAAAAGGCGCCTTATAACCTCTACTATAACATTTTCGACTAAAAATAAACACTTCGCGATCTCCATCTCGACGTCCGCCATTTTGAAAACAGTGTCAAAATCAAAGCGCATCTGACAGATCGTTTCTAAATCGGTGGACTGTGTGAACAGGTGTGACGATCAATGGGCGTACGGCGAATTTTGTTTTTTCGCCTGACGTTATATTTTGAAATTCGCCTGGCGATATTCGCCAAATGTGAACACCCCTTTAGTGTTAAAAGATATCGTACGGTATTAAATTGAAAGTAGGTTATATTATATGAAACAAACGTCCAGGAATAATTTGTTACTGAAAAACACTTACTGTCGGTTTCATAAAATAATAAAGGCCTCTTTGTGTCTAAATTACATATACAGTATTAGTATCTACTACATTTTCAAATTCAGGTACCTGGGAGCAACCATAACGCCAGAGGGTGATCTCCGGTCGGAATCTCGAAACAGCTCTTCCACACGTCGGATGCCGGTCCACTCCCTTATGTTTCGCAGCCAGGACATCTGTCTCCTACCGGGACCTCGGCGTCCCTCAATTTTCCCCTTCAATATTAGTTGGAGAAGGTGGTATTTTTCTCCACGCAGAACATGACCCAGATGTGAAACCTTCCGAACCTTGATGATTGATAATAGCTCCCTGTAAACTCTAGCTCGCCTCAGGACTTCTGTATTGGTAACCATGTCGGTCCAAGGAATTCTGAGCATACGGATATATTATAGTATATATAGATATCTACTATATATACTACTATAATTTTTTGCTGCAAATATTGAAAATACTTTTATTTTTTATGAACTGGCTGTTAGTTATGTGTCTAACTATTCCAATAAAAATACTATAATATGGAGATTGCAACATAATATGTTCCTGAACAAGTGAAAATCTATACATACGAGTGTAACAATGTATATAATATGTAAGTTTCGATATTCTACGTGTTGATCAACGATGTAGTCTAATGTTATAACTATGTAAATACCTAGACAATAAATTTTCTAGAGTAAGTATCTACAACAACTGCAATTGCATAATATTATGTAATGGATGTGTATATAGGTATTATTTTAATAGATTGGATATTGTTTATATATTTATCGTTTTAGATAAATACAGTCGATTCCGCTTAATTGGGACACATCGGGACTTGAGCATTTTGTCCCAATTAAGAGAAGTTCACATTTTTTTAAATTAATTTATTTGGTATTGTCAACTGTGACCATTAACCAGTAATACACACATAAAATAACAATGCATATTTTTTTTTCAATATATATATATATATATGGACAATTTGTAAAGTGCCGTTTACTCATAACATGACCTCAAGGGCGCCGTATATCGTATCCATCACCCGAAACTCCCGGCAAAAAGGTGTGTCTTCAGTCCTCTTTTAAAACTCTCTCCATTCACCTCCTCTCGCAGACACAGAGGCAGCTTGTTCCAACATCTGGGACCCGCAACACTAAACGCTCTATCTCCAAAGCCTGTTTTGCGAGATCGAGATGGCTCAATAAGTCTGCATTTTGCCTCACCCTGTGCTGAGCGAAGAATGAGCCGTCTTTCACTGATGGTCTCGATCTCGCACATCTCCGACAAATAAGATGATACATTATAATTTTATTTTATAAACTCTTGAAAAATGTAAATTACACATAGGTGATATAAATTATAATATAAATTACAAATATGTAATATAAACTCTTATGAAAAAAATAACTTCCTAATTTAAATAATAAATGGGTAGGTAAATACAATTTAATTCAATGTAAAATGAGAATTATTTGTACATATTTTTTCTTGAGAATATGTGTAACATAATATGTGCTGTTATCTTAAATTTACTGTCCCAATTAAGCGGAATGTTGTCCCAATTAAACATATAAATTTACTATTGGTTTCTTGGTTTGGTTTCTGTTCTTTGAGATTTGTCCCAAATAAGCGGCTGTCCCGATTAAGCGGTGTCCCAATTAATCGGAATCGACTGTACCTACTTAATATGACAACGTATGATAGATTGCATTGGGTACAATGACTTTAGCATGAGGGCGCAGTTTTAAGATTCCGTTAGAGTATAAATTATATATTTTTATGAGGGCTTATTTTAAAAAACTATTACAATCATAAAAAGAGTGTATACCTACCTCAATTTATACCTATAGATAGACTTCGAATACGATGATTCATTTTAAAATAAAAACACTTAACAATATGTAACATTAATATGTTTGTGATAGTTAGAAGAGATCGCACCTTTGTGACAAACTCGCCCTCTGTATATTTGATTATATTTCATTTGAATGCATTTTCCATAAAATTATAATGTATGTATTGAGATCCATGCACAGCAGATAATGAATAAATAAATAAAACTTTATTTAAATTTGCTAAAAATAAAACTTTAAATTTGCAACTAGGTTGTTTAATAGGTTTTTTTTCGTGTCCAATACAACATGGTATTGTTGCATTATATAATACCAAACAATGTTTGCAAACTTATTGTAATTGATTTGGCAAAAAATAAAAAAAATATAGTACATACAAGAAGACACAACATGAGAGTGAAATAATTGAGTTTTAGAGTTAAAATTGAATGTAACAATTAATTTACTAACTAGCCATAAACTTCTTTGTGAGATGCTCGGAAAAAAGGGTTTCCACTTTTTTATAAGCTCACTGTGTTTGTCTTATGTTTATGGTACATACAAAACGACCTGTATGTTAATAACATGCACTTGTCCGCCGGCTACCCTATTTGTATGCGATATTGTAATGGTATAGATAAACAGAAATAGATATTCACTAAAATTCATACGTTGATTATGTACCTACTAACACCAAAATGAAAATGTCGTCGCAATAAAATTAATAAAATTATATCGTTTATTTATAAAGAAAATTCATGAATTATTTCTAGAAGTGGATGGCCTTGAGAAGAATAGAATGGAATAGAATAGAATTATTTCTATAATTTATTAAGATGGACAAGTACAATGTTAGTGATTATTTGATATTATTTAAAAAATAAAATAATGTAATTCAATAAATCATCAATACATTTATATAGGGTCGATATAAAAAGTATTGTCACAATAATAATTTGTAAAACATATGCTTAAATCAATAATTAGAATTATAAAATATGATGTTTTATTAATAATGTTCTTCTGTTTTATTTTGTTTCAAATGCACTATTCCTTTGACAGCTGCTTGCTGGAAAATGGTGATGAGTGAATCCATAACCTCTTCACAATTAGGAATGATCTGCTCAGCTGGTAGCACGAAACCATGTTTTCCAGTATCTCTCAATTCATATGTATATGCAATGGCCACATTGAATGTACCTTTTACCCAATCCATACTACTTCCGCTTGCTCTATCTGAAAAAAAAAATAAGCATAGAATACACTTTATTTGTTGAAGTTCTTGGAAAAGTGTTAGTTTGTCTCGTATCTAATCAAGGATTATTTAATTTTGTACTCTTTGAATAGAACATTTAGTTTCGATTGACAAACGTCCAGAAAATAAATAAAAATATCAATATTTGTAAAGATTTGAAGTGGCAAAGCATTAGAAAATATCGAGAAGTTTGCAGTTTTAAATACTGTCGTAGACAATAAAAGCGATGTTTTATCATTAAAATTGTAAATGCTTGATTACATATCATTGTTGTCACGAACCAGTGGTATCATTGAAGAGATACCCACCTCACACCCGGATATTTCAGGAGTCATAGACTCCTATTTATCTGCACATTCAAACCAAAATTGTCCTCACGGGCGGGCCATTGGGCAGGTCTGAAGGACCGACCGGCTAAAACCGCCGTCGTGGGAATCTTTTAAGCTACACTCTCTTCAATGCCCCTTTTGAAAGTATGTTTATTTTATTGAATAAAAAGAAAAATACAAAATTATATAAAAAAAGCATAAAACAGGACAAAATATAGTACAATTAATAAAAGGTAGATAACATCGAGTAAATGTGATATATAAAAATTGCTGAGTAACAAAAAGCCGAAGTGAGGTGTCTAGAAACTTGTTATTTGGCGTTCAGAAGGCGCGAGCCCGAGAATCACCAGTGCCGAATGGTGTGAAAACATTAAACCCTCCCAAAAGGGACATACCTCCCAAACCTACTCTCCACCAAGGGAGACAGGACGATACAACGAGAAAACGAGTTCACTATCGCGCCAACGCCGCAAAGGGCAAAAACCAACCCTAAGACTCTCCTGCGTCAGGCGCGGGTGAACCCGGCTGACGCAGAAGCTCCCAACGAGATACCCACACATCCACAAACACCAAAAATGCTTTAAGGTTCCTCGGGCATTGCAGAACCTCCCCAAACCAAATTGGTCTGGGAGTGCTCTTACTCATATCATCTATCATTGCACCAGTGGTATCAATCAAATCTTTTATTAATATTTATTTTCCTCTTCCTTGTGTATCCTTTCAGATTACTCCACCGACTTTGGAAAAGTTGACTCTGCGCTGTCTGCCTACTTAGTGCAAAAACATAAAAATGATAGTCGTCTGTCAAATAACTTACAAATAGTTTCTGCAACATTTCCAACCTTGTATTTCGTTCCATATCTTTTCTCAAGAGCTAAAGCTGCTTTTTGTCCAATTTCCAGCTAAAATATTAATATCAATGTTTGAAACAGCTTGCGATTTTAATAATTATTTAACAATATTATATCACAACTTTATTGACTGACTTACTATTTCATCATAATTATCCAGATGTTCCTCTGTATGGCCATAAGGTATTAACATCAATTGAGAATAGGAGTGGAAAGCCAAATAAGCATCGAGAGTATTGGCAACTTTTGAAATGAAGTCAGCGAGAGATGATGTCTCGGGTTCAGAAAATGGTGATGGACCTCCGTAAATATCAGAGCATCTGTTAGTACTAGTTCCATCCTCTACAAAATTTTGAAAATAAATTTGAGTATTGTTATAATGACATACCATTTTTTTACAGTTTCTTAAGTCTTTCATAAAATCATGATGGATGAATAACATCCATAATATAGATATCAAATCGATTACTAAACTCTGAATCTTTTGAATTCAAAACTTGTCTACTGATATTTGCTACACCAAAGTCTTCCAAAGGGTTCATAAGATAATTTGCGTAGCAAAAACAAAATTATGTTGGTTGATTTTTTAAATGTGAATGCTCCTCATTCTAAAACGATAGTCATCTTATAAATGTTCACTGATGGAGGATGGGTGTAATCCTAAGACCTGATAAGGCCACGTGTGTCGACAACTAATGGGATGGAAAGATGTAGGCCAGACACGAAATGTAAGTAAGTAATTGAGTTGAAAACAAAAGTACTTACTATCATTATCTATAATTTCATTATCATTAATACTTTTTTATTTCTTTATAATATTTGTTTCATACTCACTTCCCCATTGGTAGTCCCAATTCCTATTAGGATCTGCACCTTTGCATTGATAAAACCATCCGGATCTAGTTTTTCTCCATAGTCGATTCTGAAAATAATATATTGTAATTATGTAACAAATACGCATAAAATACAAAATGATTTCGAGTTATGCTACTTCTTAAATGTTTATGTTTATATTCAAGAATTCCATCTTCTATATAAGGGACGTCAAACTAACTCTCCGTCATTTTGGAATTATGACTCTCTCTTTGAAGAAACATCATAAACAGTGTTCAGTATTGTTGAAGATATTGTTTGATCATTATTGTTTTCATTACTTCATAGTTATCCTTTTCGTTTAATTGTCCACTTTTCAATTTCTCTTCAATTGTGATCAATTTTTAGGTGTATTACGGACTGTAAATTCTACTTTACATTTGGTGAATATGTATTTCAAATGCCATCCATCCTGAATGATGTTTTATTTTTTAATGGCTTGAAGAAGACAGTCTGCATATTATTACTTACATGCATTTAGTATTTGAGTTCATATATTACATACTTAATTACTTACATAGGTATGTGTGTAGACATATCCATCAGGATTACTAACAGGAACAATATACCAATCAAAACTCTCAGCAATTTGACGGACATTTGGATCTTGACTATTGAGCAGTTCATTTAGGATATATGTGACAGTAGCTGGAGATATCCATTCTCTTGCATGCATTCCTCCTTCAATAAATACTGATCTATTACTCTGTCCATAAGAAACTTTCACAGCTTTGATATCTCTTGATTGATATGTGGACCCAGCTTTGAGAACAGTGACTACATTTGGATGGCTTATTTGAAGACTCTCCATCCACGTGTAAATATCTTCAAGTGTGTAATAACTTGTCCAACCAAAAGTGCCTCTGGCATTTGTTTCAACTATTTCTTCTTCGATCATACTGAAAAGGGAATAATGATTTAAGTATTAGTAAATTATTACGGTAAATTAACGAATAAATTAAAATTACATAACTTAATTATATCAAAAAGTAAATATTTTTGATAAAAATGTTATCCACTTGAATTCAAAATTTATTACATCTAATATGGTTCAACTACCACTCTTCTTCGATAATAATACCTATCTGAAGGAATGTTATATAAAAAATTTACTTCCACCAGAACTGTGAATTCTTTGAATAAGCTAACAATCAACAGGAAGGTATATTAAAAAATAGAGAACGTCTTGATCCTCAGCGTCATATTTTTTTTTGGATAATTTTACATTACCATAAAAAATCTAGTACCTTTGAATATCTTCTATAAGAACTTCAGATTTGATATTATATTCTTTCATCAGATCTACAAAATTTCTTTGCAATCCTGGTTGCACCATGACATCTACAGGAAGTCCAACTTTATTGACATCAGACCAAAAGTCAAAGACAACATCATCATGAGTCAATTTATTTAGTAATTCATTTTGAAGTTCAGTTGTCGGGTTGAGTCTGTAGACCTTATATCCCGTGAAATTTTGTCTTGCCTGGCATACTGAACCAGAAAGTGAAATAGCGAAGATAAAAATTAATTTGAACATCTGAAAAGAAAGCGTTATTTCAAAAAAAAAATATTATTACTTTTTTGAATCTCCTTAGTTTTTAAATTCTTACTGTACTTTTTTAATTTTCCTCACTTTTTTAACAATTTTTATACTTTTTGAATTCTCCTTACTTTTTAAATTCTTAATTTACTATTATAATTCTCAGGTATTCGAGTCATGAATAGAATAATAGTCGTTTGACCGTCCCATAAACGTTTTTTCAAATCGCTTTTGAAACTGTTGATAATTTATTTATTCTTTTTACACATCATCATCATACAACAGTGTTAACAAAATGTTAACACTGTTAACATAATTTGAGTCTGGACCTTCTTTCAGTCTCTGATAGGTTAAGGACTCTTCGGAGGTACTAAATTAAAATGGTTGGAAATCGATTGAAAAATTGACAAATAATTGGGTCGACTTAAGACAAACAGTTTACTTGAGTGAATGATTTTAAGTGAGACAATACAATTATTTTTTTTAAACAATTTTATTTGGACTTACCACGAGAAAGATTGTGTTGCAAATAATTACAAGAAACAGTATTTTCCGCTTTTATAGGTACTCACAATATCGATTTTATAAAATTTGTTTAATGAAAACTTTCACCTACATTTTCTAACATTTCGATTGCTTCATTACTGATAAAAATATTATTATTGTCACATGTATATTGATTTACTTAAATTATCAACATTTTAGTATTGAAAACGTGATATCGTTCTATAAAAACTATACGGGCCGATATAAAATTAGTGAAAGTAAACAGTGTTTGTTTTTAATTATTTTTTTTAATTTATATAATTATTGGTAGGTACTCTTAGTATCGAATATTTTACTTGTTTTTTCCCAAAACGCTCAAATCACTCGACAAGGGGTGGATAGTAAAAAAAAATCAAATTCATTATTCTTAAAAAATTGTATTGTATTTTACTTTTATGCAAATAATAAAATTAGCATTCTATAGCACACCTGTGTCCCTATTTTAAAAAAAAAAAACGATTATCGTTAATCAGAATCAAGGTCGATTGCTTTTAGTATCTCATCTTGCTTATATTATGTTAGGTATCTTTATATATCTGTTCTATTATCAACGTAATTTATTATCACAACTTTGATTTGTCTAGTGTCAATTAACAATGACTTTTAATATCATTAATTTAAAATCACCAAATTCTCAAATATTTGATATCCATATCTCACTTGGAAACATAAAAAAATTGAATTACAGTGTACAAATATTGATGACACACTATTGTGTTGAATTTTAAAAAACTTATGATTGATTTTAGTGTTTTTTTTTATGTGTTCGCTGTTTATGTGATATTAAAGAGACCCAAATGTTTCAATATCGAGTGGATTTTTTATTAAAAAATTAATCATACATGCATACAATAACATAGGTCAATTTCTACTATAGGTTATCATTTTATTTTATTTTATTTATTGAAAACCATAAAATATAAACAAAATAAACAAGATATCTACATATAACATTTTTTAAACTTAATTTTTAATTAGATCTCACCCGTTGAAGCTGCATATAGCTAGCTTGTGTCCGGGCGGAAATCATAATGGGTACAACTGGCCTAATTGACCTAACATACAATACAGAAAATAAATTTGTTCTGGACTCTGTATGATAAACAGGCTATTGCACCTCAGTTTTTTTTTATTTTGGAAAAATAAGTATTTTCAAATTAGTAGCCTACCTACAAATAAAACAAAGAAATAAAATTACGTCGTAATAAATTTATTTTAATTTCATTCACTTCACAAAAATGCGACCGTTGTAAAACTAGTGCATTATATCGAAAGGCTTGGAGATCCATCGTTTTGAATATTAAAACTTTACGAGAACTAACAATATTTACTCCATCTAGATGTAGACCATTTCAATATTTCAAACCAATGAAACGATGCCCATCTTTTCAGCTTCTAAGAATATAGCCACAATAGAATCCACGACTTCTTCACAATTAGGAATGATCTGATTTGACGGCAGAAGGAAACCATACTGTCCAAGATCTCTGAGTTCGTAGACGTAAGCTAATGGAGTCTTAAATTCTTTCTTCACCCAGTCAAGGCTACTGCCACTCGCCCTGTCTGAAATAAATAATAACAATACCATGCATAGACAATTCACACAGATTCAATGACAGCATTTTCATCCAACAACTTACAAATAGTTTCCGCAATATTTCCAACTTTATATTGGGTTCCATATTTTGAAGCTAAAGCTTCCGCGGCTACTTTGGCAATAGCTACCTAAAAGAAAAGAAAATATATGTAATTAGTGATGAATATAGCCCTCATATTGTATTTTTTTGGAAAGTAACTTACAGTTTCATTGTAATTATCCAAAGGTTCGGTTGTGTGTCCATATGGAACCATCAAAAGTTGAGTATATGCATGGAATGTGAAGTAGGCGACCATATTTGGTGCCACTTTCCTGATGTACTGAGAAAGGTGTTCCACGCATTTTTCGGAGAATGGTTTTGGTCCACCATAAGTTTCAGATAAACAAATCGAACTGGTTCCATATTCTGCAAAAAAAAGATCCATTCAATGGCGAATTAACGCAAAATATTACACTTCAAAAATTTATTCGGTCATATTTCGAGAATATGCTTGAAAAATTTTAATCTTGTGAAAAAATCATAATACGAATTTTTTCATCGATTGTATTGGCATTTAGTTTGTGACACCTCATTTTAAATTGTATAATAAAACGAATAATAATGATTATTATTGTTAAGTGTTACTATCGAGTACAACTAACGCAAGACCGATTAAGCATCATCAGGTGCTAATCTATACCTGATGAACTCAAAGTCTGCGAAACCTATCGTGCGTTAGTTATGCTCGATGGCAACACTAATAAATAACAATAATTATTATTAATTTTTAATATAACATAATACAAATACAATGAAACACAAACCTCCCCAGTAGGCATCCCAATTTCGATTAGGATCAGCACCCTTGCAGATAGATGAATAATTTGTTCTTGTTTTTCTCCACAGACGATGCTGGAAAACAAAATTTTGAAAACAGTTGAAAACAAATACAATGCTTACAAGAAAAAAAAGAAATTTGTAAAATTTCTGGAACTTACCAGTACACCAGAATGAGAATATGCGTACCCATCAGGGTTGGCCACAGGAAATATATACCAATCAAAACTATCAGCAACTCTCACAAAGTCGGGATGTGGATTAGTTAAAAGTTGGTTGATTATATAAGTAACTGTTGCTGGGGAAATCCATTCTCTGGCATGAATTCCACCTTCTAGAAAGACTGCTTTTTTACCGGAACCAAACGAAATTTTAACACCTTTGATATCACGCCCTTCAAATGTTGATCCGATATTTATCACTGTCAACACGTTTGGATATTTAATGGCCAAATCATCAAACCACGCGTATATGTCTTCAAGTTTATAATAAGCCGTCCATGTCATTCCAGTTTGAGAATATTCTTCGACAATTTGATTCTTCATTACTCTGGAAATTAAAAAAATTATAATATTTTGTAAATAATAATCATTATTTATTAAACCTATCACTATTTTAATAATTCCACATACTCTTCTACATTGTTAATGAAGACAGATATTTCCAATCCAATTTTCTTCATGAGTTTGATGAACTTAGACTGGTATTGCGGTTTCACCATCACATCTACTGGAAGGTTAATTCTAGTCACATCAGACCAAAAGTCTAGATTTTCAGCTTCTCCTAAACTTCTCAAAATGTCTCGTTGTTCCTCGGTTTTCGGCCATATTCTGAAGACTTTTAAACCATCCAAAGATTCTGTTGCCGAGGTTAGGCAAAACAAGCCTAGTAAGAATAGAAGCAATGCTTTCATTTCTGAAACAGTGAAATATTTATCAAAACTAACACGAAACACGATGAAACAATGAACTGAAGTTCGTCTTAATTTTATTTTCATTCTTCCCACATCATACCTTAAACACTAGCACACTCTTGATAAAAAAATATGTTATTAAAAAAATCTAACTATATTACCACATTAAATATTTTGATACACACAAAAAAAAATTGATATCAGCAAATAAGTGTCAAATATGAACCCACCTACTTTTATGTCTTAAAGTCGTCTAATGATAATTATTCATAACAATTTTATATAAAAATTATCAACGCAAGTTCTTATCACTGCTAGCTAGATTTCTTCAAGAGATATATACAATATTCATAAATTATATAAGAGAACCAATATATAAATGATTACAGAAATTACATTCAAAGTTCATTTTCCATATTCTAAATCTTCTTTTTCTTCCTCTTCCTCTTGTAGTAGATCACTGATCTATTGCTTTGGAAGTTGATCCCTCTTGTAACACTGAGGACCAGCTATTATTTTATCTTTTGCTGGGCTTCCACGTGAACGTGGACCAGCTGCTGTCTACTTTACCGCAATGTGGGCTATCCTGTTTTCAGCTGTCCTGTTTACATGATCTCTTCAGAATCGTCTCCTCTTCCTACTCCACCTCCGTGTCGCATATTCATCTTTAATGGATATATTTCATTTTCTAAATGAGACCTAAGCCCGTAGACAATTTGTACTTAGCGATCGTCTACTGGCGAACTTTTCGACAATCTACCTACACGTACCGTATAATTATGCGTTATTGTTGCAGTTATTGACGAAAATTCGTTTGTAGGCGATCGCCAAGTACAAATTGTCTACGGGCTCAAATGTGGCAATGAATATTTCATGCGCCAACTGTTATCGATTATTCATTCATTAGTATGTTAGTCTCCAAGTAAATCTTTGTTTTTTTTTCTGTTAGTACATACATACATACATACATACCATCACGCCGCTTCCCTCGCGGGGTAGGCAGAAAGGATCGAGCGCCACTTCCTTCTATCCTTGCATACATCTTTCGCTTCCGTCACTGTCATACAATTCCTCATGCATGCTCTCCTGTTCAATGTGCTCAACACGTGACCGTCCTGTAGGATTTGATTTAAATGATCTTGCCATTTAATCCTCGGACGTCCGCGTCTCCGAGCACCATTCCTCTCAGCCAAATATATCTTCTTAGTCATTCTGTCCTCATTCATTCTTTCCACGTGCCCAAACCATCTTAACTTATTTACATTCATCTTTGTTATTACACCAACTTTCATTCCACATTCCTTTCGTATATCACTGTTACGCACACGATCTCTCAGACTCTTGCCACACATCCTTCTCAACGATCTCATTTCCACTGCATTTATGCCACTTTCATCCTTTTTTAACCATGTCCACGTCTCACTTGCATACATACGTGTTGGCACTAAGATAGCAGAGTGCACCAACCTTTTAGCTGTGGTGGATATGTTTCTATTTGCAATTATTAGTCGGATTGCACCATTTACCTTATTGCCAGCAACTTTTCTCCTTTCAATATCGCTTTCACACTTCCCATCTCTCGTGAACAAACTACCTAAGTACACACATTCGTCAACTTGCTCTAACACTTCGTTGTCAATCATTACCTGGCATACTGTTCTCTCACTTCCTCTTTCAAACACCATGATTTTTGTCTTTTTTGCATTCATTCTCAATCCATTAATCGCACAATTTTCATAAACACACGTCATCATTCGCTGTAGATCACTTTCACTTTCAGCCATCAATACCAAATCATCGGCAAACATTAACGCTCTTACATTCATCCCATTCATATCAACACCTACATTCATTTCTTTCAATTTCTGTTAGTAATCATATCTATTTTACATATTTACAAAAAAAGTGTCACGTCAAGTCTCGCCAGACGACTTATCGGCGTGTTATGCATAATATGTTCATACTAATACAATAACTAATTATATCGATATTGATATACTCATAGCATAATCTATACTTTTGATTCTTTAAAATGATTATGAACTTTGTATTATCTTTACTCTAATAGATTTGTCACATGAATTATCAAATAGGTACAAAATTTTGCTCCACCATCTGGCACCAACGTACATCAGGTCTCCAAACACTTGAGTCCCGAATGATACGCTTTTTGGAATGCTTCTCTCGTCATACATCACAATCTATAATTATTTATAATAATAAAAGCTAGATATTTTTTTTAAGATGCGCCGTTTTGTGGAAAAAACCACCACAAGGACTCATTCAAGAATCATAACACCTCCTGAATAATAAGGTCTGTAGTGTATGGACTTTGTACCCTGCACCTTTAAGTTGAACCTTGGACTTGTTTACAGGTTAAACAAGGGATAATGAGTGAGAAGCAATACTCTATTGTCTATATAGGTTAGCTTCCTATGTGAAACGGGGCTCATTATAGATACGACCTCGACTTGCACTGCTAGGCTGCGTATTTGACTGTTGTGTTTGACAATATTTGTAAAAAAGGATTATTATTGAATATATTTGTGTTAATTATAAATATCCGTGTCGTTTTTTAAAAGAACCTACACTATTGTAATACTTGAACTCGGTTTAGAATGAACTCAAAGTGTTCTCTCCATCTTCCTCTTACTAAGTCAGGGGCAGAGATCAGGTTTCCACTGCTATCATTAATTGAGTCAGCAGTCTTATTCTGACCTCTTCCTCCCAACATGCGGGTAATTTCAAAGAGAGTCTTCGAGTCATTCCTAGCCGCGGCAGTTTGTGCAAGCTGTATTTTGGCTTCGACATCACGTCGTCTGTCTTTGCGCACAGAGTGCTTTACCAGGCGGTCTAGCTCTCTGTACGAATTTCTTAGGGCCTCCAGTTTCGTAGGGGACTTTTCAGCATCTCTGAGTATCTTGACTTTTTGGCGATCTTGAATATATCCCCAGGACTCCATAGACATCCATGGTGGTTTGTTCCTCTCTTTGAACCCAATGGACGCAACCGCTGCAGCCTTCACTACTCTCCGGAACTCCTCCCAGGCCGACTCTACTGAGTCAGTATCGGAAAGATACCGAGAGAGTTCAAATCCTTGGCGCAGCTCAGCCTCATACTTCATGCGAGACCGAATATTCCCCAACCCACAGACGTCAAACACTCGCGGTGCAGCTGGTCTTGCAAATTATTATTATATATAATATATGTATAAATATTATATATACATATATTATATTAATACAAAATATATATATACATTTTACTAAATTGACATAAGTTGTTTTCCTATAATAATGCTAGTACATATTTTTTTAACTATTCATTAGTCATTTAACATTTAAAAGTACAATACATAAATATCAGACATAAGGAAACATAGAAGTTGCATGATATTGAAACTTATTAAAACATCTTTCAGTCAAGACTGTAAAATTCATATAAGATAATTTTATGTTAGTGAAACAACTCCCATCTTGTCAGCTTCAAGGAACAATGCAATGAGAGAATCTAATACTTCCTCATTGTTAGGAAGAATCTGATTTGCAGGAAGCAAGAAACCATAAGGACCACGATCTCTAAGCTCATAAACATATGCTAATGGAGTCTTGAATTCATGCTTCACCCAGTCAACGCTAATACCACTGCAACTATCTGAAAGTATTTAAATAAATTATTGGGTCTTAACTCACCCTTGTTTTACAATGTCTATTTTGTATTAGGTGCACTTAGATATGTGGAGCTGTCTTGTAACGATTTTGATATTTACTTACATAAAGTTTCTGCAATGCTTCCAACTCTATATCTTGTTCCATATCTCGATGCTAAAGCTTCTGCAGCAGCTTTTCCAATAGCAACCTTTAAAAAATATGCATCAGGAAAGGCTATTAACAAATAAGCATTTTACCTAAAGATCTGCTCTTCCATAATAATGAATCTACAGATGTTATGCAATCAAAGTAGAAAACTTTGCAACCCAGTCGGGAATCGAACTTAGAATCTCGATGATGCAAGTCGACTGTGATAAATAGGTACACACAAATATAAACAATATGAGAAATACAAATTGCCTTACAGTTTCATTGTAGTTATCCAAATGATCAGTTGTGTTTCCATATGGAACTAAAATTAATTGAGAGAAGGAATGGAATGAGAAATACGCCACCATGTTGGATGCTTTAGTTCTGATGTATTGAGAAAAAGTTTCCGTAATTTTCTCAGACAATGCATGAGGTCCACCATACCAAACTGATGAACAACTTGAACTTGTTCCATTTTCTAAAAAGTAAAATACATTTTTTATAAATGAACGATTTAGGCATTTGATTTTAGCACGCACCACTTTTTGTATAACTACCAATAAATATTAGGTGTTTTTCGCACTGTGCTCAATGTGTGTGTTACGATCTTTTAATGTTGTTAAAATGTCTCAGGGAAAAGGCTTTCAAGCTGTCATGCCGATATATTTGTACTATAGCAATAAATTAAATATGCAAAGTATATTAATCTGCCCTCAAAAAATCAACTTTTTAAAATCCAATTCAATACTTACGTCCCCAATAAAAATCAAAATTCCTATTAGGATCGGCTCCTATACATGAATCAGAATAGACGGTCCTTGTTTTTCTCCATAAACGAGTCTGTAATATTTATAACAAACGAATTGAATACATGAATATACCAAATGATTATTTATGTAAATAGTAAGAAGTTAACTAAATATTTTTAAAACTTACGTATATGCTGGTGTGCGAATAAGAATATCCATCTGGGTTAGTGACAGGGAAAATGTACCAATCAAAACTTTCAGCGATTTTTCTGAAGTTGGGATCAGTACTTGTCAAGAGTTCATTGATTATGTAGGTTACTGTAGCAGGAGAAATCCATTCACAGCCATGTATTCCACCTTCTATGATTACAGATTTTTTTCCAGAACCAAAAGAAATTTTTAAACCTTTGATGTCACGACCCTCATAACTCGACCCTCCGATTTCAATTGATACTTGCTTTGGATACTTCTTGACCAAATCGTCAAGCCAAGCATTTATATCATCAAGTTTATAGTAGGCTGTCCATGTCATACCGGATTTTGAATAGCTCAGTAATTTTTGGTCTTTCATCATACTACAAATAAGCAGCACCTACATATTAGGTATAACATTCGAAGTAAACTGAGATTTACTCTCAAAGACCAAAGTAAGGATAATATTAGTTATACCTATAGTAAAATTTGTCGATTAAAATCTTTACATAAAATACCGCGAATCTATACAAAAACTGAATTGTACTCACTCTTCGATGTTGTCAATATGGACAGAGACTTCTAAACCAATTTTATGCATCTCCTGGATAAATTTGACCTGATGCTCCGGTTTCACCATAATGTCTACAGGAAGGTCGATTTTATACACGTCAGACCAAAATTCTAAATCATTGTTATCCTTGAGGTTCCTGAGTTCGTTCTTCTGTGCCTCAGTTTGAGGCCACATCCTGAATACTTTGTATCCATTATAAGTATCCATGGCTGATACAGCGCATAATGCCCCTAGCATTAATAAAAGCGCAAACTTCATCTATGGAATTAAAAATAATTTTATTTTATGAATCACCTTCTCGACCTCGAATTAAATCGAACACTAGCAATGTTCAGTAGAATATGCTGCAGCTGATTATAAAAAAGCACGAAAGAGAGACATCGGATGGAAAGAAGGCAACTTTCTCAATTCAAAAATACCATAAAATGGACAGGTATTCATACTTTGGATGAGCTTTTCAAAGGATCTACGCTAGATTGATATCCGACGTTAGGGAACTAATAGGGTAACCAATAACGATCGCGATCCAATAACGAGCGTCTTCTGGCAATTCCTACACACAGTACCAATTATTTCTCGAAATCATTCTCAGTTATGGTGCTCGTTGTTGGAATAATCTTCCTTCTTCGCATAGAGTTTCACAATCGTTCAATGTCTTTAAATCTTATGTAAAGGAAAAAATGCTATCTTTTAACTCAGTATCCGTTTTCTAGTCCCCCCCCCCTTCCTCTGATCCATAATGCCTACCATATGTTGGGTGTGTGTCAAATATATTAAATAATATATTATTTTAAATTTTTTTGTTGTGTTTTGATATTTTGTAGGTATGTTTTTTTTGTAAGTAAATTTGTTTTTTACTAGTTTCATGTCAATGTGTCATGGTTAGATGGAAGAAATCACTTTAAAGTGATAATCTCGCCACTGCACATCGTCCTAGTTTTTAAAATTTTATATTATTTTGTTAACACTGTTATGTACCTAATGATGATGTGTAAAAAGAATAAATAAATAAATAAATAAAGTAACCAATAGTATTCAGGTGTAGGTAAGTACCTACCTGTAATTTTGTTTGATTATTTTCTGTTTTCAAGACATACAGTCACTCTAAAATATTAAGCACGTGCCCTTTGCAGCTTGTTTACAAATAAATAGCTTAGTAATTTTCTTTTGCCTTCCTTTTGTTTCCCACACTGTATTAAGTTCAAAAATATAAAGTGCATTTAAATATTTTAAGTATATCAATTGTGATAGTTTTTTTGAGTCAAATATTTATTTATTTATTCATTCTTTACTGTACATTGATAAAAAACAATTAGGTACATAAAAGGTATACATTCAAATTAAATACAATCAATATACAGAGGGCGAGTTTATCGCAAAGGCGCGATCTCTTCCAACTAACCCAAATATTAATTAATAATAATTTGATGATAATTCCGACGTAACTGATAACAAAAGAAAACAAAATTAAAATGTTCAAACAAATGAGAATTATTAATTTAGATTTAAGTAAAACATAACTATAGTTCAATATACAACTTACCTCTGTTGTTGAGATATCAACAGTGCCAAATAAATACGATATTTTTTGTATTTATAACGTTATTGTTGATAATTGATCATACGATAATGAATACATAATTATTGATAATAAATCGATTTTTATCTATTGTTTTCATTTACATGACTATTGCCGACTATAGACTTATTGTTGTTGTTTGCTACTGTATTCACAGTAACTTACAAAATTAAATGAATATTTTTGCCAATTCGTATGTACCTACGCTTGTAGCCGCATGGGAAAATAATTACTATATAGTCATAATCTCGCTACTACATACTGTGGTGACAAGATATGTAAAGGGGCGTGAGTCAGTTTTTCAGTATTGGGTTATTCCCTCCACAGAAATGTAGGTAAATATCATACCTCACAAAAAAATGGTATCAAGGGTAGCCGATGGTACCTACTAGGTAAACTTTGATGCCATTATTTGTGAGGTAAGACATATACCTACATTTCTGTGGAGAAAATAACTCAATACTGCAAAACTGACTCACGCCCCTTTACCTTGTCACCACAGATTATTACACATTAACAATTACACATTTTATTCTCCTAAAGTTCGAATCCACAGACTGGGTAATCTGGTGGGTAATGATACATACATTTTTGCTGACAGTTTACCTAAATATAAACATGACGTTATAAATTATTTCAATGTATAACTAACAATGGGCATTTCGAAGAGTGTTTGTATTTTGTTTTGTTTTACTTTTTTTATCTATATTATATCTGTGTACTATTTTTTGATTGTTTCTTCATCTAGCAACGTCACATCATTGATAATTTAAATTATAAATAACAATTTTCTGTTTAATTTATTGACATCTTAAATTATTATAGACATTTTGACATTTTAACTACTTATGACATTAAAATAATTTGTATCATTTCCTATAGTTTTTTTTTTCTTCTATCTACATGACATCTCCTACATTATTGCAATTTTAATTCTTGACAATACTAAACATTTCATAGACATTCTGTACTGACACTCCAATATTTTATGATTTGACTTAAATTATTATTGTTATGAAATGATTCCCTTTTGTGTTTTGTTAATTCTTGTTTTCCTACTGTGTTGTGAATGAGATATTTGATTTGTATATTGTTTATTCTTTAACATGTAAAAGGCTCACGCCGTGGATTGTGAAATAAATTATATCTCATTTTTTATTTTATAAACTGATGTGTTAATTTGTTATGAATGTGATGGTTTTCGAGAAGAATAAATAAATAAAATAAATAAAATAAATAAAATAAATAAAATAAATAAAATAAATAAAATAAATAAAATAAATAAAATAAATAAAATAAATAAAATAAATAAAATAAATAAAATAAATAAAATAAATAAAATAAATAAAATAAATAAAATAAATAAAATAAATAAAATAAATAAAATAAATAAAATAAATAAAATAAATGAAATAAATAGGCGCAATGGGCCTCCGACCCAACTAGGACAAGGGGAAGAAGATGTATGTATGTATGTATGTAAATAACATAAATAAAATAAATAAGTTGGAACCATTGAGCATATTTCTGTAAAAAATGTAGGCGTACGTAATTTGGATATTTATTAATACATAATTTCAGATATCTCTATTTGCTTATTAATTAATATAGGTATATCACGTATATATCACGGTATCACGTATATAATAGGTATATCACGGTATCTTACAAAAATGGTAACTCTGGACCATTAACTATTTAACAATTTCTGGACATTTTAATTTTTTTGTTTTTACTTGAATTTCTGTTTGTTTTGTCCATGATTTTAAAATACGCCATCGCGATTTCAGTATACCTACACCAATGACGAACTTTTCAAGACTTGAAAAGCTCGTCCATGGCGAAGGTACACTGAAATCGCGAAAGCATATTTTTAATTCATGTGACAAAGAAACATAGAAATTCAAGTAATATTTTTTTTTTAAATACAATCATTAATAAAAGACAGAAGAAAACATAGAGGATGCATAAGATCAATAAGTGGACTTATTGAAACATCTTTCAATCAAGACTGTGAAATTCATAGACGATAATTTTATGTTAGTGAAACAACTTCCATCTTGTCAGCTTCAAGGAACAATGCAATGAGAGAATCTAAAATTTCCTCGTTATTAGGAAGAATTTGATTTGCAGGCAGTAAGAAACCGTAAGGACCACGATCTCTAAGCTCATAAGAGTATGCTAATGGAGTCTTAAATTCATTCTTCACCCAGTCAACGCTAATACCACTGCAACTATCTGAAAGTATTAAAATAAATTATTTGGTGACTAACAAATCCTGACTCATATACCATGTCTATTTTGTATTAGGCGCACTCAGATATGAGGAGTCGACTTGTATAAATTTTGGCATTTACTCACACAAAGTTTCTGCAATACTTCCAACTCTATATCTTGTTCCATACCTCAATGCTAAAGCATCTGCAGCAGCTTTACCAATATCAATCTGTAAAAAATATGCATCAGGATAGCTCATTAAGGTATAAACATTCTAACTTAAAATTCGCTCTTGCAGTCTTCCATAATAATGAATATTCATATCTACAGATGTTATTATTATTATTACTGACAATAAGAAGATTCTTACAAGGATCATTACAGCTGTAGGCCAATGCGATCCAAGTAGTTATTTATATATATAGTAGTAGTAGTTATATATCTAAGTAGAAAACTTCGCAACCTAGTCGGGGATTGAACTCAAAATCTTGATGTTAGTCGACTATGATAAGTATAAATAAATTAAATAAAGTATAAATTAAAAAAACAAACATAAATAATATGAGAAATATAAAATGTCTTACAGTTTCGTTGTAATTATCCAAATGATCAGTTGTGTTTCCATATGGAACTAAAATCATTTGAGAGAAGGAATGGAATGAGAAATATGCCACCATGTTGGATGCCTTTGTTCTGATGTATTGAGAAAAAGTCTCCGTAATTTTCTCAGAAAATGCACTAGGTCCACCATACCAAACTGACGAACAACTTGAACTTGTTCCATTTTCTAAAAAGTCAAATATATATTTATATAAATGAGTAATTTAGGCACTTAACTCTGGGACACACCAACATTTGTATAAACACCAATAAACATTAGGTGTTTATCGCATTGTGCTCGATGTAAGTATATGTAACGATCTTGTAATGTTGTTAACATGGCTCGGTGAAAAGGCTTTCTAGCTGCCATGTCGATATAATGTTTATTAAAGGTAACTATAAAGAAATTAGATTATGCAAAATTTCTTAATCTGCCCTCACAAAAACAACTTTTTAAAATCAAATTTAATACTTACGGCCCCAATAAAAATCGAAATTCCTATTAGGATCGGCTCCTATACATGTCTCGGAATAGATGGTCCTTGTTTTTCTCCATAAACGAGTCTAAAATTTATAAAAAACAAACTGAATGTATGAATATACTAAGTTATTATTTATGTGAATAGTAGGAAGTTAACTAAATAATATCACACTTACATATATGCTGGTGTGTGAATAAGAATATCCATCTGGGTTAGTGACAGGGAAAATGTACCAATCAAAACTCTCAGCGATTTTTCTGAAATTGGGGTCAGTACTTGTCAAGAGTTCATTGATTATGTAGGTTACTGTAGCAGGAGAAATCCATTCACAGCCATGTATTCCACCTTCTATGATTACAGATTTTTTTCCAGAACCAAAAGAAATTTTTAAACCTTTGATGTCACGACCCTCATAACTCGACCCTCCGATTTCAATTGATACTTGCTTTGGATACTTCTTGACCAAATCGTCAAGCCAAGCATTTATATCATCAAGTTTATAGTAGGCTGTCCATGTCATACCGGATTTTGAATAGCTCAGTAATTTTTGGTCTTTCATCATTCTACAAATAAGCAGCAGAAAGAAAGCATAACATTTTAGAAAATTGTTTATTGATCAGTCTGGCAAATTTATGATTATTCGAATTAAATCAGAAATGTTAGGAAATAACTAAATAGTTTAATGGAAGTGTATCTTATATTTCCCATAACTTCTTATACCTGCTTGCGAGAAAATAAAAAAAAATATATTACTTTTTTTTTGGTTTATAATGATTCGAAGTAAATTCAGATTTACTCTCAAATACCAAATTATGACAATACCTATAAGAAACTGTAAAATTTGTGCAGGTCGATTTACAGCTAGACATACAACACCGCGAAACTTTACAAAAATTGAATTGTTCTCACTCTTCAATATTGTCAACATGGACAGAGACTTCTAAACCAATGTTATGCATCTCCTTGATAAATCTGACCTGGTGCTCTGGTTTCACCATAATGTCTACAGGAAGGTCGATTTTATACACGTCAGACCAAAATTCCAAATCATTGTTTTCCTTGAGATTCCTGAGTACGTTCTTCTGTGCCTCAGTTTCAGGCCACATCCTGAATACTTTGTATCCATTATAAGTATCCATGGCTGATACAGCGCATAATGCGCCTAGCATTAATAAAAGCGCAAACTTCATCTCTGGAATAAAAAAAAAATATTATAATTTTTTTATGTCGTATTTTATGAGACGTCTTATCACTCTAAAATATTCTGCACATGATTTTTCGCTTACAAACGATGATAAATAATAGAATGAACAATTTATTTCAAAGAATTAAACAGCTTGGTGTTTTTTTTTGCCTTTTATCCATTCCAGCACTGTCTGTAATTGAAAAATGATTGAAAATGTTATGTGACATCACATTTTGTCACTGAAAAAAAAAATTGAAAAATGCGAAGTTCATAATAATATTAGGAGTGGAAGAGTAGGAGCAGAGGACGGGGACGCGGTACGGGACATTCAGAAACACGGGAACAGATGATACAAAGTCCACTGAGATGATAGGCACGAACTATCGATATTGGTGTGTGTATGCGTATACGACGGCGAACAATAATAATATATACGTAGATGTTATGTGTACTGAAGTGAATAGTGTCATTGAAGATGTGTTTAGGTAATAATAAATTAGCGAGTAGTACTGTATGTGTAAGTTAAGTTGTGTATAAATAGTAACATTAGTAATTAAAGCGTAGTATAGTTAGCGTGTAATATATAGGTAGGGAACTCATAATTTTAAGAATGATGTAAGTAATAACTAACGCCCCTTGACGCGAATACCAGCGATGAGGCTTGCCACCCATCATGGCGTGTCAAAGGGGGGGAAGGGCACACAGAGGAGACCGGAATGTCGGTTAGGAGTGTTGAATGTAAGAGGAGGGATGCTGAGAAAGAAGAATGAAATCGTTGAGATGATGGATGAAAAGTCTCTAGATGTTTTGTGTGTGTGTGAGACTAAAAGGAAAGGAAGTGGGATGAATGAAAGAGACGGAAGAATCGAGCTGTGGTCAGGAGTCCCTGACTCACAACATGCGTGTCAGGGTGTGGGTGCTTTTCTGTCAGAGAGAATGAGCAACTGTATGAAAGGATATGAATGTGTTGGCCCCAGGCTAATTTGGATCCGCTTCAAGGTAGGGTTGACGAGGATCCTACTCATGATTGGGTACGGTCCCGGAAACGATGCAATGGATACGGAAAAGGAAGAGTTCTGGGACAGTGTGCGGAAGATTGCAGACGATAAGAATGAGAATGAAAGATTGATTCTGGCAGGTGATCTCAATGGTTGGGTCGGTGTCAGAAGGAATGACCTAGAGAGTGTGTTGGGAAACCATGGTGATAGAAGAGTGAATGACAATGGAAAACGTATAATAGAAGCGTGTTTGGAGATGGATCTCTTTGTGGCAAATACATTTTTCGCTCATAAAGAAATCCATCAGTATACTTGGGAGAGAGGGAATGAAAGATCGATGATAGACCTTGTGTGTGTGGACTCTCGTCTTAGAAAGGCGACTACAGATACCAGAGTTTACCGAGGCGCTGAGTTGGAAACAGATCATTTCCTTGTTGTTACTAGGATAAATCTGTTCTCTGGCTGGCGGTCGAGAACACATAAAACCGTGCCTTTTAAGAGATTGAGAGTCGAAAAACTGAAAGATGTGAATATACAGGAAGAGTACGAAAGAAAGACGAATGAAAGATTTAGCGCGCATGAAAGGAAAGAATGTACACTGAATGAACAATGGGATGTTATGAAAGGTGTGCTAATAGAGTGTGCAAAAGAAGTATGTGGTGAAACCACCGTTGGACGCAAAAAAGGTGATGCATGGTGGGATGATGATGTGAAAAAGGTCGTGGAAAAGAAGAAGAATGCATGGAAAGATTTGATGAGTGTGAGACAGGGAAGTGAAGGCGATAAGGAACGAATGAAAGAAACATACAGAGCGTGCAAGAAAGAAGTGCGAGAGATAGTGGAAATGAAGAAAAAATTGCTAGAAGACAAGGAATGCCAGAAGTTGTCAGCGTGTGCGAAAGAAAATTTGAAAATATTTTGGAAGGAGGTGAAGCGGAAGAGGACGGGTGTGGAAGTAAACTCAGTGAAAGGGATAAAAGATAATAATGGTAATGTGGTAGTGAGTGGTGATTGCGTGTTAAGAAGATGGAAAGAGTATTTTGAAGAATTATTTGAATGTGGTGGTGTGAATGTAAATGAGTGCAATAGTAGAAATGATAACATGAGTGTAAATGATGAGATATGTTTGACGGAAATTACGAATGCGTTGAAGAAAGCTAAGTGCGGTAAGGCTGTAGGATATGATTGTGTTTCAATTGAGCTCATCAAGGCTGGTGGGCAGAAGACTCTTGCATGGTGCCTAGAACTATTCAACACTTGTTGGAAAGAAGGCGTTACTCCAGAAGACTGGCGGAAGGCTATCATCTGTCCGCTATATAAGGGAAAAGGTTCTAGGCTTGAATGTGGGAGTTATCGGGCTATTAGTTTGCTGAGTTCAATAGGAAAACTGTATGGAAGAGTTCTGATTGAGAGAGTACGAAAGGCAACAGAGTGTAAGATATGGGATGCACAAGGAGCTTTTTTGAATGGTAGAGGGTGCACTGATCAGATCTTCTCCCTACGAATGGTCGTAGAGAAGCTTCTGGGTAAACACCAGAAGCTTTTCTGTGCGTTCGTGGATCTGGAGAAAGCATATGATCGTGTGGATCGGGAGAGATTGTGGCGCGTGTTGTCGGAGTATGGGGTGAACAACCAGTTGATCCACGCAATTTCTTCGCTATACGTTGGGAGCTCCGCCTGCGTGAGGGTAAATAACGCCTTCTCCGAGTGGTTTGTCCTCACCAAAGGAGTGAAGCAAGGCTGTGTCATGTCTCCATGGCTGTTCAACCTTTTTTTCGACTACTGTATGCGTCCTTTGAAAGAGATGGATGTTGGCATTGAACTGAATGGAAACCGTGTGAATGCGTTGATGTATGCAGATGATTTGGTATTAATGGCTGAGAGTGAAAGTGATTTACAAAAGATTGTGTCAGTTGTATATGAAAGTTGCAGTATGAATGGGATGAAAATGAATGTGACAAAGACGAAAGTGCTGGTGTTTGAAAGAGAGGTTGAAAGAACAATGTGTGAAATAAAGGTTGGAAATGAATGTTTGGAGCAAGTGGACGAATATGTTTATTTAGGAAGTATATTTGTAAGGGATGGTAGGTACGAAAGGGATATTGAAAAAAGAAAAGTGGCTGGTGCGAGAGTGAACGGTGCACTTCGATCTATTGTTAGCAATAGCAATGTCTCGAACATGGCTAAAATGCTGGTGCACAACGCCATCCTTGTACCGACACTGATGTATGCAAGCGAGACTTGGACATGGCAGAAGAAGGACGAGAGTGGAATAAATGCAGTGGAGATGCGATCACTGAGAAGAATGGTAGGTAAAACATTGCGTGATAGAGTAAGAAATGAGGATATTAGAAGAATGAGTGGATGCAAGAGGAGTGTTGTGGATAGAATGCGTGTAAATAAATTGAGATGGTTTGGTCATGTGGAGCGAATGGATGGTGTAAGATTGACGAAGAGGGTGTATTTATCTGAAAGAGAGGGTGTGAGGAAGCGCGGGCGTCCGAGAACCACGTGGCTTAACCACGTGGATCAAATTCTCAAGGACGGTCGCGTGTTAAGTAAGAGGAATCGGCGTGCATGTATGAGAAACTGGATGAATGTAGAGGAAGCGAAAGAAGTATGTAAGGATAGAGCGACATGGCGTTCCGTTCTCTCTGCCTACCCCACCTGGGACACGGCGTGAGGGTATAGTATAGTAGTATAGTCATAATAATATTTAAAGTAGGTATATTTATCATACTCAGGTTTTTTACATGTACCTTTCAATTTATTTAAGTGAAATATTTTACATCTTAAATTCAGCGATGAGGTTTGCCACCCATCCTGAATGTCTTGATTTTATATTGGCACGAAGAGGACAGTTTGCATGTTTCTTACATGCAGCTAATCTGCTGGCTACCCCACTTGTGGGATATGCCGTGATGGTATAGTAGTAGTAGTAGTAGAAATATTATTAACAATATGATGATGATACTAACGTAAATGATAACAAAAGAAAATAAAAATTCAAATTTACAAACAAAATATGAGAATTATATATTCAAATTTTAGTAAAAACAATAACAAAAATAAATTTTACCTCTATCGTCGAGAAATAAACAGTGTGAAATTAATACGAATTTCGTTTATTTATACCCTGATTAATTGATAAAATAACGATTTTCAAATGTTTTCAGTGTTTTTCTAGTGTTCTTTATGTTGGTATCGTAGGTACTTACAGTAACTTATGAAATCAAATTAATATTTTTTCCTATTTGTGTGAACGCTTGTAGCCGCAGGGAAAAATAATATAATTTATAAAAATAGTAAGATCAATTGAGCATATTGATTTTGGAAATAGTCTTGGTGTAGGTACATTATCTTATTTATCAATTTATCAAGAACATATAAGATATCTCTGTTTTTTTTTTTTCAATTATTACTAACTGTGTGATCATCATAACCGTCGTCGTCTTCTCCGATACATGGAAAAATACATCATTCATAATGGGTGGCATAGCTGATTGCCAAATTGAAGATTTTAATATGTTTTAGGAGTTTTACGAATGCTGTCTCAAAGGATCTATTAAATTGTGAGAATGAGGAATCAATGAATTCATTTTCTTCGCCTTTTGTTGCTTCTTCTCAAAGCACAGGACTTAAACTAGACTCCCTCTTTCCGAGCGTCTCTGCGCCAATTGAGTCACCTCTTCCAGTAACATTCCTGAAGTTTCAACAATGTTCCAACAGGAATGATGTAGGTACTGCATAAGAAGGACGCCCTACAGGGTAAGGTAATCTTGACACAATCTGAATACATTCTTAATCTTGTCAAGATCATAACCCCACATTGCACGAAGTGACTATTGTTTAAAATAGTGCATGACGATTGCGCGGTTGCTGAGAATATTCATTTTTGACACAATTTACATAAGTATAATGGGTGTGAGAGTATCCCTTGTAACCTGAGAGTAGCACTGAAAGCTGTCGAAAATCGGTGCTTAAAGTGTGAAAATTTTGCTCAATTATCATTGGACATTCTATAAATATGACCCAACTAGGACCATTGTCTCTTTTGTATTAAAACCATAGATTTTGGACCATTATCTGTTCATGGACTAGGCTAATCAACTGTGAAAAAATCATACATAAGGTTGTATTATTGTAAATCATGTATAAGGTTGTATTTGGGTTTATAACAAAACCCAGATATATCTTTTATTTTGAAAATAAATAAATAAATAATAAAAATTATTAAATTATTAAAATGAATTTAAAAACACTGTATAATTTCCAAATTAAATTTATTCACCTCAAACGTTTTCGCCAAGACTTCAACTTGGCATCATCAGGAGGACTCACAAGTAGAAGCCTTGGCGAAAACGTTTGAGGTGAATTAATTTAATTTGGAAATTATACAGTGTTTTTAAATTCATTTTAATTATAATGAATTTCCAAAGTGTTAACACAAAAACATTTCATTTATTAATAAAAATTATAATAGAAGATGATATTTTGTCACAAAAATATCTACCTACTCCATTATTTCAAAAAATTAACGGCAATGCTGGGCTTCGTTGGTAAGTAGGTACATATTTTTTCACTAATATGACAAACTTGTTTGTTGGTTTTATCTTTGTATCTAATCACTAATCAGGCAACCCAATTAATTTTCCCTAAAAAAACAAAAACATCAATACAAAGGTATGATATACTTAAAATAACTATTAGGTGCCAATATATCTTATCGAATAAATTTCCTAATAGTTCAGTGAACTAAAAATTTATATATCTATATGCTTCTTGCCCTAAACAAAGTCAAGATATGAAATATTTTTGCAATGAATAAATAAATGTCAACAAACTCTATGTCCCGGATGCTGCTCTCGACAAAGAACATTGTTTTATAAACTGATATAACTATGATATGCATACATAGGTAATAAGTGAGCGTTGATTTCATAATTTGATCGCGTGAATAACCATAAAGTACTGGAAATAATATTGGTCTCAAATTATTTTCTCTCATGCGTTCAACAGATGATCAATTGACAACTTAATATTTGATATTAACAAAACATTCTTTACTTTTCACTTTAATAATATAATAATAATAACATCTCAGATTGTTGATACTGTGGATTCGGTCCATTGGTTGAGATTTGGAGATCTTTTTGGCGAAGCGGAAGTATTTGTTTGTGCCATTCAAGACCAAGTAATAGTCACAAACAATTATTCTAAATTTATAATAGGGCCGATTCTGAATCATAAAATAGTTAGTTGCATTAACTAAGTGTGAAGAGATAGTTGAGTCATTATATTTAGTTCAAATTCGTATTCACAATTTTCCATACTAAAACTAATTTAGTTAGCTAGTTCATTTTGACACCTTAGTACAACTATAAATTTCGAGAATCTATGGAATTGGTATTCTGAATGAAATTTTAGTTGACAGCTGTCATTTATTATTATTAAAATTTGGTTGAATTTTATTCGTGACTTCGAATGTGCGAATATTTTTAGTTGCTGTCATTTTGCCGCATAAAATTGCTTTACTTGGAATTTTATAGCTGGTTTCTCAGTTTTATAGTAAAAAAATGGAATTTATGTGCCTTATCATTGAAGACGAACGCGAAAGGAGGTTAGTTTGATTGTTTGATTACTTGTCAATTATTGCAAGCCAAATGTGACCACTAAAAAAACAGTTTTCTCCCTTTTTCTAGACAACCAGTACGAATTTTGAACAGGAGCATCAGGGATTGTAGCGATCCCATGCAATTGCCTGATGCTTACTTTGTAAAATTGTTTAGGCTAAGTAAGGGCTCGGTGAATCTGTTGCTGACGCGTTTGAGACCATCTTTAACGCCCCGTAAGAGACATGGAGTTCAGCCACTTATTAAGGTAAGCATGACTTCATATAAATTGATTTTAAATAGAGAAAGAATAATCTAAAGGTTGTTCTAATAAAGGTATTTTGAGTATCCAAAAAATAACGTTGTTTGCCTTTGCCAAGTATACATTCCATTTGCCAAACTTAGTTGTCGAAAGCCATTGCACATAATTGTCTTTAATTTATTTTACACCAGATTGTTTCCAGGGACCAATGATCAACTTCGGCTTGATGGTTAATAACATGTAATGTGAATATTAAGCGTAAGATACCACGCTTATTTAAATAATAAATTGAATTTCAGATACTGGCTTCTCTACATTTCTTTGGGCATGGTGGTTACCAGACAACCGTAGGACATGGGTATACACTAGGTCTGAGCCAGCCCGCAGTTAGTAGGTAAATAACTTTTCCTTTATTTTATGGGATATAGAACTTAAAAAAATTTCTGTGTAGATCCAATACTAAGGAAACAAATACAAATAAGTGATGAATCAGATGCAGAATAACTTAAGAAAAAAGTGTGTGGTGAAGGTGACAGTGTATACATACATACCATCACGCCGCTTCCCTCGCGGGGTAGGCAGAAAGGATCAAGCGCCACTTCCTTCTATCCTTGCACACATCTTTCGCTTCCGTCACTGTCATACAATTCCTCATGCATGCTCTCTTGTTCAACGTGCTCAACACGTGACCGTCCTGTAGGATTTGATTTAAATGATCTTGCCATTTAATCCTCGGACGTCCACGTCTCCGAGCACCATTCCTCTCAGCCAAATATATCTTCTTCGTCATTCTGTCCTCATTCATTCTTTCCACGTGCACAAAACATCTTAACTTATTTACATTCATCCTTGTTATTACACCAACTTTCATTCCACATTCCTTTCGTATATCACTGTTACGTACACAATCTCTCAGACTTTTACCACACATCCTCCTCAGTGATCTCATTTCAACTGCATTTATGCCACTTTCATCCTTCTTTAACCATGTCCACATCTCACTTGCATACATAAATAAGGTGACAGTGTGACCTTGTAAAATCATAATACACTCACAAGAATAACTTGTCGAGTGTTCTTCGAGTCATAAAGGGATCATTTAATTGTCCATTTATAGTTGCAAGCCCATAAACATTGACTTTTTTATTGCTTGTGTATTAAAATACTGATTAACAATTGTTGCTTATATTCAGGTTCTTGCAACAAGTGACAGAGGGGATTATCCAGAATTTCATGCATGAGGCAATTAAATTTCCGCAAACCCCTCAAGATAAAGCTAGAGTAATAGACGGGTAATATATAAATATTTATAATTAATATTTTTAAAAATGATACCATATCTACTGGAACCATAACAGCCTTCGGCCAATAAGATCCCAGAGAATAATAAAACAAAATGTTAAAATAACAAATTTAATTTCACCTCAGATTCATGGCGATGTATGGGATGCCTGGTGTTTTGGGAGCCGTAGATGGAACTCATATTGCCATTGTGTCTCCACCAAAGAACCATCCAACACATCCAGGAATCCGTTTTTTTAATAGGAAAGGATACTATAGCATTAACTGCCAAATGGTACTATTTATTTTTGAAATTATTTTATTTGGAAATATAATAACTACAAAGAACAAATATTTATAACATAAGGAATGACTATTTTATAACACCAAGTTATGATATTTCACATATATACCAGTACTAAGGTAACGTTTGTGTGTTTGTAGGTTTGCGACTCAAATATGAAAATAATTAATGTCAATGCAAATCATCCGGGATCTACTCATGATGCCGCAATATTTCAGCTATCACAGCTCAATAGTACATTAAGATTAAGCTACTTAAGAGGATGCGAAGAATGGTTGTTGGGTATGTAACTTTTTTACTAATTTGTTAAATCTGCAACGATGCCAGTCCTGACAGATGAATTTTGTTTTTGTGATGGATGGTAATAATATTTAAAATAAATAAATTTGGTATGAAAGAATAACAATTAATATTTTCTGTGGATGGCCAAGCAGCATAACATCACACCAGATATTTGAAGTAATGTTACTCCAGAACAATGCAGTTAAGGGGAGTATTTTAGGTCTACCATTATACATAAATATCAATTATTGTACATGGTGACTATAATATTTTAATTTAATTTCAGGTGACTCTGGCTACACTCAACTTCCATGGGTTATAACACCCGTGGATCACCCCGAGAGTGAAGCAGAGCAGCGGTATAACCGTGCCCACATCCAAACGAGAGCTGTGATAGAAAAATGTTTCGGTGTCATGAAGAATAGATTCCGATGTACCCTGAAGCATAGAGTTTTGCATTACAGTCCAAAAATGTCAGCACAAATAATATACACCGTTGCAATCTTGCATAATATTGCCCTAAGTCAAAATGATCCGATGCCAGAAGAACCAAGTATGTCATTTTTATTATTTTATTTTACAATCTTACAGAAACAAACAGTTATAACCTAACATGTTAACAATTAATACAATAATATATATCTTCCATGTTGATACAATAATAATTTATTATTCTTTCTACATTTATGTTTATTTTGATCATTACAGTGGAAGATACACTTGAAGAAACAGTGACTAATAGAAGTAATGATGAGGATAATTTTTTTTACGCTGCCAGAAATGTAAGAGATAGGATTATAACCAGATACTTTTCCTAATATCACCAGCATCATGTCCTGGATTGGCCATAACATCAGGCATCCAGGCCAGGGCTCAAAGAGATAACACAATCTAGCATTACGTTTTCTTGTCGTTATCGTTCGAATATAGACGATGTTGCGAGAAGTGTCAATTTTTGTCTTCAGTGAATTTGAATCTTCAGTGGTCTCAATAGAAGCCTGTACCAAGATTGGGAACTGAAAAAAAAAGTACAAGCCTAAATAAGCTTATTTCATATAAAATTTAAAAAAACAACACTATTTGATGGTCACGATCCTCAGGATTGAGGGACCGACAGAGATGATGATGATGAAACAGTGATTAATCTTTTGATTTTGTAAATAAAATTGTTTTTCAGTGTGAATACAAATACCCTTCAATAATTTTCTAGTAGGTAGTTTGTAAAAAAACAAGTATGTCATAATATTGTTATGGCCTACCTTCATACCTTCTATTTATTTTTTATTGTGTACTTTGACTATCATACCTATTATTATTATTTGTTTTATATTATTAGGTACTTGCTAGATTATACTATTTTGCTATGTACTCATTGCTAATGCGTTTGTAGAGGTAATTTTGTATTTTCACTATTTGTTGTTTTTATTGTATTTTTTTCACATAAAAGGCTTATAAATAAATAGTATTTGTTTTTACCCCTGCCTCTTGGAGATTGAGGCCAAATACGGCTTCTCTCCCTTCTATGTCTAAAATTTTCTCCTCCAGAGGCGTCAAAGTTTCTGGGGTCCCCTCCCCGCCACCAGTAGTCTCTAAAGACTGGCGCAGCCTCCTGGCCTTTGCCTTGGCCTTACGGGCAGCTATTTTATAAACCAGCAATTATTATAAAATATATAAAGGTACCTGTTTGAAAACTTTAAAATAGAAAGCAGGTTCAAAATACTAACTTCCTTCCACTCTGAAATTGATTTTACCGGGCCACGTGTGTTTACAAGCTCCACTACATTCTCCCACATTTGTGTGATTACTGTTTCCTGTAAAGTACATCAGAATAATGCAACAAATATTTTATGAAATTGCATATTAAAAAACAATAAGAGATGGCTTGACGATGCTGTCCAAATCACGAGTAAAAACTGGGTTACAGTGGCACAAAACAGATGATGATCTTGAATGACTTGTTTCTTTGGCGTCGTTTTATGATGCTTCCACAATCTCAAGGGCGTTTTTTGTTTTGCTTCTTAATCCGGCGATCTTACTCTGAAACATCTCTTTCACTTGGTGCGTTGATGTTTTAACTTAAATAACTTTCCATTCACCATTTCTTTCTTCAGAAATATTTGGTGGATGAGTAATGCCATTTGCGGCTTTAGGGCCCTGGCAGCTCTAGGCATTTTAAATAAATCACAGAACAAACGAGACGTAACGAAGTGACAACTAAATACGACATGTCAAAAATTTAGCGGCAAAACTGACATTTCATGCTTTACAACTATTAAATTGTTGCCAGAAATCTAAATTAGGACATGAAAATACTCAAAATATTTTTTTATTGCGGCATCACCGACTAGTATTATTCGTGTCCTTGCCAGTTATCGAGTTTATAGTTGTTTATAGTTCGTAACTAATACAGAATACGAATTTGTACTATAATGACTAATATTAGTTAACGATTATTAGTTAATTTAGTTAGTTCATCAAGATTCAGAATTGGCCCTAATGAAACAAAATATTTCGGATAGATGCAGAGCCTGTTATCGGGAGGGAGAGACATTAAGACATATTTTGTCTGGATGTTCTCTTCTTTCCGGAACAGACTATTTGAAAAGACATGATCAGGTAGCAAAAATATTACATCAAAATTTAGCTTTGAAATTTAAATTAATTGAACCGGAATCAAAATTACCATACTATAATTATTGTCCAGTATCGGTACTTGAAAACAATGACATACAAATATTTGGCATAATGGGCGAGTTTATCGCAGGGACGCGATATCTTCCAACTAACCCAACGCATAATTACTTTATTTTATTACTCGAGCACTATCGAGTTAATGTCAAAAAATTTATGATTAACAATGTCGACACTCAAATTCTAGACCACTTTGTTTTAGTTAAATTAATTATGTTAAAAATATCTGATATTAATTAGTTTTCAAATAAATTTATTCTTAATACATCCACTGGTTTAAATTGGTCGCACCGAGAAAAATACTAATCAAATTTCACAACGAATCATTGGTACGTACTATCAGATTAGGACCAGAGATAGTACAAACGATTAATTAGTACGAATCCATAATAATAACTTTTCGCAAACGAATCGTTGGTAAATTAACTTTTCGTTAATATTATAGATTCGTACTAATGAATCGTTTGTACTACCTAATCTGATAGTACGTACTAGTGATGTAACGAATATTCGTATTCGCATTCGCATTCGCGAATATTCGCATATTTCAAAGTATTCGCAAAAAAATATGCGAATGTTTTGCGAATATTATATTGGTTATAAAGTATCGGATATTCGGTAATAGTCCGGATACTTACCCGGTACATTGTAGAAAAAGGTACTGCAAGAAAATATTTAACTTTTCTATAATTACACACTATAACACCAGTTATTTCCTCCCTTATGGGGGGAGCAAAGAGACAAGACTAAAATTACTTTGGGCGCCAGGTGTAGTCCCTGAAGGGGTACACCGAGAGAATTAAACAATAAACACTATGAACTATGAACACTTTTATTTACAACTTAACACTATTTACATATACCTTGAAACCATATTAATAATACCATACTAAAAATATACCACAACGAAACTACTACACTGATCCTCACTAGGAAGAAACTAGCATGTAGGAATGCACCACCTAACCGATCGTGAAGGCACAGCACGGCAGGTGACCAGCATATTGTAGGTTTAGGTATGAAAGGAATGCACCACCTAACCGCCTGTGATGGCACAGTACAGCAGGTGACCAGCATATAGGTAGGTATAGGTATGAAAGGAATGCACCACCTAACCGCCTGTGATGGCACAGTACAGCAAGTGACCAGCATATAGGTATAGGGATGAAAGGAATGCACCACCTAACTGCCTGTGATGGCACAGCACAGCAGGTGACCAGCATATAGGTATAGGGAGGACCTAGGCCCAGGATGGGCCGAGGCGATCTGCCGTTTGTATGAAGTGTTCCTGTTTATATACCCTTTCAGCAGTAAGGAACAGCTGATCGTAGCCTTGGTGGTGGATGTCACGATGGAGGGGGATGTACCTTGGCCTTCCTATTTCCGGTTAGATTGTTCTGGAAGGTTCTAGAAGGTTCGCGAACATTCCATCGATGAGACATCTATCGGCAAATCGGGTGACTAATAGATACTTCCTGTGTTTGGGTAGCGGCTGCTAGTTGAATCCGGCGGATGATGTTATTATTATGCCATATAAAAATTACGTGGTGTTACAACACTATATTTTATAAATGAGTAGACAATTGTTTCGTCTTTTACCAAGACATTATCAATACTAAATTTAGAAAGAATACAAATTGATTACGAAGGTACAATAAATAAATTATGCAGTTAACAATTTGAAGTGGGGGATGAAGAGGGCGGGGGCTTAGGGTGGAGTGGGAATATTTTTAGAATGGGTGATGCGTTAGGTACTGTTATGTTATTAACTATATTATTACAACTATTAATGTTTTTATGTACTCGTATTTCTAATGTCTCTCTCAAAATTACTCTTCTATAATTACTATTGCCGTTATGTAGAATCTTAAATGGTTTTCTATTGTTGATGTGATGATTGTTCTCTATGAGGTGGTTGGCGAATTCCGAGAATCCCAAGTTCCTTACACAATTAAGATGTTCGGTAATCATTGTTTTTATTCTTCCCGTGGTCATACCAATGTATGTCTTATCACACTCTTCACAGTTTAGTTGGTAAACCTCACTTTTTTCCCCCTGTTCCGTCATTTGTCTGTTGTTAAGTATGTACTTACCAACTTTATGGTCGGTATAATACGAAATTGCAGTATCCATAGATACATTTTTTTAAGATTTTTTTGATGTATTTTTAATATATTTATATCTCCGCCATTTTTTATTTTCTTTTGGCGTTGGGCAGGAATATGTTTTGTTTTCTTAATGTTAGCAGGTTTATCAATTAATGACACATCGTATCCATTATTGTACGCCATTTGTTTAATTATATCTATTTCTTTAATGTAATCTTCAGGGCTAAGTGGGGTGTTTACAGCACGATGTATCATACATTGAAAGGCAGCAAGCTTTTGATTCCAAGGATGGGTTGATGATTCAGGGATGACACTGTCTGTATGAGTGGGTTTTCTGTAGATGTCGTATTCGATATTATTGTTTTATATTGATAGAGAAAGATCCAGAAAATTTAATTTGTTGTCCTTGCCAACTTCCAGAGTGAACTTTATCTTCTTATGAACAGAGTTCACATATGGCATAAGGGCATCTAGTTGTCTTACAGTAGCGCTCCACATGATTATGATGTCATCGACATATCTCCACCATCGATATATATGTTTAGTTGTATAGTGATTCGATTTTAGTATTTGGTTTTCCAAATAGTCCATAAATATGTCGGAAAGAATTGGCGAAAGACAGTTGCCCATAGCTAGACCGTCAAATGCTCGAGGTGTGCACTAAAATTAAAATATATTATATATACTAAATGTTAATTTTTTCCTATATTTTACGTTTTTTCTATAAATCAAAGAAAGTATGAATTCAATTCGTTTTTAAAATTCTAATATTAAAATGATAGGTAATCGATACAAGCCAATCGTGGATATATCATTTCACTGTGATATTTAGAGTAAATAGTAAAAAGTGGTGTATAAACATTATATAGCTTCAACTGTCAACATAAAAAAACAGACATTTCTTATTATTAATAGACACATAATTTGTGCCTGCAAGTACACTTTTTGAGATCGGCCTGTTTTATATTTTTGATAAATAATTGATAGGTATAAAGCTTACTTCTCAAGATTGTCAATGGAAACGAAAACTTCCATTCCAATTTTGTTCATTTCCTTTATGAATATTGACTGGTGATGTGGTTTCACCATCACATCTACAGGAAAACCTACTTTATTCACTTCAGACCAAAAGTCCAGATCTTCACTTTTTTCTAGACTCTTTAATATCGCATTCTGTTCCTCACTCTTTGGAGCCCGTAGACAAACCGTACTTAGCGATCGACTACTGGCGAACTTTTCGACAATCTACCTACACGTACCTACCGTATACTTATGCGTTATTGTTGCAATTATTGACGAAAATTCGTTTGTAGTCGATCGCCAAGTGCGTGTTTGTCTAGGGGCTCTGGTCATTTATCAATAAATATTAAGTAAAACTTGCAAAACCACTTTTGTTTTCATACATAAGTTAAAAATCATCGAATCATTAATAGATCAAGTATGATTTACTTTATGTTACGTAGTGGTTTTTGAATATGATGCCTCGATTGCATAAAACGTTTAATGGTTACGCCTTATACCATACCATTACGGCATATCCCATAAGTGGGGTAGCCAGCAGACCCGATGCATAGAATAAACATGCAAGTGGTCCTCTCCGTGCCAATATAAAATCAAGATATTCAGAATATGTGGCAAACCTCATCGCTGAATTTATAAGATGTAATATGTCTTAATTTTTCGAACACCTGCCTTTTACAGGACACTCGAAAACTTACGGAGAAGAGTGGGAGACCTTATATGATATGGTTACGCCTTATCATTTTTGAAAATAATAACTCATACCTATTATAGTTACTTAATATTCAAAACATCAAAACTCAGTGAAAATTATGTTTTAACTTTAGGAATTTTTCACTTTCTTTATATCTTTTAGTCGCTTTCGAAAAAAAATATATAAGTATTACTTGGTGCATTGTACATATTATGTTAATCGTCGCGTTAGTACCCATAATACAAGATTCATATCTAGTTTGGGACTAGCTCGATCTGTGTGAATTGTCTATACATTTTCTGTTCTATTCTGTTCTATTGAAAAAATGTACCTATAATAATAATAAAAAGATAATTTTGAATTAATTTCAGTTCATTAACAAAAGAACCCCCTTTCAGCAAAGACTGATGCTGAAGACCCAGGACAGAAATGCCTGGAGATTTACGGGGAGAATCTGTGTTCAACAGTAGACAGTGATGGCTGATAAGTAAAATGTATGTATGTTGATGTGTAAATGAGGTCCATAGGAAGTAAACTTTGGAATAATATTTCATGACTTAGCAATTATTTTCTAAGAATTTAATTATTCTCAACACTTGTGGGATATGCCGTGATGTCAAAGTAGTAGTAATAGTGGTGAATCATCACTAATAATTTTATTATTCTTAGTTAGGTTAGGACACAAGTCACTAAGTATATATATTTTCTCTGAATCCTGAGAATTTATTTTGTGATTCGAAATGAATCACAATTCTATATAAATGTTAGTTTTATTTACATACCTATACAAAAGTACAACTACAAAATAATCATTCGATTGGTAAAAATATATAACATAAAATAAATTAATCGCAAATATCACATTTCCAGATAGGAATGAGTTATAAGGATAGAAGAGCAATCTGGAGCTTATACAAGAACGAAATGGCTGTGATTAAAAGCGGAGAGAGCTGTGCAGAAGCAAGGGTCGAACAAGGCGTAAGACAAGGATGCTCAATGTCGCCAGCTCTCTTTAACTGCTATATACAGCGAGCCATTGATGAATTGAGAGAAGAAATGAAGAACTGGACAGGAGTAAAAATAAATGGGAAAAAGGTCGACATGATAAGATATGCTGACGACATAGCACTGCTCGCAGACTCCGAGATGGAGCTGAACGAAGCTTTAGGAAAATTGGAAAGTATACTGTTGTCAAAGTACAACATGAAAATAAATAAAGAAAAAACAAAATGTATGGTCGTTGGAAGAGAGGAAGCGACTGCGAACATTGCATTAAATGGAGTGAGCATCAAACAAGTAAGTGAATTCGTGTACCTGGGCAGCAGAATAAACCAGGATGGACGCTCCAAAGCAGAAATTGTAAGCAGAATAAACCAGGCAAGGATTGCCTTCAACAAAAAATCGAAGATATTGGAATCCCCAAATATCGACTTAAGCGTAAGGAAGAACCTTACTAAAGCCTTTGTATGGAGCATTCTGCTTTATGGTTGTGAGACATGGACCATCAGCAAGAGTGAAAGCGGACGGTTGGCGGCCTTTGAGATGTGGTGCTACAGACGCATGCTAAAGATCCATTGGTCGGAGCACGTCGAAAACGAAGAAGTCTTAACCAGGGTAGGCGAAAAAAGGCAACTCCTTAAGAGAATCAGCCAACAACGAGCTAACTGGATTGGCCACAACATCAGGCACCCAGGACTACTCATCGCCATCGCGGAGGGTAAGACCGAGGGAACAAATGGCAGAGGCCGACCAAGAGACGCATATATGGACCAACTGAAGAGGGACATGAACTGTGGCTCATACGTAGAGCTTAAAAGACTGGCTGAGAATAGGGAGGAATGGAGAAGAAAAACCAAACTCGTTGCAGACCAATCCAATGGATTGTAACTAAATATATATATATATCACATTATTCAATATTCATATACCTACTTTTATTTTTTGATGTGATCTCAGGGCCGTAGACAAACCGAACTTTGCGATCGACTACTGGCGAACTTTTCGACAATCTACCTACAATGTAGGTACCATGTAATTATGCGTTATTGTCAAAAATTTGTTTGTAGTCGATCGCCAAGTACGGTTTGTCTAGCGGGTCAGGGTCTCAAATTCAGAGAGTAATACAAAGTTCATTAAACAACTAAAATATTTTTTTGTTTATCAATTTTCAAAAATCGATCTTAAAAAATAATAACACGCATATTATTCCAATGACACGACGTTCCTTTTATCAGCTTCTAAGAACATGGCTACGATAGAATCGACAACTTCTTCACAATTTGGAATGATCTGCTCTGGAGGTAGAATGAAGGCATATTGACCACGATCTCTAAGTTCATACACGTAGACCAATGGTGTCTTGAATTCTTGTTTCACCCAATCAATACTAACACCACTGACACGGTCTAAAATAATAAAAAAATGTCATGAGATTAAAATTATATGTATAAGTATAAGAACTAAAACGGTTTTTAAAAAAACAAAGGTTGCAAATATAATTGATAAAAATTCTTAAATTTAAATGGTAATGGGCTGATCACATTGTAAGAAGAGAGAATGGCATATCTATGTAAGTATGCCCAAAATTTTGGAGTGGACAAGATAAACATAAAGAAACCTTTAAAAAGACAGGCTGATGAAATTGCTCAAGCGACGGAAAAAAATGGGTTCGCGTTGCTTGATACATTAAATACAACAAATATTAAATACAAATATTCAATTACTTACACATAATTTCTGCAATATTTCCAACTTTGTATTCTGTTCCATATCTCTTTGCTAATGCTTCTATAGCCACTTTACCAATTGCAACCTGTAAATAGACGCAGTTATGTACATACGTATTAAAAAAATATATATATGTGCAAGAATTTTTTATCATTTTGATATGGATATTATAGTGATTCATAAACCGCAGCTTACAGTTTCAGCATAATTATCTAAAGGCGCAGTTGTATTTCCATATGGAACCAGAAGCACTTGGGCATACGAATGGAAGGACAGATAAGCAACCATATTTGATGCCTTACTAGCGATATATTTTGAAAAAGTTTCTGTACTCTTCTCTGAGAATGGTTTTGGACCACTATATATATCTACTGGGCATAGTTTAACAGTTCCATATCCTGAAAAAGATAACGACTTAAGTAAAATTTATTTATCTTAATATTTCTATGATTATAATATTTCTAAATCATTGACTGTTGCTTCGAAAATTGTCTTTTTTTATGATGCTGCAAACCAAACATTTTTTTTCCTTTGTGATGTTTATCTTGATGGATAAATCAAGTGTTCTATGTGCGTGGTCCTTTCATCCAATCTATATGGTTTCTCCAAAACAGAACAGGAAAAGTACAGACTTTTCTCGACGTTTTCTTGGGAATTTTTCTAGGTGGCATATTATTTTTCTTACCTCTAGAAAGAGTTAGAGGGTCTCTTTTGAACAAACAAAATTTTCAGCAAATTTTAGTGTGACAAACAATTTTGGGATGAATGTTCGATATTCTACTTACAGAACCAAATAGACAGACAGCTCTTTTTTTCAATCAGAAAGAATAGATGTAGAGATTCCATAACCCATATCCCATATATAATGTTGGATGGCAAATATTCCTACATAATTATGATAATTTTCAATACTTACGACCCCAATGAAAATCCCAATTCCTGTTAGGGTCAGCTCCTCTGCATGCTCCAAAATAAACTGTTCTCGTTTTCCTCCACAAACGGTTCTGAAAACAAGTAAATGTGTATATTATCTGTCGTATAATTATTATTATTCATTAAATGCCAGTAACCTATGGCTCTCTGGTAACTTATGTTCAAAATATTTACAGATAGTAAAAGTTAAATACGTATCGAGATTTATACTTACTGTTGTACTGGCGTGTGAGAATGCATATCCATCAGGGTTGACCACAGGAAAGATATACCAATCAAAACTGTTAGCAACTTTCCTGAAGTCAGGGTCTGTACTAGTTAAGAGTTCGTTGATAATATAGGTCATTGTAGCTGGAGAAATCCATTCTCTGGCATGTATTCCACCTTCTAACATTACGGTTTTCTTACCAGATCCAAAGGATATTTTAACACCTTTAATTTGACGACCTTCAAATGTTGATCCTCCAATTTCAATGGATACTTTGTCTGCATATTGAACAGTCAGGTCATCTAACCAGGCGTAAATATCTTCCAAATTATAATAAGATGTCCATGTCATTCCAGATCTGTCATAGCTTCCTACTTTTTGCTTATTGATTTGTCTAAAAAATAATTTGTGATATGCATAATCTTCAGAGGTTCAAAAGATTATTTTCCATTTAAAATTTATTTGTGACAATTTGCACTTACTCTTCAAGATTGTCGATGAAAACGGAAACTTTCAATCCAATCTTGTTAATTTCCTGGATGAACTTTGACTGGTGATGTGGTTTAACCATCACATCTACAGGAAGACCTACTCTATTCACATCAGACCAAAAATCCAGATCTTCACTATCTTCAAGACTCTTTAGTATAGCATTCTGTTCCTCAGTCTTTGGCCACATTCGAAAGACTTTGTATCCTTCCAAAGTCTCCGTGGCAGAGACTAGGTACAGTGCACCCAACAACGATAGGAGAATGAACTTCATTTCTGTAAAATAAACATTTACTTTTGAGGATGATACGAGGTCATAGTGATATTTTTAAGATCACATTTTGTAACTCACTAATAATCGAATCATAAAAGAAAAATTAAAGTTTGGTTCAGAATAAAAACTTATTTGACAATAATTCAAACAAAAAATCTCATGAGACATACCTGTGCTCAAGCAGCTCTGCCAATTAATGCATTTAAATCAGTGTAGTAATTTATAGAAAACTTTGAACTATATTGATAAAGACCCATGCTGATAGGCACACTAAATCATTAATTATGTGTGAATATATATTAATATTTTTGAATTTTTTTGTTTGTTTTTTTTTCAAGTTTCTCTAATTTTAATTAAATGTATACAAAGCAATTAAGTTAATTTTTTTTATTTATTTAATACGTTAACTTCATTGACTGGGTATCCAAAAAACAATCTAATTATTTTTTTCATTCTTTACTGTACATTGATTACTAACAATTTCATAGAAGGTATACATTTGAATTTCATCTCAAAATTATATAATTATAAATTAAAAAAAAAACTTAAAGTAACTGAATAAATAAAAAAAAAATATCTTTTTCATAAAAAAAGATGTTGAAAAGAATATACAGAAAAAGAAAAAAAGGGGGGGGGCAGTAGTGATGGGTTTTAGGTTTCAGAGGCTGTGTTTGTGAAAATCGATTTCTCTTTGACTTCATAGTATAAGGAATCACAATATAACGATATTTCTGTTTTTTATGCACTACATGACAGATAAAATGATTTGTTTGTATAAAGAAACAATAATCTTTTTGTGTATCCTGGTATTGGCGATAAAATGATATAATTTTAATTAGATAAGAAGTATTTCATAGTATATTATAAAAAATAGTATATTATGCTGAGTGCATGGCAACACGCATCCTAATACTACACCTTGGTGGACACTCCCAATGCTGTCTTCATAAAAAAATTGAAACATGGGAACAGCTGACAGCTTAAGCACATTAGTATATTATAAACGTCCGATTGGCGCTCCTGATAAGAAGTTGTCTCTTCATAAGAGAATCAAATTTCAAACAATGAAAGACCCACCATCCACCCAGATACTACAGAAGTCTGAGGAGTTTTTTTTAACAATGTTGAATACCTTCTAATGCACCCTCTTGAATAAAAGAGGACGAAACACAAAGTCGATATAATATATACAATGACTTTATCGCCAGTATAGAGACTCTTCATTGATTTTGTTGTTTCTTTTTGATAATGTCCCTTTTGTGATTTTTTGATTATCTCGCATTTTTGGATTTTGCTTTTGTTTCCTGCTGAGATCGTCTTGCAGGATGACATTTTTAAGATATAATAGGTATTACTTTCGTTTCTTCCATATTCACGCAGATCCTCATACATGTGCGCCGATTTCTTTAATTTAACACAATGTCGGCCTAGACGATTGATCCACGTTGTCTGCACTCTTTACAGCTTTTCTTCCAATAATTACTGTTTCTCAGTCAATATTTCATCATCTATTTGATATGATAATTAGCTCTATCCTAGTCTCTCAACGTAGAATGCGATAGGCGATTTGGTGAAAAAAAGAAAAATCAAAGTTGTTATAGTAAAATTTACTAAAATTTAATTATTAATAAATCCATATAAATATACATTATACAAAACTGTTGTATTGTTGAAATCAACAACATAGCAGTTACTTAAATAACTAGTCAGATTTATAACTACAGAAACTAAATCAATGATACAATATTCATTTTATCAGCTTCTAAGAACATGGCTACAATAGAATCTACAACTTCTTCACAATTTGGAATGATTTGTTCTGGTGGTAGAATGAAGCCAAAGCGACCAAGATCTCTGAGTTCATATATGTAAACCAATGGAATCTTAAATTCCTGCTTCACCCAGTCAATACTTCCACCACTGGCACGGTCTGGAAAAATACAAAAATTTAAGTTTGAATAAATATTTTTTCTAATTTTTGACACAATCGGGTGCCGGAGACCTACATTTCTAGAAATACCTATTTAAGTCGGTTTGGCAGCGTTCGTTTTTTTCACCTTGTAAGCAAAAGGTCGTGGGTTCGATTTCCGGAGACAAGAAAATGTTTGTGTTCGTTTACAGAGTAGCACTGATTGGAATGATTCATCTAGAGTGGAGAGCTATGAATGGGCTCTTGTATACAATGCAATGCAACATTCTACAAATTCTAATCGAAAGAAGAAAAAAAGGCACCTGAACACCTTTAAATTGGCAGGGTTAAGTGATCACTTTCAGTGTCCATGGTCAACGTTCACCAATTTTACCATTCTCTCTGTAGCAATGTAAGGTCTACCATCATCGCCCTATATTGAATTAACGTCTTCCAATAGAAAAATATTATGTTTTTCATTTAAGCGTTATGCCCTAATCCAGTTAAACAGAGAACTGTAAACATTTTTTTCTTATTTCTCAAGACTCATAGGGTATGAATTATTATTTATACCGTATACCGTTATTTTACAGACTTGTAAACACACCGAGAAACTTATAATATCCGCAAACGTCATTTGTAAAATATCGATATCATGTACTATTTTGTAGTATGTGCCATTTGACTGTATGATTTGCTTAGTAAATAAATAAAATAAAAATAAAAAAAACAGGAAATATTATAATAAATACTATATAATCCATACAGTATACTATCAATTTGGTAAAATCATTTGATTTAAAGAATTTTACCCAATATTATTTATTTATTTGAATAGGTACTCAATTTTCTATATCACTGATTTTTATTTCGAGTTTCACCTTAGAACAAATCATTATACGAATTTAGATAAGGACAAACCGAAGCAAACAAACAAAAAAATCAAAGCAAAATCACTCATGGGCTCAGTCCAATGAAGGTTTTAATAAATTTTTTGTTATTGTTACATGAACCAAGAAATATTGCGTCACTTACATATAGTTTCTGCAATGTTTCCAACTTTGTATTGTGTTCCGTATCTTTTTGCTAAAGCAGTAGCAGCTACTCTTCCTATAGCGACCTGTAAAATAAGCACAAATACATAATTTATATTATACATTCTACAATATAAGCACAATATTATATAGTAATGTATCCAAATAGAATTTTGTGTTTAGATTCTGGATTTCTGTTTTACAAGACGAGTATTTTTTCAAAAATGAACACTATGAGCTGGATAAAAAATAGAAGATTAGAATAAACTACTTTTGGGATAAGCTGTAATAGTATGGAAGTAGTAGATTTGAATAAATTATATGAAGACGTTTCCAAAATAAAAAAAAATACTGAATTCATATCGTTCGGGTTCAAACAGTATTCTAACACAAAAATTTATCCAAAATTAAATGGATAAACTTGTTTGTTTGTCGAAAAATTATCTTGACCAGAAAATTATTTTTAACCCAATTCATTAATTAAAAACATTTTGACAACAACTTACGGTTTCAGCGTAGTTATCCAAAGGTGCAGTAGAGTGTCCATATGGAACCATCAGAAGCTGGGTGTAAGAATGGAAGGCCAGATAGGACACCATATTAGACGTCTTGCTAGCTATGTACTTTGAAAAACTTTCCGTGCTCTTTTCAGAAAATGCCGTTGGCCCACCATAAGTATCAGATGTGCAAACTGTACTGGTTCCAAATTCTACAAGAATCAAAATAGTATTGAAAAATTCAGCAAAAAAATAAATAATAAAAAATCTTATTTGTTTTAATAATAATACTAACTAGACATTTTTTTTAGATGCGTCGTTTTGTGGAAAAACCACCGCAAGGGCCATAATCATAGCATCTCCTGAACAATAGGGTCTTTAACCCTGCCTTGAACACCTCTATACTCTCCAGAGTTCGCAAACCACAGGGAATTTTGTTCCACAGCATCGCACTAACTACACAGAAGGTATGTTCAACATAGTTAACCAGGCCTGGCCAAACCCCTTCTATGCGGCACCACAAGTCTATTGACAGAATCTGTGTTAGAATCTGTTGTCTTTGCCTTCCCAGAAATGCAGAACTCCGAGATGATTCATGTAATAATTAAAAAAAATTCAGAAAACACAATGACATGTGATACTTACGACCCCAAAAGTTATCCCAGTTCCTGTTGGGATCAGCTCCTCTGCATGTTCCTCCATAGACGGTCCTAGTTTTCCTCCACATACGATTCTAAAAAAAACAAATAAATATAAATCTACTCATCCTTTCAATAAATACGCAATAAGGACACATTTTATTTAAGGAATAAACAATATTTATCTAAGCCTTGGAGCAACCGGCAAAGAATTGGTCTCTCACTCTTTCCCGTATGTTTTCGAGGATCCTGTAAAAGACAGGTGTTCGAAAAAATAAAGAAATTTTACATCTCAAATTCAGCGATGAGGCTTGTCACCAATCCAGAATATCGTAATTGTTTGTTGGCACAGAAAAGACGCCTTGCATGTTTATTACATGCAGCTGGTATGCTGGCTACCCTATTTGTAAGATATGCCATGATGGTATAGTAGTAATACAATTCATATTTCTCACGGTGCATAGTATAGAGAGTTGGCTTGAAAAACAGTGTAAAATAGAATATTATTCTACTTACGCTTGTACTTGCGTGAGAGAACGCATATCCATCAGGGTTGGCAACTGGGAAGACATACCAATCAAAACTATTGGCCACTTTCCTGAAGTCTGGGTCTGTGCTAGTCAAGAGCTCGTTAATAATATAAGTCATTGTAGCTGGAGAGATCCATTCTCTGGCATGTATTCCACCTTCTAACATAACGGTTTTCCTACCAGATCCGAAGGAAATTTTAACACCTTTAATTTGACGACCTTCAAATGTTGATCCTCCAATTTCAATGGATACTTTGTCTGGATATTGAACAGTCAGGTCATCTAGCCAGGCGTAAATATCTTCTAATTTATAATAAGATGTCCATGTCATTCCAGATCTTGCATAGCTCTCCACTTTTTGTGCCTTGATTTTTCTAAAAGGTGCACACAAATAGTAAGTTTATATAGATAACTTCTATATGATTCGTAACAAATTAGTTTCAGGATATTTTTATCAGTAGAACATACACATAATTTTTTATTTATTCAAGATAATTTGTACTTACTCTTCAAGATCGTCGATGAAAACGGATACATCTAATCCAATCTTGTTCATTTCCATGATGAACCTAGACTGGTGATGTGGTTTCACCATCACATCTACAGGAAGACCTACTTTGTTTACATCAGACCAAAAATCCAGATCTTCACTATCTTCCAGATTCTTTAGTATGGCATTCTGTTCCTCAGTCTTTGGCCACATTCGAAAGACTTTGTATCCTTCCAAAGTCTCCGTGGCAGAGACTAGGTACAGTGCACCCAACAACGATAGGAGAATGAGCTTCATTTCTGTAAAAAATAGTGAAAGCAATCAAAATTAATAAAATAAAATCTCTATAATCAATATTATATAAGAAAATAAATAAATATATGCATACAAACACCTATTATTATCTAAACTATACCTACTATGCCCTCACGCCGTGTCCCATGTGGGGTAGGCAAAGAGAACGAAACGCCATATAGATCTATCCTTACACACTTCTTTCGCTTTTTCCACAATCATAACATTTCTCATACACTCACGTTAATTTGTCTAAATGATATTTTTTTTTATATAAAAATAATTTTAACATACCAGTAGTCCAGTGCGTATATTATTAATCAATGATGTTTTTTCACTCGGTACAGCAATTTATAACACTTCATTCTTTATCATATTAAGATTTATCGTAACGGATTTGTATAATCTGCGTTCGATTGTTTAACATTGCTTATTTTTAAATCAAATTCAATTAATTGTCAAGGGTATATGTTAATGTTAATTTTTTGATCGATTATCGTCTAATCGTTGTTTCAATGTTTTTGTAAGTCAATGACGTATATATGTATTTTTAATGAGGACAATGTCATTAGTGCCACCTTATAGACGTATATTTGATTAGTTTGAAGATTCTTTTACTGCCAAAATTAACTACAACAAACGAAGCCAAGTGCTTACTGCAACTAGCATATTATTTAGTACACTGTAGCGCAACGTTGAAGTAGCTTAGCTAATGTTGAAAGTGTCTTCTACGTTGTTAGGTAATTTATGTAGAATCAAATTCTACACGATTTGCAGATAGTACGAAGGTATAAAGTCCCATTTTTCACGAGACGGTGCAACTTATTAAATGATAGAATGAGGTATAAATTTTGGAAAAAAACTTTCTCTGAAAGCTGATTTTCGTATAACCAGAATATTCTTTGACGTTTTAAATCTTAGAATAAGAAGTCCATCATATCAGTAGATGGCCATCGTCTTAAATTGCGCATCATTCGCATTATAGATACTTCTTTCACTGGCAGGTATGCCTGCTTTGATAGATTTTACACACCTTGTTGTGATACCGACTCGTAGTTTGTAGAGAATCTTCTTTAGCAGGTTGTTTGCCAACTCCGATGATCTCATCTGAGTCCATCCACGGCAACTTTTTGAAGTTTTGTTACTGTGAGGATATATAAGGGCAAGTGATCTTATTCTAAATAGAAATATGCAATGAAGAATAAAATAAATAAAACGATGGAATTCAATTCTGATAGATTCGCCTATACTGATGGGCGACGGAAGCAATCCTTAGTCACTTATATAAGTGAAAAGATTGAAACCGGATACGGATAGTGGGTACCTAAGTAGGGCAGTGCACAATGAATCCTTCAAAGTATAATGGTCGAACCCAGAAGTTAATGAATAAAATCTTCAAAATACATAAATATTATGCAATCTTCTATTTCTTCTTCGTCCTCGTGTGATACATCATTGATCTGTTGTTTCGGAAGTGATTCCCTCATGTGACACTGAGAACCAGCTATCCTTCCATCTTTTTGGTGGTCATCCTCGTGAACGTGAGCCAGCCGGTGCCTTCATCCTGTCCACATGGTCTCTCCAGAACCGTCTCCTTTTCCTACTCCATGTCAGTATTTCTGATTCTATCACTGAGAGTTTATCCCGCGATAGCACTTGCAATTGTGAATTCAAGTGTTATAATTTGATCTAACTATTTAATCCTCAACCGTACAATCCTTTCTGCCTACCTTGCAAGGGAAGGGATGATGATTGTAAGATAATTATGAATACTTGTTCTAACTTTTAGACAAGTCCTCTCAAATTACTTACAACATAACGAAACTGGTAATTGTTCAACGTGATGGTGGGTTTTACATTTACAGATTTCAATAGAATTTATCATAAGTAGGTACCTACTGCATGATTTTGTATTATTATGAGTTGAGCGTGCCATTGATAACAACGTAAAACCCAGTACAATCATTGTGATAAAACGATGGATAGATAAAGATATCGACATATCGATAAAACCATCTTAAAAATACCAAAAGATAATCTTATTAAATCAGATATTGACAAAATAGTAGCAATAAACATTTTACATAATATTGTAACAGATTCCAATACACACATTACGCAAAGAAATATACGAATTTCTTCAGTAAATGAACATCTTTTCTTGGGAATGCGTCTGCATTTTTATTTTATAAATATGTTGATATTATTCATACAACTTTATTAAAAGAGTGGCGGGTTCATACTGGAAGAGAATTGCGTCCAATAGAGAATTGTGGAAGTCCGTCCAATATTGGAAACATGAAGAAGGCTGAAGACACATGAAAAATACAATATATTCAATTTTAATATTCAGAAACATACCAACTGAAATACTCAAAGGTTTTGTAGAGAGCATTGGTTTTGCTGTTAATAAATATATCTTAAAATATCAAAATTTATTATTGACGGCAAACCAAAGCACTCAGCAAAAATTCATATAGCCTCTGTGATACAGGAGAAACGATGGTCTTTGATGGGTCATCTATTGAAAATGTCCGATGATTAGCCAGAAGTTGTACAGTTCACACGATCTCCAACACTGCAGAGAGACCCACCTCTCTACCGCATAGCTTACTCAGGACAGGACTCGTTGACTCCTATTCATCCGCACATGCAAACTTAAATAAATTGTCCTCATTAGCGAAGTGATGGGCAGACCGATCAAAACCGCGATCGCGAGAACTATTTTTACTACTACTCTGTCATCAATGGCCCTTTTTTGGAAAGTAAATCTATAGTATTAATGAAAAATCTACATTACAAAAAACACATTACAAATCTACAATATGAAAAGAATATACTGTATATGCAAAAATAGGACAACAACAGTCTGGACGATCCTCTTCACAATAACATAACTTTAACAATGACATAAGAGAATTACAAAAATTTCACTGAATGGGCTATTTGCAGTCGTGGGGAGTTTTAATAAAAATGATCGAATTAAATAAATTTGAGGTCGGAAAACACAAATATGTCTGTTAAATTTTTTTAAATATCTAAAATATGGAGAATTTCCAAAGATAAAATCCAAAATTTTTGACGTTTGGCAAAACACGTTAAATGGCTTTAGACAGCTGATGACGTCACGGAGTCCCATGTGTGTATGAGATTATAATCTGTGGTGCGAAAGTTATTATGGTTAACTGGACTCCGTGACGTCAGAGTGCCGCCATATCGTTTTTGATCACTTCGAGAAGATCCAATTTTTAAAAACTAATATCTAAGAAAATATTGCAAGAAAATTTAAAATAAATATTGTAGTTGTGTTTCTTGAAAGAAACACAACTAGGTACTATTACTACAAATACAAAACACAAATACTACAACTCATGAATACTAATTTACAATTTCATGAAATAAAAAAAAATTGCAAGTGGCCCATTGACTCGATTGGCGTGAAATGAAAAGAGCTTGTTTTTGCAATGTACTCCGGTGAAGAGGTTTAAGGTCAAAAAGATTCGATATATTATAAACATAATTGTATCGATATAAAAGCACCCGAAAACCTACCTAAGTCACATAATTTGCACTTGAATGATAACGAGTGGAATACACTGCATAGAGAATCACAATCAAATATTTTACTATCAATGAGCAATGAACGATAGGTACATTATATTTTTGCACTCTTTAGACCGCTGATCTTTTGTATGTTAACCCTGAAATCGCCGCATAAATATTTAAGTCCATTCCCATGTTTTATTCTTCGTATAGACAATGTTGAATCAGACCAAACAAAGGTTGAATTATTATACAATCCATATGAAATTTTATGGCTAAGACATGTTTTGGGCAAAAAAACTTATAGGTACCTATATGAATATTTTTTAGTAGACATCACATCACAGAAGACCTGTCAAATATATAAACACAAACATTTTGACCTAAATCAGTCGAAAACCCATATAATAGTCATATCATGGTAGACCTGTCAAAAATATTCATAGTAACATTTTGATAAAATTCTACCAACGAACCTGTCAAAAATATTCATCTAAATATTTTGATCAAATTTGGTAAAAATCTCATATTAGCGTTATTTCATGAATGAACTGTCAAACAAATTCATGAAACCATCACATCTTGGTAGACCTGTCAAAATTTATCATCTAGTTTTTGAGCAAAATTGGTCAAAAATTTCATATTAGCGTTATTTTCATGAATAAACTGTCAAACAAATTCATTGAATCATCACATCTTGGTAGACCTGTCAAAAATATTAATTTAAATTTTTTGAGCAAAGTTTGTCTAAAATCTCATATAAGCGTTATTTTCATAAATAAACTGTCAAACAAATTCATGAAATCATCACATCTTGGTCTACCAACAGGTCTACCTATCAAAATTTTTCAACTTATTTTTGATCAAACATAATTAAAATAAAATCGCCATTTCATGACTGAACTATCAAACATATACATAAAATCGATCACTTCATGGTTAACCTGTCAAAATTTTCTTATTCAAGTTTTGATCAAAATCGATTAAAAAACCATAATAATCGTCAAATCGCTATTGAATTGTCAAAACAAATTCATGAAATCATCACATCTCGGTAGACCTGTCAAAATTTTTGATCTAGATTTTTTAATCAGTATTTCGCAAAAATCTCAAATATTGCCATTTCGTGATTGAACTGTCAACCAAATTCATGAAATCACCATATCTTGGTAGACCTGTCAAAATTATTCATCTAAACTTTTTTATCAAAATTTGTCAAAAATTTCATATTAGCGATGATATTTCATGAATGAACTGTCAAATAAATTCTTGAAATCTTCACATCTTGGTAGACCTGTCAAAAATACTCATTTGATTTTTTGAACAAAGTTTGTCAAAAAAAAACATATTAGCGTAATTTCATGAATGAACTATCGAAAAAATCATGAAATCATCACATCTTGGTAGACCTGTCAAAAATATTCATCTAAATTTTTTGTTCAAAATTTGTCAAAAATCTCATACTAGCGTTATTTCATGAATGAAATGTCGATAAAAATCATGAAATCTTCACATCTTGGTAGCTGTCACCTGTCAAAAATATTCATCTAAATTTTTTGTTCAAAATTTGTCAAAAATCTCATACTAGCGTTATTTCATGAATAAACTGTCAAACAAATTCATTGAATCATCACATCTTGGTAAACCTGTCAAAAAATTACATCAAAATTTTTCAAAAAGCTCAAATTAGCGTTATTTCATGAATGTACTGTCGAAAAAATCATGAAATCATCACATCTTTGTAGACTTGTCAAAAATATGCATTTAAAATTTTTGAGCAAAGTTTGTCTTAAATCTCATATTAGCGTTTGATAATATGAATATAATTTCATAAATAAACTGTCAAACAAATTCATGAAATCATCACACCTTGGTAGACCTGTCAAAAATTTTCATTTGATTTTATGAACAAAATTTGTCAAAAATCTCATATTAGCGTTATTTCATGAATGAACTGTCAAAACAAATTCATGAAATCATAACATACCTGTCCAAAATATTTATCTTAATTTTTTTAATAAAATTGGTAAAATATCTCATATTAGCGTTATTTCATGAATGTAGTGTCGAAAAAAAACATGAAATCATCACATCTTTGTAGACCTGTCAAAAATATTAATTTAATTTTTTTGAGCAAAGTTTGTCTAAAATCTCATATAAGCGTTATTTTCATAAATAAACTGTCAAACAAATTCATGAAATCATCACATCTTGGTCTACCAACAGGTCTACCTGTCAAAATTTTTCAACTTATTTTTGATCAAACATATGTAATTAAAATAAAATCGCCTTTTCATGATTGAACTATCAAACATATGCATAAAATCAACCACTTCATGGTAGACCTGTCAAAATATTCTTAATCCCGTTTTGATCAAAATCGATTAAAAAACAATAATATTCGTCAAATCGCTATTGAATTGTCAAGACAAATTCATGAATTCATCACATCTTGGTAGACCTGTCAAAATTTATCATCTAGTTTTTGAGCAAAATTGGTCAAAAATCTCATATTAGCGTTATTTTCATGAATAAATTGTCAAACAAACACATTAAATCATCACATTATGGTAGACCTGTCAAAAATATCATGAAATTTTTTGAGCAAAATCGGCCAAAAATCTCAAACCGTCAAACAAATTCATGAAATCATCACATCTTGGTAAACCTGTCAAAAAATTACATCAAAATTTTTCAAAAATCTCAAATTACTGTCGAAAAAAATCATGAAATCATCACATCTTTGTAGACTTGTCAAAAATATTCATTTAAAATTTTTGAGCAAAGTTTGTCTTAAATCTCATATTAGCGTTTGATAATATGAATATAATTTCATAAATAAACTGTCAAACAAATTCATGAAATCATCACATCTTGGTAGACCTGCCAAAAATTTTCATTTGATTTTATGAACAAAATTTGTCAAAAATCTCATATTTCATGAATAAACTGTCAAACAAATTCATGAAATCATAACATATTTCATGAATGAACTGTCAAAACAAATTCATGAAATCATAACATACCTGTCCAAAATATTTATCTTAATTTTTTTAATAAAATTGGTAAAATATCTCATATTAGCGTTATTTCATGAATGTAGTGTCGAAAAAAAACATGAAATCATCACATCTTTGTAGACCTGTCAAAAATATTAATTTAATTTTTTTGAGCAAAGTTTGTCTAAAATCTCATATAAGCGTTATTTTCATAAATAAACTGTCAAACAAATTCATGAAATCATCACATCTTGGTCTACCAACAGGTCTACCTGTCAAAATTTTTCAACTTATTTTTGATCAAACATATGTAATTAAAATAAAATCGCCTTTTCATGATTGAACTATCAAACATATGCATAAAATCAACCACTTCATGGTAGACCTGTCAAAATATTCTTAATCCCGTTTTGATCAAAATCGATTAAAAAACAATAATATTCGTCAAATCGCTATTGAATTGTCAAGACAAATTCATGAATTCATCACATCTTGGTAGACCTGTCAAAATTTATCATCTAGTTTTTGAGCAAAATTGGTCAAAAATCTCATATTAGCGTTATTTTCATAAATAAACTATCAAACAAATTCATGAAATCATCACATCTTTGTAGACCTGTCAAAAATATTCATTTAAATTTATTGAGCAAAGTTTGTCTAAAATTTCATATTAGCGTTATTTTCATGAATAAACTGTCAAAAAAATTCATTAAATCATCACATCAAAAATTTTCAACTTATTTTTGATCAAAAGTTATTAAAATTTATGTTTTTCGCCATTTCATGATTGAACTGTCAAACATATGCAAAAAAATGAATTCATTACATCTTGGTCTACCATCTACCAGGTCTACCTGTCAAAATTTGTCATCTAGTTTTTGAGCAAAATTGGTCTAAAATCTCATATTAGCGTTATTTTCATAAATAAACTGTCAAACAAATTCATTAAATCATCACATCATGGTAGACCTGTCAAAATTTTGCATCTAAAATTTGTCAAAAATCTCAAATTGGCGTTATTTTCATATATAAACTGTCAAACAAATTCATGAAATCATCACATCTTTGTAGACCTGTCAAAAATAATCATTTAAATTTATTGAGCAAAGTTTGTCTAAAATCTCATATTAGCGCTATTTTCATAAATAAACTGTCAAACAAATTCATTAAATCATCACATCATGGTAGACCTGTCAAAATTTTGCATCTAAAATTTTGATCAAAATTTGTCAAAAATCTCAAATTGGCGTTATTTTCATATATAAACTGTCAAACAAATTCATGAAATCATCACATCTTTGTAGACCTGTCAAAAATAATCATTTAAATTTATTGAGCAAAGTTTGTCTAAAATCTCATATTAGCGTTATTTTCATAAATCAACTGTCAAACAAATTCATGAAATCATCACATCTTGTTAGACCTGCCAAAAATATTCATTTGATTTTTTGAACAGAATTTTCAAAAATTTCATAGAACTGTCAAAACAAATTTATTATTTCATATTAGCGATATTTCATGAATGAACTGTCAAATAAATTCTAGAAATCTTCACATCTTGGTAGACCTGTCAAAAATACTCATTTGATTTTTTGAACAAAATTTGTCAAAAAAAACATATTAGCGTATTTTCATGAATGAACTATCGAAAAAATTATGAAATCATCACATCTTGGTCTACCAGGTCTACCTTCCAAAAATTTTCATTTGATTTTATGAACAAAATTTGTCAAAAATATCATATTAGCGTTATTTCATGAATGAACTGTCAAAACAAATTCATGAAATCATAACATCTTGGTATACCTGTCCAAAATATTTATCTAAATTTTTGAATAAAACTGGTAAAATATCTCATATTAGCGTTATTTCATGAATGTAGTGTCGAAAAAAAAACATCAAGTCATCACATCTTTGTAGACCTGTCAAAAATATTAATTTAAATTTTTTGAGCAAAGTTTGTCTAAAATCTCATATAAGCGTTATTTTCATAAATAAACTGTCAAACAAATTCATGAAATCATCACATCTTGGTCTACCAACAGGTCTACCTGTCAAAATTTTTCAACTTTTTTTGATCAAACATAATTAAATAAAATCGCCATTTCATGATTAAACTATCAAACATATACATAAAATCGATCACTTCATGGTTAACCTGTCAAAATTTTCTTATTCACATTTTGATCAAAATCGATTAAAAAACCATAATAATCGTCAAATCGCTATTGAATTGTCAAAACAAATTCATGAAATCACCATATCTTGGTAGACCTGTCAAAATTATTCATCTAAACTTTATTATCAAAATTTGTCAAAAATTTCATATTAGCGATATTTCATGAATGAACTGTCAAATAAATTCTAGAAATCTTCACATCTTGGTAGACCTGTCAAAAATACTCATTTGATTTTTTGAACAAAATTTGTCAAAAAAAACATATTAGCGTATTTTCATGAATGAACTATCGAAAAAATTATGAAATCATCACATCTTGGTAGACCTGCCAAAAATTTTCATTTGATTTTATGAACAAAATTTGTCAAAAATTTCATATTAGCGTTATTTTCATGAATAAACTGTCAAACAAATTCATTGAATCATCACATCTTGGTAGACCTGTCAAAAATACTCATTTGATTTTTTGAACAAAGTTTGTCAAAAAAAAACATATTAGCGTAATTTCATGAATGAACTATCGAAAAAATCATGAAATCATCACATCTTGGTAGACCTGTCAAAAATATTCATCTAAATTTTTTGTTCAAAATTTGTCAAAAATCTCATACTAGCGTTATTTCATGAATGAAATGTCGATAAAAATCATGAAATCTTCACATCTTGGTAGCTGTCACCTGTCAAAAATATTCATCTAAATTTTTTGTTCAAAATTTGTCAAAAATCTCATACTAGCGTTATTTCATGAATAAACTGTCAAACAAATTCATTGAATCATCACATCTTGGTAAACCTGTCAAAAAATTACATCAAAATTTTTCAAAAAGCTCAAATTAGCGTTATTTCATGAATGTACTGTCGAAAAAATCATGAAATCATCACATCTTTGTAGACTTGTCAAAAATATGCATTTAAAATTTTTGAGCAAAGTTTGTCTTAAATCTCATATTAGCGTTTGATAATATGAATATAATTTCATAAATAAACTGTCAAACAAATTCATGAAATCATCACACCTTGGTAGACCTGTCAAAAATTTTCATTTGATTTTATGAACAAAATTTGTCAAAAATCTCATATTAGCGTTATTTCATGAATGAACTGTCAAAACAAATTCATGAAATCATAACATACCTGTCCAAAATATTTATCTTAATTTTTTTAATAAAATTGGTAAAATATCTCATATTAGCGTTATTTCATGAATGTAGTGTCGAAAAAAAACATGAAATCATCACATCTTTGTAGACCTGTCAAAAATATTAATTTAATTTTTTTGAGCAAAGTTTGTCTAAAATCTCATATAAGCGTTATTTTCATAAATAAACTGTCAAACAAATTCATGAAATCATCACATCTTGGTCTACCAACAGGTCTACCTGTCAAAATTTTTCAACTTATTTTTGATCAAACATATGTAATTAAAATAAAATCGCCTTTTCATGATTGAACTATCAAACATATGCATAAAATCAACCACTTCATGGTAGACCTGTCAAAATATTCTTAATCCCGTTTTGATCAAAATCGATTAAAAAACAATAATATTCGTCAAATCGCTATTGAATTGTCAAGACAAATTCATGAATTCATCACATCTTGGTAGACCTGTCAAAATTTATCATCTAGTTTTTGAGCAAAATTGGTCAAAAATCTCATATTAGCGTTATTTTCATGAATAAATTGTCAAACAAACACATTAAATCATCACATTATGGTAGACCTGTCAAAAATATCATGAAATTTTTTGAGCAAAATCGGCCAAAAATCTCAAACCGTCAAACAAATTCATGAAATCATCACATCTTGGTAAACCTGTCAAAAAATTACATCAAAATTTTTCAAAAATCTCAAATTACTGTCGAAAAAAATCATGAAATCATCACATCTTTGTAGACTTGTCAAAAATATTCATTTAAAATTTTTGAGCAAAGTTTGTCTTAAATCTCATATTAGCGTTTGATAATATGAATATAATTTCATAAATAAACTGTCAAACAAATTCATGAAATCATCACATCTTGGTAGACCTGCCAAAAATTTTCATTTGATTTTATGAACAAAATTTGTCAAAAATCTCATATTTCATGAATAAACTGTCAAACAAATTCATGAAATCATAACATATTTCATGAATGAACTGTCAAAACAAATTCATGAAATCATAACATACCTGTCCAAAATATTTATCTTAATTTTTTTAATAAAATTGGTAAAATATCTCATATTAGCGTTATTTCATGAATGTAGTGTCGAAAAAAAACATGAAATCATCACATCTTTGTAGACCTGTCAAAAATATTAATTTAATTTTTTTGAGCAAAGTTTGTCTAAAATCTCATATAAGCGTTATTTTCATAAATAAACTGTCAAACAAATTCATGAAATCATCACATCTTGGTCTACCAACAGGTCTACCTGTCAAAATTTTTCAACTTATTTTTGATCAAACATATGTAATTAAAATAAAATCGCCTTTTCATGATTGAACTATCAAACATATGCATAAAATCAACCACTTCATGGTAGACCTGTCAAAATATTCTTAATCCCGTTTTGATCAAAATCGATTAAAAAACAATAATATTCGTCAAATCGCTATTGAATTGTCAAGACAAATTCATGAATTCATCACATCTTGGTAGACCTGTCAAAATTTATCATCTAGTTTTTGAGCAAAATTGGTCAAAAATCTCATATTAGCGTTATTTTCATGAATAAATTGTCAAACAAACACATTAAATCATCACATTATGGTAGACCTGTCAAAAATATCATGAAATTTTTTGAGCAAAATCGGCCAAAAATCTCAAACCGTCAAACAAATTCATGAAATCATCACATCTTGGTAAACCTGTCAAAAAATTACATCAAAATTTTTCAAAAATCTCAAATTACTGTCGAAAAAAATCATGAAATCATCACATCTTTGTAGACTTGTCAAAAATATTCATTTAAAATTTTTGAGCAAAGTTTGTCTTAAATCTCATATTAGCGTTTGATAATATGAATATAATTTCATAAATAAACTGTCAAACAAATTCATGAAATCATCACATCTTGGTAGACCTGCCAAAAATTTTCATTTGATTTTATGAACAAAATTTGTCAAAAATCTCATATTTCATGAATAAACTGTCAAACAAATTCATGAAATCATAACATATTTCATGAATGAACTGTCAAAACAAATTCATGAAATCATAACATACCTGTCCAAAATATTTATCTTAATTTTTTTAATAAAATTGGTAAAATATCTCATATTAGCGTTATTTCATGAATGTAGTGTCGAAAAAAAACATGAAATCATCACATCTTTGTAGACCTGTCAAAAATATTAATTTAATTTTTTTGAGCAAAGTTTGTCTAAAATCTCATATAAGCGTTATTTTCATAAATAAACTGTCAAACAAATTCATGAAATCATCACATCTTGGTCTACCAACAGGTCTACCTGTCAAAATTTTTCAACTTATTTTTGATCAAACATATGTAATTAAAATAAAATCGCCTTTTCATGATTGAACTATCAAACATATGCATAAAATCAACCACTTCATGGTAGACCTGTCAAAATATTCTTAATCCCGTTTTGATCAAAATCGATTAAAAAACAATAATATTCGTCAAATCGCTATTGAATTGTCAAGACAAATTCATGAATTCATCACATCTTGGTAGACCTGTCAAAATTTATCATCTAGTTTTTGAGCAAAATTGGTCAAAAATCTCATATTAGCGTTATTTTCATAAATAAACTATCAAACAAATTCATGAAATCATCACATCTTTGTAGACCTGTCAAAAATATTCATTTAAATTTATTGAGCAAAGTTTGTCTAAAATTTCATATTAGCGTTATTTTCATGAATAAACTGTCAAAAAAATTCATTAAATCATCACATCAAAAATTTTCAACTTATTTTTGATCAAAAGTTATTAAAATTTATGTTTTTCGCCATTTCATGATTGAACTGTCAAACATATGCAAAAAAATGAATTCATTACATCTTGGTCTACCATCTACCAGGTCTACCTGTCAAAATTTGTCATCTAGTTTTTGAGCAAAATTGGTCTAAAATCTCATATTAGCGTTATTTTCATAAATAAACTGTCAAACAAATTCATTAAATCATCACATCATGGTAGACCTGTCAAAATTTTGCATCTAAAATTTGTCAAAAATCTCAAATTGGCGTTATTTTCATATATAAACTGTCAAACAAATTCATGAAATCATCACATCTTTGTAGACCTGTCAAAAATAATCATTTAAATTTATTGAGCAAAGTTTGTCTAAAATCTCATATTAGCGCTATTTTCATAAATAAACTGTCAAACAAATTCATTAAATCATCACATCATGGTAGACCTGTCAAAATTTTGCATCTAAAATTTTGATCAAAATTTGTCAAAAATCTCAAATTGGCGTTATTTTCATATATAAACTGTCAAACAAATTCATGAAATCATCACATCTTTGTAGACCTGTCAAAAATAATCATTTAAATTTATTGAGCAAAGTTTGTCTAAAATCTCATATTAGCGTTATTTTCATAAATCAACTGTCAAACAAATTCATGAAATCATCACATCTTGTTAGACCTGCCAAAAATATTCATTTGATTTTTTGAACAGAATTTTCAAAAATTTCATAGAACTGTCAAAACAAATTTATTATTTCATATTAGCGATATTTCATGAATGAACTGTCAAATAAATTCTAGAAATCTTCACATCTTGGTAGACCTGTCAAAAATACTCATTTGATTTTTTGAACAAAATTTGTCAAAAAAAACATATTAGCGTATTTTCATGAATGAACTATCGAAAAAATTATGAAATCATCACATCTTGGTCTACCAGGTCTACCTTCCAAAAATTTTCATTTGATTTTATGAACAAAATTTGTCAAAAATATCATATTAGCGTTATTTCATGAATGAACTGTCAAAACAAATTCATGAAATCATAACATCTTGGTATACCTGTCCAAAATATTTATCTAAATTTTTGAATAAAACTGGTAAAATATCTCATATTAGCGTTATTTCATGAATGTAGTGTCGAAAAAAAAACATCAAGTCATCACATCTTTGTAGACCTGTCAAAAATATTAATTTAAATTTTTTGAGCAAAGTTTGTCTAAAATCTCATATAAGCGTTATTTTCATAAATAAACTGTCAAACAAATTCATGAAATCATCACATCTTGGTCTACCAACAGGTCTACCTGTCAAAATTTTTCAACTTTTTTTGATCAAACATAATTAAATAAAATCGCCATTTCATGATTAAACTATCAAACATATACATAAAATCGATCACTTCATGGTTAACCTGTCAAAATTTTCTTATTCACATTTTGATCAAAATCGATTAAAAAACCATAATAATCGTCAAATCGCTATTGAATTGTCAAAACAAATTCATGAAATCACCATATCTTGGTAGACCTGTCAAAATTATTCATCTAAACTTTATTATCAAAATTTGTCAAAAATTTCATATTAGCGATATTTCATGAATGAACTGTCAAATAAATTCTAGAAATCTTCACATCTTGGTAGACCTGTCAAAAATACTCATTTGATTTTTTGAACAAAATTTGTCAAAAAAAACATATTAGCGTATTTTCATGAATGAACTATCGAAAAAATTATGAAATCATCACATCTTGGTAGACCTGCCAAAAATTTTCATTTGATTTTATGAACAAAATTTGTCAAAAATATCATATTAGCGTTATTTCATGAATGAACTGTCAAAACAAATTCATGAAATCATAACATCTTGGTATACCTGTCCAAAATATTTATCTAAATTTTTGAATAAAACTGGTAAAATATCTCATATTAGCGTTATTTCATGAATGTAGTGTCGAAAAAAAAACATGAAGTCATCACATCTTTGTAGACCTGTCAAAAATATTAATTTAAATTTTTTGAGCAAAGTTTGTCTAAAATCTCATATAAGCGTTATTTTCATAAATAAACTGTCAAACAAATTCATGAAATCATCACATCTTGGTCTACCAACAGGTCTACCTGTCAAAATTTTTCAACTTATTTTTGATCAAACATAATTAAATAAAATCGCCATTTCATGATTAAACTATCAAACATATACATAAAATCGATCACTTCATGGTTAACCTGTCAAAATTTTCTTATTCACATTTTGATCAAAATCGATTAAAAAACCATAATAATCGTCAAATCGCTATTGAATTGTCAAAACAAATTCATGAAATCATCACATCTCGGTAGTCCTGTCAAAATTTTTGATCTAGATCTTTTAATCAGTATTTCGCAAAAATCTCATGTAATTGCCATTTCGTGATTGAACTGTCAACCAAATTCATGAAATCACCATATCTTGGTAGACCTGTCAAAATTATTCATCTAAACTTTTTTATCAAAATTTGTCAAAAATTTCATATTAGCGATATTTCATGAATGAACTGTCAAATAAATTCTTGAAATCATCACATCTTGGTAGACCTGTCAAAAATACTCATAGACCATTAAAGGTCACGTGGTCTTGTCTATGGATTTGCTTTTGCTTGGGGGGCAAACAATCAAATTGCGCAAATCATACTTGTAGGATGTTATGCCATAAGAGAAAAAAAAGAAAGTCAGACGACAAAATTATAACAAAATCGACACTGACAGTTTTTTGATTATTGGGTATCTATTCTTTAGGCGTCCCACCTAATATTACACCGTAAACACTGTGAATGTGTTGTGTTGGGATGCCTGATGCCCCTCAAGGATTTTTCTGTGACGTCATCCTTTAATGGTCTATTTGATTTTTTGAACAAAGTTTGTCAAAAAAAACATATTAGCGTAATTTCATGAATGAACTATCGAAAAAAACCATGAAATTATCACATCTTTGTAGACCTGTCAAAAATTATCATCTAGTTTTTAAGCAAAATTGGTCAAAAATCTCATACTAGCGTTATTTCATTAATGAAATGTCGAAAGTAATCATGAAATTATCACATGTTGGTAGACCTGTCACAATTTTTAATTTTTTTATAGAGCAAAATCGGTCAAAAATCTCATATAAGCGTAATTTTCATGAATAAACTGTCAAATCAATTCATGAAATCATCACATCTTGGTAGACCTGTCAAAAATATTCATCTAAATTTTTTGTTCAATATTTGTCAAAAATCTCATACTAGCGTTATTTCTTATTCGAAATCATAAAATCTTGATAGACCTGTCAAAATTTTTCTCCAAATTTTTTGAGCAAAATTGGTCAAATTTCGTGAATGAATGTCAAAATAAATTCATGAAATTATCACAACAAGGTAGACCTGCCAAAAATTTTCATCTAAATTTTTTGAGCAAAATCGGTCATAAATCTCATATAAACGTTATATTCATCAAAATTTGTCAAAAATCTCAAATAAGCGTTATTTCATGAATGTGCTGTCGAAAAAAAACCATGAAATTATCCCATCTTTGTAGACCTGTCAAAAATTATCATCCAGTTTTTAAGCAAAATTGGTCAAAAATCTTATATTAGCGTTATTTTCATGAATAAACTGTCAAAAAAATTCATGAAATCATCACATCATTCACATCTTTGTAGACCTGTCAGAAATATTCATTTTAATTTTTTGAGCAAATTTTGTCTAAAATCTCATATTAGCGTTATTTCATGAATGAACTGTCAAATTCATAAAATCTTCAATTTGAGCAAAATTGGTCAAAAATCTTATATTAGCGTTATTTTCATGAATAAACTGTCAAAAAATTCATTAAATCACATCATGGTAGACATGTCAAAAATTTTTAACTTATTTTTGATCAAAAGTTATTAAAATTTATTTTTTTTCCGCCATTTCATGATTGAACTGTCAAACATATGCAAAAAAATGAATTCATTACATCAAGATGTACCAGTAGACCTGTCAAAATTTGTCATCTAGTTTTTGAGTAAAATTGGTCTAGCGTTATTTTCATAAATAAACTGTCAAACAAATTCATTAAATCATCACATCATGGTAGAACTGTCAAAAATTTACATCTAAAATTTTGATCAAAATTTGTCAAAAATCTCAAATTAGCGTTATTTTCATAAATAAACTATCAAACAAATTCATGAAATCATCACATCTTTGTAGACCTGTCAAAAATATTCATTTAAATTTATTGAGCAAAGTTTGTCTAAAATTTCATATTAGCGTTATTTTCATGAATAAACTGTCAAAAAAATTCATTAAATCATCACATCAAAAATTTTCAACTTATTTTTGATCAAAAGTTATTAAAATTTATGTTTTTCGCCATTTCATGATTGAACTGTCAAACATATGCAAAAAAATGAATTCATTACATCTTGGTCTACCATCTACCAGGTCTACCTGTCAAAATTTGTCATCTAGTTTTTGAGCAAAATTGGTCTAAAATCTCATATTAGCGTTATTTTCATAAATAAACTGTCAAACAAATTCATTAAATCATCACATCATGGTAGACCTGTCAAAATTTTGCATCTAAAATTTGTCAAAAATCTCAAATTGGCGTTATTTTCATATATAAACTGTCAAACAAATTCATGAAATCATCACATCTTTGTAGACCTGTCAAAAATAATCATTTAAATTTATTGAGCAAAGTTTGTCTAAAATCTCATATTAGCGCTATTTTCATAAATAAACTGTCAAACAAATTCATTAAATCATCACATCATGGTAGACCTGTCAAAATTTTGCATCTAAAATTTTGATCAAAATTTGTCAAAAATCTCAAATTGGCGTTATTTTCATATATAAACTGTCAAACAAATTCATGAAATCATCACATCTTTGTAGACCTGTCAAAAATAATCATTTAAATTTATTGAGCAAAGTTTGTCTAAAATCTCATATTAGCGTTATTTTCATAAATCAACTGTCAAACAAATTCATGAAATCATCACATCTTGTTAGACCTGCCAAAAATATTCATTTGATTTTTTGAACAGAATTTTCAAAAATTTCATAGAACTGTCAAAACAAATTCATGAAATCATAACATACCTGTCCAAAATATTTATCTTAATTTTTTTAATAAAATTGGTAAAATATCTCATATTAGCGTTATTTCATAAATGTAGTGTCGAAAAAAAACATGAAATCATCACATCTTTGTAGACCTGTCAAAAATATTAATTTAAATTTTTTGAGCAAAGTTTGTCTAAAATCTCATATAAGCGTTATTTTCATAAATAAACTGTCAAACAAATTCATGAAATCATCACATCTTGGTCTACCAACAGGTCTAACTGTCAAAAGTTTACAACTTATTTTTGATCAAAAGTAATTAAAATATAATCGCCATTTTATGATTGAACTGTCAAATTTATTCAAAAAATCAATCACTTCATGGTAGACCTGTCAAAATATTCTTATTCACGTTTTTATCAAAATCAATTGAAAAAACCATAATAATCGTAAAATCGCTATTGAATTGTTCATTCTTTTTTTTTACAGCTTTACAGCTTTTTACAGCTTTACAGCTTTTACTTCTTCACAGCTTTATTTCATGAATGTACTGTCGAAAAAATTCATGAAATCATCACATCTTGATAGATCTGTCAAAATTTATTATCTGGTTTTTGAGCAAAATCGGTCAAAAATCTCATAAAAGCGTTATTCTCATGAATAAACTGTCAAACAAATTCATGAAATCATCACATCTTGGTAGACCTGTCAAAAATTATCATTTGATTTTTTGAGCGAATTTGGTAAAAAATCTCATATTAGCGTTATTTAACTGTCAAACAAGTTCATGAAATCATCACATCTTCTCAAAAATTTTCATATTAATTTAATTTTTGAGCTAAATTGGTCAAATATCTCATATTATTCATAGAATCATCACTTCATGGTAGACCTGTCAAAACTATTCATTTATATTTTATGATCAAAATTTGTCAATTATGTACATCTTTCACAAAACTTTTCAACTAGATTTTTTGAGCAAATTGGTAATATATCTCAAATAAGCGTTATTTTATGAATGAACTGTCAAATAAATTCGTGAAATCTTCACATCTTGGTATACCTGTATATTCATCTAAATTTTTTGATCAAAATTTGTCAAAAATCTCATACTAGCGTTATTTCATGAATGAAATGTCGATAAAAATCATGAAATCTTCACATCTTGGTAGCTGTCACCTGTCAAAAATATTCATCTAAATTTTTTGTTCAAAATTTGTCAAAAATCTCATACTAGCGTTATTTCATGAATAAACTGTCAAACAAATTCATTGAATCATCACATCTTGGTAAACCTGTCAAAAAATTACATCAAAATTTTTCAAAAATCTCAAATTACTGTCGAAAAAAATCATGAAATCATCACATCTTTGTAGACTTGTCAAAAATATTCATTTAAAATTTTTGAGCAAAGTTTGTCTTAAATCTCATATTAGCGTTTGATAATATGAATATAATTTCATAAATAAACTGTCAAACAAATTCATGAAATCATCACACCTTGGTAGACCTGTCAAAAATTTTCTTTTGATTTTATGAACAAAATTTGTCAAAAATCTCATATTAGCGTTATTTCATGAATGAACTGTCAAAACAAATTCATGAAATCATAACATACCTGTCCAAAATATTTATCTTAATTTTTTTAATAAAATTGGTAAAATATCTCATATTAGCGTTATTTCATGAATGTAGTGTCGAAAAAAAACATGAAATCATCACATCTTTGTAGACCTGTCAAAAATATTAATTTAAATTTTTTGAGCAAAGTTTGTCTAAAATCTCATATAAGCGTTATTTTCATAAATAAACTGTCAAACAAATTCATGAAATCATCACATCTTGGTCTACCAACAGGTCTACCTGTCAAAATTTTTCAACTTATTTTTGATCAAACATATGTAATTAAAATAAAATCGCCTTTTCATGATTGAACTATCAAACATATGCATAAAATCAACCACTTCATGGTAGACCTGTCAAAATATTCTTATTCACGTTTTTATCAAAATCAATTGAAAAAACCATAATAATCGTAAAATCGCTATTGAATTGTTCATTCTTTTTTTTTACAGCTTTTTACAGCTTTACAGCTTTTACTTCTTCACAGCTTTATTTCATGAATGTACTGTCGAAAAAATTCATGAAATCATCACATCTTGATAGATCTGTCAAAATTTATTATCTGGTTTTTGAGCAAAATCGGTCAAAAATCTCATAAAAGCGTTATTCTCATGAATAAACTGTCAAACAAATTCATGAAATCATCACATCTTGGTAGACCTGTCAAAAATTATCATTTGATTTTTTGAGCGAATTTGGTAAAAAATCTCATATTAGCGTTATTTAACTGTCAAACAAGTTCATGAAATCATCACATCTTCTCAAAAATTTTCATATTAATTTAATTTTTGAGCAAAATTGGTCAAATATCTCATATTATGCATAGAATCATCACTTCATGGTAGACCTGTCAAAACTATTCATTTATATTTTATGATCAAAATTTGTCAATTATGTACATCTTGGTAGATTTCACAAAACTTTTCAACTAGATTTTTTGAGCAAATTGGTAATATATCTCATATAAGCGTTATTTTATAAATGAACTGTCAAATAAATTCGTGAAATCTTCACATCTTGGTATACCTGTATATTCATTTAAATTTTTTGATCAAAATTGGTAAAATACCTCGTTATTTCATGAATGTACTGTCGAAAAAAAATCATGAAATTTGGTAAACCAAAAGTTTTCAACTTATTTTTGATCAAAAGTAATTAAAATATAATCGCCATTTCATGATTGAACTGTCAAACATATGCAAAAAAATCAATCACTTCACGGTAGACCTGTCAAAATATTCTTATTCACGTTTTTATCAAAATCAATTAAAAAACCATAATAATCGTAAAATCGCTATGGAATTGTCAAAACAAATTCATGAAATCATCACATCTTGATAGATCTGTCAAAAATTATTATCTGGTTTTTGAGCAAAATCGGTCAAAAATCTCGTATAAGCGTTATATTCATGAATAAACTGTCAAATAAATTCATGAAATCATCACATCATGGTTGACCGGTCAAAAGTTTTCAACTTATTTTTGATCAAAAGTAATTAAAATATAATCGCCATTTCATGATTGAACTGTCAAACATATGCAAAAAAATCAATCACTTCATGGGAGACCTGTCAAAATATTCTTATTCACGTTTTTATCAAAATCAATTAAAAAACCATAATAATCGTAAAATCGCTATTGAATTGTCAAAACAAATTCATGAAATCATCATATCTTGGTAGACCTGTCTTAAAATTTCATCTAATTTTTTTGTTTTCAACTCAACTCTTATTTCCTCTCCGAAACCGATAAATAATATTTGTATAAATATGCATGTATATGCATACCATCACGCCGCTTCCCTCGCGGAGTAGGCAGAAAGGATCGAGCGCCACTTCCTTCTATCCTTGCATACATCTTTCGCTTCCTTCACTGTCATACGATTCCTCATGCATGCTCTCCTGTTCATTGTGCTCAACACGTGACCGTCCTGATAGATTTGATTTAAATGATCTTGTCATTTAATCCTCGGACGTCCACGTCTCCGAGGACAATTCCTCTCAGCCAAATATATCTTCTTAGTCATTCTGTCCTCATTCAATTTTTACACGTGCCCAAACCATCTTAAGTTATTTACATTCATCCTTGTTTCTACACCAACTTTCATTCCACATTCCTTTCGTATATTACTGTTACTCACACGATCTCTCAGACTTTTACCACACATCTTTCTCAATGATCTCATTTCAACTGCATTTATGCCACTTTCATCCTTCTTTAACCATGTCCACGTCTCACTTGCATACATAAGCGTTGGCACTAAGATAGCAGAGTGCACTAACCTGCTAATAGCTGTGGTGGATACATATCCATTCTATTTGCAATTATTGGTCGGATTGCACCATTCACCTTATTGCCAGCAACCTTTCTCCTTTCAATATTGCTTTCACACTTCCTATCTCTCGTGAACAAACTACCTAATGGGGTGTTCACATTTGGCGAATATCGCCAGGCGAATTTCAAAATATAACGCCAGGCGAAAAAACAAAATTCGCCGTACGCCCATTGATCGCTACACCTGTTCACACAGTCCACCGATACAGAAACGATCTGTCAGATGCGCTTTGATTTTGACATTGTTTTCAAAATGGCGGACGTCGATATGGAGATCGCAAAGTGTTTATTTTTAGTCGAAAATGTTATAGTAGAGGTTAAAGGCGCCTTTAAATTAAGAAAACATACATTGAAGGACCCACCGACCACCCGGATAGCGCAGAAGTCTGAGGACTTCCATTTATCCGAAATTCTACACTTAACAAATCTTGTCCACAACGGAGGCGCCATAGTGGGCAGCCTGAAGGGCTGGCCGGCCAAAACCTCCGTGTGAAATCTTTTGACTAAACTCCTTCGATGTACCTCTATACGAGAGAAGCAAACAACATATATGAAACAAAACAAAACAAAAGTATACAAAAACATTCTTAGCCAATTTTACAAACCATACAATAACAATTAAACAGAAATAAAATAAAATAAGAAAAACAAATTTATATACATATTTGAGCACAAGGCTGAATTGAGGTGTCCAGAAACTTTTCCAGGTTTTTAGGTCGGCGAGCACGCGAGTCGCCGATACCGTCAACGCTGCAGAGACGCTTCCCTCCCTAGGGGACATCCCACCCAGACCTAAGACTCTCCACCAAGGGAGACAGGACAGCACAAAAACAAACAAACGAGTTCGCTCGCGACAACCATGATCACACTAGACCAAATCAACCATGTAGCTCTCCAGGTGAGCCCGGCTCACGTAAGAGATCCCATCGAGTTACCCAGACATCTGCAAACTTCAAGAAGGCCCTGAAGTTCCCTGGACAAATCATCAGTTCTCCAGACCAAATGGGTCTGGGTGTGTCATCACTCATACTATCAATCATTACGTCTCTAGCATCCGTCATCATTGGGCACTCCCACAGGATATGCCTAGCAGACTGAGTTCCCGTCCCACAAGCACACCACGGATCATTCACCAGTCCAAGCTCAAAGAGCTTGGCTTTAAATTCCCCATGGCCTGTTACCAACTGAACGGCAAAGTGATTGAAGGACAGGAAGCCCCTTTTAATCCTCTCTCTTACATCCGGGAGAAAACTGTAGACAAGTCTAGCAGTTCTCCCCCGGTCCCATCTTTCTTGCCACACTTCAAATGTTCTGTCTCTGATTCGGCTGAATGCCCTACTAATCCCCCCATTCCCGGGTTCCGCTTGAACAGAAATTCCGAGATGTTCAACTCTACCGTCCGCCTTGATCTTACGCCTGGCTACACTATCTAGGACTTCCAAATCGGCAGGCAACACTCCAGCGATGACAGGAAGACCATCGCTGGCGGCAGTACGATACGCACCTGTAACGGCGAGCAGCGGGAGTCTTTGTCCCCTCAAGACTGCCGCGGACACAGAGCCCACCGAGAGTCTGTGAGACCAAACACGTGCAGCATAAGTGACTTGCGCCACGTATGTGGCCCGATATACGGTCCTCACAGTTCCCGACCTCAGGCCCCATGTTCCACGGCTAAGTCTGCGTAAAGTGAAGAAAAGCACCTTCGCTCTCTCAGCAGTCGCTCTCACGTGAGGGAGAAAGGAGAGGCCCCTGTCCAGAACAACCCCCAGGTACCGGACTTCATCGACCACCCTCACGGGTGCCCCACTCATCCGGAGGACCGGGTTTCTGCCCCTTCCAAGAGTACCCTTCAACCACATCGCAGAGGTCTTGCTTGGCGAGAAGACAAGCCTATTCACACTGCCCCACGTCAAGATGCGCTCGATCGCGGTTTTAAATTTGTCCTCGATCGCTCTCCTCGTGCTGCCCGACAGCACGAGAAGAGCATCGTCAGCATATGCAAAAACAGTGCAACCAGGCGGAAAATCCATTCTGAGAAGATCATCGAAAAGAACGTTCCACAGGAACGGCCCCAGGACTGAGCCCTGAGGACAGCCCATGTCAACAGTCCTTTCTACCATGTGTCCCGCGTGAGTAATTACCACTGATCTATCCCCAAAATAGCTGCTAACGATGTTAAACAGCCAACGAGGACAACCCCGCATCTTCACTTTAGCCAATATAAGTGGCCACCATGCATTATCAAAGGCCCCAGCTATATCAAGGAAGACACCTAACACATTCTTCTCCTTACTATCATCCTTCCATTTCAAACAGGCATCAATGGCATGCTCTGTGGATAAGCCTCGGCTAAAGCCAAACTGTTTAGGATCCCCAGGCGCAAGGGCCCCAGCAAGCCGGTTCCTCACCAAGATCTCTAATATCTTGCCGAAAGAAGGCAGCAGGGTGATGGGTCTATACGCCTTGAGATCCGACAGAGGCTTATCATTACCCTTGGGGATTACCCTGAGCAAGCCTCTCTTCCAAACTCTCGGAAACACTCCCTGTCTTAGACAAGTCTGGAAGAGTCCCAGCATTTCAACTGGGCAAATCCTCCAGACCTGCTTCACAATCGCACCATTCACTCTGTCGATTCCAGGTGCCTTCCTTGGTCCTAATCCCTTGACGATTTCTCCCAATTCTTGATGTGTCACATCGTCAATCTCGATTACTGACTCATCGGGGGGGCAGCGTGACTGAAAACGCAGCGCCGTATGGAACGGTGTGTCCCTCGACATTGAGTCAAGAGGCACTAAACCATCCAGCAGCGCCCTGAGTGTGCCGTCAATACACACTGTTTCACTATCGCCAGAAACAATACTAGTAAGATAGTGATCAGCTGACCTCTTAGTCTTTACCGCAGTTCGAGTCACAGACCAAATTAAGAAAACAAACGCCACAAACCAACAACAAAGATAATAGCTGTTACGAAGCGGGAAACATTATAAAATTTATAGGTTAGAAAGTTTTTACGGACGCCGCGCACATCTGCGCATGCGCAAATCGTTCAATCGGCCGAAAAGTTGGAAGGTGGTCAACTCGAGACGATATCGTTTCTACTGGTTTTTATCGTTTCAGACTAGCTGTCATTTTGTTCACACGGTTCAAATGGCTGGCGATATTTAGGGGTCCTGGCGATATTCGCCAAAGTGAGAACACCACATAAGTACACACATTCGTCAACTTGCTCTAACACTTCGTTGTCAATCATTACCTGGCATATTGTTCTCTCACTTCCTCTTTCAAACACATCATTCTCTGTAGATCACTTTCACTTTCAGCCATCAATACCAAATAATCGGCAAACATTAACGCTCTTACATTCATCCCATTCATATCAACACCTACATTCATTTCTTTCAATGGACGAATACAATGATCAATGTTTAGGTTAAAAAGCCATGGCGACATCACGCACCCTTGTTTTACTACTTTTGTCAGTGTGAACCATTCCGACAGGTTATTGTTAACTCTAACAAATTTCTGCGGAAATTCACGCAGAACTTCCTGTATATAGGGACGCAATGGCGCGAATTAGCCGACTACCCACCCCACACATTGATAGTACTTGCCACATTTTCTCACGATAAATAATTATAATTATAAATTGACTGAGATAATCCTTTGTATTTCAGCTCACTTAGTAAATTTTGATTAATAATAATTATTAATATTTGAAGATTTGTGTACACAATGTACACAATGATAAAGTAGTATTGTAATAATCTTTTTATAATTGTTCATTCAAATACGGATTTCAAAGTTTGGCGTAGTCTATAATATGTTTTTTATTTTCTGACCATTGTAATAGACCATTAAAGGTCACGTGGTCTTGTCTATCGATTTGCTTTTGCTTGGGGGGCAAACAGTCAGATTGCGCAAATCATCCTTGTAGGATGTTATGCCATAAGAGAAAAAAAAGAAAGTCAAACGACAAAATAATAACAAAATCGACACTGATAGTTTTTTTGATTATTAGGTATTCTTTAGGCGTTCCACCGTAATCGTCTGTTGTGTTGGGATGCCTGATGCCCCTCAATGATTTTTCTGTGACGTCATCCTTTAATGGTCTATTATAAACCATTGATTATATTCATATATAAATTTTTGAATTTTTGACTGTATGATTTAAGTTTCATCCGAAAATACATATGCAACATGCATTCCATGAAGGAAATATCATACGCTTTTACGCAGGAGATAAATATGAGGTGAAAATTTTACTGTATTTCACTGCGTACAGTCGGGCAGTGACTTGGCTCATGCCTTTGCATAGGGTACGAGACTCGGCTTGTCGCCAGAATATGCAGTTTGGAATAATATGCGATACTCCTCGCATACGCAGGATTTGATTTGAGGTCGTCGTGATGAAACACATGTACACAATGTTGAAACAAGACATCTTTTGAACAATTCCAATCTGCGTATTTTGGCGACGGGCCGAGTCTTGTACCATATGTAAAGGCAAGAGCTAAGTCTCTGCCTGACTGTACGCAGTGAAATGGAGTTAAACTTTCACCTGATAATAAATTTTATATCTATCTGTAGGTAATATCTTCAATTCAAAGTTGATTTGCGTCTGGGTAATAACTCATCAAGGTAAAAATAGAAGTAAAATAGGGAAAATATCAAGTAACTATCCCCCTATGCCTTCTCTCTAAAAGATGGACTCGGTTGAAATTGGGTGAATTAAAATCTCGGAAATGAAATGGAAACATCGCCCACCTGAGCTGAGTGTAACTGACTTTTCTCTATCTGATATGCCTAAAGATATTTCTATTATAATGGGTATCTCAATATTATACTGGGTATGCCCTCGCCGCCCATCTTGAATGTCTCTGTAAATTACACGGTGAAGATCTGCATGTTCGTTACATGTAGTTAATCCACAGACTCTATTATCTGTCAAAAATGCTGTAATAATAAAAATAAATAGTATTTTTTTAATCTTTGGGATACATCTCTATATTGATATTGTTTTAAAGTAATTATGCATAAATTATTTTTTATGTGAGTTTTCGCTACCGTGGTTTCGATGGAGCGTCCACCATTTACGAACGATTGTCTAAAACTAATTAATTATCTAAAAACGAATTAGTTTGTTCGTAAATGGTGGATGCTTACTATTCTCTAAAACAATACCAATATGCCTAGAAATTATTATATAGTTAATGTCGAAAATATAAACAAAGAAAATCTATCTAACTGCATGGAGATAGACGTATTCTTAAATTTAAAAGTGTCGACAGGTCTAAAAAGAGAATCATCTGATTTCTACCGAGAATCGTTGGCCGATATATTGAACTTCATCATTCCTTATAATTGAATATTTAGATTTCCAACCTTAAATCTCTCTCGACCATTCGAGTCTAGCAGCTTATTAAGTATCTGACCAACGACTTGTGAGAAGTGCAACATCAAATTGGCGTTCTTGAAAATAGACTGTCTAACCTCAAAAATACCAAATATCACTAAGTGAAGACAGCAGTTTTTTAGAATAATAGGTAATATTAATTTGACAATTCAGTTAGATAAGGAAGTTCAATCCCTCTGATTTCAGAAACATAAACATTTGAAATAAATGTTTAAAAATATCTTGTAGTGAAGTTTTATGTGTGAACATGAACACATTCGTATTATTATTATCATTGTTGAAGACTTGTCGCTCCATATGCAAATCACTATAACAAATATTGACATTTAAATTCGCGTTCAGGAACATCAACATCACAATCAGAATAACATGTTAACATCTACTTAAACTTATTCTTCAGCACCTACGATGGGTTGCAGCAGGGATAGCAAAAAATAAATTTATTATAATTTATCTGGTCATCAACACAAACACTTTCGAACAAACGGACACTGAGGTGTGTACAGCGTGCCATGGAGAGACAGATAGTAGGCATTAGCTTGAGAGACAAAATAAGAAATTAAACCATCCGCCAAAAGACAAAAGTCGTCAACAATGTTGAAGAAGTCTCCAAGCTGAAATGGCAATGAGCGAGTCATGTGGCAAAGTGTGAGAATGGCAGGTGCACTTCCAAAATTCTTAAATGGAGGCCGTGGGAGGACAAAAGAAGTGTAAGCCCAATAAAGATGGGTTGATGATATTGTTCAGATGATTGAAAAAACAGTGGTATCGTGTTGCCCGAGATCGAAAAGTATGGTAAAGTTTTGAAAAGACCTATATCCAGCAGTGGAGAGAAGAAGGCTAGCAGTAAGTACGTTAAAAAATAAATGTGTAAGTAACTGTGTAAATTTACAATGCGGCACACTTGGCTGAGAACAGGAGAGGATGGTGCATGTTTATCCATGAAGGGCTACCTGGAGATCACGACCTCCAAAACTGGGAAACAAAACGAAAGAGAGAGAGAGAGAGAAAGAAAGAAAGAAACAGTATCAAGGTTAATTTTGCGTACTTTCAATTGGAATATATCAACACGACATTTTAATTTAATGACTAATGCACAGAGAGAATTCCCAGTTCACAAAAATCAAGCTCCACAAAATTTCATACTTTGGTCACATGAGAGGTGAAAAATATGACATCCTACAACTGTTCATAAAAGGGAAGATTGAGGACCGTAGAGGGGTTGGAAGAAAGCAGATTTCCAGGCTTTGGAACATTCGAGAGTGGAGGAGCTGTTTCATGATCTGCTACATTTTTTATTATTTTGACTATATGTATATTTGATTCAACCCTACTGTGATCATACCTACAAAGGAATATGTGAATATCTACAAAGTATGTAAGTTAGCAAGGGCGTACCCAAGTGGGGACTTAGTGGGCTAATGTCCCTCCTTTCTAGAGTACTAGTCAAAACAAGATGTACTTACATGAAGTAGGCGGCAAAATTAGCTTCAAGTATACAGGAAAAAATATTTTGAAACGGGAAGATCCCCTTCCCCTAGAAGTGAGTTATTGTAGTTTTCAATTCACACAGATCGAGCATGTTCCAAATTACATAAGATATGAGTCTTGTATTAAGGATACTAACGATACACATAAATACACTGCACTAAACGCATGTAACACCTAGACCCAGAACAATTTGAAAAAGATCATTTTTCATATTGCCATGGCCGAGAATAGAAACGGGACCACGTGACTCAAAGGCAAGAGCGTTACGTCCGCACCACAGTTACACCAACCGCCAGTTACAATTTGATAAAATGACATATCCAGAAACTACCTATTTCCTATTCTTTATTAACTGGGAATAATCTAAAACTAAATTGTGAAACGTGAAAGCAAAATAATGATTCTCCGATCTCATAAAGCTGTTTTTTTCCTATGCTGGGATTCCCACCCCCCTTCCCCCGTTCTTCTGTAAATTAACCTGGGAACACCCATGTAAGTTGGTATATATAACACTGCCTGCGTAGAATTGAATGCAATGATGGATACATACATACAGACCTACAAGAATATATTAGGTATAATGTGGGTGAGTTTAAATATCTGTTGATATCTCAAGTAAGACCCACGCGTTGGTTGTTGTAGAAGTAGGTATTATTGTAGGTAGGTAATAAAATTGATTTATGACCAATCGTTATGTATTGTGCGGATTTAATGTGTCGTGTAATGAAAGCGTTTACAACTGAGTCATTTACAATACAATATAGGTTGGTACTATTAGCACCTACATACCTACTTGTACTGTTGGTAGGTATATTACCTTTATTATTTTTTCGTATTCAAATATATTTATTCGAAATATATTTACACAGGTTACAGAACGTAAAGAACTTCGTAAGTAGACTCATTTCAATGGCGCAGAATCTCTCTTATTGGAACTAAGGAAGCTTAGTGCAAGTTTTAGTAGATAGTGTAAATTAAACAAATTTTATATGAGATGTTTAGATGTACGGTACTTACCCTAAAATACCTCTCGTCAGTGGTACTATACCATTCAGATTGTGAATTCAATAATGAATTTAAGCTTTTGCTATAGAAATCTAAAAATGCGATAATTAATAAATTTGAACGGAAAAATACCCTTTTTTCCTAATAAAGGTCAAGGGATCTTGCATCCCTTGCGTCACCGGGACCATAATAGATCTATTGTGACATCCTTCTGTGTCATATCTCACTCTCAAGACCTACGTGCGTCGTGTAGCTCACTATTTGTCTTAGTATGAGAAGCCTCACCTTCTCAGAGTCCAGCAGTGGACCTTTAAAAGTCGTATCTAGCGAGTTACTCTGGAAGCAGATCTTATTAAGAATCTTACATAGTAGGTAGGTATATTATATGTTTCTGATTGGCGCTCCTAATAAGAAGTTGTCTCTCTACAAGAGAATCAAATATCAAAAATTGAAAGACCCACCATACACCCAGATACAAGAGAAGTCTGAGGACTTCCATTTATCAAATATCAAACAAAAGTAAGCGATTTAACAATTTTAAATACCTCCTAATAAACTCTCTTACGTCGCATCCCTTATAGGAAAAAAGACTAAACACTAAGCTGATACAAAACAATTCTGTTGTCTCTTTTTGATGATGTGTCTCAATGCAGGATGAGATTTTTAGGATAATAATAATAGGTACTACTTTCGTTTCTTCGCAGTTCTTCAGGCCGACTTCTCTTACTCAACACAATGTCGTCCAAAAGGATTTGATTTACATAATCTGCAATCTTCACAGCTTTCTTCCAACAAATACTATTTCTCAGTCAACATTTCATCATCTAATTAACTCTGTTGTTTAGTCTCTCAACAAAGAATGCAATGGGTGATTTGAATAAAATAGAAAAGTAAAGTTGTAATGGTAAAATAAACTCAAGTTTAATTATTAATAAATCCATATATTTCAACAACACAGCGATACTGAAATAACTTGTCAGATTTATAATTTCAGAAACTAATTCAACGATACAATATTCATTTTATCAGCTTCTGAGAACATGGCCACAATAGAATCTACAACTTCTTCACAATTTGGAATGATTTCTTCTGGTGGTAGAAGGAAGCCATAGCGACCAAGATCTCTGAGTTCATATATGTATACCAATGGAATCTTAAATTCCTGCTTCACCCAGTCAATACTTCCACCACTGGCAGGATCTGGAAAAATATTAAAATTAAGTTAGAATAGTTATCTAAATATTTTTTTTCAAATTTTTGACACAATCGGGTGCTAGAGACCTACATTTCCACAAATACCTATTTTAGTAGGTTGGCCAGCGTTCTTTACATTCCCTTGTGAGAGAAAGGTCGTGGATTCGATTCTTGGAGAAAAAAAATGTTTGTGTTCGTTTCCGAACGAGTTGAATTGATTGGAATAATTCATCTAGGGTAGTTTAAAATCCAAGTATGTAGCAAGTTTTGAAGACTATCTCAAATTATATTTTTTTTTATCAAAATCTCGATTGAAGAACCATACAATGCGCACATTCAAAAATTCTATTTGGAAGAAGTGAAAAAAAACATCCGAACACCTATGAATTTGCTCTAGGCAGGGTTAAATGATCACTTACGGTGTCCATGGACAACGTTCCACCATTCTCCCTGTCACAATCTAAGGTCTACTGGCATCAACCTATCAACGGCTTCCAATAGAGAAATACTATGTTTGTTCATCTGTGCGTTATGTCCAAACCCAGTGAAAAAATAAAGAAATAAAAGTATTCTGAACATATTAATTTTATTTCTCATGAGCTATAGGGATAAACTATAGTGTGAAATCCATACATAATTATACCATTTAAAATGATTTGATTAATCATTTCATTTAAATAATAATACCATAATTTATTTCTTTATTTCAATAGGTCTTCATCATCTATTTCAATGTTTTTTTTCTGGTTATACCTCAGAACAAATCATTGTATGAATATAAATAAGGACAATCCGAAATGAACAAAAAAAAATCAAAGCATTTGCTTTGATTTCATGCTGTCATGGGCTCAGTACAGTGGAGGTACAAATCCAACTAATTGTTATATAAACCATGGAATATTGCGTCACTTACATATAGTTTCTGCAATGTTTCCAACTTTGTATTGTGTTCCATATCTTTGTGCTAAAGCAGTAGCAGCTACATTTCCTATAGGAACCTGTAAAATAAGCCCAAAAACATAATTTATTGTACCTTTACAATACAAGCATATTATATAGTAATGTATCCGTATAGAATTTTGTGTTCAGTTTTTGGATTTCTATTTATCAAAATGAGTTTTATTTTCTGAAATGAACACTATGAGCAGGATAAAAAAATAGAAGATTTGAATAAACTACTCTTGGAATAAACTGTAATAGTATGGAAATAGTAGATTTGAATAAATTATATAATGACAGTCCCAAAAAAAAAATATGAAAGTACCTACTCAAATTGCTCGAATTCAAACAGTATCCTAAAACAATTAGGTATTTATCCAGAAATAAATAGATAAACTTAGTGATAAAAAATAAATACGAGTCATAATGTCGAAAAATTATCTTGACCAAAAATAATCCCCCAATTAATTAAAAATAGTTAATTCCCTAAAACAAATAAAAAAGTACTCAAATTGCTCGAAATCAAACAATTATTTATCCAGAAATAAATAGATAAACTAAGTCATAAATAATAATTAATATGTCTATATGTTTGTCGAAAAATTATCTTGACCAAAAATATTCCCCCGATTAGTGGATTAAAAACATTTTAAAAACAACTTACTGTTTCCGCGTAGTTATCCAAAGGTGCAGTAGAGTGTCCATATGGAACCATCAGAAGCTGGCTGTAAGAATGGAAGGCGAGATAACCCACCATATTTGACGCTTTGCTAGCTATGTACTTTGAAAAAGTTTCCGTGCATTTTTCAGAAAATGCCCTTGGCCCACCGTACGTGTCAGATTTGCATATTGTACTTGTTCCAAATTCTAAAAGAATCAAAATAATATTGAAAAATTCAGAAAAAAAATAATGGAAAAAGTTCATGTACCTACATAAATATGTAATTATTCAAAATATTCTAGAAAACACAATTCCATATGACACTTACGACCCCAATAGGTATCCCAGTTTCTGTTAGCATCAGCTCCTTTACATCTTTTTGGATAGACGGTCCTAGTTTTCCTCCACATACGGTTCTGAAAAAAAAAACAAATATACCTACATACCTACTACTACTTTTCAATAAATACGCAATAAACAATAAGGACAATTTTAACAATAATTTTAAACAGAAACATATCTACCACAGATAAAAGGTTGGTGCACTCTGCTATCTTAGTGCCAACATTAATGTACGCAAGTGAGACGTGGACATGGCTAAAGAAGAATGAAACTGGCAGTAGAAATGAGATCATTGACAAGGATGTGTGGTAAAAGTCTGAGAGATCGTGTGCGTAACAGTGATTACGTATAATCGTAAGTGGAATGTAGAATAAAAATTGATGTGATAACAAAGATTAATATAAATAAGATACGATGATTTAGGCATGTGGAAAGAATGAATGAGAACAGAATGCCCAAGAAAATATATTTGGCTGAGAGGAATAGGGCACGGAAAAGCAGCCGTCCGAGGATCAAATGGCAAGATCATATAAACCAGATCCTACAAGACGGTCACGTATTGAGCACATTGAACAGGAGAGCACGCATGAGGAATTGAATGACTGTGAAGGAAGAAAAAGGGTATGCAAGGATAGAAGGAAGTGGCGCTCAATCCTTTCTGTCTATCCCGCGAAGGAAGCGGCGTGATGGTATGTATATAATATGTATGTACAATTTTAATCCATATTTTTCACAGTGCACACTAAACAGAGTTGGCTGGATAAACAGTGTAAAATATTATTCAACTTACGCTTGAAATTGTGTGTGAGAACGCATATCCATCAGGGTTAGCAACTGGGAAGACATACCAATCAAAACTATTGGCAACTTTCCTGAAGTTAGGGTCTGTGCTAGTCAACAGCTCGTTGATCATATAGGTCATTGTAGCTGGAGCAATCCATTCTCTGGCATGTATTCCACCTTCTAACATTACGGTTTTCTTACCAGATCCAAAGGAAATTTTAACACCTTTTATTTGACGACCTTCAAATGTTGATCCTCCAATTTCAATGGATACTTTATCTGGATGTTGAATAGCTAGACTATCCAACCAGGCGTAAATATCTTCCAAATTGTAATAAGATGTCCATGTCATTCCAGTTATTGCATAGCTCTCTACTTTTTGTGCCTTGATTTTTCTAAAACGTACAGTAAGTTTATATAGATAATTATATTAGAAACGTACAGTAAGTTTATATAGATAATTATATATGAAACGTACAGTAAGTTTATATAGATAATTATATATGAAACATACAGTAAGTTTATATAGATAATTATATATGAAACGTACAGTAAGTTTATATAGATAATTATATATGAAACATACAGTAAGTTTATAAAGATAATTATATATGAAACATACAGTAAGTTTATAAAGATAATTATATATGATTTAAAACAGTGCAGTGGAGATGCGATCACTGAGAAGAATATAGTAGAGTAAGAAATGAGGATATTAGAAGAATGAGTGGATGCAAGAGGAGTGTTGTTGATGGAATGCGTGTAAATAAATTGAGATGGTTTGGTCATGTGGAGCGATTGGATGGTGTAAGATTGAGGAAGAGGGTGTATTTATCTGAAAGAGAGGGTGTGAGAAAGCGCGGACGTCCAAGAACTACGTGGCTTAACCACGTGGATCAAATTCTCAAGGACGGTCGCGTGTTAAGTAAGAGAAATCGGCGTGCATGTATGAGAAACTGGATGAATGTAGAGGAAGCGAAAGAAGTATGTAAGGATAGAGCGACATGGCGTTCCGTTCTCTCTGCCTACCCCACCTGGGACACGGCGTGAGGGTATAGTATAGTAGTATAGTATTTAAAACAGATTGGTTTCAAAATAATTTTGGAACACTCAGTAGAACATACACAATATGATTTATAATTTATTCGAGATAATTTGCACTTACTCTTCAAGATCGTCGAGGAAAACGGAAACTTCCAATCCAACCTTGTTCATATCCTGAATGAACTTTGACTGGTGATGTGGTTTCACCATCACATCTACAGGAAGACCTACTTTGTTTACATTAGTCCAAAAATCCAGATCTTCACTATCTTCCAGACTCTTGAGTATGGCATTCTGTTCCTCAGTCTTTGGCCACATTCGAAAGACTTTGTAACCTTCCCAAGTCTCCGTAGCAGAGACAAGGTACAGTGCACCCAACAATAATAGGAGAATTAACTTCATGTCTGTAATAAATGGTGAATGCGATCAAAATTTATAAAATAAAATGTTTATAATCAAGATTATATAATAAAATGTATAAAAAAATATACAATCATTCTATTATTATTTAAACTATTATTATACTATACCCTCACGCCGTGTCCCTTGTCGAGTAGGCAGACAGAACAATGCCATATAGATTTTTCGTAACATATTCTTTCGTTTCTTCTACATTCAGAAAGTTTCTTACACATACATTTCGTTTTTTTTACTTTACCATTATAAAATATCCATTATGTTGTCATATTTAATAAACCAGTATTTCAGAGAGTATATTATTTTGTAGTTCTACGAAACTCACGTCATAAGTCAACATGTTGAAATATATACACAAAAACACTTTCAAGTAAAACAGTTTTGATTAATAATATTTTATTTATGATAATTGTCACTTCTTTAGGGAATAAACATACTTATTTTTTAGAATGCGTCTAAACTTACACTTACGAACATTTAATGAAAACTGAGATTTGTACAACGCCACGGAGGAACTAATGTTAGGCATTAGCTTGAGATACAAACTAAGAAATAAACCATCCGGTAAAAGGCAAAGGTTGTCTACATTGTTAATAAAATCTCGGATAAACAATGATGGTCATATTGCAAGGCGAGAGGATGGCAGGTGCACTTTCAGAATTCTTAAATGGAGGCTGTAGGAGGACAAAAGAAATGTAAGTAAACCCCAAAAAAATTGGTTGATAATATTGTCCAGATGTTGGAAAAATTATGTATTTACGCACATTCTATCCTCAACACTCCTCTTGCGCCCACTCATTTTCCTAATCTCCTAATATCTAGTTCTAAGGTAAAATTGTTTTTGTTAGATATATATTCTAGTTAATAATGTAGAAACAGATGTTTCAGCATTCATCTCCCGCACAAGTACCTACACAATGTGTATATGCATGCTGAAATAGTTTTTTTTTTATATATTTGGGTTTTGTTATAAACCCAAATACAACCTTATACACCTTCACAGTAAGCTAAAAGCTTGTGTCGTGAAAGGGGAGTCTGCCGGCACCTGGGATCGATCCACGGACCCTCTGTTCACGAGTCCGAGACTCTACCTCCAGGCTTATACATCTATACGTAAAATATAGATGTATAAGTTAAGAAGTCATTTTAGTTTTGAGATGACATGGTGGCAGTTAAATGAAAAAAAATGTTTAGATAAATTCAAATTCGCCGTGTATTATTTGAACTTGAATTAAGATGATATTGGTAAATAAATTTTAGGCTTTGCAAACAAATACAAACATAAGATAAATGTTAGTTACTTGCATAGTTTTTGACAACTTTTGTATCATTAGTCTCACTTAGTGCGTTTTGGTTGCTCGATTTAAGTTTTATTAAACTATTATTATGAAACTTTATTAAATCAAATAAGTAAATAAATAAATCTTCTCAGTGACGACATCTTCTTCTTCTTCTTCCTCGTGTGATAGATCATCGATCTGTTGTTTTGGAAGTGATTCCCTCTTGTGACCCTATCTTTTCATCTTTTTGGTGGTTTTCCTCGTGAACGTGAGCCAGCCGGTGTCTTCTTTGCAGCAATGTGGGCGATCCTGTTTTCAGCCATCCTGTCTACATCTTCATAGCATTTATTCCATTATTGACCATTTGTGTGCATAAATGATATTCGAATCACATAAACCAAAGTTTGAACATAGATGACATAATTGTACATAAGTATAGCAACTTATTCACCGCTCTTTGTACTCAAGACAACATTTGTAAGAAGAGAGTACTTGCCTGTATAGATACTGAGTACGGGTATTCATTAAAAACCACGTGGTAAGTCATCCCGTCTCGCGTGATCAACGGTCGTGAGCGAAATGAGGAGACACTCAAATAAATTAATGAACCTCTGATTCCACTCTGCCATTCCAATCTAAAATGCTTCCAAAATTTTTCTCAAAATATTTTAATATTAATCCTTATACTGACTTCAGTTTTTAGTAAGTAACCTAAGGGCAACGGATCAACATTCTCAGATCTAGATTTAAGACCGAATATGTAAAAAAAAAAATTAATAGGCATTCGATGTTTGTGATAAAGTTTATTTTTTATAGACTTCAAATCAATGAGCCCGTGGATTCCCCAGTAACCATTGGACTTCCACTCTTTTCGATCAGTTCTCGAGTGTCATGTAAAAGAAATTTATTTGTAAAACGTAAAATAATATTATGTATTATTTATTTATTTATTATATTCTTCACTGTACATTGGTTACAATATTACAAAATAAAACAGTGTCATATAAATATCAGTTATACAATTCAATGTACAGAGAACGAGTTTATCTCTAAGATGCGATGTCTTCCAACTAACCCGGTAATACATTTAGCGTCTAAATGTTTATTTTATTGATCGACGGTTCTTGGTGGAAGTTCATTGTAATAACAAATTAAAATGAATATAAAATAATTCCAGTTGTGATTTTATTATTTTGCGAGCCTTCTTCTTATCGTCAGTTAAATTTACATTTCACAATTGACATCAATCTTCAATTCAGTGATGAGATATAGCACCCGTCGTGATTGTATTTATTTTGAGATACGGTTAGGATGACCTGTGTTTTCATCACCCACAGTTAGCCCAATGGCTACCTCCCTTAGGGATTATACATATAGTGATGGTGTAGATAGATAGAAACTATTAATTTAAAAACATGCACATTCAAAATGTTTTTTTCATGTCCCTGTTCTCACACTCTGATAACCTTCCACCGTTTTAGAACCTTTGTCAGTAATACTCGTTGTTACATTTTTCTTCCTATCTTATTCTGTATTGATGATAAAGTCAGAAGATATCTTAATTATATTTTTTTTTGTAATTTATTTCTTTATCCCTTTTGGATTAGCTTCCTGACAGTTTTACTTTTTAAACAGATTCACTCCAATTAATGTTCCAAACTTATCTCAATTTTGTTTATTTGTTTCTTTTTATTTTCCTCATTTATTTTTAACAAACGCTATCTTGAGATATATATTCTGAAAATATGCGATTATAATGTAGATATTTGTTTTTTCTTAATCAAGTTTTGTGTTTCAAGAAATATTTAATTTATCGCACAATTTATGGTAACAGGCGTTGACAATATTAAATGATTTACTGCTAATAATAATTTATTTTCAATGACAAAATATACATGCACTTCTAATTAGAAGCGAGAATTGAAATATTGCCATCATATTTATAGATGTGAAAAACTGTCGCATTGTTAAAAAGGAATCATTTATGAGTGGATAACAATCCATTGGATTGGTCAGGACCGATTTTGGATTTTCTCCTTCATTCTTCTCTTAAATCTGCTGGTCTTTTTAATTCTACGTATGTGTCACAGTTCATGTCCTTCTCCACATATAGACTGATCCATATAGGCATCTCTTGGTCGGAATATACCATTTCTGTTTTTGATCTTGCCCTCTGCGATGGTGATAAGCAGACCTGGGTGCCTGATGTTGAGGCCAATCCAGTTTAATCGATGTTGGCTGATTTTATTTAGAAGTTGCCCACTTCTGCCTACCCTGATTAACACCTCTTCGTTTTTGATATGTTCCAACCAATAGTTCTTCAGAACGCATCTGTAGCACCACATCTCGAAGGCTACTAACCATCTATCTTCATTTTTCCCGATGCTTGAGACGGCCCGACTTCTCGCTACCATATAGCAGAATGCTCCAGACAAAGTCTTTAGTAAGGTTCGCCCTATCATTTAAACCAATATTTGGGGATTTCAATATTTTAAATTTTGTGTTAAAAACAATTCTTGCCTGGTCTATCCTGCTTGCAATTTCAGATTTGGAGCATCCATCCTGATTTATTTTACTGTCCGCATAGAACATAGCTGAATGCAATCTGTTCATGACATCTGTTTACGATTTGATTATGAATTCAAAGACAGATTTGCTACTTTAGTCTTCAAGACACCGGGTAGCCAACCGAGAGATAAGAACATTAATTTACTGTAGTCACAACATTAATTAATTAAAAATAATTTACTATATGTAGTTCATTAATTTAAAATAATTTACTGTATAGAACATCAATTAAAAATAATTTATTGTAGTCACAAATTACACTTATTGTTCCGTGTGTACCAAAGATGCAACGTCAAGGAAATAAAAAATAGCACACATAAAACGAAAACAAAAATATTGAATCAATATTAATTGTCTTCTTCGACTAATAAAATAATAATTTTTGAAAAATCTGTCCTCATTTCTATTACGTTCTTAGCTAAATGCTGTACGTTATCAAATATGTAACAATACTAAAAAACTTGAATATACACAAGACGGGATGTTCGAAAAGCATATATTTATATTTTATCTTCAGTTTTTAAGTACTTGTTTAAAAATTTTGAAAGTTGATGTCTACAGAATGATATTCGTATTTGCACCATCAAGTAGGTACATGTAATTAAAATTGTTTACTTTGAACACAAGCGCATACTTCATTTACTAGTAATAAGATTAATGGGCATCTACATTGAGAATATGTAGACATTTTTTTTTAACTTCTTTCGACTGCAGCGTGTGAATTTAATTTATAATCATACGTATAGTAGGTAGTAATATCGGTGAACATTTTCTTGGTTAAAACAAAAGACTAAACACTACGCGATGTTCAGCTGTCTTCCTTCATTTGTTTTGTGGTATTTTTGTGTCATCGTTTTGCCTTTGTCGTAGTAGTTGTTGTTGTATAGTTCTTTTTTATTTGTTTCATTTTGTCGACAATATTTTGAATGGTTAGTCACAGATCGCTTGCATTTCCGTACGAGTGTGCCCGAGTTGGAATCTTTGATAAGTCAGGGTTGTTACCAATAAAGTATTAATTTTTATAACAACTGCTATTTTTGATTAAAACAACAATCATTTGCGTTTGAGTTCCATATTTTTTTTAAATAGCAGTTGTTTCGCATTTAAATAAAAAAATAATCAAAAAAAGTAAATAAATTATACCTATTTAAAAATCCGTTTAGTTAAAGAATATCTTTGACAGCGTATCTTATTTTCTAAAAATAGTATTATTATGTATTGTGTGCCTTTAATTTTGTTCATTGTTTTTTTTTTATGCAAAACCTACCATTGACTCGATTCGTTTGACGTGGGTAAATTGTCGTAATGTAGTAAAATAATAAAAACTATTAGAAAATAAAACATAACCTTAGAAATTATTAAATGAAAAGTGGACACAATTGGAGCAGACCAAACTATATTGTGAAAAATTAAATTGTTAATCAGTATTTATTTATTTTTGTGTCGAAATTCAGAAAACCCATCAAACTGATATCCAATACTGTGCAAAAAGCACAGCACATGGAGATGTGTCAAAAATATCCTCCATAGCGAATGCGACAGGGCACAACGGATACTCCAACAAGTGTGGTATTGTCTGCGCTGCTCCGCAGTCACATGCTCCGAATTCAGTAAATAAATAAGGCTATCATTTAAACGATAAGCATAATATTGATGATATGTTCAGCAGAAAAATGTATTCTGCCGACAAATATATCATGTTGATATGCTACTTACTCCTTCCCCCTCTGTTTCCTCCTCTTCTTCCTATACCTCTGCTCAACATTCTCTTTCAGACTCGTACATCTCGGTTGCCAACTCTTCAATTAGCTCACCCCCTTCTCTCTCAGAGCTCCTGCGGACGTCTCTTAACTCTTCTAAAAATATTTTCAACGCTTGTCACGTGAATGCTCAAAGCATCCCTGCACACCATGATGAACTGCTTGCTTCCTTTTCAGATATTGATCTGCATGCCATTCTCATCAGTGAATCATGGCTTAAGCCTATGCTACCATCGTCTCTCTTTGGCCTTCCGGGGTACCGCATGATCCGTTGTGACAGGGTTGGCCGTGTGGGTGGTGGCGTAGCTATCTACCTACGCGAAGACATTGGCTATAAGGTTGTAAAGTCGTCAGAATCGCAGGTGGTGGGGGGCATGGAATATCTGTTCATTGAGGTATCAACTTTGCACTCTAAAATATTATTAGGAGTTGTGTACTGTCCTCCGAATTGCAACTACTTTACAGAATTTGAAACTTTACTGGAGTCTTTGACTCATAGTTATATACACAGTGTAATTATGGGGGACTTTAATACTTGCCTTATGAAAAATGATTACCGTTCTAGCAAACTACTAAATTTATTGAACGCCTTAAACTTGCATGTTATGCCTTTGCTTCCAACGCATCACACTTGTAATACAAATATCGCTACGGAAACATTATTAGACTTGATTCTTACATCTTTACCTGATCATGTCAAAGGTCATGGACAATTAACAGCTTCAGGTTTCTCCAACCATGATCTTATTTACCTATCGTATAAAATAAAGTTTCCAAAGATTAAACCTAAAATGTATAAATTTCGAAGTTTTCGACGAATAAATATTGATCAACTGCGTGAGGATGCTGGTGAACTTACTTGGCAGGATATTTATTCATCAAACGACATTGACTTCATGGTCGACAAGTTTAACCACTATATTTTGGGCCTTTATGACAGGCATGCTCCTGTCAGGTCAATTATAATGAAACGACCTCCGGCTCCATGGCTAAATGACGAAATCCGCAAGGTTATGGCTAAGCGAGATCGAGCCAAAGTGAAATTTAAAACTGACAAAACCACTATTAGATGGGAGAACTACAAATATTTACGAAACCGTTGTTCGCATCTTTGTCGTCTGGCCAAGAAGGAGTTTTTTCTTGCCGGTATAGATTCTTCCTCTCCTGGCGATGCTTGGAAGTTTATTAATAAATATGGTCTGAATAGACAAACCGACTCCATCGATTCTGTATCTGTCGGCCTCAGTGAATTGAATCTCCACTTTGCCTCCCCGCCTGTCGACATGGATCCCTCTATCAAAGCTGCTTCGTTAAGTAATCTTACCAATTATGGTTCTGATGGTGAAATCTTTAAATTAAGACTTGTAACTTTGGAGGAGGTTCGTAAAACTCTTCAGTCAATTAAATCTACAGCTGTTGGTTGTGATGGTGTGGGATTGAAAATGATTAGTCTTCTTTCAGATTTTATAACTCCAGTTATTGTGTTTATAATAAATTATTCTCTCATTTCAGCAACATTCCCCAACCAATGGAAAAATGCCAATGTAATTCCACTTGCAAAGGTCAGTGATCCATCTTCACCAAAGGATTTTCGCCCGATATCAATTCTTCCACTTCTTTCCAAAATTATGGAAAAACTCGTGTATCAACAATTGAATGATTATCTTCTGGCTAACAATTTTCTCAATCGATTCCAATCTGGTTTTCGAAGGGGTCACAGTACAACCACCGCCCTGCTCAAGATATCTGAGGATGTCAGATCTGCTATGGAGGTAAGACAACTTACATTGTTGACACTTTTAGACTTCAGTAGTGCCTTCAATAGTGTTGATTTTGACATCCTCCTGGCTCGTTTGAGGACTCTAAATATTACTGGAGATGCTCTTCGTTGGATGGACTCCTACCTTAGGGGTCGTCGTCAAAGAGTTTGTATTGGAGATGAGTTCTCCAGCTGGGTCGACCTTCGCGCAGGAGTCCCACAGGGTTGTATACTTTCCCCCTTGCTCTTCTCCATTTTTATCAATCCAATTACTGAAAATCTTCATGGGGCCTATCATCTTTACGCTGACGACCTCCAACTTTACATTCATTTTGATTTGAATAATTTAGATGTTGCTTTTCATAATATGAATGTCAATCTTGAACATATCAATTTATGGTGTAGAGACCACGGTCTTCTGATAAATCCTGCAAAATCACAGGCAATCATCATTGGCAGCCCAAGGAATCTATCTTCTCTAACATTATCTGCTCCTTTACCATCACTGGTCTTGAATAACACAACTATCCCGTTTTCCGATGTCGTCAAAAATTTGGGTTTATTCTTCGATACTAAGTTATCATGGTGGAAACAAATCAATGAAATCAGTAGAAAAGTATTTGGTTCACTGCATTCTCTTAGGAGAATGCAGAATTTCCTTTCAGTTGATACTAAAAAACTTCTGGTTCAATCATTGATCCACCCTCTTTTTGATTATGCTGATGTTTGTTATTTGGATTTGTCTGTCGAAGGTTTGAACAAATTGGAACGTCTTCAAAACACCTGCATCCGTTATATTTTTAATCTCAAAAAATACGATCATGTGTCTGAGTATCGTGAGCGCCTTGGTTGGAGTAAAATTCCTCAACGCCGGGATATTCACACGCTTCTCTTATTGTATAAGATTATTTTTGTTCCAACTGCTCCCGCATATCTTAAGGAGAGATTTGAATTTTTGAGTTCTCACGGTCTCCCACTGCGATCAGCATCCAATAATCTTCTGGCAATACCGCCACATCATTCCGGTTGCTACACAGACTCCTTCACCGTCCATGGGGCTAGATTGTGGAACCAGCTTCCAACAAAAATTCGTACTTGTACGTCTTTTTATACTTTTAAGAGGGAAGTGAAAAATTGTAGTCTTCTGCTGTAACTGTGCACAAAAGTCCTTTTTCGGTTATAATTTGCCACCTTCTTCGTGTTCTTTATACACAATGGGCAACCCTACCCCTTAACCCTCTTCCCTACCCTCTTTTGCTCTACTCCTTCTCCCTAATGTTGTATTCTTTTTCACATGTAGCCTGTTATCGTTATTTTACACATATATTTTAGCTTTTGCTTGTGTTCATGTACCTTCATTATATGTATAGTATTTTGTTTGCATATATCTATCTATTTTATTTTATTTCATTTTCATATATTTTATTTTATTTCATTTTCATGTATTTTATTTTATTTGGGTTAGTTGGAAGATATCGCAACTCTGCGATAAACTCGCCCATTGTACAGATTTTTTCATGCATGTTATATAATTCCTGTTATCATATTCTGCACAATAAAGTTTATTATTATTATTATTATTATTATTATTACTTATATGCCCAGCGAGAATATTATATTTCTATTGCAAATAATATGATATTGTAAAATTCTAAATTTAATCGACCGGCATAATGATTATTTGTCCAGCAAAATAAATAAATGAGCAGCAAACCGTGAGCCAATTTTAATTAAACTTGTGAAAGCTAAATTTTTAATCTTGTTCAAATAATAAATCTTTGTTTGTAGCATCTTTTTATGTGATCTTATATGTAGCATCTGAATGAACGACACTAGCGTTTTTCGACATTTCAGATAGATATTTCGTTAATATAGCAAAGCGGAAACTGGCATTATTTTCGTAGTCATCATTAATTTGGTAAGAAATCACAAAAACTTCATGTGGATCCGAAGGTAAATCGGTGTGTGAAAAATATTGTTTATCTAATATTTTTTGCCGGTCAAATAATAATTCTGCTGCTCAAATAACAATTCTGCTGGTCAATTAATTATTTTGTTGTGCGAGTATTTATTAAGCTGTTAAAATTTGTTAATTTGCTGATATAACCAAGTTTGTTTGTAAAACAAGTGTTGCGCTTATTTTTTATTTATTGCCGATGAAAACATTGTTTGCTGTGCAAATGACTAAAATGCTGATTTTTTCTTGCCGAACGAATAGATTAATAGCCGAACAAATAATTAGTTCCCAATAAATAAGAGTATTATACTTGAGAAAGGTATATCTGTTATTTCTTTGGTTATTAGTAATTTCGTGATGTCATTCTGTTTAATATACCTAATATGTTTATAAGTAGCGGTATATCAACCCTGTTTTGCAGAATCTACATCAGGTATTTACTGAGCATGGGAGTTACTTGTTTTGCTTAATTTATTGCCGAGTCCAACTTACTAGCTACTCACTTACTTACTTTACTCATCTGTTAACTTACTTACCTACTTGAAACAATACTAAAATACATATACCTAATACAAGTGAATCAGTCATATTTTCTATAGGCAACGTATGTTTGAAAATTAAAAAACATATATAAAAAATAAACTTATGTACACAAAATCCACAAATTCAGTCCCTAAAAATAGTGATAACCGTGTCATTGAAGAGAGACCCACCTCACACCCGGATATTTCAGGAGTCATAGACTCCTATTTATCCGCACATTCAAACCAAAATTGTCCTCACGGGCGGGCCATTGGGCAGGTCTGAAGGACCGACCGGCTAAAACCGCCGTCGTGGGAATCTTTTAAACTACACTCTCTTCAATGCCCCTTTTGAAAGTATGTTTATTTTATTGAATAAAAAAAAAAATACAAAATTATATAAAAAAAAAGCATAAAACAGGACAAAATAAAGTGATAACCGTGTCAATAACATAACATGTATAAACAATTCACACAGATCGAGCTAGTCCCAAACTAACATATGAATCTTGTATTATGGGTAAGTACTAACGCGAAGATGCACATTTATATTGGTTAGATGAAAGAAATCACTTTATAGTGATAATCTCGCCACTGCGTATCGTCCTAGTTTTTTTGAAATGTTATGTTGTTTTGTTAACTCTGTTATAAAATGATGATGTGCAAAAATAATTAATAAATAAAACAAATATATACAATGCACTAAACACATATACCTATATGTAACACCCAGGACAATTTGAAAAAGGTCATTCTTCAATCTGCCCCGGGAGTGAATCGAACCCGAGACATCGTGACTCAAAGGCAAGAGCGTTACCTCCGCGCCACACCGGCCGCAACTCATTCAAAACTGCGGAAGGAAAAAAACAAATTCTCCTACGGAAAGACAGATGAATCCAAGGCCCCCGAGAGAGCCTCCCTGAACTCCCGCTAACTCAATGAAAAAAGTACAAACCACAGGAAAATGAGTTGTAAACTTATGTCTGAAAGATATTGTACCGTGGAATGGAAGTAAGTATCAAAATATGTGTTTCTCTTCACATATCATAAAGGTAAACTTACAATATTCACATATCATATAAAAACTTACAGTATTTGGAATATGCATGAAATTTATGTGTCGTTAGGTAGGTAAGCAATTTCCCTAAGTGTCATCTATTCCGCTCTTGTAACGTCTATAAATCTATCCGAGATGATGATAACAAACGATTTCTCGAGGAAATATTGAATTTGATTTAAACGAAAAATTTCAAGTTGGACCTTATATTAGTGTCAATACTTTAATCTATAATTTGTAAAAACTGCGAGGATAAAAGGAAAAATAATTCCTGGACTCCACGAAGAGTCTTTAATCTTACTTTGTCATATTATAAGCAATAAATAATCATAATAAGAAGGTTGGTATATAAAATATGTAGGTAATACAAAGGTAGCTCCACGATATACACGATTATGTACGTTGGGCATGCGAGCTTGTAATTTACGATATATCAACGTTATGTATATGTATATTCGCATGGATTACCTATTACAGTATTCAGTACAAATATGTAATGCATGTTGGAGTTAACTTGTAATAATGACAATTCAGAATTATACATAGAATATTTTTATAGAACTAGCTTTTAATTCGGCATCGCTTAGAGCTTAGAGGATAAATTAATGTCAAAAAATAAAATACGGATATCATAACATATATTATTATTATTATTATTATTATTCTCTTTAAAGCTACTTTGCACATCATTACAGCTTTTAGCCAATGCGATGTGCAAAAGGATACTATAGTTACACAATATTTACAATATTCAAAAACAACAAAACAAAAAACATAAAGCAAATAAAATACATACATATATACATACATACACATACACACATACATACATACATACACACATACACACACATACACATACATACATACATACACACACATGCATACACATAAAAAATCAAATAACAATCACACAAAAGATCACCATAGAATGTTCGTTGACTCAATGAAGGCAACAAATTCCCTGTAAGATACGTAAAACATGTCACAGTTTTGAGCCAACAAATTAAAAAAGACCATTGCCTTGTTGGTCGGAGAATTCATCGCCAAATTTGTTCTTCCGTGGGTAGGATAGAACAACAAATGCCCCCGCGATCTACTGTAGGAGTGCGGTACATAAAATGACAACTCTGTCAATACCATCGGATTATGAATTATTCCATTCAATAATTTAAAGTAATGTTTCAATAGGAAAAAATTTCTTCTCCTCTCAAGTGTATCATAACCCAAACATCCAGCGACAAACAATGAAGTATACAGAAATGGGTAATATCCATACGTTCGACAATACAGATGTCTTAGAAATTTCTTTTGAACCTTTTCAAGCATTAAAGTATATCTGCTTTCATTCGGATCCCACACAACTGAGTTTGACGATATATATGGCGTGCGAACTTAAGATATTAAATCAATGTGGAGGAAGTGAAATAAATGTGTAACAATAGATCAAATCGGCGTTCAGCTCTCTATGCCCGTCTCACAAGGGATGCGTCATGAGGGGATAGGATAGATAATATATTTACTTACTTGGATATCTCCGCCGTAGAATAAAACTTTTACAAAGTTTTTTTATAAATTTGACGTTTTTTTTACGAAATTCAAAACTCGATATCACATTGTTACTTACTCTATGTTATTTATCAAGATGCATATTATAATGATGTAGCACATCACATATAAAGGACATACGAATATGAACAAGCAAACATGCATATTAGCAAATGGATTATTAAAATATTTATGCAGAGATTATATTATTACTATGTAATGAATGCCATTCCGGAGATACGTGATATTCATGAGCCGGATTAGTCAGAGAATTATTTAGTCCTGTAATAAAGACGTCATATTGCATCATTATGATAATAAAAAAATGTTATTAATCCGAGGTTTACTTAAATTAGGTTACGTTTTCGAATGAGAGAATGAAAAACAAAATTACACATTGAGATTTTTTTTCCTTTGTATGTTTACTACATCATCATTACTATACCTACACGTGTACTGTTAACGTAGGTATTTTTTTATTTTTTATTTTTATTGATAATCCAAGCAAAACATACAGTCATTCAGTACATATTACAAATAAATACATTAAATAAATAAATAACAGGTATGTTTGTATTAGTAAATAAATAAATTTAAAGGTGCATAAATAAATATAGTAAAAATATCAGCGACAGTAGATAGTAATGCAAATTCCAAGAGAGTTCACAGAAAGTGATAGAAAATCAAACATAAATATATGTTTCAAATTGTTACATAGGAAAGAATGGCAAAGAGGATACACCATGCAGATCAAATTCCTAAGAACGGCCGTGTATTGAGTAAGAGAAATCGACTGCGTGCATAAGAAATTGTATGAATGTAGAAGAAGCGAAAGAAGTATGTAAGGACAGATCTATATGGCGTTCCGTTCTCTCTGCCTACCCCACTTAGCATACAACGTGACGGAATAGTATAGTTGTTACATAGTCATCACAATGTACACAAATACAGTAACACTAATGTATTAGTTTATAAAGAAAATTATTAATATAATCAAAATACAAAGATCATCTTGTAAAATTATCCCCTAGTAGGTATCCTAGATTCCTAGGGGATAATCAGTTATGATTTTCTCTATTCTCGATATCACAATAACATATTGTTTGATTTATTGAATTAAATAAGGCTTCATTTGATTAATTCCTTTTAAGATTAAAAGCAGTAATTTATTAATAGGTATTATTATTTGATCACTTAGAATTGTACCCTTATTAGAAAGATTATTTTATTAGCTTAGTAATACAAATTATAATAAAAGACTCAGAAAGCAATCATTTATGTAAGGGAAGTAACTCTCAAAGTCTTCATTTAATCTAAAATCTTACAAAATAATGTCAAATTAGCATCCAATTTGTATTGAGAATATCATATGAATTAATAATATAATAACGATCTATTTTGTATAGATACTAAAGATAACTTTCAGGTACTAATATAATTAAAAGACTCGATAAATGAAGGAATTACTTAAGACTTTGCCGCCTTCAAGGTTTTAAATGTATTTTTCAGAAAACACAAAAAATAGTAAGAGTTTTAATATTTTTCGGAAATACAGTTCCTTCCTTCCTCTACTTTATGACAAGGCCCCCGCATTCGAGTGAATTATGCCTATATTTCTCAGTAGATGTACGCTATAGATTCTTATAGCAAATAATTAAAAGAAAAACAACTTTGCAACAAATAAAATCGACGAAACAGCAACCGTCCGTAAGACAGAGTACGATGCGAATGTAGAAGCAAGTGCAAAACAAGGACAGCGCGGTCAATGCCCTCACAATCATAATAAAAACAGCTTTAGAAGTAAAGAACACACAGGACCGCTGTCGGGAGTAAATACATGTGTTCATTGTTTACTGAATAATAAATAATGTTACTAGATATTATTAGAAATTTAAGCGCGTTCATAATAAAGTTATGGAACTGCAAACATTATGTCAGAATGTTTATTTTATTTTTAAAAGTCCGCAACAAAACAATCAAATTACTTTTTCATCCATTTACCGACTCACATTGCTTATAAAATTCCTGCATGAAATAGCGTACCTACTCACTAATAATTTCATTGGTTCAACTTTTAAATTGCATTGAACGATAGTGTGTTGAATAATATTATTGTTTCTACTTTAAAAAAGTAATTATAAAAGAGGAGTAAAACATAATTACTAGATATTATTATTATACACATTGTTTCTAGAGAAGAAAGTAGATTCATAATAATATTATTGAGTTTTTTTTATAATATGGAGAAAATTACGAAGTCATATTATTTTTCTTTACAATATTGTAATTCATTTACTTTCCTTTACTGATTATATATTTGCGAAATTTTTGGCGTTGTTTTTTTTTTAATTTTTCTTTTTAAAGATTTGTTATAAGCCCAAATACAACCTTATACACCTTTCACAGTAAGCTACTAAAACCTTGTGTCGTGAAAGGGGAGTTTGCCAGCATATGGTATCGAACCACGGATCCCTTGTTCACGATCCCTTGTTCTGACAATCAACCCAAGTTTTTAACTCCCGGAATCAGGAGCAGCCACATAAATGCTAAAGAAAGCTGACAATCCACGGCCCAGAATCTAAATACTTTGAGATGCATTGGTTTTTTTTACTTTTATATATTTTTTTTTTGCCTCAGCTGGTGCATAGAGTGCACTTTACTTCTTTTTTATTTGTATTACCTATCTTTTTAATTTGGAACATAGTGTTAAATAAAATAATTTAACAAACTTCACTGGCTTGTAAAAAATGTAATATTTAAGTTGTACTATAAAGCTGTTTGTTTGTATTAATAAAATAAAATATTAAAAGCATTATTTTGGATGCCAAAGCTCTGCAAGAGTTTTGCGACCATCGGAACCAAATAAATAAGCGTTATAATGTGTTTTTATTCTTTGAAATCTATTGTTTTCTTAAATATAGATATTCTTAATGCAAGGTGTCGCATATCTGGTAAATATCTGTTCATTTCCTATATTTTTTTCTATCTGTCAAATTGTGCCAAACACACATATGGTGTCAATTTAGAGAATGCCTAACGTGTTAAACAACATGCCTCATATTTAGTATAATTATTTACCTACTTTTGTGTGAACTGCACATTTTATAAATGTTGCTAATTAACGGTATGTCAAACCCATAAATTTCCTTATCAGTCACCATGACTAAGGGCCATAATATATTGTAGACATGACCCTAAATTGTAATCACTATTATTTTTGAAATATCGATCATAGCAGTTTCAATAAACGAATATTGATGGTTTTATTGACAGTTTTACTATTTGTCAAATATATTACATATGGTTTGAAAGTTAAAAACAAGTTCTATCTATCTACCTATACTAATTGTGTCCTACAAATGGGGTAACCAGCAAACTTACTGCATATATTGAACACGCAGGTAGTCGTGTTTGTGCCATTATTGATATTTTAATTTTAATGCGCTAATTTATAATAATAATAAGAACACTTTATTGATCAAAAAAAAAACATGAACTATTGGCGAACTTAATTACATTCTTAGTCCTAAGTGGAACATTATATTATGTGTCATGTTTCCTGTAATGAATACTACAAAATGAAGGATTAAGGCACGGGGAGGAACTATATAGGGTAAGTCTATGGATTTTAGGTTATTCTTAAAAACGTGTAGCGTAGACGATTTTCTGATATTGCAAGGTAGATTATTCCAGATTCTAATTGCATGGTGCATTTATATACGTGCATTTATACACGTTTTATTCATGATATTCCACGAACACCTGCCTTTTACAGCACACCCGAAAGTTATCAGAAAAGAGTGAGAGACTAAGTTTTTGTAGGAACTACAATGTACCGAAAAAAAAGTATAGATGTCAAATAATCAGTATTAGCGATTTGAAAATAATTTTAACAAGGCACACAAATTAAATGTTAGCGACGCTTATTTATATAATTATATCTATAACTTTTTTTCCAAATCGATTTTAAGAAAAATTATATTGATTTTACTACAACACTATTTTATTTACAAAAAAATAGTAACGGTAACATTCAAATTAAGAACAAGTCAAAGTGTAAAACGGATGTGTTTTATGGGTACTTTAAGAATTAAAATACAGTTTAGCGTCTCCAAAGTTAAACAAAAAATTGTTTTTATTCGTGTTAGTCATTTAGTTGTCAGTTTGACAGTAAGTAGGTATAAACTTCTTGTATTTATTTACGTAGAACAAAAAATGGTCAAAAATACTATACCTTCATGATTTGCAATTCCGGTGGACAATTAGGTTGGATAAAAAAAAATCACCGTCTTAATTATGCGCTAAATAACCGAGTTATTATGTATACAACATTTCACAGCATTTGGTTTGTTGGTTAAAAATCACATAAAATCGAGCCAACCGGTTAAAAAAATGTCACGCCTTATTCAAACTTAAAGAGCACTCTAGAGAAGTAGGTACTTTGTAATATTTTATTTAGGGTCTGATTTGTTACAAAAATCTAATATATAAAATTCTCGTGTCACGGTGTTTGTTATCATACTCCTCCGAAAGAGCTCAACCGATTTTGATGAAATTTTGTGTGCTTATCGGGTAGGTCTGACAATCGGCCAACATCTATTTTTCATAACCCTAAAAGTAAAGGGTGGTCCATCCCGATTTTTTATTTTATTTTTAAAACAATTTTTTTATTTAATTTTTTTTATGCTAAGGTACCTATTAAAAATACATACAGCCCTAAATTTTTACCCTTCTACCATTAACCCCTATTTTTTAATAGCGATATTAGTAATCTAGAAATAATGTTTACCTATGGCAAAAAACTTTTGCCGGGTCAGCAAGTTATGCTATATATTTCGGATTATTTTAAAATAACACTTATTATTTTGTGCTGTTATTTATTAAGTAAAATTTTCAGTGTAAACTGTTATTTTTAAACCCAATTATGTATTCTGTGTTCTGTTTTAAATACGATACAACATTATTTTCGTTTGACATTAGAGTCTGAGCGTTTGACAGAGAAATAGATACAGCTTCACACTCGACTGGGCAAGACTTTGTTTTTGAACCCCTTTGTAGTATAGTAATGAATGTAAAGTAAATAAAACACATTAATTATCATTGATGTAGGAGTAACTGTTGTTAAAATGACTCTTAAAGTGCTGAGTATGAAATGTAGTAGGTATGTACATTCACGAAAATGTATTTTTACAAGTGAAAAATATTTTTTTTCTAAGATGTCAGTAATGTGATTAAGTTTGGTACCTGTCCTAGTAATATCTTTTCTAAAATAGGATGAGCCGTATGTTTTTTGTCCTACTTGTCCACTTGTAACTTGACTTGAGGGCGTTGAAGGTTTTTAAACAAGCAATTATCTCACAAATCCATACCAATAATCTAACATGATTGTGGTAGTTTATGGTCTCTTTACATATATAATAAAAATACAGGCCCTAGTCTCCATGCCAAAAATCTCTTCTTCTTCTCAACTATGTAACTCTCCACCGTAAGATGTAATCATCATCATTATCGCCCTCAACGCTCCTCTCGGGAGCACAGGGCAGAAACCAGCCTCCTCCATTCAGAGCGTCTCTGCGCCAATTGCATCACCTCTTTCCACGACATTCCCTGCGCTCAGATATCGTTGTCATAGGAACGGTGTATTGTGAAAGATGTAATACTCTTCCATATTTTTCCACTACAGACCAGCCATGGAAATAATATCGTAGGCCCGCTTTTTCTGGAGTCAAACTTTTTCTCTTATCTCGTTCCTATGTATTCATTGAGTTTCCGCCTGCCAGTTTCGTGATTTACAAAGCACATCAATATTAAAAATTTCTTATGTGGAAAGAAATAAAAACAGCTTTCTCATTTCCTAGCGAACGATATAAATGAATTTGAATTAATACATTCTTCACATTTCTAGGAATGTGTTCGACTGTACCCACAGAATGTACACACATGGTTTACACTGATAACTCTATTCATTAGAAATACCGTGACGCTATGCACGAATGAATAAATATAATATAAATATACAAAATTTTATATCGTTTAATATAATGCTATCTCTTTATTTCTAAATACTCTATGTGAAATGGGATTGAACGAAAATGATTAAGAGTTATTATTTTTAACTAAACGCCCGACATTTAGTTAAATTATTAACATCCTGTCAAAGCATTTATAAAGATATATTTCTTACGAATCGGTTTTTTAGAGGGAACAACGTTAAATGCCAAACATTCTCCCAGTCACAGTGATGTATTAAAAAATTACAGCGCTTGCATATTATTTTTAACTAGTTTCTATACCCGCAATTTCTAGTGGAATTATCTTTTCTGAATGTTTTAAGTTACATTATCCAAAGAAAATATTAAACTCACAATTAACCAGACCATGCTCAAAGAGTCAATAATTATTCGATAACTTATTATTTTGTTTACATAAATAAATGTGTCTGGTTTTCAAATTAGTCCAAATACTTCCCTAACAACTTCTCAGCAAACAATATGCTTATTGTGAAGGTGGACAGCAGTGAGCAGAATCATCTCTATTTTGCAAATATCGAACCTATTTACGCTGTCTAGTGATAACTTAGAAATACTTGTTAAGTACATTTTTGAAGCAAAATATATACTACATACCTAATTGAGGCTAATTTTTTTGGTTCTGTATCTGTATTATTTACCTTACGAATGTTTCTATAGCAGACATACAAATAAACGTATAAACTAACGGATCCTAATTATTTTATATAGATGTACACGAATGACAGACTAAAAATATATTTGGATACTCAATGAACTGTAAAGAAAATAACAGCAAAAAAATATTTTGATCGGTATTGGAAATGATACTGCTTCTAACAGAGACACCAATAGATTATTTTTTACGGCATTTTACACACTTTTTGAAACCAACGGTTCTTATTATCTAGTCTAGTATAAAGTAAGACATATACCTAATACTCTTTACGCACTCCAATTTTATCTATTTTTATCAGTTAACCTCGCCTAGTCACTTATATGTCTAGTATAATGTCTACGAGATACAAGAGATCGTTCAGATTTCGTCTTGTGAAAGTACTCAGATAGTCTCCATATAGCTCAGTCTGCTTCAAATCCAGGAGCCCACACTCCCTTGAAAGATCTTCCGTTGAGTAAGTGTAATATGGCCATGCAATATCGATTTTATTGAGATTTGGTTCAAAAGCTAAAAAAAATTAGAAAAGATTTATCTTCGAAGACTCTTGAGAGAGAGAAGAGAAAAATGAACTTGTGTTGTAATCGCCTGAAGATGGAGTCTCCGAATACCAGTAAGCGTAATAAAGTCACCTGGAAGTTAACGAAATAGTGTTTTTTTTTTCAATTCAACTTACAGAAAAGAATTAGGAAACCCATTCTTCACCGGGTACTTCACAGAAATATTAATTATGAGATCGCGTTTGAATTCCAAATTGCGATATTGTCTCGACATAGTTTCGAGGGTTTTACCATTTTTGTTGTCAGTGGCTCAAATGCGTTGCCATTCCATTATATACTGGGTAACACAGGTATATAATGGGTAACATATTAATTTGGAAACAGGGTATGGCATGTTGAATTTCATGGTATCTACATTTCATAAACACCATATAGTCATAGGTATTTCAAGTTAATGATGTGGTAAATACATCTTCCATACCACGGAGATAGGTATACATGTCTGGAATTTGGGGTCGGAGGTCAAGGCATCTCCGAGATCTTTGATGGTAAATAATAATAATATCGGTAAGTATATCTTTATTCACCATTCAGTAAAAGATTGGTTGCCAAAATATTGATCAGGAATTTATATTATTAATTTTAATTCAATAGAAACTCTAGCTTTTAATATTTTTGATACCTTAGCGAAAATTTCAAAAGTCATATGTGCATACTCGAGTCAAAGTTTTACCAGTTTCTTTCGGAGGAGTCCAAGGATCTTTTATTCTTTCTGACAATCCTTGAAAAAGTTTTTATTAAAATATTTTTCAATGGACTTATCTTTTATAATAATAAAAATATTTTCCCTTCATCTCCGGGTACTCCGGGCAAAAATCCTCAATTTCTTTGTTTCACTTGTCTTATTTAAAGGTAGCCTACCTATAAAAGGCGGTCGAGCTCATCGACGCCTGCTACCTCAACGACACTCACGCCACCGAAGCCTGACACCTTCCCTCAACGCCCCAGCAGGATGAATCCTGCTCGAAACGTCGGGCAGAAGCCAACGGTCTTTCTCAAGGCCAACTAACAAGTATTTTAAAGACTACTGTAGTATTTTTAAGACTAGAGTACTTAAAATATGTATAGTAACTACACAGGCAGCTTGTTTGTATACATTATATATTACCCAAACTACAACCACCGTTTTGAATGAATTCTATAAATTTCTCAAGTTACACCAATAAATTATCAACAAACTGACAACACCTGCGTATAAATTTTGTCACGGATATCTGTGTAACAACAAGAACATAAGTTTAATCTATTAGCTTACTAGCTTTTTACTTGATCTTGCTAAGAAAAGAAAAATTAAACTAGCATGAGTGTACAAATTGTTTGTGCATAACCAAATTGTTAACCAATGAAACCAAAAACCAAAAACACTCTGTGATGGAATTCAACATTGTAAGAGTTCACTCTTTTGTTGTTATCTATCGAATAGTACCAATGCATTTATTTAATACCTATTCATATATATAACAAACAATATTATACAAAAAAGTCATAAATGGAGAAGTAAAGTCCCTTTTTATTACCAATGCTAAATATCAATTTCAAACCAATACAGGCATGTTGTTAAGTGTCAGTTTTTAGTGAGGTAATTTAAAAAAGTTCTGGAACTGTATGATCTATACAGATTGTAAATAAAATGATAAATAGATACTGCACTTGTGGAATGATGTAAACAAACAAAGGTAAAAAATTCAAGCACGTATTTTTGAAAATATAAATAAAAAATGTTTTGAGAAATAAGTTACAATAGGTAATAAAATAAAACGTACCCGAAGAATGAGTATTTATAGGAGATATTATAATTGAACCTTTTATCCTTTCGTGTCTTGAAAAATGTCCACTGAGAACACATAAACACACCCATATTTACAAACATACTTTTATATTTATTTAATTATTTCCGTAAAAGTTGGTTACCATAAATTAGTAAAACAACAACGAAACAATTATTTATTTTAATTATATAAATATTTATGTCATAATTGTATTTATTTTAGATAGGAATCTTCTAAGGGTGAAAGATAGAATATTATTCATCTTCTAATATAAATTTACCTGCCGACTTACGCCTTCGTAAAATTTATTTTTAGAATATAGAATTAGTTTTAATGTTTGTTGGTAATTATTTGTACAATGCAGATTAAAGTATTTTAATTTTTAAAAATAAACAATATTTAATTAACAAAGTTTATTTAAATTTATGTAATTTTCAGGTATTATGTATAGATACCTACCTATCCGGACAGCACCACTATACTTATCTTGGGGTAGGATTGTATAACAATTTGAAGGGAGAATATAAGTTAAGCTAAAACAGCAGATAAGCTTTCAAATTTTAGGTATAATATGAAAAAGGTATTTAGGTGAAAATAACTGAGTGTATTATCGTTTTATTATTTTTTTTACATATAACTCTATTGTTATTAATTTTTGTTTGGGTATTTTATAGTTGTATATTATGTTTTGTTGCTGAATTTAAGATATACCTAAGAATAACCCTATATCCTTCAAAGCACGAGCTCTGCTCAATTTTGAAGGAACAAATAAAAGAAAGATATATGTTTTTATTATTATTTTGTATTGATTGTTTATTGTTTTAAGTGTGTATTTTTTATTGAATAAATATATTTGAATTTACATGTATTTTGGTATGCATGTAGGTAAGTTAAATTTTATTTTAAAATCGAACTTATAAAAGTTCCATATCTACCCATAAGACTTATATATTAGATACATACTACGTATGAATCCATTTGAAAACAACCCAAATATGAAAAATCGTTGCTAGATAAGTTTTATACTTTGCCTGTTAATTGCTTGATATGTTGAGACTTTCAAACAAGTATTATGGGTATACCACTGGAAAATATTGACTATCCTGCCTTAATGAGTGAGCTCGGTTTACTCAGTTTAGAAAACCGTAGAGAAATAGCCGACCTTAGTTTTCTTTATAAATTAATAAATGGCATAGTTGACTCCCCAGAGCTGCTCTGACTTATTCAGTTTCATGTCCCGACCCGATCTACCAGACAGACATCACTGTTCCATGAGTATAATGCAAAAAACAATTATATTTCATTCTCCTTTAGTTCGGATCCATCGTCTGGGTAATCTGGTGGAGGGATATGCAGACATCATTGCCGATAGTTTCCTCAAATATAAATCTGACGTTATCAAACAATATAATCACATGTTAAAATGACATTGGGCAACTCATTGATCATCTTCCCATTTATGTTCAATATTTTATCGATTGTTGTAAATTTTGAGTCAATCATTTAATCATACTTTCTATATCACTTTGACCTAAATTAATCTGACTTAAAATTTTATTAAACAATGTTCCAATTATAATTTCTCTAATTAAAATGACTTATTTGAATATTCTTAAATTCAGCGATGAGGTTTGCCACCCATCCTGAATGTCTTGATTTTATATTGGCATGAAGAGGACAGTTTGCATGTTTTTTACATGCAGCTGATCTGCTGGCTACCCCACTTGTGGGATATGCCGTGATGGTATAGTAGTAGTAGTAGTAGTAGTATTTGAATATTTTAGATTGACATAATATAATAGTTATCTCACTTACACTTATACCTTTTTGATAATAAATATTAATCCTCTTTTGACATTGAATTTTTAAGTATTATTGATTGACAAAAATAATAATTATCTCATTAGGTAGGTACTCTTTTTTTACTTGTATGACTATATATTTATGAATCCTCTTTTTAAAATGACCTGTTTGAATATTTTAGTTTGACATATTTATAAGAATTGTCTCATATACATTTATTTTACCAGTATTACTATTTTTGATTCGACACATTAATTGTAATTTTTTTGTTATGATGTTGTTCTCTATTCTGATTTGATTGTTAAAATGTTAAAGGCTAACGCCGTGAATATATGTAAATAAATAAATAAATTATTTTTTTTTACTCTCGAACTTTATTTGGCGGCCTTTTGTCATCCCTGACAAATGGCCTCGAGTATCCGGGAACGACAAACTTAGACATTGGAGGAAACTATGTTATGGCACGACACGACACAATTCAGGATACGAACTTGACGCATTTCGAAGTAGGAGGTGATTCTATAATGGGACAAGCGAATATATCGACAGCAAAAACCATAACAGAAATTATAAAAATAGTCAAACAAAACGGAGAGAATAGAAAAAGCGCAATTTTGAGGTATATGAAAGATAAACCAGACCAAATTCAAGCAAGAAGGGGTGTTTGTTGTAGACAACCTTCTGCTCATGAGGATAGAGAGTTCCAACTGAGAAGGAGTATAATATGAATGCATTACAGAGGTATATTCACCTTAGAAGTTCCTACGACCTTTCTCCAGTCTTCGAATTATAAAGAGTATTTGAATGTAAGAAAATAAGAAGTGGTAGGAATAATCTCAAAGGAATAAGTGGACTTTGCCTACTCCTCAATTATATATAAAATTCGTGGTAAAAATTACTTTATAACTATAATTTAAAAGCGTTAAATAATAACTTTAATTATTAGAAAAGAAAGATATAAATTTTCATTAATTGTTAGAAAGCAAGATAAAAAATATAGAACACTCGAGTACGTGCGATCAGCTATCGGCAGGTAATTCGAATGATGATTATTTTAGTAATTTTCAGAATCTAGCTGGCTACCCCACTTGTGGGATATGCCGTGATGGTATAGTAGTAGTAGTAGTAGTAGCAGAATCTAGTTTTTGTTTCGTCATCAACAGCTGATCACAACAATACTAATTGGTGTTGCCTGCTCACAATAATGATAATTAGAATGTTGAACAAACTTACGAAGCTGAATATTGGGAAAAAATAAATTTAATAAAAATGCTTCGAATATTTTTTTTGACGATTCATGGAACGAGATACATCAAGGGGGTTATATTAGTTAAGATCGAGAGATAAGAACGATCTATAAATACTTATTTACAACAACATTATAATTAGATATATAACATATCAATTAAAATTGTAAATATGATACTTGTCTGATAAGAGGGGTGTCGGGAAGCGCGGGCGTACGACAACTACATGGCTTTACCATGTAGATCAAATTCTTAAGGACGACCGTGTACTTAGTAAGAGAAATCAACGTACGTGCATGAGAAATTGTATGAATGTAGAAGAAGCGAAAAAAGTATGTAAGGACAGATCTATATGGCGTCTGGCTATGGCTCTCTGCCTACCCTCTGGATACGGCGTGAGGGAATAATAGAGATAGATAGAATTTAATAAATAGTTCAAAAAATAAATAGGTAAATATTATCTTACCAATTAGTTGTAATCATAAACACTGAGAATAATAAACTTTGAGGTACGGTTCTTTTGGTACGACTTATATACCAAATTGAAAATGATAATCAGTATTCTCGGGTAAGAGGTCAATAAACAAGATATTATTCAGAAGAATACACGATACATTGGCAATAACAACATGTTGTTAATTGCGAAGTTTTTTTATAGGACAGGACCGAACAAATATAAAAACAGTATAGTTTGAAAATAGGATATGATAGTAGATATTACATGAGTGTCCTATGGCACGGAGAGTGTACAGGTACTAATTTAGGAATAAACTGATTTGAGTATATAATTAATCGAATCAGAGAAGTTATAAATCACAGTTTGAAAATAGCTGGTTGATAATGGTTCTGAAAGTTAAACAATAATCTTTGTAGCAAGAAGGGGACATGCCACAATTTTTGTAACCATGTAAAATGGCTAATTGTAATATAAAAATATTCCAAATAATCGATGTATCAAGACAATTTTTTTAATTCCCAAATAATGCTGGACAATATTTTGCAATAAATTGTCAAATAGCAGAAATAATAATTAAACGCATTTTTTGCCCCAGTGATTGACATCAAAATTTGGCGGCAAAAGTATGACAAGCCACAAATTAATAAAACTTGACTTACCTCATCTAGATCCGAAGATTCATCACTTGATGGCACATATGTAATTGTCGTCTTTTGAGCTACCGTCATAAGATGATTTGGAAGAATCATTCAAAATATTTGTAATTTCGCGTTCATTTTTTGGGAGATGTTATAATTCTAGAATGGGCCCTTGCGGTGGTTTTTCCACAAAACGGCGCATCATAAATAAGTTGTCTAGTTATAATTATTATTTAAAACTATTTTGCGCAACTGCGATGAACTGTCACCTTTGTCGGCCATGTTTGATAATGGCTTGTCACGTTATTGACATAAAAAGAAATCTCTGATAATAAAATATCTTGATCTTGCTCACAAAATCAAAGGTAACACCAACCACAATTATCGTGCCTATAGTGTTGTCTGTGAATGGTTTAATACCTAAGAGTCTGTCGAGCAATCTTAGAAAACTGGGAGAAGATGACAGGCTCAAATATAGCATGCAGAAGGCTGTTCTTTTATCATCCACCAGGATAGTTAGAAGGTGTTTGTCCATGTAGCTCCGTTAGTGATCTCCCATGATTGTACTATTCTCATTGTACTATTCTCATAGAACTATTCTCATTGTACTATTCTCATAGAACTATTCTCATTGTACTATTCTCATAGATTGTACTATTCTCATTGTAGTATGATCAAGATCAAGACTAGATTAAGATCGTGTTTAGTTTTGTCAAGAGTGACCCTGCAGGACTATTCAAATGAAAGCAGTATCCTGCAGCATTCTATTTATTGTAGCTACTGTAATATACAATAAAAAATAATTAACAATCATTTAGAAAATATTATACCTACATATATTATTTCATGTCAATGAATAAGACCTCTTTACACTATGGAGTCCATTGAAGACATACATGTAGGTATACATACAAACGGGCTAAAATATAAATTTATGTGTGAATTCCACGATTTCACATAATTATGTTACTTCATAATTGTAAGAACCTAAATTAGTATCATGATCCTGATTTGAACTCTTCTGTTCCCAAATCCATATAATGTAACAATATATGTATGTATGTAGTTGAAACTCTACAAATAGTCATTGTAATTATTCTACGTTAATTTAAACGTAGTATTTCAACGAACGTAAATTCTGTATTGCATTTCAGAAACACAAACAACGAACACAAACGTTACAACCTCATTAAAAATAGTGAAAAATGATAATGGGTTTTACAAACAAAATCTCAAACAAAATACTCATCTCTTAAATCCATTGTGTTGATGCAGCGGACTGAACTAAATTTAAACAGCAAATTGTACCTACATACATACATAGTTTGTGGGTAGAAAAAAAGTATTGTCGCATGATTCTAAAGTCTGCTTGTGCCGTACCTACCTACATGGATAACAGTATTATTTCGCTGTGACAATCGCTGGGGTATAATAATTGTTTTGGGAAAAGGTTTATGTTGTAATTTATTTAGATATCTCACAATGTTCGGTTTTAGGATACAGTTTACGTTCATTTTATTCACCCTTCTCTTGTTCTATAGTGCATTCTTTGAATGTTGCAAATTTTAATCATGAATGCAATATTTTCGCGCCAGATTGCGCTTTAGAACAAATGGAAAATTCTAATGTTAAATTAAATTTAAAAAAATAATAAAACACTTATACGGTGACTTTATCAATCGTTAGCCGGATTTCAAGAGCTTCCTCTCTCATAATCAGGCTAACGTAAAGTAATATAAGTGTATAATTTTTATTAATGTAACATGTACCTACTTTCACCAATGACCGTCGATCAACAACGTGAACTAAACTCTAACGTAATTTTTTTATTCTTTGTGTGAGACGATTATTTGCAAAGAAATTTGCGAAAAAAAATATCTCTTATTTTTAAATATGGAAATACAGAAGTCTTATGAAAGTTGAAACCGCATATCTTTTTTTTAGAACTTTAATTTGAACATCTTCAAATCTTGAACTATCTCTTATTTTATACTACATAATACTTGGTGTTTTTTTTGCAGGTATATTCATATTAATCCCGTGGAGCACCCGGTAAAGAATTGGTCTCCCACTCTTCTGCGTAAGTTTTCGAGTGTCCTGTAAAAGGCAGGTGTTCGAAAAAATTAAGACATTTTACTTCTTAAATTCAGCGATGAGGCTTGCCACCCATCCTGAATGTCTTGATTTTATGTTGGCACGAAGAGGACAGTTTGCATGTTTCTTACATGCAGCTGATCTGCTGGCTACCCCACTTGTGGGATATGCCGTGATGGTATAGTAGTAGTAGTATTCGTATTAATTCCAAAATAATGTACAGAACATTTTCACGAAGTTTGTACGGGACGTATGAAGAAGGTTTTTCAAAATATCTTTTCATAAGAAAACACAAATTCGAAACTTGTAGCATTGTCAGCATAATATAAAAAGTGTATTGTAAATTTTTGAGGGAAGTTAATTAATTAGATCCAATATTAATTATGAATAGGTACAAGAGCAAAATAATAATAATAAAACTACTATAATACTACTGATCTGCCGGCTATCCCACAAGTGAGTTAGCCAGCTGTCCTCTCCGTGCGAACAAATAATAAATACATTCAGAGTGGCTGGCTAACCTCATCGCTGAATTTAAGATCTCCAATATCTTTATCTTTACGAATACCTGCCTTTTACAGGACACTACAAAATTTACGGAAGAGTGTAAGATCAATTCTTTGCCGGGTGCTCCTCGGAATAATAGCAATAGCATATTATACCACCATTAAAGTAATAATATTGCCCCGATTCATTCTAGCTGGTATTAGGGGTAAATTCATTGATATATCCGCAGAAAATTATAAACTATATAAAACAAACTTGTTCTCATTGTATGTAGTTGTGCCTACTTTACCAAACACATTTTTTTAGAAAAATTTACATCAAACTACATATTTGGTCACAAGAATTTTAAAAGGTTAAACAAAATATTGGTAACAATAATGTCAGCATTCCCTTCTTCTATAATATATTGGACACCAAGGTACACTTTTATTATTACGGCTGACTCGCATTGTCCTGTAGTAGAAATGCGGTGAAAATAGTTTGTGACTAGTTTTATGGGTTTTAAGGTATTTGAGGGCTCGTTGTAAGTAAGTAGGTAAGTACACCTACATACCTGGTGTTATAGTAGTAGTAAATGAAGAAATTCAACAGGGACCTTTGTATTTTTATTCATCCCTCGTATTCATTGCAAACACAGTACGAACATCAAATTAATTTGACAAACACTTTTTTCTCGTAATAAAATAATTACAATTTATTCACCAACTTTTGAAATTGTGCTGTGGTCTACAAACAATAACTATTTTACCCTAGTTTTCATTTTTAATGTTCCATTTAACTCTTTTGAGTCCATTGTAGAACAAGGATATTTTTATTTATTTATTTAAATGTTATTCACCGTGTCGGTGTTTAGGTAGAAGAATTTCATAACAAAATAATAATAAAAAAAAAATCTTCTCATATGTGATTTATTCTCGAGAAAGATGTCTTCTTTATTTGAATAAATATTGGTACTTATAGTATTGGTGTACAAGTTGGTAGTAGAATTCCATAAAATTCTTTGCAAATAAAGTAGATACCTACCTACTCTCAAAATCTGTTTCTAAAACACGCTGTTTTTATTAAACGACTCATCTATGAAGTGTCTTTCCATACTTTCTGTCATTTTTACCAGGATTTCATAGATTTGATTAAGCAGTCTTTACGAATCGACCAAACTTTGTTTTTTCTTCCAATCCTGAACATAGGTACAATATTTTAAAGTTGATATTTTCAACCGACGGTACTTGGTGGAAATTCATGTTGAATTAATTTAAATAAAACACTTATTTGTAATATATCCACGGTGACTTTTTATTGGACGCGAGCCGGCTTTCAAGAGCTTCCGCTCTCATCATCAGACTCTCATCATCTTTTCGCCAGCCTGATGATGAGAGCGGAAGCTCTTGAAAGCCGGCTCTCGTCCAATAAAAATTCACCGTGGATATACTACAAACAAGTGGTTTATTTAAATTAATGTAAAATATTTTGTCATCCAAATTAACCCTGTAAATACAATTTACCATACCTTCCATACCAAAAAATGTATAAAATATAGGTACATCGACACTAAGTAATAAAGTATTTGTTCAGAATTTGAAAACCACATGGATCTAAGCCTTGCTTTGACAAAATTTGCAGTACGTAGTTTGTCCAGTCATCCGAGTAATTTTTTTTTAAATTTGTTTTCTTTTTAACCTGCCCTAGTAAAGGATCTATTATGTTCCATACATACCGCAATAAGTTCAACTTCTTAACCGCTACTGCTGAACATGTCAGGTAACGGCGGTATAACCTGTTGGGTACAGAAAGGAAATTTAAGGACGGACAACTACTATAGTCGTACTTAAATGAATTTACGCCCTATAATAAAATGGAGCATGTGTGTAAAGTTGTTATTTAAGGTAGGTACAATAGAATCTAGCTTCCTTCAGTACATAATAAAAAAACTTTCTAAGCAATGCACAAACAATAACTTTGAGGAAATGACGTGTCTACCAGATTGTTTTAAAAAAATCATCAACTTGTCGTCGGGGAATATCTAAATCCACACTGTAGAGCAATGCAGTGATCGACTCAAAAATACTTTGTCAATTTCTATACATTAGGTACTTTGTATTTCCGAAATCATTTTCTTTTATAGTTTTAACGCATTATTATTGTCATCATTTTTTTAACTCAACATTTATTATTTTATCTTCTTTTTGATAAATCAACGATCTACGCATGTTTCTTAATTAATATTGAACTATTTCTATGCATTTCTTCCGATTCGGAGTCATTCATTGACTCCGAATTCAATCATTTTGACTACACTTCATTTAATCATTTTGTCATAATATTATTAATAAAAAGGTACATTCATATTGGTGATTTGATTTGTGAACTTCGTGTAAGAATATTTCTTTCATATGTGTCCTTATTTGCATTTTTTTATGTATGTTTGAAACATTTTTTCTTTCCTCATCCTTTTGTTAAATAAAGTAGGTACCTCAAATTTCTGTTTAATAGTTGGTTAGGAAGGGATCTTGATTGGTTTGCTCATTGTTGTAGTTAATTGTTTTATTTATTGTTATAACTGTGTGATCCATATAAAAAATATTATTACCTATATATAAACTTCATTTCAATCTTCAACGTTCCTCCCGGGAATACTGGGTAGAAACCAGCCTCCTCTATTCAGAACATCTCTGCGTCAATATTGGAGTCACCTCTTCACACAATACTTATCCGGCGCTCTGATGTCATTGTCACGGTAACGATATATTGAGAAAGCGGTATATTCAGGGCTTAAGACATTCTCGAAATATAACCTAGTCAGGACCATCGTCTCTCCTGTACAATATGTATAGACAGATCTACATAAGTACACTTCTTACTAATTATGTTCTATCTGTCAACCCTTGTTCCAATGTTTCTCAACAATAATAATAATTGTTAGGTATTACTTATCCAAAAGTCTGTCACGAAGACGCAACGACAGCGTTAGTTCAACACAGTGTTCCCAAATATTCGTCATTACTCTCAAATAGTTTAGTTTAAATTTATGTTTGTCTTTGTACCTAAACAAACAGGGATATAATATTAAATAGAAGCGTGTAGGTTTACACTCTAGTGATGTGAATATCATTATTTTTTACTCTCGGGTTTCCAATATTTCTTATAGTAATTTAAGTAAATGCCCAACTCTTCACGCCCGCCAAATTTCTACCTTCCCGTTGTCAAATGATCAATTAGGTAAATAAATTCGAAATATTTCACATTTTCAGTTTGGTGAAAGAGTTTGGAATGTTTCACATTTTCAGTTTGGTACAGAAATTTGGAATATTTCACCTTTGGTACAGGAATTTGGAATATTTCACATTTTCAGATTGGTACAGGAATTTGGAACATAATACATTTTCAATTTGGTACCGGAATTTGGAATATTTCACATTTTTAATTTGGTAGGTACATGAATTTGGAATATTTCACATTTTCAGTTTGGTATAGGAATTCGGAATATTTCACAATCTAGATCGCGCGTAGAATATTTTTTTATCGTATTATTAAAGGTTTTTTACTCCAAATATTCTTAATAATGTATAGAAACTACCACAGCGTTAGCGTCAAATCAATTAAAAGTTATCGATAAACCTATCTTCAAAAGGTGAGTTTCTCGCGAAGACACTATTTTTTTACATTCAGTATTCGTACAATGTCTAAAAACACTGAATATTTGACACATCACTCTAGTATATTAGTAATATTATTTGTTGTATTATGTTCGTAATAAAACAGTGGAGCAGCCTCTGTTTTTGTTCCCAGAGTACACACGTAATATTATTATTATGTCTAAGCCTTTTGGGAGAATTTACGACAAAACTTTCACAGTAGCTGTATTAAATTTATTTCTGTTCTGTGACAAACATAGGTAACACCTACTTAATTAATAGTAAATTACTCGTGTGTAAAGTAAATTCCTCAAACTAGTATCAATGAAGTAAGGTATCCTATTTATATTTCAACATTCATGCAGTAACTCCTCCATTCATTTTATAATCATAGAAAATAGTTATTTTGACAAAGGCTTTTTTTATCTAGATATAGGAATATCGTAGCAATTATGTAACCTTTTGAAATATGTATTATTTCTAAAACTTTGAATTAGAGAACAAACAAGCGATGCATTATGGTTAAGTTTCAAAATATAGTGAAAAAGGTCACTTTTTGACATCATTGGAATAATATGAGTTTTGATTACGAGCTTTCGCTTTGCTTATAAGCTTGTTTTATATTATTGTCACCATTTTACGCCTATGTTTTATTTATTTTTTATCACAGCTGCAGTACATTATATGTTTATCTATCTATATTATAATAAGTGACTATGTGATGAGCAATTGTAAATAATTTATCTAAGCTGTATTCCCTTCTCCCTTCATTCCCTTCCTCTTTTAATTTTTATTTTAAGAAAATTTTGCTGTTAAATAATTAAAATGTTGGATACTATAATAATTGGCGATATAAATCAGTAATTGTATTATTGCGTTATCCATTGTTTAAGCTGTTGTGTCCATTAAAAAAAAATCATTTTTGTTTAAATTTGGAATAACAAAGTTTGTTGGTGAAAACTGAAGACACATCTGTTATAACATAGTATCGTTATTTTGACGTAGGTAGGTACTCTAATTTATTGTAACATTTGTAGGTAGTTATGATATAAAAATCCTACTAATCCGAAAACACTGTCAAGCACTTGTTATTTTGAAAAAAATATTATAAAATAATAATAATAAATTAAAAATCAAGCAAAAGATTGAAAAATAAGAATAACTTTGTCCTCGTATTGAAGCCATTGAAGTATAAAAATATATTCAAAATTATTGTAATTTTGTCGATGAATATTCAAGGAATCTTTTAATCTGAAATATTTAATCGAATTCTTTCTACATAAATTTGTCATTTTATGGTTTGGGTTGGGATACAAGACGGACAAATTTCAATAATGATACAACTTCCAAGAAAATTCTTTACTGATTGATTTCTTTATTAACATTGTATTAACTTAATTGTCCTATATTATTATTACAAAATATTCTATTTTCAGAGTTAGTCTGAGATTCATTCCACAGGGCAACATTAATTTTCACATAAGTAGAGAATATTAAAAAAAAAAATGAGTTCTACTACAAAAATTTATACAAAAAAAAAACAATTATTCATTTATATGTACTTTTATATTGCTTACTTCCTATAAAAGTTCTACAATGTATTAAATTTCCGTTTCACGAAAAATTATTTTTATCGTGTTTATTTCTTTAATTTTACATCTTTTGGATTGCAGAATATGATTTTTGTATTATTTTTCAAGGAAATCATGTTGCCCCTTACGATGAAATGGTATTAGTACCGTAAAATGATTTGACGGTAACGTTGTCGTAGTTTCTAAAGAAAAGTGATGAATATTTGGATTATAATAGATATATATTTTTTTACGTACCTATACCCATCCTGATTGTCAATTTTTTTTTGACACGGAGAGGACACCTTGCATGTATATTAAATGCAGATGGACTGCTGGCTGCCCCACTTGTGGGATATACCATGATGGTATAGTATATTATAAATATGTATATGTAATATGTGCCAAATAGTGTTAGTGCAGTTTTTTTAGCTTCAAACTTTCATCATAAAGCTATGTGTATTTGGAATCTTAGAAAACAAACAATACAAAATTAAAGCTCTTGACCTTATATTTCATTTAATCTTATATAATTATTAGTTACACATGCAAGAATTACACAATATGTACTTACATTTACACGAAAGTGATAAAAGAATGAATGTGTTTCATTCGGATTATCTTATTCCCCCAAAAGAGATATGGAATAAATATTGATAGGTAAACATTATATTGTCCTTTTAATACGGCTAACGATTTATCTAATACAAGTACTTATTGAATGAAGAATTCCATCTTACTTAAATTAAAAGAGACATTTTAATATAAGGTTACCTAGTATGAACACACATTCCTTAATAAATTCTTTAGAATTCTTGACCATTTATACTATAATTATACTCACCAAAGATCCGAGTATTTGATAAAACAACAAATACATTTTTTAAAAGTTAGTCTCTGACGAGTTCTTCTTACTATTATTAGCTAACATAACTAGAAGGTTCAACAATTTAACTAGTTTTAGATCATTAACTCCCTGGATCAAGATAAAATCTGATCTATTAATCGCTCTTTTGTTATCTTTTAAACTGATTGACCAATGAACCGTGTGTATCAATAATAAATTAAGTTATGTTGTTGGATTCGAATAGTTATAATATAGAATAATATTCATTTAGGAGAATCGAAATACCCTTACATGAATATGTGAGTGTTAAAAAAAGTAAAACGTGAAAAAAAAATGCAACAATACTAATAAAATGACTCGTAAAAACTGTAGGTAGTTAGTACGTATTTTATTCGTTTTCGTTTCATTCTTTTTTCAAAACATTTATATGGAACATGTAAAGTTTCAAATAATTCTCGGACATATTCGATCTTTTTCATATTAATAATAAGCGAGCGAAATAAAAAATCTTTGACTTACTTCATCGTCAAAGAAGTGAGAAAATAAGAGATACAATATCATCGGATTCAGACGAAATTCGATTTCAAACTAAGAGTCTGACGTTGATATTGACAGCGGTATTTTACATTATAAATGTCCGCCCTATATTATTCATTCGCTGTTTGATAAAAATAAATTAAAAAAAAAACCATAATAGGCTGTAAACTTTTTTGCACTATTTGTTGTAACTATACGTCATATATTTTATTTTTATAATTCATTGCCCTTTTGTAATAAATAATATTCTAATATTGATTTTTGTATTGAATTTCAATAACTGTGTGAAATCGTGTGGACACCTGATACTATGCCACAACATCAAATATTTTGCCCCTGTAAACATAATATCACTAGCGTTGGTACCCAGCATACTTTTTTTTTGTCAAATCTGTTAAACGACGAAGAAACATATTACTCAATGTTATGCAATCTTGTTTTAATAAAGTAACTGTTAATCTTTTTTTTCTGTACACAGCAGTTGTCTTTATTTCACTTTATCGTTGCGTTTGTGTTTGAGTTTTTGAGAATTTGAGTTTTAAATAAAATTCTTGATAGAAACATTTATTATCTAAAACAGTGATATGTTACAACTACATAGATTCGCAATGTCATACAAATATTCTCTAAAAATGTGTACCCACCCTTCGAGGTACAATACCTGAGTAATATATATTCATCTCTTTTCTTATATATATATATATTCATCTCTTTCTACCGGCCTTTGTATTCTGTAATAATCCCCATGCTCATATTGTCTATCTCTTGTTATCTACAAACAATTTATATGTGTGTCGCTTTTTTTAAACTGACAATGGGTATTGTCGAACTTCAGCAAGTACTGCAAGTAGCATTGTATAAAAAGGTGTATTACTTTTGTACCAACTATCGACATATTCCATATCAATAACAACATTCTTTTTACAAACTACATGTTCCCTAGATTTGTTGGCAAATTTCAAACTTGATGAAGTGCTCGCTATCTCAAATCGTTCATCAAAAATTCAAACCATTTCTATGTTATTATTTAAGCACAATGCGACATTTTTACTAGATGACATTTAATCCAACGACACTGAGACGACAAGCTGCCATGGAAGTTCTAAACAAACTAAATAGAAATTGCGGCACCAAGGACCGCAACGAGATTTTATTGATGTTACATGTTTGAGATTCATATTGCAAATCTTGGTATAACATATCACTGATCTAAAAGCGTTTCTCGATATTCTGAATTATTTTACATTCATTCATTTGTTCCTAAAACTTAAGTTTATTGGTGTTTTTATAATTAAAATAAACACTGCTTCATATATATCACTATTTATCTAATGATTCATTAAATTGTATATACCATCACGACATATCCAACAAGTGTGGCAGCCGGCAGACTAACTGTATATAATAAACATGCAAGATGTATTATATATCTCATCTTCTGGGATCGTATTGGCCTTCAGCTGTAATGATTCTTGTAAGAACCGTCTTATTTTATGGAAATAAACAAACTGTTTGAGTTTTACTGTATTTAATAATAGGTGTAGTAACGTGGTTTCGACTTATAAAGTCATTGTAAAACTGAATTTGTTAGTCGAAACCAGGTAACTACCTACACCTATTATAAAATACAGTATAACTCAAACAGTTTGTTTATTTCCGTAAATTAATATGGAGTTTTAGAAAATAAACGTCAACTCAATCAAAAAATCGTTTAATTATTAGTAACAATTAATAATAATAATAATAACTAGACAACTTATTTATTTATAATACGTGTCAATAAAAAAGTATATTCAGAATGGGTGACATACTAATAGAATACGTTTTATCCATCAAATTGATAATATTAATAAATATAAATAGGTACACATATGAACTGACTTATTTATTTGCAACATGTTCAATATATTTTTTTGGCAAATAGGTATCGTATTTCATTCCCCTTTTACAATGTCACCCTACTCTATAAATAAAAACACATTACGGCGACATTATCAAACAAACAGTATAAATAGGTACGCGTTTGTTTAGTAGGTAAATAATTCATTTATTCTGTCAGTTTATCTAAATAGGTCTCGCTAACATGACAAACCTACATACTCGTAACATAGCACGGCGTTGTGACAATGACTCAATATTTTCACGTTTAGTTAGGATTTCTTCATACATTATCCTTTCAAGCCATCACCTAGCTTTTAGAGTATTGTTCACCATACACTTCAGTCTTTGGAGATATGCTTTATAGCTTCTCACATTCTAACAGTTCTTCATGAACTGTAAAAACAGTAGGTAGGTACGTAATACATTATTTTTGTCAATACCAAAAAGAGACATAAATCATAGAAGTTTGCGTCTTCAATATATCTTTAAATCCCTTTCTCTTGCTCTTACTTGTTTCCTTTGTTTTCCTAAGATTTTTAAATGATCTCACCTATATCGCGAACGCAAGTTTAGTTTATATGTGCGTAATCGGGCTGACACAGGTAATTCAAATTGTATTGTTGTACTCGCCATGTATTTTCCTGTGCTCACATGCAATACTAGAACTTTTTTCGTTCATTTTAATTAAGAGCACCTTACATGTTCTGCCTAGCTTCATTTTAAGGCAACCAGAACCAACCTCTCAATTATATCAATGGCTTTATTCTCTTTTCGATAAATCGATCCTGTTGAGTAAAATTAAAATAACATATTATTTAATATAGAAAAATGTTCACGTATTGTTCAAGTTATTACCTGTACAAAATAAATATCCAATGTTTTCTCCTTTGTCTATCCCGAAGCTTTATGGTACATACAATAAAGGTATAAAGCTACGACTACCCATCTGGAATAATCTAACTGGCTCTTCAGGTGTTACTACGAGTAGGTACTTCTACTATTGCTGATAGATAGGAAACTAACGGATACTATTTCAGATATGTACCGGAAAAGTCAGGCAATCATATCCACTTGAATAAAATGGATGAAAGTTGAACGATTGACATGGTCATTCTTCACATCTCACAAAATTTCTGGAAGTTTAAAAAGTACCTACATTTAATTTACTAATTACTATTTATGTAAGTGAAATGTTTGATGTAACAATGATTTTATAAAATCAGTTCGCAAAAAAAAGCGTAATGACTGCCAGTTATTGACAATTTCTTCAAACATTCATGTAGCAATCGTTAAATCTTACACGAGAGAAAAAGTCACTATCAAGTCACTATGTACATCACCTGATCGTAATGCACATATTTTAATTTCTGCTACCCTTGATTAAAATGTTAATTCGTTCGTTAGTTTTCGTGTCAGATGTGAATCTTTCCACTCCAATAGGTGACAAAAAACACCGCCTTGTCATTGCTTAGAATCCGGTCTTCAGGACTACCACTGACCCCCATCAGTAGATATATTAGTAGTTGACCGTCGTCCTGAATTGTGCTGCATTCATATTATAAAAGTATTCTGCAGACAGATATCCCCACTTTGATAGATTCATCTTGTGACATTGACTCTTAGTTTATTGATGGACTTCCAAAATATAGAAAACAGGTGCTCTCCAAACTGCATCAGAGTTCTTCTCTACGTTAAAAAATATAATGCAATACGGACAATACATAGATATATCTTTTATTATTTTTGATTCAGCTCCAGTCGGTCGTAAGCCATAAAATTTTCCGGATAATTACAGATAGAGAGGAATTAAATTGAAATATAGTTTATTGGTGGAGTGGGGTGTTACAAGAGGGTGGAATCCACATCTAGTGTTAGCAATAAGCACCTAGTCTCACAATAGTTTTCTACCTACTGGCGTATAGAGAAATAATCGTTATCCAAAATTACCTAAGTTGAAAATAAAAGTATCCAGAATTTCAAAACAAGAGCTTGTCACGACCAACCATCTGTAATAAATTATAAATAAAGTTTTTGAAATGTCTTTGTAGTAACTAAAAATTGTAGGTATGTCCGAAATAAATATGAAGAATAGTTCCATTTCCAGATAGCATTTTTCCATACCAAACTTATTGAGTGACTGCTGAAGATAATATAAATGAATCACCACATGAAATATTTTTTACAAGTGTGCGAAGATTTTTCTTCTTATTCTCAGGAGGTCTTTTTGCCTCTACTGAACGATCATAGTTCTGCAGTCTTCTCAGTACGACAAAAGATAAATAACATTTTATAAAAATTGCTACGGATATTTGTCCTTCGCAATATTTTCGATGAACCAAAATGATTTCATGTGATCACATAACAAAGAAAATTTTGCAAGATAGAACCTTTTGAATAACGTTCATAAATTCATGTGTTGAGATAAAACTAAATCGATGTTTTACTGGTACGAATTAAAAATGAATTATTTGACTTAATTGGATTCCAATACTACACGTACTTACATGCATGCATGCAGGATGATAATATCGGAAACGAGAGAACATTCCCAACTTAAGTAGGTATGTCAAGAACAAGATCAATACTGTCTATGTGAAAGTGGATAACGAGCTAAGTGGAATATTAATTACCTACCCCTAGAAATATACATTTATATTTCATATGCACATATTGAGATGTGCTTTAAATCTCCAAGCACATCAGCTTCAAACTGCCTATTTGAAAGAAAATAGTAAAAATAATTTAACATCTTGTGATAAAGTTCATTTAAACATTTATTTTGTACAGGATACTTATATTTTCTTTTATTTTATCAATGGTGCAGGTGCAGCACTTCTTAGTAGTAGTTTGTCAGAAACAGAGCATAAAATGGTACATAGGAATCAAAGGAATAACATTTTCGTAAAAGTATGATTGTATATTTGTATCTATGCAGATACATTAAAGCGATGAAGAAATTTTCTTCGAAGTACCAGATGTTCTCTTAGAAGACTGTTAGATATCTTATGCTCGTATGTATTTTACACTAAATAAACAGAACTTAAAGTTTCTGTATTCATAATATCAACTAAAAGTATCTACTTAAAGCACAAAGTTGTAACATCACTGGTTCTTGCTTTATAATATCACAATTGCAATAATATAATAAATTAGGTGTGTAAAGAGTATTTAAAAGAACAGTGAAATGATAAAAATAATATGAACACACCTGGTCTACAGACTTTCATAAGTTTTCATATTGTCAACATTAAAATAAACGTTGTAGCGGGCCTTGGCTGAATCCAGTAGTCTCTTCCACTCTCGTCTGTCCTTTGCTTTTGTCTTCCAGTTTGTGATTTACAGTGTGAATGCATCGGCGCTGACAGATCCATCCATCGCAGTTTGGGCCTTCCTGAGCCCGTAGACAAACCGTACTTAGCGATCGTCTACTGGCGAACTTTTCGACAATCTACCTACATGTTCCATATAATTATGCGTTATTGTTGCAGTTATAGCCGAAAATTCGTTTTTAGTCGATCGCCAAGTGCGTGTTTGTCTAGGGGCTCAGGTCTTCTTAGTCCTTGTGGTGTAAGGAGTGTCAGGCGTTTTATAAAGTTGCTGTCGTTTATTTTCATGTTATCCATTATACAGTGAAATGTTACCGGATCTCGTCTGTTCTTGTGATATTTATTAAATCTTACACCTATGAGCTTTACAGAAGTTTTAATTTATAGTGCATTTACTTAAAATGTATACTACTTAATCAGAAAGAATATGTGTTGTAAGTTTCTATTACCTACCTTAAAGATAACCAATGTATCACTATGCCATATTCACAAGCAAAGACCTTTTCGCTGAATACGAGTCACTAGGACATCGATAAGGTTTTGAGCAAAATCTCTTGCCTGAAAACTCGTAACGGCATAATAATATTGTCATTCTCCCTACTTTATTTATTTATTTTATTCCTTCCTGTAGGTATATTGGTTATACCTAAAATCAAAGTTACATAAAATGATCAGTCATAAAATTCAATACACAGAGTGCGAGTTTATCACTTAATTGCGATATCTTCCATCAAATCCGGTTAATGGTAGCTTATTATTTTACTAGACAAAATAACTGTAACATTTTGCGATCCAATATTATGTTGATTAAAATGACGCAATCCATACATTGGTCACAAATAAATTTATTGATGCAAATTATTTAACCATAGGTACTTCAAATCACCTACAATAATCACGTTTTTGTGTACTTTTATCAATTTCAGAAATCATCGACATAAAATTGATTATCTAATCAACATCGCCAATACCTAGATATACTCATAGTTAGTTGGTTCATATGACGTATATACGTATAAGGTTTATAAGGCAGATTATTGCACGTGAGCATGTACATATTTATACATTGGATATTTCTTACAGTTCCATCTCACATTTCTTGTTTATTTTCATTCAACAGGAAGAAGACTAACTCCAGATACTGCAATCTAACGGATGCAAACGAACATCACAGACTATTTCCAACATCTTCTATTTGCAAAATAGCAGAAAGAATTTTTAATGAAATCTGAGGTTTATACGAAACTGAAAATCTCAGATTTTGATTACTTTCGCTTCGTGAAGTCATCGGTAAAGAATAAATCACTTACTATTTTCTGTAACTTTTTCGAGTGTCCTATAAAAGGAAAGGCGGGTGTTCTTGAAATCTCACGTTTAAGACAATTAACATGTACACTTCAGCGATTAGGCAAGCCATTCATCTTGAATCTTATTTTTTTATTGACACAGATGGACTATGGTACGTTTATTACTTACAAGTTTTTTGCTGCAAAATTTCTGTGAAGTTCTGTGAAATTGATATTCGAAACCTAGGACACTAAAACAAAAGTTCACAGTTAAACTCTACAAATTACTGTTTCATTTACAATTAACATTATCAATATTTTCGACCTATGTTTAGGACTTTAACTCTGAGGTATGAGACTTCTAATCGGGAACTCTGTTATTCGAAACTATCCGGGTTTTATAACGCTTTCTACAAACATTAGAAACTATCCGGGTTTTATAACGATTCCTACAAACATTAGAAACTATCTGGGTTTCATAACGATTCCTACAAACATTAGAAACTATCCGGGTTTTATAACGATTCCTACAAACATTAATATTTATTTTTTATCAGAGTGTGAGTTATTCAAGTTTTTCTCAATACGAGTATACAAAGTTTTCACAAGAAATTTAGAACGGTGTAGTTTGCTTAAACTTGCATTATTTTTTTTGTAAGGTCATAAACTATTTTCTGCTATTTTTTTAATAAGAAGACTCACCACAGATTTTTTTCAATTATCATCAAGCCTTTTTTTTAAACCAAGTAACTTAGTCAACCAGGAGTCCGAACATAATTATAAAATAAACAGACTAAGAGTTGATTTTCCATAGAAAGAACTTGCAGTTATTATGCAATGTAAATAGTGTCTTTCGTATTTATTATTATAATCAAAACTGAGTTGAATGTAGTGTTAAAGTTTTGATCCTAGTAAATTCTCGTACTAAACTAACGAGAAGACTGTTTAATTAATGATATGTCTTTATTATAAAGTGCTTATAACTGCACAGTATAAGTTCTTAAATCATGTCTACGACACGAATGGTAGTTGCATTTATAAACATTTTATTATATGTTTAATATTAGTTGCCTCTCTTATATAACAATTCCAAGTATGGTGAAATAAGTACATTTTCATGTAAAGTAGTCTGAAACTGATAATTTACAAAGAAAAATATGTAGCTTTGTACTTTCCTAAGCTATTTAAATTTTATTGTCACAATTTTAAAGAGGTTAGTAGATTTTGAATCGATTGAGAAAGCTGGACGATGAATTGCAACTTGCTTTAAGCCTCTGTGTTGAACTGCATATCGTTTTAAATTCGTTTTAACAAACGGAAGTACGAGAAATAATAAATTCTCATCTACGCACATTTTAATATTCTTAACTCTTTTAATGTAGATTAGTTTTGTATTTTCAGGAAACGCTTAAAAAAAGACTAATAAAAGAAGGGTGAAACATTATACAATGAAACTAATGGTTTCTTAACTATAAAGCACAAAAGAATTTTCCATCAATTAAAAACAAAACGTTTTAAACCTAATAGTCGCATGACTCTACCGGATGTCCAGTGCGGCGCTCAGGCAGGAAACGACGTCGGTTGGATTTGCCACTAGGTAACTACTACAGAATACATAGTAGCAGTGACTATGTGAAAAGAGAAGTGGGGTCAGTCAACCGGATGTGGCGGAAATTCAGGTTGTCAGGCTTTTTACTAGCGGCATAAAGACGACTTCCCTTCATTTCCCCATAGGCGACTCCAAACTAAATACACACCATCGTGTTTACCAATAAAAGTCTAACAAAAAGCTTAACTGAACTGAAGAATTTTGTCTGCTGAGTTCTGAAATACGCTTTTCGATAATTGCTACAGTTGCACGTAATATTTTTAGGAAATATAATATTTAAAGATGAATTTCGTATCATATTATAAAGTTTCTCGTTCACTTAACCCTTAAATGCATGATTTTTTTATTTTTGCTGGAATTTTTTTTTTAAATGCAATGTTTTGTATATTTGAAGGAAAAAATATGAAAAAAAATAAAAGATGAACATAAGCATTTAAAAAAAATGGTATGTGGCCAAATGGCTACATTATGCATTGCTATATAACTTACAAAAAAATAAAAAAAATATACTTTATTTCCGTTTTTCATTAAAAAGAAATATATTTTACGAGCGATGAAATTCTTTGAAATCTTTTTTTTTTGTCAATTTCTGTATAAAATTCACTTTTAAAAAAACAAGTAAAAAGTTTCAAAATGCAAAACGTGGTTACTCGTCACACTGATATATTGCAACTGTTATTTCAAAATAAAAATGACTGCGACAATGCAAATTACTCTATTATTTTGATCTATGGAATATTTCTAAATGGCAACAATGCGTGTTTACACTAACACTTCATTTGGTTAAAAAATATACAAGGTTTTAGTTATGTAGCCAAATGGCTACAAAATGCATTTAAGGGTGCTTCTCACCAACTGGATTCGAATCAAGTCCACTATATTATTTATTTATTAACAATTTACGGCCTTAGCCTCTAACCATTTCGATAAGCATAATTTATGATTATAATGTACACATAGTGTTGTAAACTAAGACGCAATACGAATTCAAAAGGCATTCATCTGAACTGACATTTTAAATATGCTTTGATTTTTAAAGGCTGATGCACCCGAGTTTGAGTTTATTTAAAAGTTTATAAAGATAAAAAAATACTAACTTAGGTATAATATAAATAATAACTTAGATAACTTATAATAACTTCCTTCATAATATTAAAACATACAAAAATTCTTTGTACTTTGAATTCTTCCGAACAGAAACACTTCTTTAGATTTATAAACATTTTTAATGTTGGTAAGTAGTTACCTACACATTTCTACTCATTTCTTTAGGCATGTCGTAAATAATGACATAAACAGGCATTAGATGACTTGCGATTCTTATAAATGGTTTTTTGCTTTGTTTGTAATTGGTGTATGATGTATGAAAATTAATGATGTTTAAAATAAAAACTCTTAGTTGACATTTAAATGCCAATAGAAAAATAGAAGTCATTAATATGCATTAATTCTGATTTTTTTTAGGTGACATTAATCAAACAGGTAAACTTAGAACATTTTATAGTCCTGTCTAAATCCTATCACAGTTTTACCATGATAAGGGTAGCCTGCATGTATTTTAAAGTCAGTTAGGCTACTGGCTACCCCGCTTGTAAATCTGCGATATTAATATAATTCAGTTTATGAAATTGCAACAATAATTATTTATATATAGTAATTTAAATACTAAGCGTGTACTTATTACAAGTCCGCCTTTTGGTCCAATTTTTTTTTATATTTTTTATTATCATGTTGTATATTTTTTTGTATATTTATGTTTGATTTGGCCAAAAAAGATTTATTTATTTATTGCGCTACACGCGAATATTGATGGGCATTTTAATGACCTAATAGTATGTATATGCATAATATGCTGAAAAATATTGCATGAAATCTGTGAAAAAATAAATCAAATATGTATTATTTTCAATCTTAAACCAAAAACTACTATGTTTGAATAAACCACTATGTTTTTCACCCTAATAATATCTCGTGCAATTGTAAGAATAATAACAATTATAATTTTTGTTCTTATTATTCCTCTAGACTCTAGAGATACAATGATAATAATTAAACATTGTCGTGGGGTTAGCGAGGCGATAAGACACGTCTTTAGAGTTTAGGGAAAAAGTATACAAACAAAATGCCTAGGATACTTAAAACAAGACAAGAAGGAGGGGAAGAGCGTTTGAAGATAAAAGGAGATGTGATTGAAAGTTTATGAGAAGGAACTTTCTTTAAGAAATTTACTCATTACAGAGTCTCTAATATAACTTAAATAAATTATTTTATAAATTTGCCCTTTTAACGTTTCTCCTGGGAAAACAGGGTGGAAGCAACCATTTGCACTTGCTTCCTCGAAATTTTATTGCAAGAATATTTACACTCTGCCATTCTGGTCAAATAAACGATTTATTACGAAAATGGTTTTACAGGTTTTAAATGAAAGAATATTAACTATTTTTTTTATTGTTTTACCGGATTTGGGCACAACATGTAGATGACAAAAGTAACTAACCGTTTCGATTGGAGAACCGTGTTTACACAACATTGTGCATACCTAATCCAATCGGATGAATTGAGAAAGGTTTCCCAGCGCTTACGAACTGGCTCTAGGCTAGCTTGAGTGATCATTTTCGGTGTTCACCAATTTCGGGACAACGTTCACCAATTTCGTCATTCTCACTGTCACGATATAAGGTTCACCAATCGAGAAACATTTAATACAACCCATAGTAGCATAGCAAGTAGCAACCCAACCATTTTTGGGGTTTTGTGTTTTACAAGTCTTCAGAATTTTGTAGTTATATGAAAAACAGTTCTCTTTTTGTTAGAAAATAAATTAGGTGTAGAATTAGCGCACATATACAAAAAAAAAAAGAGAATCAACAGGCTTATGTTTACATTGTGAAGCAGTCTTTGCTAACATCAGAAAGCTTTGCAAAATATTTTAATACTTTAATCATTTATTTATTGCTATCTTATTAATCGTAATATTTAATTCCCGCATTTTCAATTTTTTCTTATATCTAATTATTATTTTTGTTATTATTATTATATTTTATTCCTTCGTTTTAATCTATTTTTTTTTTATTTTTTATGTTTTAATCTATTATTTTAGATTTTTGATATCTAATATTATTATTGTTATAATAAGTATATTCCTAATTTATTGTTATGTTAATTATTTTTATCTTCCCATTTTATAATTCTTCCATTTTCAATTTAATATTATTTAATGTCTACATGTGTATTTGTGTGTGTGTGTGTTTTATGTATGTATATGTTATCAATGTTGTCTCACATTGCATGTGTCACCCAAATTTGGTTCTTTATTTGCTGTTTGGTCATTTTATTTTCTCAAATTTAATGATATATTATTTTGTTTTACTTGTCACTCGTAAATGCTATGTATAATGTATTTTGACATGTAATAAATGACGTGAATTTTTGTAAAATAAAAAATTACAAATTAAATAAATAAATAAAAACGCCTTGGAAATGAATTTTGTCCAGTTATTCTGTAACTTTTTTAGACTACTGTTTCTAAAGTTAAATTCTTTGTATTTTGAAACACTATTTTAAAACAACCCACGGGCTAATGGCATTTTTGCTATATCATTCATCATTATTCATTTTCAACCACACGCACTTTACAGCCTGAAAATGAAATTGTTTTTAGCAAAAATAAAGAAAAGTATCTGTAGCAAACCTTCTTCAGATTTATCGTGACGTGTTGCATTTTCTCACCCTAATTCTAATACAACAGAACTACCATAATCTAGGGATGGGTTGAAAACTAAATGTGCAATAACCAAAACCGCATCGAATAATCGACGTAGCAACAAACACATGATATAGATTGTATTCAATTTTTACGATGTGATGCCTCTATGTATAATTGTCATAATATTGACCACAATAATTTTCAGAGTATTTGGCTTTCTGAAATCGAAATCTTCTTAATTGGGTTTTGTAACAAGAAATTCTTCCCAAAATATCAAGGTCTGATTTTCAGAAACTCTACAACTCTTGTGACTATCTCCATGCTTTGCGGGTACCTCTTCAAAACAGCCCAGTCTTCCGTTTATTTTATTTTTTCAAATAACTTTCATCATTAATTTCTTTTATCAATGCTGACGTTTCCAATCTTCTGCCCCATCCCTTAGTTCAATCTAAATATTTAATAAATATATCGTGTAATTATTCATCACCCTCTTTGCTAATTGATGGACAACCCTCCCGAGTTTCTTTTCTGGAGGGGTTTTATAAAATAGTTAACGTTGCAGAAATCGTGGCCATTCCTTTGTATTTGTACTTATTCATTAAACAAGCATTATCATTCATCTAACGATGAAAAGAACATGCTTTGCTGACGAAACTTGTTTTGTAAAATCATTAAAAATCTATTAATTATCCAACCATGCAAGTAAAGAACCCTTGGAAAATAAGCAACAAAAACGTGAAATAGTTGAACCATTTACTTGGTATTAAAAATATTTTACTAACGCGATCTGATGTGTTTTCAATAATCAGTACTTCAGATTATGTAATACCAAACTATTCCTCAAATTCTAATCCAACCACAGGATGGAAACAAGTCTCTTCTCACGACATGACTAATAATTAGTGATTATTTTCTGACGTTGTTTACATAGGAAACGTGTATTGCGAAAAGCGTAATTCTTAATGAAACATTTATGTGAGGTATGTAATGTAATTAATAAAAACATCCACGTCCAAATTTTCATTATAACGCGTGAAAAAAATTCTGAGAATAATAAATATCTGAAGCTCATTATCGATGTATGAGTATAAGCTGTTGATTTTCAGAGCAATTTTTCAAAATAGGCGTTTCATAAACAAGTACACCGATATTTTTTGAAATAAAATCATTCATTCCCACTGTATGTGAGAGCCTTGAAGCGAAAAGTTGCCAACTCACGTTATATAATGGTTTTGTGAGAGGAAAATACTCAAATGGGTGTTATATTATTACTATGTATAGAAGCTGATACTATTTGTAATGGATACATTTGAAAGCAGGGTGTCTTTGAATAACTAAATTGTTACTATTCTGAGAGATGGCAAGTCATTTAGAGTAAAGTTAAGTATTCAACAGATCATGCAGATGATTTCAGTGATAGCAGTCTTACTGAACCATAATACTTGACATTTTTCTTTATTAGTTGCAGATTTTGCAAAACATCGTTTATTAAGTAACATATTGCTACGCATTAAATAATCGCTGCGGAGAAGTTCATACTGGCTAATGTTCCTACATTCATTTGTTGTCCACGGGGTCACTCGTAATAAGAATTAGACGTTATGGAAATCATATCCTTAACACGTGTTTCTCTAACCTTGTACGCCAAACGTATGATTTTGTCGATGCGCCAAAAATGACGGTTGAAGAAAACGGTCGACACAACGAGAGGTCCACGCGTCGCTTGCGAGCAAGTGCAGTTCGCCTTTCGCATTGGAGAAATCAACATCCCTCCACGGAGCTCAGCTCCATGGGTACCCGCGAACTCAATAAGACAGTATTCCATTCCTAATAATAATAGATATATATTACAAATAGTTATTGCAGAGGTTGTATGGATAATCCGTACGAAATAATATAGTAATTTGAGTAGTGTATGCCTCATAATAGTGCTGTTAATGTGGAACTTGTATAAACATGTAATGAGTTCCCGCCATTAGTAAATTTCTTAATAATAATAGTTCGTGACGCAAAATAATGTAGTTTCTTAAATACCATAATGTATGGATTTTATATTTCTGATCCTGATATGGTGAAAATAGTTCTCCACCTACGTGATAATGATTATTAATCGATAAAATAACTCTCGCCAGTCGGCTTTGTTTCCCACCAAAAGTGTAACGTATCATGTGAATAGAAATGGAGTATGTGTATAGTAAAAGTAAATAAACTGTTCTTAAATAACCGCGTATTGGAGTGAGGCATAATGTCTGATCTGTATAATGCTCACGTTGTGTGATGTAATAATAAATATACCTCTTAGTAGATAGTAACCGGAAATACGCGACGCTATACATAATATCGGAGAAATAGAGACATTCGTCAACATATACAGAGGGACATGTAATCGTCCTTAAGAAATCCCTTCTTGAACGTATATACCGTAGGCTGGACCAGCGTGTGACACCAGGCCACTTGTAATTGTCTGTTGGTAATAGACAATACCTGCTTAGCGGATCCACCCACTGTCTGTATAGACGATATAGCAGAACAACATAGGAAGTCATCTACGCGTTTGTCAACGTATATATCTGAATCGCCCGATAATCAGGAACAAAGCGTAAATAACGTGTAATTTAATCTGTAAGTACCCGCCCTGTTTTTATGTATACGGATAATCAGAGAACCATTGTAAATGCCACTTTATGTATTGAAAATATGAGTATACATGTACCTGCCACTTTGTTTAAATGTCTGTATCGAAATAAGGGTATAACCATTGCTTTCATACTTTTATGTATAATCCACTATGTATGTTTTCTGTGTAATGTTCTAATAATTGAGTTATATGTCTATGAACCATTGTTATGTATCACCCCTGTTTTATTCAATACATACTGTCTTGTTTTATCTCCATTTACGAATTTTATTGTTAGACATAATCACCTTTCCTTTATTAATAAAATGTACCTTCCGTACAAACAGATACCAAAAGTGGATATTGCTGGATATTGATATTGTACCAAACTTGTAACTGCTATTGGATATGTATTAATGTACTCGGAAAAGTAGTTATTCCAGGTTCAATTCCGGAATAAGCTGAGCATATAAATATTCCATTATATATTATGATACCCTTGGGTTTGAATCCTGAGTGAAACTGTATGTAACGAACTTCTATATGAGTATCTAAAGAGGACATGAGTACAAGAATATAATATGGAAATGAATATCAATCTGTAATAATGTGTAGCTGGAGAGTTAACTTATGTTGCTAAGCCTGGATTAGCTAAACCACTGAGATATATTATATGCTAACAGAAGGAACATAATTGGAATTTAAAATATCTATATAATATGTAGAATACTCTGATGACCATATGAATATAATGATGAAGAACACCATGGATCGAGAGACTCTGAATCTTATGTAAGTATAATATATATAATTGAAGTATGTACCCGCACCCACATAATGCATTTCTCTCTCTCATATACTAAGTAGAATCATACCCTAGACATGAACTTGAGCCAATAAATAAATCTGTTTTACTTGCAAATAAATATAATTGTAACTTTCTTTATATACTTTCTCTATATAATATAATTTCTATTCTATGTGTCCTCTATGTGCTTTGTACATAGAAGACTGGGGGTTACGAGCCAATTTATATACTTACCTTATGTACAATTCATGTAAATTCATTTCTTTAAATATTTGATAATAGATTTCATTTTCTTGATAATTTTTCATTTTGATAATATTTGTATACTTTCTTGATAATAAGTATGTAATGATATGATGCGATCGACCCAGCGGGACTATATCGTAACAATTGGGCAGCTCGTCCTGGATCGTACAACTCGCATAGTTGTTGGCCCGGAAATTTAAATGTATTGTGTGGTGAATGTGTGTAATTTTAAGGTTCAGAGTTCTCACCTATAATGTGTAATAATGTGTATTGATATTAATTGAAAATGTAATGATTTTAATGTGTGTATGTATATGAAAACAATTTGAAAATGAAACAGGAATCGTAAAATGGATAATTTAAATGTTCGTATTTAAAATAAAAGTGTTTCTGTATATCGCGAATATGTTTGTAACGACGATAGTAGTAACTTGTAGTAAGAAATACTGTGCGCGAGATGAAGTAATGTGTCGATAAATTTTGCGCCAGACGTTGTCGTTGTATCAGGGTAATGTACTTTTGTTCGAAATATATCGCGCGCTAAGAAAAAACTGTTACCAGTAGAGACCGATAATATTATTATACCGCAGTATACATACCTACCTAGGCAACATGTAGTATGTATCATCGAGAGCGCGTATACAAAACTCAATTGGGTGCAGTCAGTTTTTGAAATAGTGTAAATTATTCCATGCGTAGAGAGAAGTCCGTTATTAAGAAATAAAACACAGCATAGTATGTACGTACCTATGCGTCGCGAGAGAAAAGGACAGTATACAACATACCTCAACATTGTAATAGTAGTATGAACACGCAAATCGGGAAGTCCAAAATACTAGTAAAATGCATAGTTGAAAATAATAATATTGGAATGAAACGAAAGATGTACCTACCCATGCTGTTGTGTATAGTAAACCATTTTGTACAAGTAAATTTGTTTTACCGGTAAACATAATTTTGTTGTAATGTTATTTTAATAGTAAATTCATTTTCAAACGATGAGAGTAAAAATCGATGTAAATATTAAATTGAATTAAAATTTTTTTTGAAACAATAAAGTGTTGCATTTGGAATAAATATCTTTATTGAACTCTTGGAGAAATAATATTAAATGAGCGTGGTTGTGTAAAATTATGCGTAGTAGAATTTTGATAAGAATTTAAATGTGCGTACGTAGTGATGTGACGAAATAATAATGATGAATAATATTAAATAAATAATTTTTGTTTTGAGAAAATTAAAGTTAAAAATAAATCGAAATGAATAATGTTAAACCTTCACGACCGTTCACGAAATTTGAAATATAAATACACTTAACCCTTAGTGAAACATGACCGAATTTGTTAACCCTTTGTGAATAATAATTGAATTTTTTTTTAATATCTATTAGTGAACTGTAACTGAATTTTTGAATTTAGTTAAGAAACAGTTAACCCTTTGATGACCATCGTTGAAAATTTTGACATTAACGTAAATAGTAGAATGATGTTTTGTAAATTTTTTTTTTGGAAATTAAAGAAGTAACCATGTAACAATGTAGAATTTTTGCTGTTGAATATTAACCCTTCGTGTACGGAATTTGTTATCTTTTGTGAAGTAATTAATTTTCTTGAAATGTAATAATGTGACTTTTGCGGCTTATTATCAGCGTGACATATTGAAGTAACCTATGCCTTGTTTATTTGAGAACTGAGTCCGTTAAGTGAATTGTCCCGTTAAGGTAAACTAGCGAACGCTCTTTGATAAAAAAATGAGTTATGTTTATGTAATATGTAAAGCCGTGGTAGGAGAGATGTGTTTAAATACTTTTTTTGTGACTTTTTGTGTAATCAATATAGAGACGATGTTATCTGGGTGTGTGAAAGATAAATCGTGAAGCTCTTGTTGATGAATGTAGACAATGTGATTGCTAATCGTTCATGCCTATTATTTTGAAGTTTGAGTTTATATGACGTTTAATTCCGTGTAGGACACGTAGTAATCTCTTATGAATTGTAATTGGAAATGTTTGGATGTGGTATATCCTTGTTGAATTAAATACTTTTGTGACTTTGTGTAAAAAATTGTTTATGTTGCTTGAATACATTGGAAAATGTGATAGAACATTTTGACATTGAACGGGAATGGCTTATGAAGGACACAGAATAAACCCTGTAGTGGATTGTTGGCTGCAGATATTCAATGGGATAATTTTAATTAATTGTATGTTAGTGAATAAAGATGATGTATGAATCTGTTTATGAAAGGTGAGTCCTGAATGAAGAAGTTAATGTTGAATTTGAATAATGATGTATGTAAAGAATTTATTGAACTTGTAACTTGTATATTGTGTAGCAAAGATCGAAAGTTGTTCAATGTATTTGTCATGTATTAAGCCTAAGTGTGAGGGTAGCTCCCTCTGAGATTATCTCTGTGTGAGAAATCTGTCTCTGTGTGAGAATTGTGACTAGGTGATATGCGTAGAAGGATTTGACGCCAATAATGAATATCGGGTACTGTAAATGTGATTGCAGTCTTCGTGATTTAACATTATGTCATGTCTGCGTGTAAATTGTTTTTCTAATATGTATATGTCCTTATTATGTATGATTTCTTTCTGTGCTTTGCCAATATCTTTGTATGGTACATGGTACATGAAATCACTTGTATATGAGTGCTATTAAGCTTAATGGGTTAAATGAAGCGTAATGTAGTATCTCTAATTCCATCTATACAAAAATTGTTTATAATTATTTAGATCCCTTTATGTTACTTTTCCAATGGCTTGCCGGATACATGTAACTGGAATTGAAAATAATATGAACCAACTTCTTAAGTATGTAACTTTTGTTTTATATGTTTGTCATGTTTAAAATGTTAACTTGTCGTCGATCGTAGTAAAAGAATCCAGCAATGAAACGTACGTATATTGATAAATTGAAGAGAATAATTTTTATCACCAATGTAGAACGAACCGTATATTGTAACGTAATACAGATCCTGAGTCTCTATAAAATGGTATTGTAAAATGTTTAAAGTTGTTGTTTCATAACCTGTGTTTTTCGTATACATGCACATATGCTCATGTCTATATATATGTACTCATCTCTATATGCTATTGTATTGTTATGATTGTAGCTCTCAAACTTTTGATAGGAGCCCCGTACTAAAACAACCAAAGTGAATTTTGTGTTCTTATTAAAAAGTGTAAGTCAAAATATGAAAACAGTTCGCATCAATTTTGACTATGGGCAATTTACCGCGAGTGTTTAATAATAATAATTGAATGGGCTATAGTGTGTAAGAAACAATTGTAATAGTATATAAGCCACCATTTTGAATTGTTTGTCTGTAATTGTTTGTGTACCTATGTAATTGCTTATGTATCCAGTGGTTCTCAACTTCTTTTAACCAGTGGTACTCAACTTTTTCATGTAACCAGTGGTTCTCAACTGTTTTTTTGTAGTGGTTCTCAACTTTTTTTTGTATAATTGAGGAACTTGAAAATTTGTCGCTTCTCTTCAAATTTTCAAGAGGGGCCGAAAGGGAGAATGCTACGCATTAAATAATCGCTGCGGAGAAGTTCATACTGGCTAATGTTCCTACATTCATTTGTTGTCCACGGGGTCACTCGTAATAAGAATTAGACGTTATGGAAATCATATCCTTAACACGTGTTTCTCTAACCTTGTACGCCAAACGTATGATTTTGTCGATGCGCCAAAAATGACGGTTGAAGAAAACGGTCGATACAACGAGAGGTCCACGCGTCGCTTGCGAGCAAGTGCAGTTCGCCTTTCGCATTGGAGAAATCAACATCCCTCCACGGAGCTCAGCTCCGTGGGTACCCGCGAACTCAATAAGACAGTATTCCATTCCTAATAATAATAGATATATATTACAAATAGTTATTGCAGAGGTTGTATGGATAATCCGTACGAAATAATATAGTAATTTGAGTAGTGTATGCCTCATAATAGTGCTGTTAATGTGGAACTTGTATAAACATGTAATGAGTTCCCGCCATTAGTAAATTTCTTAATAATAATAGTTCGTGACGCAAAATAATGTAGTTTCTTAAATACCATAATGTATGGATTTTATATTTCTGATCCTGATATGGTGAAAATAGTTCTCCACCTACGTGATAATGATTATTAATCGATAAAATAACTCTCGCCAGTCGGCTTTGTTTCCCACCAAAAGTGTAACGTATCATGTGAATAGAAATGGAGTATGTGTATAGTAAAAGTAAATAAACTGTTCTTAAATAACCGCGTATTGGAGTGAGGCATAATGTCTGATCTGTATAATGCTCACGTTGTGTGATGTAATAATAAATATACCTCTTAGTAGATAGTAACCGGAAATACGCGACGCTATACATAATATCGGAGAAATAGAGACATTCGTCAACATATACAGAGGGACATGTAATCGTCCTTAAGAAATCCCTTCTTGAACGTATATACCGTAGGCTGGACCAGCGTGTGACACCAGGCCACTTGTAATTGTCTGTTGGTAATAGACAATACCTGCTTAGCGGATCCACCCACTGTCTGTATAGACGATATAGCAGAACAACATAGGAAGTCATCTACGCGTTTGTCAACGTATATATCTGAATCGCCCGATAATCAGGAACAAAGCGTAAATAACGTGTAATTTAATCTGTAAGTACCCGCCCTGTTTTTATGTATACGGATAATCAGAGAACCATTGTAAATGCCACTTTATGTATTGAAAATATGAGTATACATGTACCTGCCACTTTGTTTAAATGTCTGTATCGAAATAAGGGTATAACCATTGCTTTCATACTTTTATGTATAATCCACTATGTATGTTTTCTGTGTAATGTTCTAATAATTGAGTTATATGTCTATGAACCATTGTTATGTATCACCCCTGTTTTATTCAATACATACTGTCTTGTTTTATCTCCATTTACGAATTTTATTGTTAGACATAATCACCTTTCCTTTATTAATAAAATGTACCTTCCGTACAAACAGATACCAAAAGTGGATATTGCTGGATATTGATATTGTACCAAACTTGTAACTGCTATTGGATATGTATTAATGTACTCGGAAAAGTAGTTATTCCAGGTTCAATTCCGGAATAAGCTGAGCATATAAATATTCCATTATATATTATGATACCCTTGGGTTTGAATCCTGAGTGAAACTGTATGTAACGAACTTCTATATGAGTATCTAAAGAGGACATGAGTACAAGAATATAATATGGAAATGAATATCAATCTGTAATAATGTGTAGCTGGAGAGTTAACTTATGTTGCTAAGCCTGGATATGCTAAACCACTGAGATATATTATATGCTAACAGAAGGAACATAATTGGAATTTAAAATATCTATATAATATGTAGAATACTCTGATGACCATATGAATATAATGATGAAGAACACCATGGATCGAGAGACTCTGAATCTTATGTAAGTATAATATATATAATTGAAGTATGTACCCGCACCCACATAATGCATTTCTCTCTCTCATATACTAAGTAGAATCATACCCTAGACATGAACTTGAGCCAATAAATAAATCTGTTTTACTTGCAAATAAATATAATTGTAACTTTCTTTATATACTTTCTCTATATAATATAATTTCTATTCTATGTGTCCTCTATGTGCTTTGTACATAGAAGACTGGGGGTTACGAGCCAATTTATATACTTACCTTATGTACAATTCATGTAAATTCTTTTTTTTAAATATTTGATAATAGATTTCATTTTCTTGATAATTTTTCATTTTGATAATATTTGTATACTTTCTTGATAATAAGTATGTAATGATATGATGCGATCGACCCAGCGGGACTATATCGTAACAATATCTTATGACCCAGTATAGCTAGGTACATGTATTTTTTAACTCCTATAAGCACCGTCGTATAGGTAGATACTCTGCAATCTTGACTTCAGTGCTCTCATCGAATCCTTTGCCTAGCCTCGTGTTTGTACTGATAGTACCCATTAGTTTTTTTTATGACAGTCCTGCGCTATGTGTCTCGGTATCTGCATATCTCAATTTTCACATCGATGATATCCTTTTTCTTCAAAACTAGTAACATTTAGGAATGTCCTGTTTTTGCTTTGTTTTACTATACTCAAAACAGTTTACAACCGATGAAAACCAGGTGAATTATTTTTTTTCTATAAATAAAGTTCGCACATCTTCAGAACACTAAAGCTTAAAATAGGTACTTTTCTGACTTCTTCTATATAGTAACCTTTTAATGACAGAGTATAAAAAACACCTTCAAGTAATTGCAATTTTATACATACCTGGCAATGAGTTAATTTTCGATTCCTCCACTCCAGTATGCAGCGACGTACATCCCCTTGTCGCTAGCCATCCTTGATCATTTTTATCACAAGTATTCCACTGCAGCAGGCATCACAATTCCTAAGTGCATAAAACGTCGAAAAAAGGAATTAAAAAAAAATAAACAATATGAAAACCACTGAAAATCCACGTGTGAATTTTAGCTAATGGATTCGAGAACACTGGCAAGTAAGTGAGTGTTGATATTCACAAAAAAAGTGTTGATAGCGATGAAAATACTCGAGTTAAAAGGAAAACATTAAAACGTGATGCATTAATCAAAACCTAAAGCCATTCAGATCATTCATCATATACACATAGTATGCAAAATATATAAGTTGTCATGACTTTGCTATTGTGCATATAATACATTAGATATCTAGTAAAAACCAACCCGAAACTATGTAGGTACCTATGTAATATAATATCCTAGTGAAAACACCTTAATGATATGAGCAACTCTAACACAAGATGGCGCAGTTTCAGAAAAAAAGCAATGATTAGTTAGGAAGAGATGATGTTTGGAATAAAAACAGTGGCTCTCGCTTTACTTCAAAGCCATGTTCTTGTGTCTGGTGTTAAATATACGCTTCCCTCTTGGACTTAGACTCTTGCTTATAGTTAACTGGTAAGGAACTGTCTTCCGGAACGACTTGCTTATTTCTCTCTCCCTCTTTCAGAAAAGTGTCCCCTTACAAGTTCAAAAATAGTAGCAAAGTAAGAAGAAGTCGCACTAGTTATCTTATTTTGGACTTTCATTTATTAAAACGATATGATCGCGAACTAAGTTAAAAATCAACATAATTGCGCTCCTGAAAAAACATAACAATCCACATCTTCGGGAGTTTTAGTTGGACGAAGTTCAGTTGAACTAAGTTTTGTTTTCATATTATGAATTCTTATTGGAACGATCAAATATGACCAACATTAATATAATTATTACAACACAAGTGTATCTAGATACCTGCAAGGCACAAAATAAACTAAGCTACATAGTTCGAATGACATTGCAGAAATATTATGAATGTTAATTACAGAAGCCGTCAACAGAGGGCATCATAAGCCGTCTATATTATAATCCAATCAATATTTGAATTTGTTCGTAAATACGTGTGCTTGCTTGCTTCATGTTGTTTATGCATAATGTGTCCACGAAAAGGACCTAGATATGACACCTTATATTCGATGGACTAAACTTTGCTTTCACAATATGATAGCCCGTATTATTTTGGACAAACTATAAAAAAACCATCGAGAAAACTTAACTCAGTTGCTCAACTAGCATACTGTATAAGTTTCCTTTTAAAAAAAAAGGAAAGGTATCCCGATACTGTCGAATTGACTCAATTAATAAACGTTTATGTCGATTTTAAAATCCAAAATAAAATAAAACACATAGGTAAGTGACATAAAATGAAACCAAATCCATCAAGAAACATTTTGAATCACCACATTTGCTGTTTCTCTGACACATAAATAGATTTACAAATATGTATAATATATTCAGAGGTCATTCACTCGTTTACGAGTAACCAACATTTAGAGTGTTTTTTTTTTGTGTCAGTCCGATTACTTTTCCTGAATGACGCCGATTTTTAAGCTAGTTATAGATATTTAATACATTACGCAGTATTCAGAGCTTAAAATGTTAATGGTTTTTAGATGTTTTCACTTTCCAACCAATGTACCACATTGGAATGTACCTACATAAGCAGAAGTCAACCAGAGTTTTTACTGTGTTTAAATATTTATATTTTTTCATCAAATTGTAAATAAATAAATTCACTCTAACCATTATAATATTGTACCACACCACTCGATAAAAACGCACCTATCATCAACACAAAATCATAGTAATTGGTAGGTAAATTTCTGTGGATTGCGATGTTATATTGTAAATAAATGTAAGGTTTCTGAAATCTAAGTGTGATATTGTGATGTCCAACTTCAACACACATGAGAACTTACACACTTTTTCAACTTTAGTTGATAATGGAAAAGACAAAATTGGTATTTTTTTTTTATTTCACCAATGTGCTTGATTGTTGTCTTGGTTGCATTCATTTTCTGCATATATGGTGGCATCTAGTGAAACACGAACCAAAATACACCTGTTCTGTGTTTTTTTTATAACGTCTTATTACAAATGCGAACGCAGCATAATTCAAAACGATGTCCACCTGCAAATAAGCTTTGAAGAGAGGGGGCGAGTATTGTCTTGTAAACTTAATTCTAGAAAATGACAAGGTGTTGTTTGTCCTCACCTATTGGAGTGGAAAGATTATACCGAAAAGTCAGTCAGAAGCTATTTCTTTTTCCGTGGAGCACATGTCAATGAATTGATCCCCCACTCCTTTCCGTAAGTTATCGAGTGTAATGTTTAGTTCGTCGGTAGCCTGGAGGTAGAGTCTCGGCCTCGTGAACCTGGGGTCCGTGGTTCGATACCAAAAAAAAAAAAAAAGGAAGGAAGTCGAAAAAATAAAGAAATTTTACATGAATTAAATTGAAATTTTTTTTTTCTACCATAAATTATTGATCGCAAGAGAGACGTCTTTCTACTGATAATTCGAAAGACGTCTCTTTCACGATCAATAATATATAGTAGTAAAAAAGACTTGTTTCAATTTATCTGATTGTGGAATTCTACTACGTGTGCTACGAATGACTTTTTACATCTTAAATTCAGTGATGAAGTTTTCCACACATCCTGAATGTCTTAATTTTGTTGATACGGTGAGGACAACTTGCATGTTTACTGCATGCGGCTGATCTGCTAGCTTCCCCACATGTGGGATATTCCGTGATGGGATAGCAGAAAATAGTAGCAGAAGTTAATTTCTCGGAATTCACTCGTTTTTGGGTGTTTTGCTATGAAAATAAGTGGATGATCTCGACCCGATGGCTGATCTTTCTTACCAGAGCAAGTAGTTACAGCATCCATGTTCTGTCCTCACTCTATTTTGCTGTACCCAAACCCTTCTCGGCAGATCAAAACCAGGTACTTGGATTGTGGGGTCCACTACCAGGTGTTTATTTGTAGTGTCCCCTGTGGTCCATCTTTCCTTCCATTGTTTTTTAATGTCAAGTTCCCCAGAATTGACGGTCCATATAGGTTTTCGAGATTTGAGCCTTTTATGAGGTGGGTGAAATATGTCTTCGTAGGCTGGTAGTTGGCTTTTTTCCCTGATTTTATTCATTTCTCGTAATGTGGCATGGGACCTGCGTAGGTCAGGCGGCGGGATCTGCGGGACATCCACGAAGCGGGACCAGAGGCGGTGAGCTGGCTCTCGACACTAGAGCCAAGACTGTAGAGGACACGACGCAGCCCACATGGGTTAAGATTCATCAACACCGAGCCATACGAAAAGTAAAGTAAGTATCTTTCTTACCTACTTCTTGACTTGTATAATGTTATTCATCGCTGATTTTATCGCTTTCAGTTTACAGAGTTGACAAATTCTCTATAATCGTATCAGTGTTTATACAGAAAATAGTTTAACAAGTAGTACTACTGTAGATGAGATAAAATATTGACAAAATCACTCAATCAAATTTCCAGATTATACTAGGTAGATATTTATACATAAAACCGTTTGATCACCCATCATAATCATCCCTTTGATGGAAACTTTTCAACTTTGAGTTGTTATTAATTAAGTCCTTTAATAATATAATGTTAAGGAACCGTTAAACTTTGTACAAAGTTGTGTGAGTCGAGCATTAAAATGTCCTATTTTGATGTAGCCATTAGCTTTGAATAACAACATCAGTCTATAAAGTATAGGTACTTAACTAAGTATCGAATTATCTTCCCAACTACTTTGTTATCCAAGGGGAAATGTAGCCCTAAGTTTTATTCAACTTTAGAATTGTGTGAAAGAAAGTTGTACCTATGTTATCTAATTTGTTAGAAGAGACGATAGCTAATAGATATCTTGAACCTGGAGTCAAAACCATAAGAGAACAAGAAAAGCATAGGTAAATTTCAAGAGAGGTAGACCTGATGATCTTTAAAATGAAACACAATATATAGTTATTCCACTATTGACCTAATGATACTGAACATTTTGACAACGCTGCGAGGACGTGTCAATTTTCGTAGCTAAAATAGGTACACAAGTAGCTACGAAAATTGACACGTTCTCGCAGCGTCGTCTACATTTGAACGAAAACTTAAAATTTAACGAAGCATTGCATTTTCTACAAGCGGGGTAGCCAGTATACTAATTGTATATACTATAAACAATAAAAATTAGAAAGATAATCCACGATGAGTGGCGTACCTCATCGCTGAATTGAATATACAATTCAATGTTTTAAATATGATATTTTCTAATAGTTACTTGCCTTTTGAAATAAATTATACTGAAAAACTTGAGTGGGAAAATTAATATATAATTTTACAAAACATTGCAAATTTTCAAAACAAGGATTTTTTTCTACACAATTATAATCATAGGTGCCTTTTGGGCCAAGGAACAGAAAAAAAGTTAAGAAAAATATCAAAAATAAACATAAGAATTTCATTCGATCTAATTGTATATACCTACTACTAATCTTTATATCTTGTGTGATAAATCGATTTGATTAGATTAATAAAATATATAAATCTCTTAAATATGAATTATTATTCCATACTGCCTTAAGAAACTTTAGGTACTGTCCATCCAAGAAACAATTATTTATAGACTTTGATGTCTTGAATTCCTATATATATAATGTGTAACTCAGTGTAAATGAAAATTAAATTGTTCTTTGATAATGATAGAAAATTATATATTATTATTTATTTTTGAATTGTCTTCTGAAACAGGGGGTGTGAGAAAGTTCGGACGTCTGAGAAATAAGAGATTTCATAAAAAAAATATTTTGTTTTTTACAATACCTATTCATTTATCCAAATTGATTTTTTTTTTTTTTAATTATGTACCTAGTAATTATCCGTTGTTTAAAATGTAGTGCAATAATAATTATAAGGTAACTCGTCACTCAAGTCGGCTAGTTGCAAATCGAATATTGATTCGGATTTCAACTTCACAAGCTTGTATTAAGTATAGAATTTTGACGACCGATGTGGCGTGGAGGTAACGCTCTTTTCTTTGAGTCATGAGGTCCCAGGTTCGATTTCCAGCCAGGGCAAAGTGAAGAATGACCTTTTTCAAATTGTCTTGGGTCTGGGTGTTACATGTAGGTATATATTGTGTTTAGTGCATTGTATATGTGTGTATCGTCGCGTTAGTACCTACCCATAATACAAGATTCATATTAGTTTGGGACTAGCTCGATCTGTGTGAATTGTCTATGTATGTAACTATTTAAATAATAACTTCAAAGCGGTGAGGAGTTAAGGTTTATAGTTTTGGAGTATTGAAGACGTTACAATTTCTGTTTTGTCTTTTATAATTTTTCAACTTTATTTTAAAGTGAAATATGATGATCTTATTACAAAATCAAAAGACATTTTTATAAAACCATATACGACTGCTCAGTTTTCTATATACTTGTAGCTCAAAGGAAATAATTAGAATAATGGTGTTGAATAGCCATTCGAGAACAGAGCGCAAAATTATAGCAAGGTACGTGCAGAAGCCAAGGAGTATTTATTTATTTATTTATTTATTCATTCTTTATTGTACATTTATTACAAACAATTACATAAAAAGTAAACATTCAAGTTAGATACAATCAATATACAATGGGCGAGTTTATCGTAAAGGCGCGATCTCTTCCAACTAACCCAAGTATATTTGCCAACTAAAAATAAAGATTATAACTTATACCTATAATTTATATTGCTACATAATATAGAAGAGTACATAATAGTACTATTAGTGACTATATTGGTACCTAATTTTGCCAGATTGATAAACACTTGTTACGTGATTTAACAAATGGATTTCGTAATTTATTATAATATTAAACGATAAACAATGTTTTTATCAATATTGCGGGAGACACTCATATTTTTATCTATGTTGTGAGTAATTAAAAATTCAAACAAAAAAGGTATTTGAGATTATATCGCAAGTTTATAACACAAATGTCTACATAATGAAAAATAATTTTTAAATTTAAATTACCCCTATTTTCCTACAAAAATTCATTGCATCCCTGAGGGTGCTAATAAAACAACTCATGATCCATTAATTCCCTGGCAATTATGCAAATTTAATTAATTAATTTACGTTTTACTGTGTTTTATGTTCATTATTATTATACTATTTTATATCGTGTTATTAAAATTAATTAGTGCGTATCCGTTGTTTAAAATATCAAATTTAAATTTGTTATACGTAGTGGAACGTTATAAATATTTAAATTGTAATTTCGTACAAGACAATATCCGATTTTGCATTTCGCGGAAACTCATCAATGGGAATAACTGTCCACCAAACATTTAACACTTAACAAAGCTATTTTATCGATTATTATCCAAATATGTGCTATGCATCAGTTCGATTAATTTAATTTGATAAAATAATCTTGTATACAAACACTTATCTCCCAGTCATATCATTTACTAGCGTATGCCTCACTCTGAGAATATTTCTCGAATTCACAAAAACATTTGAAAACACCTGAAAAGTCACAGTATTAACAATAACAACACAAATTTGACTTGATTTGTTGTATCTCAACATAAGCAATTAATTTTTATGTAGTTATATATTTTGTTGTGTTAACGACTTGTATTATGAGATAACTGAAGTCCAGTATCCGATCAACATGTCTTGCCTTTTGCACACTGATACCCTCTCTGTATATCTCAAGATTTTGAAATCCGCCAAAAGAAATTTTATTATCTTATAAATTCTGTACCTGAGAGCCATTAGGACTTAAGTGCATTTTTGACAAAAATGCCAAAGTTACGAAAAAAGCGAAAATAACACATAAGTCGTGAGTCTTAAGTACAGAAATGCTTAGGATCTATAGTATAGGGTCTATGTGATAAGCTGTATATACTATTATACATCTTATTACTAGTAAAATGTCGAGATTTTTTCGATTAAAAATTGAATTCGAAAATTGCATTTTAGTACTTAAGACTAAATGGCTCTCAGGTACAGAATTAATGCCTTAATATTACGTGATATCTTCTAAAAATATTGTACTTGGCACAAATCGTTCCACAAGGGACGGGTTGCCGTAATCTTATAAATAATAATATATTTTGTTGTAAGTACATAGATACCAAGTTTCGAAATGCGACATACGTATTTTGATAATCATGTAATTAAAATTTCAATATTATTGACCGAAGGTACTTGTTGGAAGTGCATTTTAAGATAAATTAAAAAAACAGAGTATTTAGTGACCTTATTATCTTCCAAGTGACTTTATTAACTACGCTTACTAGTATTCGAAGACTCTCGACTCCATCATCAGGCGATTAGAAAAAGTCTTAATTATTTTCTCTACTTTTTTCTAATCGCCTGATGATGGAGTCGAATACTAGCAAGCGAAGTAAATAAAGTCACTTTGAAGATAACTAAATACTGTGTTTTTTTTTATTTATCTTATCATGTGATAACATTACCTGAAGAGCACTCGACAAAGAATAGATCCCCCACTCGTTTTAATGCCCTGTAGAAGGCTCATGTTTGTACATTTTACATCTTAAATTCCTTGATGTTTTGTTGGTACGCAGAGAAAAACCTGCATGTTTATTACATGAAGTTAATGTACCGACTATCCCAAATGTGGAATATACCGTGATGGAATGATAGAGCTAGTCCCAAACCTAAATATGAATGAATCTTGTATTATGGGTAGGTACTACGCGACTATGCAATGCACTAAACACATATACATTTAACAGCCAGATCCAGGATAATTTAAAAAAGGTCACTCTTCATTTTGCCCTGGCCGGGAATTAAACCCGGGACCTTGTGACTCAAAGGCAATAGCGTACCTCCGAACCACACCGGGTGCCTAAGATAGATGTTGGTTATTCCATAAAGTAATATCATCGTTTTAATAATTTCTCAATTACAAAAGATTAAGTTAAGTGTAATATTTTGTTAAAACGTGGAAAAATCATATTCACTCTCCAAAAAACAACTTCCACTTAAATTTTATAAATAATATGTTTCTTCAGTATAATAATACTTCAATTTCTTCAATTTAATAATTTCTTCAATGTACTAATATGTTTCTTTAATATAATAATACTTCAATTTCTTCAATGTAATAATTTCGTCAATGTAATAATACTTCAAATGGGACAGTAAAATATATATCTATGTATTTGTGTTATATAAGTCAACATTTTGTAAATCAAAATTGTAATGTATGTATATTTTAAATTTAAAAAAAAGTACTCACAAACTCATTAATATAAAATTGTTTCCTAGATAACGGATTCTAATTATATAAATAAAAAATAAAACTATTTGCTGAACATTTCACATCCAGTATATTCCGAGCATGAAGCTATGATTATAAAAAGAAAGTTTATAATGTGAACATTTTTTATACAAACTTCATTGGTAAGAAAACAAGATTATGAAAAGTTTTTTCCTTAGTATAATAATATCTGCCGCTACTACCACCTTCCACATTAACTAAGAGATTAATTAAAATTTCACTACCCTACTTTACGGTCTCTTAAAATGGAATCATAAATTTTAATTTACTCCCGACGCCGTTTGTATGTTCTTAATAATGTAGATATAGGTACCTACTTACATTTAATAGTAATACTACTACTACAGTTAAAACTTCTATGCAGCCCTAATAGTGAGCAGTCTGGGTGATAAAATAAAATAGAATGGGCGATAAAAATATTCAAACTTTCTTTTTATTCTCAGTCCATTCTCGTCCACTCCTAAACGAAGCCTTCCTCCACTTCAATCCACACCATTCGATCCTGCGCCGTCTGCATCTAGTTGACCCCAGCGTGTTGAGTGATATCATCCTTTCACCGCATTGTGGATCTTCCTATGCTCCAGGTTGCCGCTCGTGGTCTTCAAGATGTAAGAGACTTTAGCCATTCGTCATCTGGGCTTCTAGCTATGTTCTCGCCCATCTGTATTTAAGAGTTGTGACACGTTGTGCAATATCAGTAATTTTAGTTTTACGTCTTATTGTTTCATTCCGCACTCTGACTCTTGGGGTGATGTAAAGCATATCTCTCTCCGTGGCTTTTCATATTCGACAATATTCATAAAAAAAACCGCACCCTGAGACCTGAGTTTTTTTAATATTTTCTCACATTCTTATCCCGCAAGGTTACTTTTGTCATAATCTAAATACTATCTTGTCCTTATCTTAATAATACGACCCGCGAATGGACTATGGTAAAAAAATATAGCGCTTTCGCTATCGCAAAATTGATTTGCACGTATTTTTGACTTCGTTCGTCGTATGTTTTGATCGTATTTACATTGTGTCAAGGGTTAACCTGCTGTACAAATATTCACAAGAAAACACTGTATGCCTAATTATGATTCTTATCACACCAATTTATTATTAGGTACTCAATTTCATTCAATTTAATTTATCCCATTTACCTTTCTAACATGACCTGGGTTATAATTGATATTGTAGCCCATTACACATAATTATAATATAAACTAAATGTTACTGTTTACATTAACATTTAGTTTATATTATAATTAATTATTTATTTTTTACAGTTTTATAACTAATGGTTTCTCACAGTTTCCTGTTTTGATATAAAACAGTTATTATTCAGAAATTAAATGACATTTATGCTATGAACCATGAAACAGAATATAAATATTTGCTTATAAAGGGCAACATTGGAAAATATGAAATACTACGAAGTACCCTTGGTACCCATATTTTTCTTCTTTGTGGTAGGTACATAAGTATTTTCATTCAATACTTAGAAGATTAACATAGATGTTTATAGTTGAATAGCGACAAATGTTTTCAACTCGAAATTAATTTACCTCGGAAGCTTTTTTCTCTTATTTGTTATATTGTGTTAAATTTAGACTTCGATTAAAATTAAAAAATATAGACATAGGGTCATTGCACCAGTGTTTGTACACAATAAGAAATTTGTCACAATTTCGCTTCATATTTCCTATGTTTTTTTAGAAAATGGTTACTTTTTCTTGAATTTAAGTAGCTGGTTATCCTATAAATATGATAACCTACCTATATTTATCAAATGTATCACAACACATTTTTAATATTTTTTTAATTAATTGAGTTGGTGATATCTAGTGTTTGTCACAATTTCACCAGTTATTGACACATAAAACTCCAGTGTTTGACACATAGAAAAAATAATATTTCATAGTAGTAAAGTAAATAAATAAACTGAGACTGTTTAAAATGTTTATTAGAAATAAAAACAAACATATTTAGGTACTTTATAATATTATTGAAAAGTATATAGGTACCTAACTACACTTAAAAAAAAATTGCTGACTTTATGGTCAAATCTCATTTGAAAAGACAAAAGTCAAATATAAATTAATGTGCTTCTGAGTACTTCGTATCTCCTGGATGCTTGCATTGGAGACATGCCGTTTTTGACAGTATCTACTACACTCTTCATATTCTCTTTATCCCAAAGGAATTTGGGTTTTTTGTTTGGAGCCATGTGTCACAAACACATATAAATTTACCACTATTTATCACAAAATGTTTAAATTCATAACTTGAGTTTCAAATGCCTTCCCTCACTGATGATGTTAATAGAAAAAATAAATAAATAAAAATATTTGGTAGTAGTGGCAAACACTGGATTTCTTCTAAACCCCAGTAATTGACACTTTGTCAAAGACTGGGGAATTAGTATTAAATACGACTCCAGTGATTGACACTGCTAATAAAGCACTCAAAATTACTAAATTCAAGAAATATGGCAATCAACACATTATTCAAAACAATAATGACTATGATAAATACTAATCAACCAAAAAAATAACATCTTGAAAAAGATGTATGTAGATTATAATACCCTTGTCCTTATCTGGATTTATAAGAAATTAGAAAAAACATGCCTTGTGTTAGAATTTTTTTTTTGCAGCAGCATGCGTAATAACAGCCACCACTAATGACATCACATGGGATACTAAAATGAACACGGATGACAAAAAGCATACTAGCACTAAAAATGTGTGCATGTATGACTATCTGGAGTCAGTTAAAGACAGAATGTCAAACACTGGTTCAGTGTCAAACACTGGTGCAATGACCCTACCTACCTATAAAACTAATGAAAGACAAGTACATAAATTGTGTAGTTTCATTAATCCTTCCTTTCTCGTTTAAATAGCATGAGAACAGCTATACTCAATTTCGAGATTGTCTCCAATCTGGCACTGAGAAAATCGATTCATACTTAGTGTTCTAGTTTACTTTACATTTAGTGAATTCACTACTTGAATAAAATTTCATCATGATAATTATACTTAGATCAGAATATTAGACAACTTCATTCATGACATTATTAAAAAATATTTTTTTATGTTATCTGACTCTTTCAAATTATTATATCGCTTGGACATACCTACTCATTATAATACATTCAAAATGGTTTACAACAATAATATGATGAAGGCGCATTTTTTAAAACTTGCAAATCAATCCCCTTATTGAATAATATCAATTCAAATTGCAATGCAGTATACATAATATTAGCATCAGATTTAAATAAAAACAATATCATTCTCCCTTTCAACAAATCTTTATCTTAAAATGGTAATAATAAATTTGAAGAAAAGACGATCACGTACAATACATCAATCATACATTGGAAAGCATCAATCAAAGCGAATCCGACTGCCTATAATGTAATCGAAAACACAATACTCATACAAATAACGAATGTTCGATCTACGTTATTATATTATTGTAATGTGAGTCACTGTCAATAATGTCGAAATAAAATAAAACAAATGTTTTATTCTACTATTCTACTACAATGCCCTTACAAGACGAAAGACGTCTCTCTCGTTAGTAAATCGAATAGTAGAATAAAACATTTGTTTTATTTATTTCGCTATGGAATTCTACTATCTGAACACCGACACAGTCAATCAGTCAATAATGTCAAGATCAACTTTTTTCTCCTGTTTAAATGTACCTAAATAAATGTGGTAGAAAACATTTATTTAGCATCCACACCACACAACTCTGAAATTTTCAATTTCCTCAAAATCAATGTTTCCAGTTTGCATTTTACTTCATTAACATTACATACATAGACATTTCACACAGATCGAACTAGTCCCAAACTAAGATGAATCTTGTATTATGGGTACTAACGCGACGATACACACATATACAATGCACTATAAACACATATACATGTAACACCCAGACCCAGGACAATTTGAAAAAGGTCATTCCTCAATCTGCCCTGGCCGGGAATCGAACCCGGGACCTCGTGACTCAAAGGCAAGAGCGTTACCTCCGCGCCACACCGGCCGACATCATTATAATGTAATAAACAGTATGTAAATGTTGCTTGGATGAAATTATTATACATTCCCTCTCTGGAGTGCTTTATGGAAAGCAAATCTCGATACAAATAATAGGGCAGGTCTATAAAACAGCTTTCAAATTCGCTATGGAGTATAGTTTAGAATGTTGTGATGAAAAGCTAAAAATTTAAAAATATTCTGCTGAGATGAAGATTATAAAGATGACAAGATTGAATAAGGTGAAAATATTTACATTTTCGGGATGGCCTTAAGAAAAACAAATTAGTTGAAAATCACTTACGATGGTAAGGACACATCATAAGGCACACTGAGAGTATTATAAAAAGATCTTTGAATATAAAGGAGCACATATAGAGCACAGGCGCAGGATGAGGACACTTGGATGATGAGGACTAAGAGGGTCAAATACCATTCCAGGAGAAATATTTAAAGAAGAAAATTTAATATTATGACAATGCATTTTATGAGCAAAAAAATCATTTGAAATCATCACGTTTTCAAAATACTTATATTATTATTTATTGTAATGATGCACAAGTAGTAGAATTATATAATTGGATAAATTGAAACGAACTTTTCATTCTACTGTTAACATAATCAACAAACACGAGAGGAAGACGTCTTTCGACTTCAAAAATCATTATCAATCTTTGAAATTAAAAATAGATATTCTCTTCTTGTTTAGTACCTACCGTTAAACAGGGAAGGACTTCATTGGAATATAATGATATTGAATGGTAATAATAATAATACAAGAACACTCTTTTCAGTACATTGTTATCACTGTAGGATTGTTGCCTTGAAATACAGTATGTACCAACATAATGCAAGAAAAACTCATAATGAAACGGCAATACATTTCAACAATGATAATAACTTGTACCAATACTCTGAGATGATTTGCAAGAAGAGAAAAATAGAAAATTATCCCAGAAATTGGGAATAATCGACACTTGAATACTTGTAATGAAAAATATTTTCTATCATTTGTATTCTTGTAACAAGGCTTTCTGTAAATCTTTGAATTATATCTTGTCGTGTAAAATATATCCGTTCTTATATATTGTAATTTTTAATATTAAGTTACCATGTTCTATGATTTCAAAAATATGATTGATATCTATAGAAATGCCAAACATTTCAAAAGCTTCATTCAAAACTCGAACAAACATCTGTCATTCTTGTTTGTATGTTGTAGGTATTTTAAATAAATTTTAAAAATATTTGACGATATAATTATTTCGACAGCGAGAAATCAATAAAAATACTAAAATATTGTTAAATAAGCCATGTCATGCCAAATTATATTAATAAAATTGTAAAAAAAAATTAATTCTTAAATTTGAATAGTGTTGTAAATATAAAATATTAGTAGGTATGTATAAGTATGTTTTTAAAACAGTGAACAATTGATTTTGTTTGTAACGCACGAAAACTTCTAAAAAATACTCATACAATAGTAACAAGTGTGAATAATGTTTGAACGCTTATCAGAAAAAAAACAGAAAAGAAAATAATACAATATTGCTTTACAAGTAAAAGAATTAAAATAATTCAGAAAGAGCTCATTACTAGATCAAATACGGGAAGGTTGCTTTCATTAAGTAGAATATCAGTACATGAAGAGACTGCTAATTTTTATATTTGCACAGATAAATTTATTTACTTTAGAATAAAATCTGTCTTTCTCTTAAAGATGTTCTAAAAAAGATGTAAAGTTAAAATACAAAAGTGACAACCATATTAAAATTGTTCAACTACTTAAGAAATTTCACAATAACTTAACGCAGATTTTGTCGTTTGCACGTTGCGATGATTTAAACAATAATTTCGATTTTATTGACCGAAGGTACTTGTTGGAAGTCCATTTCAAGATAAATTGAAAAAACACAGTATATAATTAACTTCTAAATGACTTCTATTAACTTCGCTTTCTAATATTCGGAGACTCTCGACTCCAGCATCAGGCGATTAGAAAAAAGTGAAATAAGATACAAAGACAAGAAGCATTTATAAAATTTCAACAAAATAATATTGGGAGAAGTGTTGATAAGAAAGTAATTATAATTCATTGATAAAAAAAAAAACTATCGGGAAGTGATCCGCTGTGGACGAATTCAAAAGAGAAAAATTTAAAGAAAAATAATAAATTTCTACCTTCTCCGGTTTTCACCATATTGCGAAATGGGGAAACCACAGAAAACCCAAATCAGAGAAGTACCTTCAAAAATGAGAAGAAAGAGCGAAAACATCATAATAATATGTGTTAGTGAAGGATTTGCTCAAAAGCAATGCAGAATAATACAGTTGTTGAATCAAATATATGAGAATATTGTATTTAAAATAATGCTGTCAATTAAAATCCATCAATTCCATCGTAACAGGTTTAAGTGAGATATAAAATATTTAAAACTTATTCTTAAATTAACATACTAGTTCTTAACTTAACGATACCAAGCAATTCTTGCATGTGCCGGAGATGATATACGAAATGGAAGCACTGCGAGTGAAATTTGCGTACAATGCCTTGGTGCGCATGCATAACTTGAACATATTTGCAGAATGAAGATTTATTTTATCATTTTATTATGCAATATATTTGCTATAATATTCAGTACACATTTCCATTTTATTTTTTTGTAAAGGACGACTTTTAACGTACCTACACACAAAGCTTCTTTGTTTCTATCACAATTTACAAAATATCAGAAACACGTTGGCATATTGTTTGTTTGCTTGCATATGAACCATTGTGAAACTGTTTTGTGTATTGAAGTGACTCAAAGATAACAACTGGTACGTCACTCATTGTTGGTTATACATAATAAATAAATATTTTTGCAATGTTCATTAAATTTAACTTTTCTACTGTTTATTTAAGGTCTATAAATCAATCCCTGCGGTATACCTCATTTTTAAAAGAGATATTTAATAGTCAACGCAATAAAATAGGTCTTCTACTCACCTCTGCAAAATTTCGAGTGTCCTGCTAAAAAAGGCCGGTACTCGCAAATTCACAAATGATCCATTGAAATGGATAAATTGTAACAAGTGCTTAATTTATTCATTTAATAAATTATATGTAGATAAAAAATTAAAAACACGAGAGAGACGTTCTTCGAATCGTAATTCTAGAAAAATCAATTGATTCAATTTAACTATGTAATTCTACTACTACTGCACCAACACAATATAAAAATTAGCGATGAGGCCTATCACCCATCTTGAATATCTTAATGTTTAATGACACTGAGAGAATTATTCGTTTGTTTCTGTTGTGCAGTGAATTCAATGACTTCGTCATTTAGTACTTACCACATATAGTTTTTGTTAAATATCTCGTCAGTGACACAGAGTTACGCAATAATATTCCTAAGGAACATACTTCAAATGATATAGATTCGCTCATTTTCGGTAAAAATTGCACATACAACATCTGTGCTCTAACTTAGCCATCATATACTCGTATAAGTAGATATTTAATTGTTTTAATACCTACTTACAAATTACAATTTCACTCTTGCACATGACAATCTAAAAATCGCATTGTTTAAAATCATAAATAAAAAGAAAGTTTTCACACGTCTTAAAGATGACGATTCTTTACGAAACGATGACACAAAATCGTTTGTCATCTGAATCATTAAGTGGTAAGTAGGTACTTCTCCCCATCATCATCTTGACAAATGGTTGATATTGTGATCCCACGCACATAATACCTAATATAAACTTCTGATTTCCCAAATGTCATTTTCCACTTCATGACACAAACGGGGAGAGAACATCAGAAGTATGTGTACTTAATCATAAAGGTAATATTTTTGCAGAGAACAAACATAAAAATCGTCTAGATGGTACACACATACATAGGTTGATAATATTTACTAACCCATTAATTCATACAATTATTTAATTTGTAGTAACCAGTAGAGACGTCGAATTTTAAAATGCTATTAAGTGGTGTATAGTGTATAATTGAAAATTGGAATGCTATTTAGTGATGTTTAGTATATAAGACCACTGCAAGGGTTCTGATAAACCAAGATATCTGACAAAATTCAAATAAAAAACAAAATTCGGTGTATTTATTTGTCCTGCATTATACCTCCATTATAAATTAAATATTGATTTTTATTCAAAGAAAAAAAATCAACCAAGGATCACACCATCTGGATCTGAACTTTGTTAGGTTGATATTAAACCATTTGTGACACCAAACACAATTTATTTAATGCTGAAACACGACAACTACAGATGAAAACGTAAGTTTCTTTTAGGTGGTCAATAGATCAATCCATCTGGATCTGAACTTTTTTAGGTTAATATTAAAATATTTGCGACGCTAAAGCCAACACAATTTACTAAATTATGAAATACGACAACTGCAGATGAAATACGTTAGTTTCTTTTAGGTGGTCAATAACCTGATGGTAGAGTCACGGACTTTCGATCGAGCGATCCCACGTTTGATTCCACCCGTTGTCGACCTAGTGCACATTTACAACACAAACAATAAAATATGATTATTGTAAAGGTAACTGGATGTATTTGTGTTTCGTTCGAATTCAAAATCATCTTTGAAAGATGTATAAGTATAGGTATTGACGTTACAATAATACACGTCCCTCGTATAAATCTAATATCTCATACAGCACATGAAACCAGACAGTTGCTGGCGTTGGAAGGAATGACGCCATTCTTCTGAACTCTCCATGAAGAGGGTGACTTCTGAATACTCACATACTCTGCAGAGGGGAAACTCACGATATTGTGATAATGCTTCTACTTATGTATTGCAACAAGGGTGAATGAACAAGATGCTTACTCAAAATCGACAAGTTTAGCACATTTTTTATGATATGTAATATTTATTTTCATATTATGGGGGTGGTAAAAAGTAAAAATATATTTTCCCTAAATTGTACACGAAAGATTTCTTTATAATTTCAAAAGAAAATTTCATTTTATTCTAAGGAATAAATGTGTTTTTTTTTTCAAGGCATATATTATTAATTAAGTTCTTATTTGTTTATTCAAACTTTGATGCCTGAAGAATTGCGTTCAATTCTTGATTTGGTTATGGAACTTGGAGTGCAGAATTCAGTTCTCTGTTCATAAGTTTTTCAATACTTTTTTTTATTTTTCTCTTCGAACTCTATGTACTTGCAAACAGCGTACGTCTAAATTGGTGTACAAACTTCAATTATAAAATGGTTAAGAACATTGTAATCATTTTGAAATATTACCTACATAATTAAATTAAAAACTATCAAGTTTATTAATTTGCTCTAAAACTTCGATTTTTAAATAGTAAAATTACTTAAATTTTCTCGCATAAAAAATACTTGTAATTATTTTGACAGAAGTTTAAATTACCTAACTATTATCTAACTTGTAATACAGTATCGAAGTCGCTATGTCAATGATTCGTTACTTAGCAATCTATCAAAGAGATGAGAGAGTAAAATTTAATAGTAGGGGATGGAGGGTTGATGATATAGGATTTAGTACAATAATAAGGGATGCACGCCCTCTGCCCAGCACTTTGCTCCATAAATCACACAATGCCAAATGGAGTATATTATATTAGTTCTTACTGAAGACTGATATTACAATATGACCATTCAAATTTTGCTGCTGTCCTTTGCCTTAATACACATCTCCCTATGTATAATCAGTATCTCACGTGCCGTATTCAATACTTACCTACATGTATATTCAGGTACCTTGAACAAGCACTGTTATGATCCATTTCTTATTTATGTAGTGAGTTACATATAATTCATTGGATTGATTTGCAAACGAGTTTGGATTTTCTTTCCTCCTTATTTTCTGCTAGTCTCTTGAATTCTACGTATGTGCCACAGTTCATGTCCTTCTTTATTTGGTTCATATAGATGTCTCTTGGTCGGTCTCTACCGTTTCTGCCTTCGGTCTTGCCCTCTGCGATGGTGATGGACGGGCCTGGGTGCCTGATGTTGTGGCCAATCCAGTCAGCTCGTTGTTGGCTATTTTTTTTTCTTCGGTCTTGCCCTCTGCGGTGGTAATGAGCAGGATGGTAATGTTGGCTTATTGTTTTAAGGAGTTGCCTGCTCACTTGCCTAGAGCTCACATTAAGTGGTAGATTATTGACTTCTTACGAAACCAGTTTAATTGATGATTTGCCAAAAAGAACACTGTTATTTCATCCACAAAGTGTTCGATGCTTCTTTTACACAATACACCGTTCCTATTACAACGACATCATAGACTAAGGGACAGGAGAATACTTGCAGACCTCACTATGCTCCACAAAATTGTCAACGGTAAAGTGGATACGGTATCAGTCAGTTCATTGAACTTTTACGCGACAAACCCCCGTCTGCGTAACGTCAGAACTTTTTTGCCAGACAGACATAGTAATAATATCAGCCAAAACAGTCCTATCAGCAGAATGTGTAAACTTTATAATGTTTTGTGCACGCATCGCGTGGAAGGAGTGGATGTCTTTAGTGACTCCCTAACGGGGTTCAGAAAGTGTGTTGCTGCCAACTTTAATGTTCTTGTAGGTTAAGTTTCTGGGTTTAAATTAATTGTATAATTGTATTTTTTCATCTATCCTTTTTACAGTGTGTTGTTTGCGGTAATGTGAGTCTATATTACTGGACTTGCATTGGTTAGTTTTAACCCTTATGTTTCTTTTTTTTGTATAATTTTGTTTGAACGTGCATGATGTAGACACGCTTAATTGGGGGGTTGGCCTGGCCGGATCAATGTGTCTTTTTTTCTTATTTTATTAATGTTTTGTCAACTCTCTGTGTGTGTCTCTGTAGAATAAATAAATAAATAAATAAATAGCGCTAGGAATGGCGTGGGAAGAAGTGATCCAATTGGCGTAATAAACTAACATAATTTAAGAAGAAAATCCAGACATCTTCAATACATATTCGTAAATATGAAGAACTTGCTATTGTGTCCACATGAGTTTTTATACTCTGCAGCACACAAATAGAAAAATACTTACTTACATTAAATTATTATACTTGCATACTTATACAGTAGTTGGTTGCGTTGCATACCTATACGTTGAAACATTATATTTATGATATGTATGCAGAGCCGAGTAGGCTTGTACGTATTGTATATATTAAAAATCAGAGCATGAATACACAATAAGGAGTGCATTTGGTGTATTCCTCCTTGAATAATGCAACAGTTGAGAATGATAAGTAGGTACCTAGTAGTAGTAAGTATTCAATGCGCCTGTTTGATAAGGAGATATGGTGTAGGTACATAGAAAATGTATCTTTTCGTGATGAAATTAAGAATAAATGTTTCTTCTGTTACTACTACGATACAATCACGGCACATCCCACAAATGGGGTAACCAGCACATTATAAACATGCAAGCTGTCCTCTCCATGCCAACAAAAAATTAAAACATTCAGGATGGGTGACAAACCTCATAACTTTTAAGATTTTAAATGTCTTCATTTTTCTGCCTTTTACAGAACTCCCGAAAAGATACGGAAAAGAGTGGGAGACCAATTCTTTATCGGGTGCTCCACGGAATTTTTCATACTTTATTGATTTTTATTGAGAAAGACGTTTTCGTCCTTTTAAAGACCTTGTCATTGTCTCTTTTGTTATTGTAACGTTACACCCTTAATAATATATTTAATATCTTTTACTCAGTAACGTGGTATTTCATTTACCCTGAATGTCTAATTTTTATGGCGCGGAGAAGACGATCTTCATGTTATACCTATACATGTAGTTGGTCTATAGTATACTCCATTTAAGGGAAATGCCGTGGTAGTATGGAATATCTTATTTTAAGAAACGAATAGTACGATCTAATATGTATGTTCATTAGATGCGATGAATTCACTGACTACCCCATTTGTACAGGATACTTTGACGGGAGGATAAGTAGGCAAATGATGACCTTATAATCATCACCTATTGGACAACATTAAAGTGTCGTTTACGTGCCAAAGCACCTCAAGGACACTGTACAATTCATCAATTCTAACCTTATTTTAAGTCATTCCGTCCAGCAGTATGTGATCTTGATTAAATGAGATAAAAGTAGGTTTTTGAAATATACCATCACGGCATATCCCACAAGTGGGGCAGCCAGCAGACCAGCCGCATGCAAGAAACATGCAAACTGTCCTCTTCGTGCCAGTATAAAATCAAGACATTCAGGATGGGTGGCAAACCTCAACGCTGAATTTAAGATGTAAAATGTCTTAATTTTTGAAATATCGAATAAATAATTTACGCAAATATTTGATTCACTCTCTTTTTGCACGGAACTACCGAATACACTGTAATAAATATTATAGGTATTTGCCGTACATAGATTGTGCAGTACAACTATGTATGAAGAGTCGATAAGAAAATGTATACCTACTCAGTATATACCAGGTTCCTACATATGAAAGTGCGTTGAGACAAAAAACATATTCCTATACCTACAATAAAAAAACTATAAAATAATATTTATTTATTTACAAAAATACACGGCACAGACCTATTATGTGTTTGGATAAAATTTGAATAAAAAAATAACAAAAACAGTGACATAAAAAAAGATAAAATAATTAACTCAACTTAAATTCGGCGATGAGGTTACCCATCCTGAATGTCTTGATTTTATATTGGCTCGGAGAAGACAGCTTGCATGTTTTATATGCAGCTGGTCTGCTGGCTACCCCACTTGTGGGATATGCCGTGATGGTATAGTTTAGTATTGAATACATACTACTGAATACATAATATTGTGCAATGGGCGAGTTTATCTCTGAAGTGCGATATCTTCCAACTAACCAACTTACCCATAACCCAATTGATAGGATATAGGATAAAATTCAACATAATTAATTACGATAGTAGGAATAATTATAGGACATTGCAATATTGTAGGTAGGCATTTCTTCTGCAGATATTTTGAATCCATATATGGATACAGGCCTCTCCTGTGAGCTTCTACTGTCACTTCCTATTGTCCTAGGCCTTCCGCTTCCATCGAGCGATCTTCCTTACATGATCTGACCATCCAGCTTGAAACCTTCGAACACATCGTTATTTCTAAGGTATACAGGTAACAACTTTATTGTAAAATGTCTTAGTTATTAAGATGAATATTTTGATAATCTACGTATTTATAATTTATATTAAAATATTTGAAAACATTCCATATACTCCGTAATACATATTATTTAGTTCGTAAATATTTTTTCTTCAACTTTGTATACCTACCAATAATTTAAAATTCTTTAATAACGCCGGCATTTGTTCTTGTCCAAGTTCTCGATCTTATCTCATATTAAAAAAAAAACACGATAATTCTAAGTATTTAACAGGACTTCACAGCCAGAATTTAATTTGAAATCGTTCGACTATATGCAAAAAATTGCCTAAAAACAGGTGTTTACTCCAAATTTTAACTTTTAAACTACGTACGAACCAATAAACTACGAAGCATTAAAAAAATACTGTCTCTCTTTTTGCGGTAAGTGAAAAGGGAGATAAAGAAATGAAGTATATTTCACTCATTATCTATACACCACTTGGTCACTAACACACGTAAATATAGTTAATATTATGTCCGAAAAACTACGAACATTAAAAAATCACTGTCTCTCTTTTTGCGGTAAGTGAAAAAGGAGATAAAAAATGCGACGTACGTGATGTATATTTCACTCATTATCTATGACACCAAATGACACAAAAATCATTGCGTACAAAGACATAATTTTTAACAAGATTGTGCACTCCATTGAAAAAACGGCATGTATAATGCAATTGATGCACCAGAGGTCACCAAGGCCCACCTGCGAGAGAGCATTCATGCCCCAAGAGTTATAAATTGGCCTACATATACCTATACATGAATATAGCAAACACGTAGGTAGGTAGACTATTATTATTTTTGCTGGATAATGGTAGGTGTTTACTTAATTGGCGTTCCCTTTTCTCTGCTTACTCTACATGGGATGTGGCGTGAGGGTATAGATAGATTCATCAAATCATTGGTCATAAAAAAGCTTATTAGCTTTACATGTCTACCTTGTTGTATGTACATATATGTGGGCGTATAAGTGGGTATATTTCCAATAAAGTACTCAAATACTTTTTTTTTAATAATACTCAATTTTATTCTGCAACAATTATATAATTTATATTATACACCTTAAAAAGTACACGTAAAGTAGGTATATTTGAGTTTATCCATAATTTGTTGCACCATTCTGCATTGAGTTGACCATAATTTATTCTTTCTTCTGGGACGTCAAATTAAGTGACAATGATGGCTGCCTTAAGAAACGGCGACTGTGGCACCAGTGCTGCAAAAGTATAAAAGAATATTTAATATGTTTTTCCCTTGTTTATTATTTTTGACTCCACCATTAAATTGCAAACAACAAAAAGGCCGGGATTTGGAGAGAATGATTCATGCATCTTTAGTATCACAAAAAAAGATTTGAGTCATCATAATCCAAGGATAAATTTACAATCTGTCCATATATTTGCAGAGTATTTTTTCATCATCGAAATAAAACAAAATTATAGCAATAAAGTGATTTAATGTGTAATCATGTCTTATGGCCGGTTTCAATAACCTATCTATCCGTGACTATCGATTGAAATGTATGATTCAAAATATAGAACACAATAGATTTCAATCGACAGGAGCGGATAGATAGATTATTGAAACCGGCCAATAATGCACAGTCTTATTAAAGTACAATGTCTTTGTGCTAAAATTTCACGTGGAAATGGAATGTCAAAATATAAATATTGTATGTTTCCATAGTAACCATACATGCAAAGTGGTTTCTGCAAATATGTAAATATATAATATGCATATTTAGAAAACTTCGAATACTCATAATAATCTAAAAATCAAATGCATGCTGAGATATATTTTTACATTAAACCATTTTCTCACTATTGATTCACAAACTAATTTTATATTATTACTTAGTACATTTATGGAATACTTAAATCATTCGCAAACTAGTGAATGGCATCATGAATAAATACATAAAATAAAATAATAATAATTGTACCAAAGCTTGTTTTAAAACATACATATGTATCCGAGATTCAAACATGTTGCGTGTATTCATATATCAGCTTATTTGAAATAGTAACATGAAAATAAGATAATACGTGCTGATTTTACTATATACCTAAATATCAGGATATCAGTTAAGAACTATGTACTTACATTTGCAAATGATAATTCAAGTCTTAGTAATTCTCCATCACCGTTTTAATGTCACTAATCATCTAATCATCTGATAATCTGGAAAGTATAAAACATAAAGAATTTATTAATTTATTCTATCAGAAACATTGTTTGCTTACTCACGCGTATTAAAATATTTTATTTTTAATAATTACTTTAGGAAAGGTTACGTTACAAAAAAAAATATGTCAAAAACAATATAATATAAATCAATCATTATAATATACTCACTCATTTTGATCATGTGAATAATATGTAGCTAATTTATTTTTTCTTAACATTCGTAATGACTCTTTCGTCATTTTAAATAATGAAAAAATTAAAATAAAACTATAAATCAGTGTATATTTATTTAGTATATTTCTGATTTAATACTAATACTCACAAAAATAACAAAATGTTGCTATGACAACAATATTGACATCGGTGAATGTCATTCTGAGGAGTTCATACACAAAGTTACCTACATCAACTCTAGAACATTGAAACTAAGAAAACAGCATACCTAAATAAATTTGGTGAATTCTTTGCAGAGTACGTACCGGCAGCAATTTAGATCCCTGATACCGGATATATTTCTATGTATTTGTATTATTTTATCATAGTCTTTGTAAGGAATACGAACTGTAATTTAGTGTTAAGAGCATATTTTCTGTATTCATCTTTTAATAATTGGATATTAGCTGGCACTTTGCGTTTATCATTAGAAAAGAAATATGTTGCAACTAATAAGCAAAAAGAGAAATAGGCGGATATGCTGAGGTCAATCTACAGTTTTATTAAGTACACAAACAAGTTCACCAACATTAAATTAAAAATAAAAAAATACTAATTTATTTGAATTAATTATATAAAACACTTATTTGTAGTGTTTAAACTGTGACTTTTTATTGATTAAAAGTCACAGTGGATATAATATAAATAAGTGATTTATTTGTAAGTAATTCAACATGAATTTCCACCGAGAACCGTCGGTTGAAAATATCTACTACTACTACTACTATACCATCACGGCATATCCCACAAGTGGGGTAGCCAGCAGACCAGCTGCATATAAAACATGCAAGCTGACCTCTCCGTGCCAATATAAAATTAAGACATTCAGGATGGGTGGCAAACCTCATCGCCGAATTTAAGATGTAAATCGATAGATAAAAATAGAATAAAATATCAACTTCACTGATTTATTTTACTTCATTCATAGTTAAATATTTGTGAAAAATGGATCGGTGTGCCTTTACTTGTGAACTCCTCATCTATAGTACTGAACACTCATTCTCGTATTCGTCGATTCGCATTTTGACAGACATGGAAATAAATATTATTTAGGTATATTAAGTTATAATGTTTTTTTTTATGAAAAAAAAAACATTTATATAGGGATTACTTGATGACACATATAAAAATATGTTTCCTTGGTAAAAATCAAGTAATCTAGTGCTGTAATTATGTAGTTTCAAGCATAAAACCATCTCTATTTTTTAATAATTTTAAATAAATAATCAGACGCAGATTCAACAGCGTGCCGACTCTTTGGCTCGGCTGGCCGAACTAAAACCGAATTTTGAGTTCTACGGAAATTTTCATAAAAACTTTCCCGCAAGCGGAAAATTTAAAATGAAAATTTCAAAATATAAATAACACATCACGCTATTATAATCATATGATAAATTATTCAATTAAAATTGTTTTAAATATGTTTTCCTTATTCGAACTTGACGAACTAAAAATTATATTTTCTTATGTGCACGTCACAAATCCCATTTTTTTCGCATATTAAAAAAAATACGGCTAAATATTACCCAAATTTAAGAAAAATAGGTTTTTTCTAAAGCATCCTTGGAGCTAAATTTACTTCATAATTTATGTAACCTCTAAGATGATTGTCTTAAAATACCTCTGCTAGTCGTGATGAAATTTCGGAAGGTGTTTTTCAATCGATAATTTCTACATGAATCTCTCGGTTATTTTTTTTATTATTATTAAAAATACATAAAAATATGTTCAAATTTTGATATTATCAAAAACAAACAGTAAAAATATCATCTCGATCACGAAAATATTGCAATTAATTAATAATCAATGTTGAAAAATGGTTGCGTAAAATCATGTGACAATTTCGAGTTCCCTACCTATCAAGGGCTCTTAATCAATTAAAAGATTATTTGTATTGGGAATTCATCTAGATAACATCTTCAACATATAGAATAATAATGTTATTAAAAAAATAGATGTTGATATTGTCATGGGAGCCTTATAATATGATATCGTTAAAATGGTACTAGTGTTGCCATCTATCGAAATCCTGTGAAAGCCCTGGCCCCTATCTAGAGAAATCGTAAATACCTTTTGAGATTATCATAAAAACAGATTCCTTCTTCTTCATCCTTTTCCGGGAGTCAGCCATTTTGGCAGTCGCCCCGCTGTTTCGTCTCCCAACAGACAACAGCGGGGACTCGCTCAAAAAAAATATCTCTTCTCTTCTTCTAAATACTGTGAGTGTCGCTTTATAATGTAATTCAGTATTATAAACTGTGTATTGTTTTGTTTGGTGTAATAATAAACTGTGTAACCATATTCTTCGTCAATAAACTGATCGTACAACATCATGCTAGTGTTTACTTAATGCAACCACCACAATAATTTTACCCAACGACAAACCCTGAGAGAGTCACTGAAATCTGCCGACTATGGGAAGGAATGTTACAGATTGGCGCTCCAACGTGATGCCTAAATATTGTGGTGTTTTGTTGTGTTTTGAGTGAATTTAACAGTGCATAAATGATAACATTAAATAGTGCGTAGATAAGTTCGTTACGTATCACGTGACCCACCCATGTTTCCATGTATCACCAACACACACACACTTCTCTAGAATGTTCGATCAAAAAACAGTTGAAATTTTCCCTTCTTCACAGCAAGACTGTACAACTTTGCTCTTCAAAAAATTTCACCGCGTGACCAATAAGGACTATAATGGTACTTCAGTGAATATTTGAATTATAAACAGTGTTAAAATAAAAACAATTATAATAATAAATATATGCGAGATACATTTATGATCTTCAAAAAGAAATCCGCTATATTGCAAGTACGACCCGATATTGTTAATGAATGGAGAATTTAAGAAATAAATACAACGAGAAATTGACAAGATTGTGAACAGATACTCCAAACTTTCCTAAGACGTCCAGATAATTTCCTTCTGATGAGATGAAGATCTCCAACGTTACAATCCCTTAAGAAGCCTGCTACCACCACTACGAAGGATGTCCATGATGGAATTTTCTTCCTTGACGGTTCCTGACCTCCAATAGAAGGATGTCCCATGTTTTGTCATCTAGATCTGACGTTTCTTCGAGGCCTTCTTTATCTACACAGAGAACCCTTGATGCTTGATGGTTTTGAGGATGAGGAAATAAATGCTTCCTTCACTAGTAATAGACAACCTTAATCGTCTAACTACTACACAGGTTTTTATGGAAGAATATGGTGTTGTTGTGTTCATTTTGTACTGAAATATTTTATATACCTACTATAGATACAGTTTTTTTTTACATGTTGTTCCATGCTTTGCCTTTTGTGCCAAAGAGATTGTAAAAATTCCAGTTTCAATTTTGCATAAATTCAAGTGATACTAGCTAAGATCATTTTACAATTATTTGCGGAATTATTTGCTTGTTGATGTAAGATTCTACACTGAAGGATCTACAAAGTAAGAGTTGTAAATTTATAAATGTCCAGTTTGTGAAATAGTCCAAGTAAAGTTTTTTTCTATATCTGGTTGAATATACTCAAGAGTAAAGAAATCAAATTTAAATTCATTGTACTTGTACCTACCTAGCGTGCGTGTCACGCGGGCTGTAGATGTATTTATGTATGGTTTGAAGTGAAATGATCATAGACCTCAATATTGCTGGAAGAGGCTTAACAAAACAAATTTGAATAATTACCAATAATTCTTTACTCATATGCTGGAATTGTTAATTTTATGATATGTAATGTATGTAATGTTATGTCTACGATATTTCCAGGGAATGTCAAACTTTCCAGCGATTTCCAAACTTTAACAATTTAAAGAAATAATTGTTATTGATTTTTTTTCGAGTCTTATCAAAGGACAAGACTTCCAAACAATTTTTTTTAGTATCCAATGGTTCCCAACTGTTGAGATTTGATGTTACAAAGGTTGCCAAACTTTTTTTTGTTAACATTTGTTTTTGCTTTGAGGAACTTTTTTTTTGGATTCTTGGTAGGAGTCCATTTTTCCTAGAGCAATTTTCAAACCAAGGTGTCCACTGTTTCTCAACTTTTTTTGTTTTGGAAAAAAAAATTTTTTTTTTCCTCTTTTAAAGAATTTTTTTTAATTCCTGCAAGTCCATCGCAATCTATCCAGCGCTGAATATTGGTACGTATAATCTTTTGTCTTGTTGATTATTATTTGCCAATTTTCTTTCAGATCGTCAATTCAAAACGTTTTGCATGTGCAATTTTTCTATTTCTCCTGTGTAAGGATCAACTTATATAGAAGAACCGTTTATTATTCTATTGTCATTGCAAGTTAGAATCTCAAAATGTCTGGATCATCTTTTATGCCTATTTCGCGAGTCAATGTATCCAATTCCCGGACTCTTAAACATGCATTGACCCAGAGAGGTATAACGCCCAGCCATTCTCTCGCTGATCTTAGAGCTCAGTGTGTAAGTTTCAACAATAAGATCTCTGAGATGCCTCCATTAATTGAGAGTTCTGATTTGTCCAGTGACGCCGGTTCCAATTGTGCCATTACTACAGAAACTGTTAACCTCAGCCATCCCACTTCTCCTGCACACACTCTGTCATTGAATACTCCTCGACGTCAAACTACTTGTGTGCCTTTAAATATCAATTTTTCTTCTTGGCCCATTCCTATCTTTAACGGTGAGGGTGATCTCATCGAATTTTTTACTCGATTAGAGGAAATATGTCTGTCTCGAAGATTTGACATAGCTTTACTGCCTACTGTTCTTCCAGAATTTCTAACCGAAAAAGCTCTTACCTTTTATCGAGCTGCTCGACTCAACACTTTGTGTTGGGAAGATCTGAAAACCACCTTCCTCGACCGCTTTGATAACGAAAATATAACTTCTGAACGACGCATGAATATATGGTGTTCCAGACAATCACCTTCTGAAACCGCATCCGATTACATTTCGCGTGTCACTATGATGAACAGAAGTCTGAAATCTCCTATTAGAGATTCGGAAATTCTAAAAATCGTTAAGAAAGGTCTAAAAACAACTTTTGCGGCTGCCATAATTGGTGCAAATCCTTCCAACATAGTTGATTTGGAGCAAATATGTACTGGATTCGAACGTCTCACTCTTGTCACTTCTTCTTCTATGCCTGCAACCTCAAATAATGCACCTCCTCCTACTCGCCCAAAGGTCGCATTTACCCATGATACACGTAGGAACAATAATTGTTATACTTGCGGTAAACCAGGACACCTGGCCAGAGATTGTAAATTTAAAATGCCAACTCCTCGTACCTTTTATCGACCCCGTCATTTCTCTACAAATTCTAATGTCAATGCTTCTAACACCTCACGAATTTCAATGCCTAATTTAAGTATGCCTCCTCCTAACCTGTCTCGACGTCCAAAAAACTTGTAAACTACCGGTCTTCTGCTCGTCCTTCTCCTGGGAAGAGAGATGCCGAGTGGTCAGACTGGTTAGCCTCTGTTGAACTATTCCATCTTACCTGTCATTTAAACGAAGTTGCCATTACCAGTGGTTCGGACAATCGTCCTCACATCAATTTTAAAATTCGCCATGTTCCCTTTAGAGCTCTCTTAGATACTGGAGCTGCAGTGAATATATTGGGTAGAGATACTTATAAAACTTTTACAACCTTAGGCTATACCCTGCAACCCCATGTTCAAACATTGTTTGGTGTTAACAGTTCCTCTTTCCAGTCTATTGGAAAGATCATTCTTCCTCTTTGCTTTGATAACAAGACTGTTCATGTTACTTTTATTGTGGCCCCTTCTGTTTCTCATGGAATAATTTTGGGTGTCCCATTTCTTGAAAACTCCGGCTTAGCACCACGACTCTTTCCGAATAATAATAATTCTTTGACAAATCCAATAGCTAGTAAACACATATTTGTTACATCTTCGTCCCCTTCTTGCCTAGTTTCTGCCAATAATCTTACTCCAGCACAATGTTCTGAACTGAATGAAGTCAAAGAACTATTCTCAACGATTTCTTATGAAACCAAAGGCTTAGGTCGTACCCATCTTATAAGTCATGTTATCGACACGGGCGATAATCTGCCTGTAAAACAGAAAACTTACCCCCAATCACATGTCAGAAGAGAACAACTTTGTACAGAAATTGATGCCATGTTAAAAATGGATGTAATCGAACCTGCCCGTAGCCCATGGCTAAATAATGTTTTTATTGTACCCAAAAAAGATGGTACTGGTCGATTTGTATTAGACCCTCGTAGATTAAATGACGTCACTAAGACCGACTGCTATAGACTTCCCAATATCAATCGCATATTAGATAACCTTCGTGATACCAAGTTTCTTACAAGTCTTGATTTAAGTCACGGTTTTTGGCAATTGCCCCTATCACTCGAAAGCCGTCCAAAAACTGCCTTTTTTGTGGAAGGTAGAGGACAATACCACTTTAAAGTCACCCCATTTGGACTGAAGAATATACCTGCTGAAATGCAAAGACTCATGGACAAACTCTTTTCTGATCTTGGTGATCATGTTTTCTGCTATCTGGATGATATCTTAATTTGTAGTCCTACATTTGAATCTCACATTGCCTCCTTGAAGACCGTATTTCAACGCTTAAATGAAGCCAATCTTACTATAAAGTTAAAGAAATCTGTTTTTTGTAAAGATTCATTAAAATATCTTGGTCACGTCATCAACCAAGACGGTATTACTACCGACCCCGAAAAAATAAATGTAATGTTAAATTATCCACGTCCCACTTCAACTAAGGAACTAAGAGGTTTCCTTGGAATGTGTTCTTACTATAGACGTTTTATCAAATCATTTTCTGCTATTGCCTCTCCTCTTTGCAAGTTGACAAGTAAGAAATTTAATAAACAATTTTCTTGGAATAATGAAGCCGAACAATCTTTCATTGCTTTAAAATCTGCCATGATAACGGCCCCTGTATTGAAACCCCCTGACTATTCGCTACCTTATATACTTACTTGCGATGCTAGTGCAATAAGCATAGGTAGTTTCCTTTCACAAAAATCTCCTGATGGAACTGAGCATGCCATAGCTTATTTCTCCCGTAAACTTTCTGATACGGAACAACATTATTCGACTACTGACCGTGAATTACTTGCTGTCGTAGATTCTGTACATCATTTTCGTAGCTACTTAGAAGGTACTCATTTTACCCTTATGAGCGATCATGGATGTTTGAAATATCTAAAAACCATTTCTTCTCCCAGCGGACGTTTAGCCAGATGGGCTATGCGTCTATCACAATACAGTTTTGATTTTGTTTATAAGAAAGGTTGTGAAAACAAACTTGCTGATGGACTCAGTCGAATTCCTGTTTCTGCTTTCACTTTTCCTTCTGTTTATACCAATGTCTCCGATCCATGGTATCGTAAAGTCTACAAATCTTGTGAAAAAAGACCTCAAGACTGCCATAATTTCATGTTAGAGGATGGTCACCTCTATAGATACTGTAAAAATAAGAAACCTAATAATTCTTCCCCAGATTCTTCTTTTTGGAGACTTGTTGTGCCTTCTGATCAACTTGAACCTTTAATTTCAGAATTTCATGATAACAATTGCCATCCTGGAGTTTTAAAAACTCATGCCTATCTTTCTCAAACTTTCTATTGCCGTGGTTTATTGTCCACCATTAAGGATTATGTAAAGCAGTGCCAAACATGTAAGGCATATAAACATAATAACCAAGCGCCTCATGGATTAATGAAAAACCCAAAACCCGTTACTAAACCTATGGAATCATTGAGTATTGACCTGGTAGGACCATTACCCATGTCATATAAGCGCAACGTGCATATCCTTACTGTTGTAGATATCTTTACTAAATATCTTTGGGCTTTTCCACTACGAAACCCTACATCTAAAGAAATAATCAAACTACTCGAGGAACGAATTTTTCTTCCCTATTGTATTCCGCGGTGTGTTGTCTTGGACAACGGCCGACAGTTCGTTGCTAAAGAATTTAAATCATTTTTACATTCTTATGGTATCAATGACTTGTTTTATAATGCATATTATCACCCACAGAATAACCCCGTTGAAAGATACAATTCTACTCTTCTTACTGCTCTTTCGATATTGGTAGAAAATGATCAACGTTCTTGGTGTTCCAAGCTTCCAAAAATCTGTTCTTGTATTAATAGTACTGTAAATGTAACCACAGGTTACTCTCCCTATTTCCTTGTACATGGTACAGAATATGTTCCTCATGCCTCCTTCCATAGAACTGTCAATGCCTCTGATAGTGGTACCTTAGAAGCATTTGCCGAACAACGTCAACGTCGTTTATCAGAAATGAACGCCCTTTACGACGAAATTTCCTCCTCATTGACCAAGGCTTTCCATCGTAATGCCGATAGATATAACCTTCGTCGCAAAACTCTTCGTCTGGACATAGGTCAAATTGTCTGGAGAAGGTCATTTGTTCATAGCAACGCTGCGAATTATTTTTCAAAGAAATTGGCACCTCGTTTCATCAAGTCTCAGGTTCACCGAATCATATCCCCTAACGTATACGAGCTATGCGATGTAGATACTGGAGCAATGGGAAACTATCATGCTAAGGATATCATTAAGTTCTGAGTCCTAGGTATGTGTTTCTCCAAAATTTTGTTGTTATATTTCATTCTGAATGTAAATCCATCAATGTAAACTTGAAATTTTGGTAATATAAAGAATTTATGTAAAAATGTAATGTTTTCTTGGGCTGCAATTTTAATGAATAAAAAGAACTATGTCTATACATCACAGGTCAATGTTAATAGTGAATTTTGTATGTAGTAAAAATGTTAGACTCACAAAAGAAATTATATTTACAGTCATAGTAATGTCAAAGGAATTATCTTTCTTTCTTCTTTAAAGCAAAATAAATTATAATACTGTTAATAGTCAAAAAAAATTTGGTATTTCTACTCTTCAAGTACTTGTAACTTTTGCAGCCCATGTTATTGTAAACATTTAGTTAAGAAATCTCATAGAGGCTCTTCAAGGTTCCGCTTCTGTGAGAATTTTGAATTGTTCGAACCTTGTGGCGCCCTTAAATAATTTTTTTTGTATGTTTTGATCATCTTTTTGTTTGCGCCCGTGGATGTATGAAGTTGCCTTTATCATCTCACATGCTAGCCGCTTTCAGTAGCAACGTGTTCACAATAATCTGAACCCATCCACTGTCGCAGACAAGGGTCATACAACATGTTAGTTTTAAAGAATTTTGTACTGTACAACTGATGTAATTTTGACCCTCCAGTATACGAAAGTATACGAATTCTTTTGTTGTTTTCCTTAAATTTTGTGTGAACTCTTGAATCACTGAGTTATGTGGTAACTGATGAATGACTTATGACAGATGATGAATGCAAGGTACGGAAGAATGAAGTATACATGAAAAAACGGCCGATAAAAGATGAAGTATGAAAATGCGTGAAAAGTTACCACTAATTCTCTTAGTTTGTCAAACCATTAATGTAAAATCTTAACTTGAGAATCAAGGTTGCATCAGTCAAATTATAATAAGTTTATTGTTATCAATCTTTAGTGTGCATGGTTTTCTAAATAAATTATATGGCAAGGTTTCTCACATGGTGTGAACCTGCTGGCCATTTTGCGGCAATTTTACTGTATGGAATGCGTACCCTTACAGTAATTTCTATTTGCCTAGTATGAATGTTAAGGAGTCATTGGATGATTCGCCATCTTCCATGTACATCTCCTGGGTTAGACTGATATAGAGATATGACTAATCGTCCTACCCTAAAACAATCAGTTCTAACTCAAATTTATATAGTTAATTTCAATTTTTCAATGCCCGACAAGCTTGTTGTCCAAGTGAGGTTTGAGGACGCTCAAACAGAAAATTCATACAGGTCGCTTAGAGAAGCTCTGCGCGATAGGTTTGGTACCTGATATTAACCATTTGCCTGTATGAAATTGGTGGGAAGTTTCCACAAAAGAAAAATGCTATAGGGTAAAGGATTACCGCCCTTATAATAGAGGTAGATCAGATATAATTGTAATGGATACCTCCTCTTGGAGTAAAGAAAAGTGTTTGTAAAATTGTTGAAGGTTTTGTTATATTATGTAAAAAGAATTAATTTTTTTTTGTTTTGTCTTAAGCATGTAAAGGTTTACCTAGAAGTATGGCGAGAACATTGTCTACGATCCCGTTTCCGCGACCTGTTCTGTCGGTGCATCTTCCTGGTCCCTTGCTTGCTTGAGACATGTCTATTTGTAAGGATTAGTTAAGAATTTGTTACTAATGTCTGTTAGAAAAATTTGTATCTTTGTTTTGACACTCACAGTATTGTAAAACCTTTCTTATCTCTGACACTCACAGTATTGTAAAACCTTTCTTATCTCTGACACTCCCAGTATTGTAAAATCTTTCTTATCTTTGACACTCTTAGTTCTGTAGAATCCTTCTTATTACTGACTTTGAGACTTTTCTTTTTTTTATTCATTTTTTTTCTTTAAAAAACAACTTGAGATGGTGTCATGGGAGCCTTATAATATGATATCGTTAAAATGGTACTAGTGTTGCCATCTATCGAAATCCTGTGAAAGCCCTGGCCCCTATCTAGAGAAATCGTAAATACCTTTTGAGATTATCATAAAAACAGATTCCTTCTTCTTCATCCTTTTCCGGGAGTCAGCCATTTTGGCAGTCGCCCCGCTGTTTCGTCTCCCAACAGACAACAGCGGGGACTCGCTCAAAAAAAATATCTCTTCTCTTCTTCTAAATACTGTGAGTGTCGCTTTATAATGTAATTCAGTATTATAAACTGTGTATTGTTTTGTTTGGTGTAATAATAAACTGTGTAACCATATTCTTCGTCAATAAACTGATCGTACAACATCATGCTAGTGTTTACTTAATGCAACCACCACAATAATTTTACCCAACGACAAACCCTGAGAGAGTCACTGAAATCTGCCGACTATGGGAAGGAATGTTACAATATCTAATATTAGTAACCATATCGATTGAAATATACATACATATTTGATATACATATTTGGAGCACCCGACAAAGAATTCGTCTTCCACTTTTTTCCGTTAGTTTTCGAATAGTGTGACATTTCACATATTGAATCCAGCGATGAGGTTGTCCTTGAGATGGATACTCCATTAAACGGCGCCGAATAAATCATCCAATATAATGATAATAATAATTAAATTCAGCGATGAGTTTGTCGGGCTTGTATATTACATGCTGATTACCCCACTTGTGGGATATGCCGTGACGGTATAGTTCTAATAGTAGTAGTATATACACATTTATTTAAGTATAATTATTTGCGTACTGCTAGCCCTCATCTCTCTATTTGATAAAGAAATTGACAAAAAAATTTAACGCTCTTTAACCTCGAGCAACACATGCCCACTGTTTCCCTATAATAAACAATGTCATTATTATTCCAACATTTTTCGCAAAAGCTTACCTACATACCTTAAGGAATTGGATTTTCAAAGAAAAAAATATTAAATAAACTGTTGATTGCTAGCAAACACTGTTTATTTTAATGAATTCCATATCAGATGTATCAAATTCACAGAAGCCCTATATTTCCTATACAGAATTTATTAATTACTGTGCATTGATCACATGCAATTATGTACGCAAAATTACAAATTCACAGTAGGTAAGTATACAGAGGGCGAGTTCATCACAAACGTGCAATTACTTCCAACTATGCAAATTTTATAATGTGAATTTAATTTCAGACTACTTAAATCTCAAAAAAAAATAGATCTTTCATAATCGAAAAACTCATTTATATAAAGTGCATTTAGATGATATTCAAATGAGATAAGTAGACAGCTAGAAACACGTGTTTGAATATTAGGAATACCTAATATTCATATAAAAATCAAACATAATAAATATCATGTTTCAATCTTGATAGTAGAGTGGAATAATGAAGATATTCACCTGTTTCTAGTATTTTTGGTTTCATTTAGTATGTAGTTATTGGTGTATTTGTTGACAGGTTGAACTGCCTGCCAGTGATGGAGATGAAAGATATACTTATCTTGTACCATCAAGGTATAAAGAAATTTAAAACCAACGTAATAGTTGAACATAATTTAATAGATATTTATCATGTTATTTATAACTTACGCCACAAAAATACATTCTAAATGGATAGCATACTGTCTTATCGCTAGTCTCAAGATGCCAATGTGTGATTTTTTTTTTAATTCTTACCTGCAGAAAAAAGAAGACTCATTGCTGAATCGAAAATATATAAAAATCGCATTCGTGATGATTTACGAATATTCGCCTTAAACAAGACACTCGAAAAGTAACGGGAAACGAATTCTTTGCCGGGGACTCCACAAAAAACCACTACCTACAGCTATTCCAAAATAATGCCTCCTTGTCCACTAATTCCTAAACACTTTTTATATTCAAAAATAATTTAACAGGAAGTTAGTATAGGCAGTGTGCTTAATACTAAAATATTGAATTTGACGCCAACCTTCTAAAAATTGATAATACATTGTTAACAGAAGGTGTGAATATACACATTTTTTTTATTTATTTATACATATATTGTGTTTATTTGCATTCGTCACCTCCAAAACATCTGTAATCGTGTTTAATAAGTTCTGTGGAATTGCCTACCGGTGCCATTGAAAGACAATCAGACGGTCACCAGCTTCAGAAGCAAATTGAAAACTGCACTCTTCACCAGCGCCCACTTGAGACGGTCTAGGGACTGTTAAACGGCGTCAAAACAAAAGCATCCAGAATCATCATCATCTGTATTTCTCAAGAACAGAAAATGCATGGGATTGCGAAATTACAAGAAATCTATTTCATTTCTTTTTTTATGATATTATGTTCTGCTAACCACATAATTTTGTGAATTAGGCCAAATATAAAATATTTTTTACAGTGAACAAAAAACAGTACCTACTACCACAATATTAGAGGGTAAATTTTCCCGGATTATTTTTGTTCCCGGGAAACGGAAAGTTTAAAAATGAATTTCCCGGGAATCCCGGGAAATTAAGAAAAATATTAAATTTGAGTTGGAAGTTGTGAAAGTTTTACGGAAAAGTTAAATAAATGTTGATTTTGCAATTTAAGAGTTCATTGATATGATACTTCCTCAACATGTGTGACCAAATTCCCCGAAAAAGCCATAAAAATAAAGTTTATCTATAGTGTCCGAATATAAAATTGTAGTGGTATTTGTACCTAAGTTTATTTGTTTGCATTATAAGTACCTATTTCGATTGTTTCATAGAATTTTTTTTTTCTTTTCTCAAATTGTTTTTACATTAATAAAAAATTAAAACCATACCATAGAAATAAAAAAAATGTAAATTGGTAAATTTATGGATTCCTTTAAAGCTTGTATACCTATTTGTCTGAATATCAAACTGAGTAACTGCACCATCAGGCCAAAAGAAGCACATGTCAGTATTCTATGATTTTTCTACGTAAAATAAATAATTTTCAATCTATTTTTGTTATGCGATGTTTTTTATTTTATATTTTATTCTTATCATTTTGATTTATAAAGTGATGAATGCTGATTTGATAAGTGCGTTATAATATGTTGATTATGAAATTTCATTTTTATTACGACTATTAGAACGAAACGTTACGGAAAAATCACGTTTCTACAGTTAACTAAACAAAGATTTCGGTATCGGTATAGCAATCTGCATGACTAATAATTTGTGTTTTTTTTTCCCGGGAAATGTTTGGCTTGTTTCCCGGGAAACGGGAAATAAAAATAAAAGGTATTGAATAACCCTCTACACAATATACTTAACACATGGAGCTACTCGTATAGTAAAATTAATTAAAACTATAAGAAATAGTTATATCATAACATTATAATGACCATATTACAACAAAGCGTAGAAAAGACAACGTCACCTTGTTGATTCGCCAGATGGAACTTGTTCCTGCAGTCTATCGTTTTCGCGAAGTGTGCTTAGTCCAATTAAATTACCGGGCAATATATAAAAGGCTCTAAAATTCGAATACTATTCTGGATACTGGATCTGAATGAACACAAAATACATGCTTTTATTGGACCAAATGTTTATAGAATATAATATGTGTAAGTGTTACAGTATTTGTTTTATCCAATATGGAGTTACACTCCTTGCTCACCAATAAGTAGGTAATTTTTTTTTTAAATAAATAAACAAATGGAATCAAACGTTTGAGATATGAAGGTGTGAAGAATATTGAAGGATGGCATATATTCGACACTGGACGCGAGAAGGCTGACGCTGCTGATGATTATTTTATCAACATATACCTACAAAAAATCGTGTAAATTTAATTTTGTTAAGTGCGCCCTTCAGAGTTTGAATACACATAAAAGAGATGTTTACATATTTTTTTTATTTTATTTACAATACAAACACTTCAGTAAAATTTGTTCAACTAGCTATTAACCCAGATTTGATCAAGATATAATTAACAAACTAGACAAAAACATAATAGGGAATAATTATACTAGTTCACTAGAAAAAAACTGAATGAATTGAGTTCGTCGGTAGCCTGGAGGTAGAGTCTCGGCCTTCAGAACAAGGGGTCCGTGGTTCGATCCCAGGTGCCGGCAAACTCCCCTTTCACGGCACAAGCTTTAAGCTTAGTGTGAAAGGTGTATATGGGTTTATAACAAACCCAGATGTATCTATTAAAAAAAAAAAATAGGTACCTACTAGTTTTTGTAAAAGGTTTGATAATCAACATAAAAAAATTGGCATTTATGATTGTGTAGAAAGTATTTGCATAGCTGAGATTTTTATAGGTAAATGCAAGATTTAGATCTCAGATCCGCTCAAAATATGATATTTGCATGTATACTAAGTCAATAATAATTAATGGTATGATTGATAATGATAAATGTATTTTGGCAGAAATAAACCTAAAAATGAGACTGAATGAAGAGTACCTACCTACTCTGTACTATTTATAATCGGTTTTACGTTATAAAGCATTCATAAAGGACATACATATTTCATAAACATACAAAGATATTTACGAACATATAAAATTGAGATTTTTGTTTGAACAGGTAGAATTGTAAAGGAGTAATAATACATTTTTATTAAAAGCGTTATCGTGGCGTTCACACCTTTTATTTAAACATCACAATGCGCTATCTCGGAACCGATCTAAAAACGAATGTGTGATGTTTTGATTTCGTCGAGTGTGAAAATTAAAAAGCATAATGGAGATTGGGAGTTTTTAATTTCCGACTGAGAATTGAATTGCTTTTTATGTATTAAAAAAAATCATTCTATCCAACATCTCCTAGTGGGGTAGTTTGAGGACCAACTGTAGATATAATATAATATTATGTTGAGCAAGCAGAACTATAACAAAAAATAAAAATATTTTTATAATGAGAAAATTGTGACGTCAAAAACAATATCATACGTAGGTATATTCGATATTAATATTGAATTTAAAACAAAAGACGGTCTTGTTTCTAGGCACCATCATCCAGCCAAATCTTTGAAATTGAGGTGATTGCTAACCTAGTATTAGTGTCTCAGATTTTCGTTAGATTTACTATTAAAAGATCCTGTGCTCAAATCCTTCTGTTGTCTATCTTTTCTATATTAATGTCACAAGCACGTTACATATTATGAAGGAATTTGAGGGTGTATTTAGGCTTATTGCAAACTCAGATCATTTTATATTTTTTAATTTAAATATTATCGGAATGTGTTCAAACTATTCCACTACTGCGGACACTCATTGGACTGATACAATCATAAATAGTCTCAATTACAATCCACACATTCAACACAAGACTTGTGGTACCAAAACAAAACTAGAGCCAGTAGAAAGTGAGAGAGAGTGAGACATTAATAAAAGGAAACGGTGGGTAATTTGTGAACAAAAAGACATTAAATTATCTACATAAATTAAACTAGTTAAAGTGTGTGTAGGTAGGTACCTACTATTTGGGTTGTTAAGGGACTCTATATAATTATATTATTATGTATGGTTTGTCTACTTATAACTATATCTATAATGCCTACGTAAAAGAGACAACTTAAACAACATAAACATGAGAACCTACTGAATGTGAAATGGGTATCCGGCCACGGCCACCATCTTGTAGTACTGAACATTTTCTATCTATAAATGTCTATCTATCTTTAGTATCGCGGTGTCTTCCTTATCTAACCAGTAAACAAGACGATTTGTAAGTGAAAAACATGCAAATTTTCCTGTACGTGCAAAAAAAAACAACTTAAGAATGGATGCTATAACTTACCGCTAAAATAAAGACGTTTAATTATTGTTTTGTACTCGATGTTTTACGAATGCCTGCCTTTAAAAGGGTTTTTTTCAAAATCAAGAAATCAAAATTTGAATGGCAAAATGAAACTCACCCATTGTTGAAATTATTATTTAAATTCATCCCTATACTCAGAAAAAAAACTATTTCTGCACCTACGTACCTATTACTAGTTAGAAAGTTTCGTCAGATTTGTTTGTTGACGCTTATGTTTATCTATCGGTCATAAAAACTTACTAATCAACAAAACATCCTCAGTGAATAATTTATTTTATGAAAGTTAGTAGATCCCTCAACCCAAATAGGTACCTGGTTTTAACCTGCTGAGAAAGGTTTGCGTGCAGCAAAACATTGTAAGATCAAATCATGGATGCTTTAACTATATACTTACTTACTCCGAATGTGGAAAAAAAGACTACGAGTGAACTCTGCGAATAAGTAGATGTGCGAAAATTGAGACATGTTGTGCAGAACAGTCAACTTAAAAAAAAAAATTAGACACACATGAGGCAAAACCGAGGACCATGGACTGGCTGACAGCATCGGATAGCTAGCTGAGCTGTAGAGGATATGACACATCACACATGGGTGTAGACATACAAATATACAAATGCTTTTCTGGATGTTTCCCGGAGTTAAATGATAGATTTCTGAGTAACCTCTAATTGTGTGTCGTCGCCATGGCTACTGCCAGAGGGCTTACCACGACAATTTTGTTAAAATCAATCATCATATCCAGGCGACAGACATTTCAAAATGCCGGGAGAAGACAGTAGTTGTCTCTACAATCAAGTGAGCAAGTAGTGATGTTAATCATGATTGTCACGACGGTGGCTATCTGAATCGTGCCCAATATCCGATATTCGGCCAACAAGCATCCGTTTAATATTTCAGAGTAGATGCCTATATACTATTTATGTACCTTGTTCTTGTATCTTACAACCACGTTAATAACATAAATAAAACATTTTGTTTTACTCCGAAGTTTAAGTCCTGTTTGTAAGATTATGGGGGTGTCAGAGGGTTTCGTAGACGTTGTTGTAAAGTGTTCAACAGGGTTGATTTTATATATTATCAAGATATCATTAGTTTAACACTTTTAAATGTAACATTTAACATTTTAACAATATAATCAAACATATTTATTTTATATTTTAGATAATATCAAATAAACAAGCGACGCAATATTATACGCGTTCTCAATATGAAATGTATTTTTAGGTACTACCTACATCTATTTGTCGATGATTCTGCCTCATTGTGACTCTTTTTTACTAGAGAAAATATTGAATCACACTTCTTTCATAGCTTTAAACAAAATATAGCCGCTTTCGCTATGTAATGGAAGTGCAGAGAGTGTTATTGTTACACATTTTATTGTTGTGTACCTACTTATCACTTATCATTTAGGTATGCATATAAATGTTCTGTTGAATCCAGGCAAGAAATAAATCTTCTACTCTTATCCTCGAGTTTTCAAGTGTTTAGTAAAAGGGAGCTGTTCATAAGAAACTGCAAATAAAACACATACCATAACATGTGCCACCCATCCTGAATGTTTTAAGTCTTAACGGTGCACAGAATTTATTATTATTATTACTGGCAATAAGACGATTCTTACAAGGATCATTCAAGGAGCCCAGAGGAAAACTAACTGTATCCAGACAACAACATAACTACAATATACCTTTAATTTTCCTTACAAACTCGCCGCATAGGTGACGACAAATATATCAATGTATCTAGCCAGACCATTAAACATTTGAACAGCCCTTCCTACTGGGGACTTTGCCAATATGTTTGTTCTTCTTTGAGACTGGTAAAAAAACCGTGATGCCGAGAAAGTCCATAATATGCATCAGGAATATTTATAAGTCAAAGATTTCCAGTATTATTGGATTAAATATGATTAACTTTGAGCAACTCCAAAAAGTGACTTGTTTATCACATGTAGTCAATACTTAAATAAATAATAAATACGTCTTCTTTTTCTAATCATATTAATGATACCACTGTTTAGTGGTTTTGTAACCTCATCATGTCATATATGACATCTAGTCATTCAAATTTAACTGCTAGCGGTGTTCAGTCATCACTTCGTCCCCTGATCTCAATAAATAATATTTTATATTTTTTGCAAATAAAATGACAATAATAAGGGTGATGTAAATAAAACATAATAATAATATTATGATGTTTTCCGTACTCCAAATTCCCCATCCAGATCTGGTTTCCATGGGAGAGAAATACTTATCCGTGTGGGGAATCAAACAGTTTCCTGTATTATGGAAGTTCTTCAAAGTGAGGGAGAGATTACCATGTCAAATTATCGATAAGAAATTGGTGGGTTGGCATACATTAAGTAATATTATTATCTTTTATGGTTAGTAATTTGGTCTTGTTGGGCAAGGGTTCATAGCCATTTGATAACTTGACAAATTTATTCAAAATGAGTCTCAGAAAATTTTAAACAACAATATTACCAAATACAAGTATACTCAACGCTTTTAACAGGACTTTACAACAATGCATTTTTTTCATAGTTTTTGTATCATCACTATTGCTAGTTCTTCGTAAGAATATTCAAATCTGTAATTTTCCAAGTTATTCGAGCAGCGTGATTTATCGTATTAGATATTGTTTATTAGGCAAATGATAGCCGTAGAATAATAAATATATGGTATGTTCATATAAAAATATATATTTATTTTATTCTTTGTGCCCATCATCATTACATAAAAGTGTTAACAAAACAATATAAAATCAAAAATACTAGATCGATATGCAGTGGCGAGATTATCACTATGCAGCGATTTCTTCCATCACAACCATTATCTTATTTATTTCATGACACGTTGATGTCTTGTGGATTATTTTGATCTTGATAAACCATAAATAAGATATTTTTTCACTAAAATGAATATTTCGCATCAATGACATGACTTTTCAAAAGCTTCCAAAAGTATAGCAACTGCTCTGCCACACGGCAATACTTTTTTTAGTAACTGGGATATCGGCATTATTTTAAGCAGTGTTGTTATGGATTTGGGCTATAATATATATTGGGCTATAATGAGCTATATAAGGACTCCTAAAATTGAGTGGATACGATTATGATTATATTAATTGGTAGGTTTCATAGTTGAATAATATGTTTTAGTACTTTTTTCCGTGATTCTGTTTTTACATATCGAGTTTCCACTAATTTTAACTCCTATGTAGCTGCTATTTTGACAGACACTTCGTTTACAATATTTAATATCAGATTCAGAACCTAAGGTCAAGCTTTTTGATAAAAATAAACTGAATACACTTAAATGTCATCACTCCACTTACTTTTTTGTTAGGAAAGGTCAATGTTGAATCACAAAAGGGTGTAATGCTTCATGAATTTCCTAATCGAGTAACACCAGTCTTAATGAAACTCATTAAAGGTCAGTACTTAAATGCCCTGAAATGTTCCGTGGAGCACACGGCATAGAATTAGTCTCCCACGAAAAAATAAAAACATTTTACGTCTTATATAAATTCAGCGATACCCATGCTGAATGTTTTTTTTTTTTGGTTGTCACGGAGAGGAAAGCGTGCATGTTTATAACATGCAGCTGGTCAGCTGGCTACCCCACTTGTTGGAGAAGTCGCGACGGGATGAATGGATGGATTTTACACGTAATAAAGTAAGGATCTATATTGTAAAGTTGCAATAATAAACTGTTAGGTGGGTGAGAATCCATACTATAACTTTACTATGGAAAACTGACATATTATTATTATTATTCTCTGAATTAGTTGAGATCCACTCATAACAATGTTGTTGTCTGTTCTGTATTCCCAGGTGGGTCATATCTGACCCTCATGTAAGTTGGACTTCCAGACTATGTGTTGGAGGTACCATTAAACTGTGCCATAAAACTAGAATACAACTACTGAAGGTACATTCTATAAACAACTATGTATTATTCCTTGTTTTACTATACCCAACATAGTCCACAAACAAGTAACGTTTAGTAAGAAAAAATCGTTATGAGATCAAAACTTTAGGAATCTTATAAAAATAAGTAAATCTATCAAAATGTCTATACCACCACAACATCTCCCATAGGCCAGTCAGTAAATTTATTGCATTCAACAAGAATATACATGTTATCCTCTTCATGCCAACAATAATAAGACATTTGAGATGAGAAACTCACCTGATTACTAAATTGAAAATGTTAAATGTATATGTGTAATGTATTTTTTTTTTAATAAATTGTAGCCATATTTGGTGATTATAATACTGTCGCAACATTTGTGCGTTATTATTGATTGAATAAAGTATTTGAATATATTAGAAATATGAAATTAAATCTAATAAAAATAGTTTACCACCCCCTGCTGGGTGGTAAAACACACAAAAAAAATGTTTGCAAGATTAATTGTATTGTGAAAGTAATAAAAATAATTTAAAGTGATAAATAATATTGTAAATACTCTCTTGAGGCGATTTTATTACAAAGACAGCTCAATATAAGAGATCCAATACTAATTAATGACGATTTTAATAAACATTCCTTTAACAGGTCTCTCAAAAACTTGCAGAATATAGGATAGGAGGCATATTTTTGTCAGGTATCCCACGGAGCCAATAAGTGAATCATTTGTATTGCACATAATCCGCACTATGAATAGGCAACTTAGAATGGCGAAAGTCGTTTTTAAAATAAATCAAACAGTATAACATATACCTACACAAATTTTCTTCGCCTTGTCCTAGTTGGGTCGGGAGCCTCCTAGGTACCTCCTCCAGAGATCCCTGTCCACAGCTGCTTCCAGGACCTCTGGCCACTCCAAACTAAGTCTTTCAACACACAAGTTCGACACCTGTCCTTGCCAGCTTCTTTTAGGGCGGCCCACCGGTCCTCTGCCCTCTCTCACAGCCTCCAAAGATCTAAGTAGTTGTCTATCTTCTGGCATGCGGAGTACGTGACCCGGCTATGACCCAGTATAACCTTACAACTTTTATTATTGCTGAGTATATTATTGAAAAATATTAATTCACCATATAATTTGGTAAGAACACATTGTACAAACAAGATATGAAAATGACTTATGCTATTTGGTTTCGCTTGAAACATTCTGTTTCAACCATTGCTACAAATGAAACAACACTCTGATGTGGAATTAATAATATTGTTTAGAATATTGTAATATGTATTATTAGAACTGTTGTGCAAAGTTAAAATGACATCAGTTGTGAAATATGTTTTGTAACATTATTATCTCTGGAAGGTACTAAAACTACTACTAATAACATATTAATAATATTACAACACTTGTGTGTTTTACATTATATGTACACATCTATGTACCTACAAATTTATTCAAATCTAAGCGTTAACAAACCAAAAGTACCTACATTTTAAGATTTAGACAAGAACAAAATAATGTCCCGTATAGCTGCCGGAATAGAATAAGTTTCCCCCTCTTTTTTGAAAATTTTCGAGTATCCTCCTAAAGGAAAGTGTTCAACATCTCTAACTCAGCTACACTGAGAAAAATATTGACGAAATTTCACAACGAATCATTGGTACGTACTATCAGATTCGGACCAGAGATAGTACAAACGATTCATTAGTACGAATCTATAATATTCGCAAACGAATCGTTGGTAAATTTACCAACAATTTGTTTGCGAAAAGTTAATATGATAGATTCGTACTAACGAATCGTTTGTTCTATCTCTGGTCCTAGCCTAATAGTACGTACCAATGATTCGTTGTGAGTATTTTTCTCTGTGTATGATCTATGGCACTCATTATTATTTTTTATTGTCACATATTGGACAATTGGTGTGCTTGCAAATTAACATACATTTATTATCACTCAACATCGTTCCGTCATTATTTAGCACAAAGTTCCATAAAAAATCTATTATGTAAGTTTTTGTGATATTCTTAAACATTACTTCTGTAAATATTTGTTTGCATGTCTTATAAAACATTTGCTTTAATTTTGTTGTTTATTTTTAGTAGTGCTTCTTTTACAGTTGAAAATCATGGATTTTAAACATAAAGATAGGGTATCGGTAGACTACTTTCCCCATAAAAATATTATTGCGGATCTTTCCAATAAATCCATTGGTAACCTATTTTCACGAGTTCAGTATGATTTGACGATTCAGGTCGGTTTGACCAACTTTGGCATGCTGAATAGATATCAATAATGATGTTGGGGATATTATACTCACTTTGTCGTAGAGTACTGTCACTTTTCTACTAGTTGTCACAACTAGTAGAAAAACATTTGTTTTAAAATTTCACGATGTTGGCGATGTTTTTATGATTTTCCAGGAGATTTTTCGGAATTGCTCAAACAAACTGAATATTGGTATTTTTCTGAAAATTTTTATGAGGTTCGATTATTTCTGACAGCATTTTTTTTTTTCAAAAAAGAGATTCTTGAAGACTTTTAAAATACCACCTACATACAGAAACAATATTAAGATATTAGGAATTTGATGAAAAACCACAAAAACCCACACAAAATCCATTTGATTCACTTGAATGAACTTTCATTCTGTTTTCTTCTTATATTCTTTAAAGAGATGATAAAAATTTCAACGATTTTTAATATAGATCTGATACAATCATGTATATTTACTCGAAACAAAACCAAGTGTACTTTCAATATTAGAAAATGATTAATACTATGTCAATAAAAACACAAGGCAGAGAAACTCAACGAATGCTTAAGATACAAAATAAGCACTAAGTTTATTCCCTGTATTCTGTACTCAATGTTTTGTACTGATTTATGGCGGAGTGCTTACTGTAAATTCCCTTTTGTAGTAATTTTTATAACTTTATAGTAAAGCCTCTTGTTTACACGACTTATACAAAGGCGTAAAGGAATTTGAAGGATTTACGCAAAACACAAACAAACTTTCAAAGAAAATATAAGTAAATGCCGGAGATTCGTACAGAATTTACGAGCTTTTTCAATATACTTAAAAACAACACGGCGGTCGTTATTGTTATAGTATAAGTATGTACAGAGAAATATTACAAATTATATTGTTAGGGAGTGTTATAATGTTTAAAAATATATTTTCCGTGGTTTCTTTGGAATAAAATAAATCTAAACTCACTGTTTTTTTCGAGTTTTTGAATGTCTTGTAGAAGTCAGATATCTAAGTATTTGTATAAAACGTATCAAACATTTGATATCATCATACCAACGCTTTTCGTATAGGTAGGTACTCATTCTAAATATCTTTTATGACATGGTCAGAACGACAAGTTGCTGAATCTTGTAAGCCCACGTCCACGCCTTTCTTTTGTGCACTAGTCTCTCTTAGCTGTCCAATTACAAGTCATGTGGAGGATTCAACTCTTTGATTTAATAACGCTAAGTTTAAAAGCAATGCCTTTAAGATGGATGCTCCATTAAACGGCGCAGAATAAATCATCCAACATAGGTACATAATAAATCATAAATATTCACAATCCAGAAAAAAAAATTGTGCATTTCTGGAATGGGATTTCTTTTCACCGAAAAAAAAAGTTTTTTAAACATGTTAACCCAGATCATGACTTAGCCGTGTACGAAAAAATTAAGACATTTCACATCTTAATTTCAACTGTGAGAATTGCCACGCAACCTGAATGTTTATTTTTTGTTGGTACGTAGAGGACAGCTTGAATGTATAATACATGTAACTGGTCTGCTGGCTACCCCGTTAGAGTGATATGCCATGATGGTATAGTATAGGTACCTACTTAGTTTATGATGAAAAAAGTAAAAAAAAAAGTGTGTCGTAGCGTGGTGTAGAAAAATGTTCTTTTTCCATGATAATAAATATAGGTAATTTAATGGAAAAGATTCTGAAAGGGACGCTGTAGAATGTTATAAGATAGTAGAATTTAATGATCTAAGTATAATATAGATGCAGGTGAAAGCAGAGAGAGTAGTCTGTTATTCATACCACAGTAGAAATTATGAGGGATTTGTCCCATTTGCATAAAATTATGCGATGTAAATCTTTCCACTCCTTGTTCGGATGTTTGCATTTGACCGGAAACCCTTATTCATGAAAATGCAGTCAAGTATTACTTACATACCTCTACTTCTAGATAGATAATGTAATATTACATAGACTATTCTATATCCTTACAACCCTTCCCCTATTTTCATCTAGTATGATTTCATGTAGCTATATGAAATGGACCACATTTAAAATTTAATTTGTAATTTAGTTAGGTAATATTTCTTCACTTGGGCCATGAATCCTAAGCCATGGAAGAACGATCTGAACAAACAAATCTGTTCTAAATCACATCACTCCACTTGGTCAGGCTTTCTTATTTATTATGAGTCCGAATTACTGCAGAACGTGTCTAGTGCATATAATATAGTAGACAAATGATTCTGGGTGTTGAGTTCGACTACGACCGATTTTATTATTACACCTGTCAAATGTGTGAGTTTTTTCTTCACCATTTATTAATTTGGAAAACATACAAAAATTCTACCCTTGATCGCAGATTTGCAAGGTACAGGAATCTCGACCCCTACCCGGGGACGAATATACCTACATGTATCTCAATATTTTCTTATGTTTTGACAACTTTTTAGGTACGTAACTAAACTCATTTGTTTATTGTTGTATGTAAACTACTAGATACTACAAGAACTAGCAAGAGTAGCGACAATATTTCGCCTTTGGGAATACACGAAACGACAAAAGGTTACCATTTAATTTTAAAATATGATTTCCATTCCGGTTATAAACTGCAATGCATGGACTTGTATAATAATATAATAGGGTTTGTTACTACCCCATAATAATTATAATTTAACTATTATTATTATTATTAGTTAGGATAATGGACAGAACATCAAAGGGGTGGGAGGGTAAGACTTAATATGGTAACAACCCTCATTGAAATGGCCACAACACTTAATCAACGTTATACATGACCACAAAATCATATTTAACGGCATACCTAATATCCTACTACGATTTGTACTAGCACTGAATAATAGAAGAAAAAACAGTATCCATCATAAATAATGCCGATATCTTAGTGCAATTTGCCAAATGCATCCCTCACTTTTTATTTTTATTTCAATAAAATATACCACTGCCAGCTTGACAGTTGTTTAACCTAATTGCTGAACAGTGGAGTGGTATCTATGAGGGTATCTACAAAATATAGATGTGAGCATATGAGAAACGTATGTATTAACATCTTAACTTTATTTTAAAATTACAGTATTTCTGTGGAGTATTTATATTTCGTAGACCCCCCCCCCCGCAAAAAAATGGTCTCACACTCTTTACCAGAAGTTTTCGTATGTCTTGTAAAAGGCAGCTGGCAGGAGGAAAGAAATTTGCAGAGGTCTCTGGCATTTTCAAGTTTATGTTGAGTCTTGCCACGAGATTCGCCACCCATCCTGAATGTCTTTATTGTTTGTTGGTACAAAGGGGACAGTTTCTGGCTACCCCACTTCGTAGACATACAATATTTCTTAAAAGTGAGGTAGCCGGTGGACTAATTACATGTAATAAGCAGTCGTCCTCTCCGTGTCAATCAAATTTAAGCCATTCAGGTTGGACGGCATAACTCATCGTTGAATTGAGGATATTCAATTTTTTATATTTATTTATTTTATTCTTTGCCTACTTAGTTAAAATATTAGTATATATACGAAGAAAACAGTTTTTGAATTCAATGCATAGATGGCGAGTAAATCGCTGGATTATACCTGTCTCGTCATGTCGGAGGACTATGATCAATCATATAGGCCACAGGCAAACAGGCCAGGACCCTTAGCATTGAGAAAAGCGACGCATAAGAATACATGCGTATTGTTTTAGGAATACCAGTCTAGTAAACAGGTAAAGATCTGTAAATGACATATTATTTTTTTTTTTTATTTAAAATTCACAGAAAAAATGTGAGACATATTCATCGCGCGAAGAATTCACAGAACACCTAGTTTGTACATAAGTAGGAATATATTTATTTTTTCTTTACTAACATCTGGTCTCAAATAGATTAATCACTATCCATATTTACTGAGTAGTCATATCGTGGTATTAGGTATTATTGTTAACATCATACAAAATATGTTGGTAGATACAGTACAAAGGAACAATGAGGAACATTTTCAACATGTTGACTCTTAATAATAACACTTGTCTATAAGCAAAAATATCTTGTTGACATGACGAATGAGCTGAAGATTTACATCGGTGCAGAGTTATTTCGCTTCCATCACATGTAACGAATGATTAGAGATGCCAATAAACAATAACAACAAATAATTGATATTTCAAATAAATATAAAATAGAATAACGATCCACGGATCCATCCACGAAGGATCCATGAACCACTCGGATAATTTTTCATTTGACCAAAAATTAAATAAAAATATGGAGAGATATATAATAAACATCATAAATTGAAGACTATGATATTGTTTACCGGCAGCAAAGTCTAATTTATTCATCATCATCAAATATGTCCCGCGGAGTCCCTGGGACATAAAAGGTTTCTAACTCTTTTCTGAAAGTCTTCCGGTGTTCCTGTAATAAGCGGGTGTTCGTAAAATACCGCAAATCAACATCTCCAAAGTAAAATGTCTATAAAGAAATTTCTGACTCGACTACAACCACAAATGTTGATTCATAGGATTAAAATAAACACATACGCAGACAATTCACATAGATCGGACTATTTCCAAACCAAGATATGAATCTTGCACACATATACAAAATGCACAAAAAATACCCACATATCCATGTAACCCCCAGAACCAATTTGAATAGAGTCATTCTTCATATCGCCATAGCCGGGAATTGAACCCAGGACCTTAATGACTTAAAAGCAAGATACGATGATTCGATGTTTTACAATCTTTCGTTTACTGATCGTTGACAACTCTTAAAAGAACAGAAATAGTAATGGGTATGTAATATGAAATATCGGGCCAACAGGCAATCTCTTATCACCCTCCATAGGATGATCAATGGGACACATTTTCGGGAGACGTTTGGGAGATTTGTATTCTATTAGGGTCGTTAAGATGCACTATATGCTATCTGGTGAAATTGAAAATAACACAAAGTAAAAAATAGTTTAGTCATACAAGAGAAATGTGTGTAAGGAGTATAACTTTTAATAAAGTATAGAGATTGCGGTGACATTTAGACAAAAAAATGACAAAGATTCACAGACATAATAGATGTACGTAAGTAATAGGATAAGATTGGAAACAGTGATCCATATGTATTTTTTTTTAACACTTTCCTATACACAGATGTAAGTTTAGCTGGCGGACTTATCACTTACGTAATTTCTTCCAGACAACCAGAGCTGTCTCAATTTTGCTGAGATAGTTATTTTCCAAACCCTAGTTACGAAAATTCCTTACGAAAATCCGCGACCCAGCTGAGAATCGGACCCAGGACCTCGATGATGCAAGTCGACTGCGATAGCCGTTGCACCACGTGGCCGGTTATGTAATCGAGTGTTTTGTCTGAAATATATGAAAGAAAGAAGGAAAAGCTGAAGAATATCAATATCTAGAAGCAACCAACTCGACCAGTCATTGCACATTACTTTCGTCTTTTCCACATTCAAATATGCAGTCGCCAATAGAAGTTGGCAAGGTCTTACTCAACAGCCGACCTTCTTTCAAATTTAAATCCACGTAGTCAACCCAAATGATTCTCAGATGACCGTGCTTTCTTACGCCCATTCCTTTAATCCAATACACTTTCAGTTTTCCGTAATTGTTTGTTTTCAAGTTATGAGTGTGTATCTACAAATATTCAAGAATTGAAGTGTTATTGTATTCAATGTATATACAATTTTCAATAGAGCAGAAAATGGCAAAAAAAGTTTATTTAAGATGCAAAAAATTCGGTCTAATTAATTTTTATAGTTACAAATTTTACAATAGGTATTCTGTAAACTTTTTTTTTAACAATATACGGCAATTGCCTTTTACAAAAAAATATATTACATATGTAGTGTAGAAGTATTTCAACGCAAATGCTCACCGTGCAAAAACAATATAATTGTAAAATTTTAAAAAATTCACATAGGACTACTAAAAAAAAATATCTCAACATTTTTGGGGTCTACATCAGTTGCTTTATTAGGTAGTGTTTTTTTTGTGTTAAGATTATATCCAGAAATGCATCCCCTTGTGCGGAACTAATCCTGTTTGGGAATTATTTATATATTATGATTAATATACCCACTAAATGACATCTGTGGACAACTTAAGTTGACATTAAGTGATGGGGAGGACAATGTTGACGTCTTGTGATTAATTCATTTCAAATTTCAGCTTGGAGCTTTTTTTCATGTAAACATATGTGTTTTATATTTGTAAACTGAAGTCCTAGTAAACTTATGACGCATTTATTATGGATGATATTTTTAATATTAATCGCCTATTTTGTTGATAAATAAAACAGGTTCGAAACCTTAATGTTAAAAAAATTTAAAAATCGGTGTTTAAACATTTTTCAATGCATTGAATTATGACAACACCTTTTGTAGAAATCAGGACAAGTTTTTTTTAATGCAAGCACATCGGTTTAAAAGGACTCTATAAGAGCTTGTACCCAATATCAGCGAAGAGATAGGCAGTATCTTTAAATTTATACGTTACTTTTTTCCCATTTAGTGGGGTACGAGTTCGCTCGCCAAATATATATTTTTATGAATTGTGTTGTTGTTATCTATGAAATTTAATTTGAAAGCCTTCCTCATGAATACAATGAATAGTTCTCCTTCAAGTGTCCCTTACCTACAATACAATATATAATTGGACCAATACACCTAAAACTTTTCATCCACTCTCCCTCAAGATATGCTCTCCTGATACCTACAATTGTAATGCAATATATCCGCCCTTTCGCGCGTGTGTCAAACGCAATCAAAGTTCATTATTCTGCCGCGGGGGTGGGTTAGTAGTAGGTAATAGGGTGACTTGCAGTACAGCGACACACCCTAATGCATTTTAGTGCCTGGTTTAGCAATGTTAAAGGGAGGAAGTTCTAAATAAAGCGCATAAATAACAGGCACCCTTAACAAGATTATCTACCTTTTATCAGACACCCTCAAAGCCACTGGCGTAACCATATTGTCAAAAAATTAAAATATATTATTTGTAAATAGATTTAAAATATGAAGCATTTAAGTCGAATCCCAATGACATAAAAATTAAAACAATTGTAGAAAAATAAAAAAACAATTGATGATTTTCGGGTTTGCCATGTCTCGATTTGTTTAGTCGACGTTTCGGTGCACTTGCTGGCCCCATCTTCAGGATATGAATGATTTCGTATCCTGAAGATGGGGGCAGCAAGTGCACCGAAACGTTGACTGAACAAATCGAGACATGCAAACCCGAAAATCAAAAACCAGATAGTGAAGATCGCCATGAAAGCCTTCAAACCACATTTAAAAAACAATTGAAACTTCTTTACAATAAATTTAACTTGTCCTTGTACCAGACGTGTCTTTAAACTTTGACTTCACTTCATGCAGTTCCACTTTCTCACTTGTTTTCACTTTAATTTTTTTGTTACTTTTTACAGTATCAACCGCATTCGCCGTGTACGTCATCCAGAGGCAATCAAATTTGGAAGATTCTTGTTAGATTTAGATTAACATGAACCTGCAGAAAAAATTCGAAAGATATGGAATTCTACTTTTCTAGAGTCTAAAACTACCACTTTTTGACAGAAAAATGCCTAGCCATTAACAAAAATTCTTTGTCGTTACGTTACTCCACTGATAATTTTGTTAGGAAAACTAGATTCTGTACGTGTCGCTGTATAAAATGTACGTGAGATTGTACTACAAAGTGTATTGTTGTAGATATGTACCCCTTCACATGGGATATGTATACTTTAACAAACACCAGACGCAGTAGTGGACTATTGCAAGCAGATTTAGTCAAGCAACAAAAACTCATGTTGCTGGGTATTGTCCGCAATCTATATGGGTAGGTACGCAAAACGAGACAGTTAAGCCATGGATATTGTCGTTTTGTCGCATATTATTATAATTGTGTTTGCTCGAAAATTTTGTCAAGGGGTTTTCTAGAACATTTCGTACCTAACTATATGAAATATTCAGAACTATTAGAACGTTCAGAGAAAAGACGACATAAGATTGTTTTTGTAATTTGTATTCTCATCAGTGACGAAATTGAAGTAGTTGTGTAAAGGAAACTTTGTTAAATTTAAATATCAAAGATAGACAGACAAATGGGGTAGAGTGAGCCCTCCTTAATGATGTAATGAGATGGTCTGATGGCAATAGAAGAATTGCGGGTTGCAAATATCTTAGTCAGATATAGTTGTAGAAAGATGGGGTAGGTTTGTATCCAGAAAAAAACAGGAATATTTTGTACTGGTAAGTGAGTGGTCCTTTTGAAAGGTGACTATAAAAAAAGGTATTTTTAATTTCATTATATTCCGAAAATGCTCGGAATAAGGAAGATTGTATATAGAGAATATAATAATCTAATGTATGTAGATGCTATCGTTTAATTGATATTTACATATGTTTGTTACTTTTTTCACCTTATGTACCTAATGGCGATACATTCTACATAATTTCATAATTACCTTTTTTGCATACAAATTTGTTTGAAATCGAAAACACATGCAATATGCACCCATAGTTATATGAATCCAGTAAAAACTTTGACATAACATCCAAAAGCCTGAGGCATAAGTACTAACCAGACAAACTGTAACAAAAAATACATTTCATATGATAAGTTTCATATCAAAGGGTCTGATCCCATTTGTATAGTGGGAAGACAAGAAAAGGGATGTACATACATATTATGTAATGGAAAATCCGGAGGGTTACATTTGATAAATATTTAATTCCAAAATGCACATCAAACTTACTACATACTAAGATTTTCCATCAGAATGCATATTAAATAGGTACACACATTGACTATATTATATAGGTTTATTATGGTAAAGTTACAAATTTGTCGAAAGTTAGACTAAAAGTGAGTAAAATGTGGTTTAAATGTCACAATATTACAGAACATCAATAGAAATAAAATAAAGTTCTGTTTTCTGTAACTTTTCAAGTATCCTGTAAGATGGTCAGATAATCACAAAACATCCCGTTTAAGAATTAAGTTTTCCATCCTGCATGTCTGAATGAACTTTAATTGGCACAGAGAAGACTGCTATATAATAATATCCAGATAGTCTGCTGACTATCCCACTATGTGAGAAACACCGCGAAAGTATGGTAAGACCAAAATAAGTCCTTATGTAGGAAACTTGAGAAAAAGTTTAAATATATTATATCGTCTGGGCGATACACGTCATTTTTAACAGTTTGAGCATTAAAAAATTGTCTAGATAAATATCCACACCATCACGGCATCTCCTGCAGGCAGAAGACTGCAAACATATGCACCCTGTGTATTTAAAACATTTGGTATGGGTAGCATATCTTATCAGCGAATTGAAAGTGTTTAATCTTACATGTAACATTTTAAGAATACTTGCCTACAAGAGAAAACTAAATATATTATATAGAAAAGACTAAGAGATTTATTCTTTGCCTCATCTCAAATACTTAGAATGTGTTATATAATGCATCCTATTTTGACTGAACGCTTGAAAGTTATATGAGCGTGAATCTGCATTTTCTCAGTTGCTTTGGCACTGCCAGTTTATTTACCTACCTTTCTTATCCCAAATATTCTCCTGGGATTTCTGATTCTTCATCTTCCCCTCGTCTACTGGCCACCTACTTCGCTACATACTCACAATAATAATATCATGGTCTGTCACCTCTTGTTTCATTAATTCCACCTCATTTCTGCACCCTTCCTTTACCTACTGGTAACAATACAACCGTAGGTAAATATCACACTCATGTACAACTTCTATGTAATCTAATAAATATTTGTGTCCGTTCATATGTTTATATGACGTAGGTAGCTATTTTATAGACACCATAATAATCATCAAGACAGATACGAGTATACTCTATACGAGGTGTCATAGACAGGTTTTAGACTGAAAGTATTGTAAATATCTTACATATTGACAAAGATATAAGGGTTTTCAGATTCGTAAGAAAAATTATTATATTGTTATTTTTTTATGAAAACCTAAAATTTGTTTAAAATTGCGCCGTTTTATGGAAAAAACACCGCAAGGGCCTATTCAAGAACCAGAACAGCTTTCAAACTAAAGAGTCTTTAACCTTGCTTTGAATACCTCCGCACTCTCCAGAGTTCTCAAAAACCATGATGAATTTTGTTCCACAACAGAGGTTCAGCCACCAGATGGCGCCGTCAATAGAATCAACTAAACCATCATCATAATAAGCTGACCTGCAGGGCTACTCTTGACAAAACTAAACACGATCTTAATCTAGTCTTGATCTTGATCATACGACGCACGAAGTGACTATTGGCCAAAAATACACGCAAACCGATCGCGCGTTAGCGGTATCGCGATGTTTTTGACCATAGTCCTTTCGTGCGTCGTATGATCAAGATCAAGATTAGATTAAGATCGTGTTTAATTTTGTCAAGAGTAACCCTGCTGAGTGGTATTTGCCTTCCCGTTATTTCATCGTTGAGTAAAAACGCAAAACTTTTATTTCAATCTATTGAATGCATATAACGTCCAGATTTGTGCTTGCATTAAAACATTACATTTGCCAACAAAAAAAAAACTGTTCAATTCTATTCTAATCAAGGCCATCCACTCATCTAACAAAAATATGTCATCAATTTTTACATTAGATCGTGATAGAACAGTTAGAACTGTCAAAAATTAAGGAATCATAGTTTTGTTAGTTTTTAAATCTCATTCATCCTCAATAATAATAATAATAATAGTTTATTAAACACAAATATCATTTACAATAATCGAACAATAAAATAATACTTTTTTTTTCCTAATACAATTACTCCCCAAAATTGAGCGTAGCTCGAGCTTTGGGGAGAAGCAATTTTTCTATACTTCTTAGAAAAGTACTTATACTATCTGCTAGTGTCAATATGAATTTATTTCCTCAGCGGAGCCGTGTAAAACTGCACTAAACACGTATATTGCTTACTGCTTACTCTAAGGTAGAATGGTATGATTATTGCAATACGCACAGAATTTCATATTTTCACATTTTCATGGACTCATCATCAATGAATAGGTTTCCCACTCTTTTCTATAAGTTTAAAAATGTCCTTAAAAGGCAGCTGGGATTCGTAAAAAATCACAAATAAGACTCAATTCAGCGATAAGGTGTGAGATTTGTGCCCATCCAGAATGACTTGTATTTTATTGGCATGAAGTTGAAAATCTGCATGTTTGTTCCACAAAGCTACCGGCTAGATAGATACTTCACCTGTGGGATGCACCGTAATGCTATAAAATAATCTAACATAATGAAATGTGAAGTTACAGTGAAAATTTGTAACAACAATCATGCATCTACCCACTATCACTTCAAGCAGCTTCAGTGACAACGAAATATAATCAATGTGAATAATAGTCAAATAACTACCTACATATGCGTACTCACGAAAAAAAATACTGATCAAGACAAAAAGGATCTGTCGTCACTTATTCTTATCTTCACGAAGAAAATCGTTCATTCATACTGTCACGGCATTTTCCACAAGAAGGGAAACAGACATATTTTAAGGACCTACTTTCCGTGCACACTCAGGATGAGTAGCATATCTCATCTCCGAATTGAAGATGTTAATCGACTTATCCGTGATGACTTACAAAGATCAACATTTTACAAGATACACGACAATTCACTAAAAAAGAGTGGGCCTATATATTGTAAACCGATGTATTGTAATGAATGAAAATAAATTTGTTATGAATCAAATTTAAAAGGCTGCATCGTTCAAATACTGTGTTTTCTTGGAAGGTTCACATATAACATTTAGTTAAATCTAGGTACACCTACTTGATATTTTCTTGCGTTTATAATAATAAGCGCTTTAAAAGACACGATTCTTCAACGACATAAATATTTGTAGATATGCACGTAATGTCTTCAAGCTGCTACTGGTTTCAGTTCATTTTACATAATATTAGGTACATTATTATGTACGAGTATTATTATAATCCACTAGATAACCATAATACTTAAATGTAAGATGCATCTGGTGATCATAGTACAAGCACCTACCTTCTTGTGCCATACTTAGAACATGCAAATATAGTTCAACCAATAAACACGACCACTAGACGAGAGTTTTTTTACTTTTCATCATCATTCGTCCTTCAACGCTCCTCCTGGGAACACATAGCAAATTCAAATTCAAATATATTTATTCAGTAAAAAATATACACTTAAAACAATAAACAATCAATACAAAATAATAATAAAAACATATAGGTATCTTTCTTTTATTTGTTCCTTCAAAATTGAGCAGAGCTCGTGCTTTGAGCACAAATCAAGCTTCTCCATTTAGAGCGTCTCTGCAACAATTGAGTCACCTCTTCCTACGACATTGTGTCCTTGTCGTAGCAACAGTGTTTTTAGAAAGATACTTCCAATAAGTCGAAAACTTACTAAAAAGAGCGAAATACCAATTCTTTACCGGGTGCTCTACGGAACAATAGAATACATTGGAAACTACTATTTCTTCTGTAAGTGCCCTATCAGGTCCCCCCGACATTGGCGATCACTCAGACTTAGACTTCTCGGTCCTGCGCTTTCTGGAACAACTCCTCCACACTTCCCGTTCCAATCCAGTCTCGTATATTGTGCAGTCACGATGTCTGCCTTTTGTCAGCCCCCACTGCCCCTCTATTTTGTACAAAACAACTAGCGCCCCTTAATTGTATCGAGACATATTTGTGAAGTTCTCTGGCCATCATAAAAGTTTGGAATCATACTCCTGCTTCTCATAATAACGATAATAATTATTATAATACCGGGGTCATAACCAGGAGCATCAGACACAAGACCTGGATAATAAAATATTATAATAAACCTTCTTTGATCTGTCTGTCGGTGTATATAATAAGTAGATACTCATATAATATGTGCAAGTGAAATAGAAATCAAATTAGCGAACAGCTGATGTGATCAAGACGCCATCTTGGCAAACATTGCGACATCAACGCCATTTTAGCGTTAAACTAATTATCTTGCATTACATGCTCATTATATTCTGCGTACTGACAATAATCTACACTTGGCATTTATAAAATTGAGTATGAATGAAGTTGAATTATTCGAATAAACATTTAATATCTACGCTATAGAGAAATTTATCAGGTCCCAGAAATTTATCCCTGGAGCCGCCGGAAAAGAATAGATCCCCAATTTTTCTGTATGTTTACAATTATTGTCATGTAGAAGTCAGGTATTCGTTAGACATTTTACATCTTCAATCAAGCGATGGAGTATACCACCCGTCCTCAATGTCTTATTATTTATTGACATGGAGATGATAACATATTTGTTTATGACAAGCAGTTATCGTACTGGATACCACATATTTAGGAGATACTATGATGGGATATTATACATTTGAGTAAATGTACAAATTTATCAGTATCAATTTTACCTACGAAGGATACATCTTTGCTAGAAAGTTTGTAGGCAAGCAAGAATAATTATTGTTGTTGAAAGCCAGAATATTTTCAAACTTAGAACACATTTCAACAAAAGATAAGCAAGTCGGATAATAAATGACAAATGATGTTTATGAATAATTATTTTTACGTGATTTTCATATAGGTAGGCATACTCCTAATATTTACAAAATATTATTTAGATTTTAAATAAATAAATAAAATATTATGTAACAGCAGGGATGGTGATAAAATTATAAATAGGTAGTCATTCGATAGAATGTAATTAGTATTTATTTTTTTACACGCCGCATGGACGCAGCGGAAAGGACGGAACGCCAATTCGATATATTTTTACACACTTTTTTGGACACCCTCCTAAATGCCTTAGTTTCAATTGACACAAAGAAGAGGACCCGTATGTTTATTACATTTTAGTCTACAGACTACCCCACTTGTCAGATTTGGGGTGATGGTTCATAAATACACTTTTTTCACTCCGTCTACATTTATGCAATTTCTCGGTTATTTTACTTACTCAACACGCGTCCATCATTGAGATTTTAATTCATATTTTCACAAAGTTCTTAAATTTCCACACTTTCTTGCGTCCTTTCATACTTTATTCGTCGTCCTTCCATTCTACTTGCTCCAGATGATAAACCATCGAAACTTCTTTACACAATTTTTTTAGTTAAAATTAAAAAAAGTAGTACAGACAAATTGATATCAAATAGAAGGAATGAGATAATTAAAAAAAACTATGCCAATTCATATATATCTACGTATCTGTATATTGCATAATCTGATGCAATAACAACGTCTTTTTGTCTACTCGCTTAAAAGCAAAGTGTTTAATTTTGAATTTACAGTAAAATAAAATAAAAAAAATATAGGTCACCCTATTTAATGGAAGCTGTAAACACCGCATCGCTTCATTCTTAATGGCAGATAAGCAACTATTTTCCAGCGCCCTTCATGATAGGAAACAGGTGTTTCTCAAAACAGCATGACTGAAGAATCTTTGAGTTGAAAACAACTTCTGGAAACTTCCAAGCAGTTTCCATGACTGCGATTACAATATTTCATTTTTATTTTGTCGTCTGGTTGAGACATTCAGACACGTTACTGTTATTGCTCGACGCATGACGACGACGAAACTTTAGCCATAAAACAACTTTACGAAAAGTAATATCCAAATCATGCTTTACATCACGCCAGTACTTCAAATCAAACGTGCTTTATACAAACCAAGAATACAATTTCAGATTAAGTCATAAATTTTCACCGTAAAAGATTGAATTAAGTTGACAGATATATTTTGTGTTGATTCTACTGCCTCAGAACAGATTGGTCGTATGATAACAGGGTTGTCTGGAAAATGTTGTATTACAACAAGTTCGCCCTTTGACTATTTTATACTTTTGATCTGACTATTACTAAAACTTTTTCTTATCATTATACTATAACAATTTTGTATTCTATATTTTATAACATTTATGAAAGCAGATTTCTTCATAACAAGTCGGAGAATTTCAATTGACAAAACATTAAAAACTAGATATGATGTTATCGTTAGAAAGCTTTCATCAGCTTTATTTTGATGTCGAATATCTTACCAATGCATGACCTCAAAGTAGAACTTCCTCTCATGTTTGAGTTTACGGTGTTTATTTAATATAAAAGTTGCTCATTAAAATAATGAGGAATACGTTTTCAATCGTTAAAATACCCATAATTATGTACCTCACAAAATACTGGTAAATACCATATAAATCAAATGATTTTCCCAAATTTTAATAAAACTAAATATAATTAATTGAATAATGCGATTTAAACAAACGATTTTTTCGTCTGCCTGATAGAATTAACAGGATGTAATTTTTACAGACATAATTATTAATTAATTAACTATGAATTAAATTTGTGGATTGAAGTACTCATCAGCCTACCAAAACATAATTATTAACTATGCGGCTCGCATATGAAAAACAATAAAATTGTTTCTGTGTTGGTAGGTAAATTGAGATAGATCACATTTGACTGAAAAATGAAAGTTGTTAATTGAAATGAAAATTCTGTTAAACAATTTTTTGCACAAATAAATGACGTAATTTTTTTCTCACTTAAATAGGTATCGACAATTCAATCGCTCTTCAATGATTGTTTAGGAAAGACACAGTCGAAACCAATCTCCTCCATTCAGATCGTCTTTGCGCTATTGAATCACCTCTTCTTCCCATAAATTCCTAGCGTTCTGACATTTGAAACGGTATCTTTATTATGAAAGCGAGAAGTTTATACCTTCGGATACCATGAGAACGAATTTATATTCTATTACTTGAGTAGGTTTATTTTAGCAAACTTGTACAACCTGTTTCATTCAGTGCAATTTTTTACCAATTTTTTCAGTTTTAGTTTTTCTCGTGATTTTCAGTTTTATGTGGTCTGTTTATTATTATTATTATATTTTTTTATAGACTGTTGCATTTTATTGTTGACATAGTTATCATTAACACCACATTGTGGAATTTCCTAAACACAAAATCCAAATGATATTAATTCCAAGTACCTACATATTTTGTTGTTTTCCTACTGTATCAAAATGTTGGAAAAGAGAAAAAAATCTAATCATGTTATAATTATTTTGACTTTATTGGTGCAACAAAATTTATAATCATTTTGCGTTTTGAAAATGTGTTGGTTTTGACAAGTCCAATTAGGCATAAGTACCAAATGAAGAAACCGCCAATGATTGGTTTGCATTAAAAAAAAATTGATTGGTGCACTTTATCGTGACAGTGAGAATAGTGAAACTGCTGAATGTTGCGAATGGATACCGAAAATGATCACTCACACCAGACTAGAGTCAAATCGTAAGGGTTGATATGACTTCTTATTTCTATTTTAGTACCACGTAAACATAGCTCTTCTAGTATTAAGATATCTGATTGGTTTTTTACTGTCTTCACAAGTTGAAATAGAATGAAACACAAAAATGAAAATATTCTTACTCCAATATTATACTATACTCTCACGCTGTCCCTCGAGCGGGGTTGACAGAGAGGACGGCACACTACAAATCTTGTAACAATAATCTTATTTGCCTGAATATCACAATTCATTAAAAAAACCTCCATAAAAGAGAACTCCGAAAAAGGACTTGGACTAAAATCTGACACGTTGAGTCGTTTTAGAGTGAGACTATGTATGTAGATCGGATGGTTGACAACGGGATCGCCCATAAAGCTGCGAAGGAGACGTTAGTTTGCGCGCGTTCATGAGAAAAACAAAAAAATAAGGAAAACTGGTCCTATGCGTCAAAAGAGGGAACAAATTCCTAACCAACATATCAATGGTCTACAGTATTAGTAAGAAGGAGAGGAACTTTAAGGAGAGTAATTCTTTGTATCTAAATTGTATCTAATAAACTTGACATTTAAATTGATGTATTGTTATCTATAAATGCTAAACAATCGTTGAGTGTAATACTGATTGCACCATTCATATTAGTTTAAAGTTTAGTGTCAAACAATGAAATATGTATAAGGAGCTCTACATCTTTTAAGAAAAATAAAGAAACAAATTGAAATACGAGCATTACCTCACCAGAGCGCGCTAGGTTCGGCATATTAGATTTCATTATATATTTTACTTTGTACCATGAAAAGTAAGGAAATCATAAATATTAAAAAGTGTTCAATCAGCGGGAAAATAATAGTCATTACCTGAAACGTTATTTCAGAAATATTTCCATCAACTAAACAGCATAACTCCATTATAAGCCGCTATTATTGTTACTTGGGTGTTTAAGGTGTAGTACAAACTTAGATTCAAAAGTTATTAAATAGTAAAAAGTGGAATCTAAGAACCACAGTCGTTGATAGATTTTCTAATATATTTTTGTCCTCTATCTTATCTTCACGGAAGGGAAACACTTTGAAAGAAGATAATATACTCCGCAACTAAGTCAATAAAGTCGACTGCAGTCGTCAATGTGATATTATTTTGAAAATAATATTTTTCATACTATCCTCATGTTCTAAATGCCTGCAAACATTGCGTGTTGATAATGTACGTGAAGTGAGTAGCTACGATTTCAATAAATTTCCATTTGAACGGAGAACAAACGGTAAAATGATTCATGCTACGATAAATCAAATCGAAATAAAATTTATTAGCGCACCCCTGTCGCTCTGTGCGGAACTAATGCAAAAACAAAACACCCCTTTAAACGCCATCTTCCTCTCTGGGACAGAGATTGTATTCATTTACAGGGCTGTCACAATTAACATGAGATTTTTCCATCCAAAATATCTTCTTTTAATCGCATGTGGACCTTGTGTTCATTACATCCCACTCGTGGAAATTACTATGATAGTATAAATATGTAGGTACATATATTGATTCTTAACTTCATATAATAATTGAACATATAGAAAGTTTTATCAATTCCATTAACATTCTTTTTCTTCATCCTTTGCTTTTTAATACTCTTGAGAGGAACACAGAGTAGTAACAAGACACCTTTATTCGAAGACATTCTGTATTGGTACACGATATTCCTAATTCTCTGGTGTACTTCTCATAGGAACGTTGCTAATATTAATTCTTGCAAACTTGTGGGGACTCGTAATAGGTACAGTCTCAGATGTGTAATATGCAGATCCAAGATTTGTCCACCGCCGCTAATCTACTACGGTTCAACGACAATACCATTTTGCTTTCTATGAGAATATTTAGGACAGAAATGCTATCTTTTATTTTTAGAAATTCGGATAGGTACCTATATGCTGCGAAAAAACAACCATTGCGAAATTTCAATTGAGTGTTCATCAAAAAAGGGAATTGATTTGCCTAAGAATTACAAAAGATGAACAATTAACAAACAAATAAAAAAAAATATCATATACTTAATCGTATAACAAACATTGATCATATGCCGAAAAATAATATTTTATTATTTTTTTCCTTAGCAAGCCCTAACTGTCATTCCATAAAACATAAAGATTTACTTCCATCTTTTACATTATTAATTTTTCACGGGCTCCTGTTTTAAGATGAACAGAAATAGACGATAAGCTTCTTAAGAAATTTAACAATTCCTTGTGTGCCTTCCTTTTGGTTTCACATGTTTTATTTAGGCAAAGAACAATAGGTATTTATTTCAAATTGAAAGGGCATAAAGGTGATGATAAGGAACATTAAACTTAACTGCAACCTGCTAGAACATGATAATATTATCTGAAAATTTTTGAGTATCGTGTAAAAGAGCAGATATTTGTTAAATAAGTGTCTTCAGAAAACAATGGATATAAGATGGTAAGTCTCAAATAATACTATGCAATCAACAAAAATCGGAAGTATTTATTATTACCTACCTATAAGTAGTATTATTCCTTGTATTCAGGGAATGATGGTTCTGGCTTACTTATGTTTTGAGATTGTCCAATTACACCAAAATTCTCTTCTCAAATTTATTGATAAAAGCAAATTTTATTATTCTCTATTAACTATCTTCTCGTTGACGATTCTATAACATTTTGAGACTGTTTTTGGCACAAATCACCCTTGTAGGATGCTATGCCATAAATGAAGAAAAAAAATAACACCAAAATGAGCACTTGTCTGTAACATAAATCTGTGGTCTCTATTATTACCTATTAGTAGTTATATTCCTGGTATTCATGGAGATGGTGGTTTTGGCTTACTTATGTTTTGAGATTGTCCAATAACACCAATAACTCCAAAATGTTTTGAGATTGTCCAATAACTCCAAAATGTTTTGAGGTTGTCCAATAACACCAAAATATTTTATCCACAATGAAATTAAAAAAACAAATCTTTTTTTCTGCTGTATTGTATTTTATTAAGAGGGACGTCTTTCGTCTTGCAAGGACATGGTCAATCTCCTTGTAATTTATAAGACTTATAAGATGAAAGACCTTGAGATTGACAATGTTCTTGAGACGTCTCTCTCAATATTAAACAATGTGGTAGAAAAACATTTAACTGCAAGCTCAGTGGGAAGCACTGTGATGTGGTTAAAAGCAGACAATTCCTTTGTAAAAAAAACAGTTAATTATGTGTCGTATTGGCATAGGCACATCTAGTGTTGTGGAATTCTCAAGAAATAATTTTTCTTGAAAATTACCGATAAATTTCTCGAAGTGCAGAATTTTTGCAGAATTATGGTGTATTTTATATTTTTTATTGATCATTTTTTCAACGATCAATAAAAAATACCACTAGGAAAAATTATGGAGAGATATTTCTCTTCCATCAGAGGAGAAATACTCGGAGAATTTTCTCTACTCACATCACTAGGCACATCGATATAATATGCATTGTACTTTGTTCCCTTCTATCCCATACAGTTTACGAAAGTACCATGAATTCACTTATTCATGACGATAATAATATATATATATATATATATATATATGAAGGTGAAGGTTTTACTCCATTTCACTGCGTACAGTCAGGCAGAGACCCGGCTCATGCCTTTGCATACGGAACGAGGCTTGGCCCGTCACCGGAATATGCAGTTTGGATTTGTCGAAGGGATGTTATGTTTCGACATTGTGCGCATGTGTCTCATCAGGACCATCTTACATAATGGCCGACACAACATCAAATCCAGTATGCGAGGAGCATCGCATATTATGAAGACTGTATGATCTAATTTTCATCCGAAATGCATGTACAACATGCACCTCATGAATGAAAGATCATTTGATTTTACGCAGGAGACAGTATGAAGGTGAAGGTTTTACTCCATTTCACTGCGTACAGTCAGGCAGAGAAGGCAAGCGATATATATATATATATATATATATCGCTTGCCTTCTAAAAAAGAGTTACAACTCAAAAAAGTTGATTTTGAGAAAACTCGATTTGAAAAATTTGTCAAGAATCAAGCAGTATTTAATCATTTTTGAGAACCGTTTTCCATTTTTTTTTTCAATTTGTTATATCCCTTTAAGATTAATCTCATAGATTTTCATATTTTCAGACTATGTTTTGACCTTGTACACATTTTTTTTTATAAAAAAATATATGTCGTTTTGAGTTATTACACTTTTTTAGAAGGAAATATTTATGGGATAACAGGCTGTAAAGTGGTAGGTTGTTAAAAAAAAACACAAATAATAAAAGTGTAATTACTATATTTCAAATTATAGATAATAGAACTGTAGAAATCTGCGTAATGAAGTTTTATGTGATTATTTTCAAGTAAACATTTCAGCTCCTTTTTCTTGTTATCTTTTATTTTGATAGCATCCTTTTTGAAGACAGGTTTTAAGAGTTCGTCGGTAGCCTGGAGGTAGAGTCTCGGCCTTGTGAACAAGGGGTCCGGGGTTCGATCCCAGGTGCCGGCAAACTCCCCTTTCACGACACAAGCTTTTAGCTTACTGTGAAAGGTGTATAAGGTTGTATTTGGGTTTATAACAAAAACCCAGATATATCTCTTTTTAAAAAAATAAAAAAGATGTATTGGGGATTGTTGAAGGGTTTTTTCAATAATTCTATTTCCGCAAAATGTTCCCGGCTGTATGATGTCTTATCTCGTAAAAGTGTAGATTTGTTTTTGATGAATTTTAAAACTTTAATTAACTTAAATGTCTGTTATGTCATTAAAATTAAAATTATGAAAAGTAATATATCCATGAGAGCTTTGAGCGAAAAGAAATTATTTGATGTTAATTTGTTTAGTTTATAATAGTTTATATGGATTTCCTCTCTTTTTTGCAGCACGAATTATTTGTGCTTAGTGGCTGGGTACGTAAATGGGACCTGATTTAAGAGATCTTTTTATCTCCTCAATACACGAATGCACTGAATCTCCCTCGTTTTGCAAGTGTCCTGTTATGAGGAATTTACAATTTATATGTAATAGAATCAATGCCATCAGCTCCAGCAGGTACATGGCAATTGAAAACTTATTCTTTTGCTGGCCACAACAGTTATCCGAATAAAATATAAAATCCAAGTCCTCCGAATTTCCCTCTTTGACTTCTTTTGTAATATAGTCCAAGACGCATGAACCAATTTCATCAGCTCCTCTATTACCTTGACCCTCATGCCAGAAATAGAATTCAGTTGCACCCGATTTTAGTTCAGAAATTGTAAAATTGTAATTGTTTAGTTTGAATTTGAAGTAAAATACAGAAATATCGCCACGAGGAGTTGGTAACACAGATTGTTAATCGTAAACTAACACAATACACTCCTTACTAGATTGATTTTTGTCTTCATTGTATTTTCTTTTTGGCGTAAATCGTATTAAGGTTTCAATTTTTTTCTTTCCTCAACGCGTTTTCATATCTGTCGCAAAATTCAAAAGTCGCCCCCGCAAGTTGGAAAAACTGTGCATCATGAATATAATTGCTGGAAATAATACAAAAAATATTAACCACGGTGTGTAACATTATTTTTTTTTTATCAAAATCATTCACGTTGAAATTTGTAATAAAAGCAATATTTATTTTTCATAACAATTAATCTATCTACTTCTAAAAAAGTGTAACTAGTCAAAATGAAACACTATTTTACTCTGCATTATTTTAATATTATTACCGGTAGGTACTGCTTAAAAAGTGTAACAATTAAAAATGATACACTTTTTTACTCAGCAATACTCTTATATTATTACAGGTCTTTCTAAAAAAGTGTAACAATTCAAAATGATACACCTTTTTACTCAGCAATACTCCTATATTATTACAGGTCTTTCTAAAAAAGTGTAACAATTCAAAATGATACACTTTTTTACTCAGCAATACTCTTATATTATTACAGGTCTTTCTAAAAAAGTGTAACAATTCAAAATGATACACTTTTTTACTCAGCAATACTCCTATATTATTACAGGTCTTTCTAAAAAAGTGCTACATTTTGAATTATTGCACTTTAGCAATTTAATTTTCTTTACTTTATTGATGAAGACATTTTTAAAAAGTGTTATAAAGAAAAATGTTACTCTTTTCATTCAAGTATAACAAATATTTACAATAACTTAACATTTAAATACTGTAATAACTAAAAATATCACACTTTTCTACAATGAAATAATGAAAATTACTCACCACGTCACTGCTCAATCCTAAATGTTACACTATTGAGGAACGTAACCACACCAAAATGTATTAATGAAAAAACGTAACTTTTGCTATCTGGTGGCAAATAATTGAGGTATCTTTACGTCCTTTTGATGGATTATAGAAGCAGGAATTTCAAATATAACGGTATTATTAACTAAAATTTATGGTTTTTCGAGTTGTAACGGTTTTTTAGAAGGCAAGCGATATATATATATATACCTTTACGAACTTCAAAAACTAAAGTGACTAAACCGCTTGATTATCGAACTACTGAAAATATTATAAAAAATTAAAATTTCCTATAAAATCTAAATTCAAGAAATCATATAAAAAATGTAACTGCACGTATAAAAAATGAAATGTTTGGCATAGTAGGCGTAGTAGTAAGTATATACGAATCTGAAAATGTCTTGACTTAATAGATATGAGAAAAGGAGTTCTTAAATTTTGATACGTGACCCTAGATCCGTACCTGTGTCACAAAAGTAATATTGCACAGGAGCGTGATCAGACTTTTATTTTTATTATTATTTTTATCATTACTTACTATTTCTACTGAGTATTAAGTATATACATAATATACAACAGCGCACTCACTAGCAGGTCCAAGAAAAATGAAAAAATCCCATCACGTACAATTCTTATATCCTCCGCTGACCTTTCATACACAAATGTCTTTAGGGCTGAATTCACAATGTAACAGTTTTTCCAAGGGTTTTTCACATTACTTCAAATAAAAAATCATTTTTTGAAGATACATTCTAAATCTTCTCACAATAAACAATAGCTTGTCGTGAAATGGGGATGGTCCGATGAGAAATCCTAAACTTTTCATACAATCCACAATTGGAGATCTAGTGATCATAATTTTTGCCGTGAACGTGTCCAATGAACGGGCCCACTCAGGATTCTCAGACCAGCAATTACCAAAAAGGAACAGTTAGAAATTCAGGTCACAAAAAGTGCCTCTACGGAAGAAAAATAAAACAAGAAGATTTTTTCTGAATGTTTTCCCATGAATATGACATATTTTGTAGATCATTCTTTGATAAACAACATGAAACAAATTTCTTGAATCAGCAAATTTTTCATTTGTGGAAAGACGTATTATCGATGATGATTTGTGGAAAGATAAATGAATTCACGTAAGACATTATAAAATTTAACATTTCTATTCAGTAATGAGGTATGGTGTCCCAATGCTTATGAATCGGCCTAAGCTGGTGTTCATAAACATTATTCCCAATGAGTTTACAAATACTGTGAAATTATCATGTTTAGAAATAATAATTATAAACTTAAGAAGATTTATTTTTACTCAACACGACAACACCCTCTCTTTGCTTCTTACCGCCTCTGTCTTGTTTACTCTTTTCATTCCTCTGTTTTCCTTATTATTTAATATATGTGGAAATATTGAAAAATGCCAAAAAAAATAACGTTACGTACCTCTGCCTATAAAATATACAAACTCTTATAATTTACTACATTTTTACATTACATGTAGGTAAGTAATATTTTTCTATTTATTTTTAATAACCTCAATACGTGTTTTATTTTACGAGTAGCATCGTAGGTAAGAAACAGTACCTAAAAAATGAAACACCCAAAACAAAACAAAAATATGACAAAATTGAAACATATAAAACCGACCAAACACCTTATCACTCTTAACGAGTGAATTATCTTTTGACTAATAAAAAACCCGCCAAAATACCATTACAACTAACTACGCACAAACCTTAAATTCAAACAGTTGAAGAAAACAGTCCCATCTTAGGCATTCAGTAGAAGGTTCGCTGGATAGACATTCCACCACGGATTGCAGCGAAAGCTGTCTACGGGTAAATCCAATATTCGCTGCCTTCGCCGTACAGTGTAAACGGGCAGCGAAGGCATTCACCAAATCTTCATTCGGATAATGCCCCAAATTAGCACTGAATTCACAGAACGAATGTGACAACTCCCCTATTCGTCGCATTCGGCAAGCAAATGTAGACGCACCTATGAAAGATACCTTAATAATCCAGAATATATTATCTATATGTGAACGAATAGATTTTTATATCATGATCATCCACTGAACACCGTTGGTCAATTATTTTAGTAACTATAAATGACACAACGTTGCCGTTCTGCAGGTAGGTACTTAAAACTATAAAAATACTTATAAACGGAATATGTTTCCGCATGAAATATTCGAAACATGTCTTCTTAGAGAGATAAGGTTTTCAGTTTGTGTCTCCATCATAAAATTATGCTTTTAGTGAATTGACATGGAAGAATTCTAGAGAGAAAATAATGTATTTTCCAACAATCAGAATAATGTTTCCCCATATTTCATTCAATAGTTGTTGATGTTCAAAGTGTTTGTCAATTTCTGTATCAGAATGAAGGAAAGATTGTGTGAATCCGTTTTGAGGATAATGTTGTCTGAATGATGAAAAGTTCAGAAAGGGTCGAAATCTTCGAGTTGAAAGAGATTACAGATATCTGACTTATATTTATAAATACACCTTTTTTCATGTTAACATAATATTGTTGTTGCAAATATCTTTTAAAAGAAATTTCTGTAAATATCTGTCGAGCGACTATAGTAAATCATTTAAAGAAGGATACGTGATTTTTAACGAATTTGATTGTGATTATACATGCTTTTCAGTATATATTTAACATTGGCTTATTATACTGTACAATGATACAATATATTTTGTATCTAATATGCATCACAATGATTTTTCCGTGATACAGGGGAGACGATGGTCCTGGTTGGGTCATGTTCTGAGAATACACAATGATAGTTGGCCAAAAAGAACAGTGTTCTTCCGTCCGTAAGGGTTCCGTTGGCCCGGACGTCCCTCTTTCACAATACACCGTTCCTATGACAAAGCATCAGAGCGCAGGGAATGTCGTGGGAAAAGATGGCGCGATTGGCACAGAGACGCTCAGAATGGAGGAGGCTGGTTTCTGCCCTGTGCTCCCGAGAGGAGCGTTGAGGGCGAAGACGATGATGATGAATAATGATTTTTTTACTGAATTGCTTCTTGGAAGAACTCATATCTCCACTGCTGGATAGCTTTAGCCTCTTCAAAACTTTTCCTTTATTTTCTATCTCGAGGCACAGGGACCAAGTTACTTTCTATCGGCAATCCACCTATTTTGAGGTCCTTCTCTCCTCCGTCCAAGATCATCATATAAAGATCTCTGCCCCTCCTTGACTCGCTGTACACATTCCGAGCAGAAAAAATCTGACGATACAAGATAAAAGGAATTAACGCAATGTGTCCAATACAAAAGATGCATGTAAAGGAAACGTTATATTTTCAAAATAAACATAAAACTCGATCATTCACAATCGACTCACATTCGACTTAGAAATAAAATAATATGCACATACAAAATAGTTACTAGTTATAACAAAATGATAATTAATGTATGAACTAATATAGGTATGCAGAGAAAAGATGGTATTGCTCTCAATCCTTATTAACTATGTCAAAAGGGAAAGAGGGTGATGGTATATGAGTAGATATATGGAGAATTATATATAGATTATTCATACACAAACCAGGGATATAAATGCTAATTGTAATACCATTATTATTAGTATGTATATTAGATTCCAGATGTGAAATTCAATTTACCTGGTGATCATTGTCAAATGTAATGTTAGTAGTACTTCTGATTTAATCTCATGAAACAATCTCAGTCATCTGTGGCAGAGGTCTAAAACACTTACTAACAGGTATTTATAATTTCGTTACCAAAAACATACTGGTTAGATAAATAATTAACAAAAGTTCATGTTGAATTATCCACTGTGACTTTTTATTGGACGCGAGCCGGCTTTCAAGAGCTTCCGCTCTCATCATCAGGCCAGCGTAAAGCTTTACACTAGATGATGAGAGCGGAAGCTCTTGAAAGCCGGCTCACGTCTAATAAAGAGTCACAGAAGATAAACAAACAATTAACATGTGTTTCAATTTAGGTACCTAATTATGAAATTCTACTACGTGTGCACCTATAAAATTAATTAAAAAAAAAACGTACAAATTATCGCTATGAAAAATTTCCAAAAACACGCACATTTTCTTCATCGAAAAATAATAAAGAAAGAAATTTTTCGGCAGTTCACTGTTTATAGCATAAGGAAATAATAATATATTGAGTAGTAAATTGTAATTTTTAGCATATGTAAGATAGTCAGTAACTCGTAACGTTACGATAGTCAGTAATAACGAAAGTCAGTAACTCGTCATTCAGGTCGTCTTTTTTGAGCCACATACTTTTTTTACTTCTCATGAATATGTGCATATTTTTTTCTGACCAGTGTATATTCCCACTTCTTCGACCAGTGCTTTCTCTAATCAACTGGTTGCGTTATTGTTGTTTTTCTGATCCTATTCATTTTCGTTGGCTTCTGCCTGACGATTCATGCAGGATTCATCCTGACATCAGTTGGGGCGTAGAGGGGCGGTGGCAGGCTTCGTGAAGGCAGTAGGCGTTGATGAGCGAGTCGACTCGCATCTAGTTGATTTATGTAGTATATATCTATATATCAACAAGATGCTACGATAGTTGGAATTTTTGAATCGCTCTATTGCTAGATTTCTCTCCGAAAGAACAAAGGTTGTTCATCACTTTGATTCAGAATGATAGTGAATTCAAACTACATAGCTGCTACTAACGCTACAAATAATAATAATATGTCCATTATTCATACAAGCATTACATATTCATTAAACCATTCCTATATACAATTACCATAATATTTGAATATAAATTGTACCGCCTTAGTACTCGCAGTTGTAGTTACTAGGTATAGTAGTTGTCCAATATTTCGTAAATTGCCTGTAATTATTTATTTATTTATTTTATTCTTCACTGTACATTGGTTACAATATTACATAATAAAATAGTGTCATAAAAATTATTGTTATTTATCTATCTATTTCATCAGACTTTACTGTAAGATACAAAGGATTGTATAAGGGAAATATGTTATATCGAACTCACTGAAAAAGTTGTCACTGAGAAAAATACTTACAACGAATCATTGGTACGTACTATCAGATTAGGACCAGAGATAGTACAAACGATTCATCAGTGCGAATCTATAATAGGGTAAAGTACGCTATATTGTACCGCCTATTAAATCGTACCACCTCAATATTTCCAAAACTATGCATATTTTTAATAACATTTCGACTCAAATTTAATTGCATAAACTTATCTCTCTTGTTGACGTATTCATTTGATTTGTTTGTGTTAAAATAAATATGTAATGAACAAAATATTATTTTTTGGGAATTTGATATATTTTTTTCAGTTGGTATCTAAGGTATATCTAAAATACATTAAAAGGTAATTATATTACTTTGTAATCATTACTGTTTTAATTCGTAATTTGTATATTTTTAAATAGTATTTGCGATTCGAGCATAAGTTTAGAGTTTGGTTTGATATTTGTTATTTTCTCGTATTTGAGCGAGTTCGTTAAATCGTACCACTATGATGCTTCTAAATCGTACCGCTACGATATAGAGAACCTTTAGTAGTAAATACTTGGTATATTTTTAATTTATTTGGTAAATGGAAAATAATCTCAGAATTTGTTATGGTTTTTAGAGTAAATAGTTCTTTCTCCATATCACGTTGTACTAGGCTAAATATATTTTAAGAAGTACCTATTATTATTTGTTTTGTTAAAGTTGTGCTATTTTTAGTTTGAAATTTACGTAGAGGTACGATTTAAATACCAGTGGTACGATATAGTAGACCGGTCTGCTATATTATACCGATGACTACTTTTTATTCAAAACTATTTTTTATAATGTTCATGTCACTTTTGACATTCTTGGAAAAGGTAATTAGATAGCCAAATAAATACTCTTTCATTTGGTATATTCAAATGTTTACCATGATTTTTAGTTTTTACAAAAAATCACCTCTCGCAAAACCGGTACAATTTAGCCAACCCTCCCCTATTAATCTATCGCAAAGTTAATAATTATAGATTCGTACTAATGAATCGTTTGTACTATCTCTGGTCCTAATCTGATAGTACGTACCAATGATTTCGTTAGTATTTTTCTCAGGTTTATGTCATAACCAAACAAGAATCATCCGATGAATTACATAAACTATACCTTCGTATTTTGGAATATCGTGGTGGTATGAATCAATAAAAAAATATATGTTTCTACCTTTTCTGTTAAACTCTATTCTATAATAAATTATACTCGTTTGAGTTCATTCGTTCGGTATATTATGTGCCTGTAGCACAGCTTACACAATGTTATAAGTGAAGTTCAGGAAAATAAAACACTCTTGTTCTTTGCAAGCTATCAATAAGGCAATACAGATTTACTTTATATGACATAAGAAGAATTTAAAAATTTGGCGAAATCGAACTTTGTGGAGTGTTTTGGCACAGAAGAGGGATCCCGATCTTTCCTGTGGACGAGCGTCATGTAAAAAATTAATATTCGTAAAATACCTACCACATAATTATACTAAGACATGCGAATAAATCTTTAATTCAGCGATGTAATGTGACAACCATTATGTATCAGAGATTCTCATTTAATCTTTTTATTTATCTAGGTATATTTAATAATATGACGTGGATCTAATATCCTAGAATTGATGAGTTGTACAGTGTAAACGACACTTAAATGTTGTCGAAAAATAATAATAACCATCTATATTTTATTATCATTATTGTTACAGAGAGGACGACCTGTATATTAATTACTTGCAACTAGTCTACTGGCTACCCCACTTATCGTAGATGCCGTGATATAGTAGTAGGTATAGTAGTAGTACTTTGCCTCTAAAGAAGTTAATAAATCAATTACCCAAAATATCACTCCTCGATTTCAATCGCTGTGGAAATTGTATTAGATATTCAATGAAATATACAAGCAAAATAATCAGCTGGGTCTAGAAACTTATTCGGATTCCTATCAGAATCCGTTGAAAATTTAATGATTCAATATAATACGACGTCTGAATAATGGTTACATTAACAATTTGCATATTATATTTTGTTTATGGTCATACATAATGTATCTACTTCATCATCAGTGGGTTTATTGATATTACATCAATTATTTATTCACATGTGGTGAATCTATTATTAATATTATATTATTGTTAAGCGAATGTAATGGGATCCTTTGAGAAAATATTATTTCGGTATTTCAATGAAGTGGTTAATAATTTGAAGATAGAATCTTAAACTATCAAATGTTTCAGACCCCGCCTTTTATCTTAGATATTGGTTAGCATGTGAGGAGTATTTGAATTTATCAAATACTGAGACAAATCAGGCCTGGATGATCCAACCCAATACACCATTTCGTTAATAAAGATATCAAAGTGTTAAAATTATTATTTAAAGAGGTGATTCAGCTGGCATTGAATCGTTCTAGATGAAGGATGATTTGTTTCCACCCTGCATTGCTAAAAGGTACATTTAATGACGAATTAATGAACACGATTGTTTACCAACTAGAAATATCATTTGACCTATTTTCAATATGAAATAAATAAAATAATATATCTCATAAAAAGATGATATAAATTAGCAGGGATAGCTTTTACAAACTTCGTATCGTAAGATTGAAATCTTCCGGGAACACTATATCATGGTTTAGTAGATGGTACGTAGGTACGCCACTAGTTTTCGTATATGAACAACCACTAGGATAATATTTACATACAATATATTTATACAGGAAACAGAGTTGAAGTGGTTGAACATCAGATATAATATCACTCATCCTAATTTCAGTGTAGTGTATGGGCTTTTTGTTAATTGAGTATATTTTCAGATTTTTAAAATCATTATCTATAGAAACCAATTATAGATATTTCATACAGTTCACCAAATTCAAAGTTCTTTAATAATTTTAAAATAACTAGAAATAACATAACATACATAGACAATTCACACAGATTGAGCTAGTCCCAAACTAATATTAATCTTGTATTATGGGTACTAACACGACGATACACACATATACATGTAACACCCAGACCCAGGACAATCTGAAAAAGGTCATTCTTCACTTTGCCCTGGCCGGGAATCGAACCCGGTACCTCGTGACTCAAAGGCAAGAGCGTTACCTCTTAATAGGTTTGGAACATTCATCGAAGAACCCGCGACCGCTCTAATAGTACAGAAGTCTGGAGACATCCATTTTCCCGATTCTGATTTGAACCGTAGAAATTTATCCATACAAAATTGTAAAATTTGCAGCAAACATAATCCAATCCAAATGCTATTGATCGCTCTTCCCGGAAACACAGGGCAGAAACCAACCTGCTCTATTTAGATCATCTTTGCGCCAGAGGAGTCATCTCTTTCCACAACGTTCTTAACGTCGTTGTCATAAATGAGAAATTATTGTTTACTGTGCTTTTTTACCAACTACTAACCATGACCATTGTCTTTTTTGTGTTGCAGAGACTACAGATTTTGTTGAGGGCGCTGACGCACAAAAGGTATTATAAAAGTTCACTTAATATTAACTTTTGTATCTACACCAACTTGCATTCATACTAACTATCAGGATTTTATATAAAATTTGGTATATTATGATTTCTAGTTCAATATCGTCATAAATTTAAACCATTTTTATTACTTCATTTCCTGACTCTCTGCAACTTCACCTTATTCCTTAACGTTTCCAGAAAGTTCTCAAGAGTATTTATGAGAATATTTCAGATGATTCACGATTTAGTACATAAAATTATTAATACTCCGAAATATATTAAACGGGCATGATTCTGTGTTGGATAGGAATGTTTGAAATAAAAAAAATCTGAAATCATTGATACGCTGAATGCAAATTATTTTATCCTGTTCAAACAACTAAGATCTATGTAGGTATCGATAAAGACTGATGTAGCTTTAGGAAATATTGGTTAAATTAAAATTCATCCCATATTTGCCGAAGATATTTTTACTATTTATTACCTGTTGTAGGTACCTGTTACATAATAAAATGTAGATTTAACACATGTCATGAACCAATCACACAAGTCTTAAAAACGACAACGTCACTTCATTTCGTAGTTGCCTAGATTATTTGATGACACAATCTTCTTCTTCTTCTTCCTAGCCTACTCCCGTCCACTCCTGGACGAAGGCCTCCTCCATCGCCTTCCACGCCGCTCTATCTTGGGCTCTCTGCATCCAGTTGACACCGACGTACTTGACCAGGTCATCCCTCCATCGTAGTGGTGGTCTTCCTACACTCCTGGTAGTTGTTCTTGGTTTCCAGGTTAAGACCCTCTTTGACCACTTATCTTCTGGATCTCTGGCCATGTGACCTGCCCACCGCCATTTGAGACATGCGATACGTTGGGCAGTATCTGTTACTTTTGTTCTTTGCCGTATCGTTTCGTTTCTAACTCTGTCTCTCAGGGTGATGCCCAGCATGGCTCTTTCCATGGATCTTTGGGTAACCCTTATTTTCTCGGTGCTCTGTTTGGTCAGTGTCACTGTTTCTAGGCCGTATGTTGCAACCGGTACTATGCACATCTCGTATACTGTTGACACAATCATATAAGTTAAATTCGTCAACTGAGTTTGAATCGCGGCCTCTGATTTGTTAAAATTAGTTCATTATTTGTTCGTCAACCCAGCGTAAAAGCATAAACCACCAACCGAGTGGAAATTGCTCAAACCTGTAAACAGTATTATAAATGAAGCAGTCATTTGAGAAACAACATAAGTCAGGTTTTTAGTGAAAATGATTTTTTTTTGGGTCCTTTTTCATGAAACGCACGTTATTTCATTAAGAAACCACGTAATTTTTACCTATTTGATACAAATTGAGCTGATTAACTTGGCCAGTCAATAGAAAACCTACACAAGTCACTGACTTAATATGTTGTTACTACACTAAATTTTTTCGTGTCAATTGACACTTAAGGCCAACCACTAAATGATGAAAAATAGTGATTTTTGGTTGTTTAATAAATAATCTGGGATGAAAATGTTGATTTTATTCCCTGAAATGGTGTTCGTTTGAGAAACAAAATAAGTCAAAGGTTTTAAATTAACAAGTTAATATACAAATAAAATATTCTGACATAAAATAAAGGTTTATAATAAAAGAATACACTGTATTATTTTCATTTGAGTAAGATATCAACATTTAATTCAAAATTTTATAACAAACAGTTTTATTGTGATTTCTGAAAAGTTTGTATTGACTGACTTATGTTGTTTCTCAAATGTACTTCATAATTTTATCTGGTGAGTATTGGATACATTAATAAAAAATGTCGCATATTTTTTCTTACAAAATAAATTCTTTACCTACCTGACTTTTACTCAAAACATAATCTTTATATAAGATTGTTTTTATAGAAATTCCCTTTTGGTAATTTTTCGCTTTTACTAGCATTTCCAAAAAATATTATAATGCCCTATCGTATCGAGACAAACATGCATATTTATGGTAAATTTACACATATCGAGCTAGTCCCAAACTCAGGTGCAAATCTATTATTATCTATAGATACTAACGCGACGATACACATAATATACAATGAACTAAACACATATACATACATGTAAAACCCAAACACAGGACAATTTGAAAAGGACTATTTTTTATTTTGCTCTGGGTGGCAATCGAACCCGGGATCTGGTGACTCAAAGGCAAGAGTGTTATCTCTTCGCCACCGTAAATTAACATAATGTCATTTTTGTCGCGTGCCTGTTGGAAAACTCAAACTTTAATTATGACCAGTAGCGGCTCGTGGGAATGGGTGTGGGGGTGCGCGTAATAGGTAAACTAAAATACCAGAAGCCGTCCCGTGTGACCATACATATTTTTAGCTATCAAATGATGAATTTCATTCAATCGTTTCTATTTTTTTATGACATTAGGATCAGACCTTTAGGAAATATTAGGAATATCATAAAACATACACGCGAGATTAAAAAGATAACATTAATTAACAATAGATTATATTGCTAGAAAACTTCCCATTCCCATTGTACATTAATTAAAAAAAAAATATTGTTGAAAATCAAATAATTACTTTTAGGTTAGCACCAATTTAATAAATCCTTTTTACAGAGATAACCGCATAACTACTTGAAAATTTGCATTTAAAACACACTTTATATTTACTATTATATACCTATTCACACACAATATTGTCAGTTTTACACAAGAGCAAAAAATATTGCACAAAGTTCAACAAGCCAGCTAAAAAAATATTCTTTAATTTAAATATCCTCATATAAACAACTAAACTATTTACAAATTAATAAATTGTATTATCACTGCTTTGTTAACACTATGTTGAAAATAATTAGCCAGAATAGGTATATTAAACTTGTGTATAATTAAATATGCTATCAAAATAGTCCAATATAAACAGCCGTAAATACCAACGGCACAATGTAAAAATCGGAACTAAAAGTGAAATATTATTTTGCACGTCACGCAAAATATGCGAGATGCATAATAATAATAATTAAACACTTCCGATCTATAACGAAGATGAATTATCGACAGACTTCGGTTGAAGGTTCAGGGTCACACTACTACTTAGACATACCTCTATAGTGTACGTGTACGAGTTGAACGATTTTGTAAGCAGTGCGGCGCACAAACCTCCCCATACAAACTGTATGGGATGGACAAATTTGACGGTTTTCGCTTGCATCTCTCATTCGTATAGAAAATATCCTATTTGGGTAGTGCGATATCTGGGTCGCACATCGATCGTAAAAAGTATGGCGTACCGTTTTGATGTCAGTACGTTTGCTAAATTAAGGCGCTGATTGGTTATTAGCATTTTTGTAAATACTTTCAGAAACATTAGAAGATAAAATTATATTTTATTTGTGATTTTTAGCCAGAATTGTCGGGGGTGCGCTTGATCAGTTGAACCAATGAAGTGGCCGCCAATGATTATGACCATAGAGAATGGTGTTCTAGATTCTCTAGCGGTTCCCCACTTGCAGAGGTAGATGCCGTGATGATAATATGTAAGTAATATGAATTTAATATTTCATATAATTAATTGTTTTTATACGGTCGCATCACGTGTCTCATTAATTATATTAGTTATGGTATTTCCACATTAAGGACCCACCTAGTTTTTATAGTTGAAACAAATGAGTTAATCATCCAATCCTATTTTCATAGAATAGGGCTGAAAATATTGTATCATTTCAATTCATTTCATCGATAAACTACATTCTGAAAAATACACCTGAAGATTCTCAGTATCACCTACTGAAAACTGGAGGGAAAAAGTTCAATTGACTACGAGGGAACTACAACACAAAACAAACGAGTTTATAAATTCATTGTTTTGTAGATCCAGCTGTTGTTCTTGCAGTCTTGGAATAGCTGCAATTTAAACTGATTCGCCTGGCTAAATAATACATGTATATTACTCTCAAACAGAGATTAGCGTTGTTCCTTATGTCTGATTCTAGTCTGGCTAAAGTTATTCTAGGCAACCAATAAATTATTTATGGCATATTCTGACCATAAAACAAAAACATGCGTTTGAAAAATTAAAAATAAACATAGGTACCTATATAACAAAATTTGTATTGATAAAGATTTTGAAATTTCGTTACATGTAAATACTTACTTATTTTATATTTTACACTTGGAGTGTTTTTAGGTCAAAATATATATGAAAATACGCCAAATAGTCTCATAAAAGGATGAAAAATTACTATATACACATACTTATTAGTTTTAAGATGTAGATACCTAAAGGTTGATTGTTGCAGATCGAAATTAAGAGTAACAAATAAAATTATTAAGAATTTTTTCATACAAATATAACACTTGGAGTGTTTTTAGGTCAAAATATATAAGAAAACACGCCAAATAGTCTCATAAAATGATGAAAATTACTATATACACATACTGATTAGTTACACGATATAAATATATAAACTTTGATTGTTACAGACCGAAATTAAGACTAACAAATAAAAAGATAAAAAAAAATTATCATACTCTTGACGTAGGTATGTCACTTTGGCTGGATATGGCTGCGCCGTGCGAATAATATTTACCTCTTATTCGCACAGTAGTGTGCGAATAAGGATGAAATATTAATAAGCCAACCATTTTTTATGGTTTTTATTTTTTGAACTTTTGGTCAAAGATAACTCTAATTTCATGTTTAAATATTATGCATTTTTGTGAGCTGTTGTTATCATTATTATTGAATTCATGAGTTCAGGGTTAATCATAAAACGGTAACTTTTATTCTCTAATAACTTTTCTATCGTTAATAATGATATAGGTATCTAACCTTTTATAATGAAAATTAATCTAGTAACTTGAGCTGGCCATACCAATTCCCCAAACAACTTAAATAAGTAATCCCAGATCACTTGTAAAAAATGGATGACTTAAAAAATATAAAAGCTAAAAAAATTATGAAGAATTAATATGGATGCTTGGGTTGGCGTTTCGTGAGAGAAGGTAATATCATAAATGAACAATAATGATAATAATATTAGTTCTTCCCTCTGTCAAATTAGGTCAGATGTACAGAATAAACTAAAGTTTCTGATAACGTAATATAATATACAATAAATTGTCATAGGTACATAATATGTAAATCCCTTTATATGTCAGGATTGTGCATGTTACACAACTTCACCTTTTTTACTACCCCAATAAGTCCCTAGATATAAATTGACATTCATTACGAGATATCAATTCTTCTTCTTTCTGTGCCGTGTCAGGTCCTCCCGACGTTGGCGATCACTCCGGCGAAAACCTCCCTGTCCTGTGCTGCTCTGAACAGGTCATCCACTGACCTCATTCCGGTCCATTCTCTAATATTGCGCAGCCAGGACATCTGCTTTCTGCCAACTCCCCGTCTTCCTTCTATCTTGCCCTCCAATATTAGGCGGAGGGGACGGTTCTTCTCTCCACGCAGCACGTGACCTTCCTCACTTTGACAATCGACAACAGCTCTCTCATATATATCAATAGTCATTTTTTATTGCAAGATGAAAGGATGATGAAGAGGATGTATTTATCTGAAAGAAAGGGTGTGAGGAAGCGCGGACGTGCAAGAATCACTTGGCTTGATCACATGGACCAAATTCTTAAAAACGGATGCGTCTTGAGTAAGAGAAATCGGCATGCATGTATGAGAAACTGGATGAATGTAGAGGAAGCGAAAGAAGTATGTAAGGATAAATCTATATGGCGTTCCGTTCTCTCTGCCTACCCATCCTGGGACATGGCGTGAGGGTATAGTATAGTGTAGTAGGTATCTTTTATCTTCTAATGCATTGCGGTATTGTATTTATTTTATTATATATTTATAGCTTATATCATGGAGTCTCCGCAAATAATTAGTTCGCCCACTCTTCTACTTATTACATGAAGTTAGTTCACTAACTACCCCACTTGCGAGATTTATTTATTTATTGACAGCCATTAATAAGCTCTTTCATACATAAAAAATAACACACCAAAAGATCTATAAGTACAGATATCAAATTATACTGTATTAGATTAACAATCAAAAAAACACACACACACTCAACAGGAAGACCTTTGTCATATATATGAAAACACAAGAACAGCAAACTAATTTAAAAAAAAAATCAATCAGTCTGTCGAGACGAAATTATCTCCTAACAACAAGGCAACCAATAGACTAAATGAAATAAAATAAACTATATTTCTACACAATAACAATATGTTATAACAAAAACAATGCAATAAAAATATAAAATACTAGCTGGCCCGGCGAACTTCGTACCGCCTAAGAATCAATGAACGATTTCATACATACATCTTCTTCCCCTTGTCCTAGTTTGGTCGGGGGCCCATTGCCCCTAAGTATCTCCTCCAGAGATAACTGTCCACCACTGCTTCCAGGACCTCTGGCCACTCCAAACCAAGCCTTTCAACACGTGTTCGACACCTGCCCTATCTTCTGCCCTCTCTCACTGACTTTATGAATGATTAATTTTATTAATCTCTTTACAAACTCCCGTAATTGTCAAAGTGTGTCATCGAAGGTATAGTGTAAAAAATATAATTCATTTGGAACTTTCGCAGTTTAGCGGCCCCACCCGTTGTCGAGTACTTTTTTTCCATAGAAAAAGTAATATTTTCGAAACTTGAGGAAATTGTTGCCATATGGTGAATTATTTTTTGGTCACCAAATTTTTGGAAAATACTTTTATAGGAAAAAAAATTCGCACCTTTGAAACTTGAGCGGCCCCACCCGTTGTCGAGTAATATGTACGGAATTTTAGGAAATTAATTTTCGAAGTGGATTTTTTTTGCCGGCAAATTAAAATAATTCTACATATGCCAACAATTTCCTCAAGTTTCAAAAATATTACCTTTTCTATGGAAAAAAAATACCCGACAACGGGTGGGGCCGCTAAACTGCGAAAGTTTCATTCATTTTTTTTACATAGACAATTCACACACATCGAGCTAGTCCCAAACTTAGATGAATCTTGATTATGGGTACTAACGCGACGATACACACATATACAATGCACTATATACATATATATGTAACACCCAGACCCAGGACAATTTGAAAAAGGTCATTCTTCACTTTGCCCTGTCCGGGAATCGAACCCGGGACCTCGTGACTCAAAGGAAAGAGCTCCGCGCCACACCGGCCGACATGAACAATTTATGTTGAACAATTATACTTAACTCAGATTTGTTTATAAATTATCTGCAGTACGTAATATAATTATGTAGGTTCTAATTTTTTTTTCAGGTAGATTTTACCTATTCATTTAAAATTTATAAAAATTCTTTCCATGATTTTTTAAAAATTGAAATATCAGAACTACAGATGTTAAATTGTATGGATAACGATTCAAATTTGAGAATGTATAGAAAAATTATCATATAAATAGGCCAATCTATAAAAAAAACTTCATTGTTGATTTTGTATAATTCTCCATATTGCATTTTATATTGAAATTAAAAATGTATGGCGTAAATAATTTTCTTCGTAATTTTTCTTCTCTGTCTGCAAATTTCACTACACAATCTTGCATCAGAACTAACTACATGAACACATTCTTATTTTCATCTTTAATAGTACAATTTTTGGTTCAATAATAATTTTCCATCTGTAAAAATAAAATACAATTTCAAATATAATCTGTGCACGTCCACATTTATGTGACAGAAGATCTATCGATACATAAATATTAGTCGAATAATTCGGTAGTTATATGGCAATAGGTTGTATCTCGCATTTTTTGCGTTTTCAAGTTTGTTCCATAAAATGCTCAAAATAGTGTAATATTTGATGTGGCAAAAGGATATGTCTCTTTATAGTCAGAATAAAGAGAGAAAAGACGTAACTTATTGACATGTAGAAAGATTGTTTTCATCAACATGGCAAAAAAACTCAAATATTTTTAAACTGCAAGAAATTATTTAGTGAATGTTACATACATCTTGTAGAAGAAATTATTAAGAGAATGTTACATCTATGTATCTTGTAGAAATAATAATTACCTTCATTTTGATATATAATGCTCGAAATTTGGCTGAAATATCTCTTTTGCAAACTTTGTTTTTGCTCTCCTGTAAAATTATGTTTTAGTGAGATACAACCTATTGCCATGTAACTACCGAATTATAGTAAACAAATATTAGTACACATTTCGTTCATATTAGTTATAGTAATTTGGTTCTTAATATAGCAGAACCTACGGATTATTTTAGCACAATGCAACAGGCGACGTGGGGGCGCTAATAGCGCCATAACTCTCCATATTGTTTTTATTTTTGTAATTAAAAATGTATGGCGTAAATCATTTTCTTCATATTGTTTCTCCCCGTGAATTTGTAAGATGTTTTAATAGCCTATAGTTTATTCCGGGCGGAGAAGAATCCAACAAATCAGAGATCATTCAAATCGGTACAGCCATTCTTGAGTTATAAGTGTTGTAACACACACGACTTCCTTTTATATATTAGATTTTAAAAGTTATATTTTTCAGTTCTCATATAACATAGGAAACAGTGTAAAATTTACACTCTATCGCTGGATACCTGTAATGTATTTAATATACATGCAAAATGTGCTTTTCATTTCAAACGAGATATTCAGGAAGGGTTGTCACATCTAATTTTTTAGTATGTGTGTAATCTGCTCCAAAGGTAGCAATACCGTAAGTTTTTTACTCTTATTGAATATGAGTGTCCTAACAAGTCATTGTGACAGAATAAATCACATTCAAAATATTTTGTGAATATTATTTTTAAAGTTTGCAACATTTGATGTGCCGGAAATGTATAATAAAAAAATATTCACGCGCACTTTCTCTGATATGCATTTTTTGCAACAATTTCAATCAAGGCGAGGTTATATACCTAAAGGCCGACACGTACCGCATCTTTCTCTTACGGTGCGACAACAAAAATATAGTTTTAAAATAGTTCTTTTTTGTATAATAAGAAAAGTGTTAATAATTTATAATTTTATAATGATTTGTTCATTAATTATTATACTGAACTTGATAAGTGAAACAATTTAATATCCGCATATAAGATGCGGTTCAAATTCAAGTTATGATTCAAGTTTCAAATTCACGTTTTGATTCGAGTTTTAAAAGATGTTCTAGTATTACTAAGTATTACCTACTTCAACAAAATAAAATACCTACGTTGAAGTTTCAAAAAAAATTACATCGAATTAATGGGAATAATACCAAGATCAAATACTGACCATCCAAATGATTAACTACTGGATGATAAATTTTGGTTTGGAGTCATGAGGAGGATTTGCTGTCCTTTTTAATATCAGAATAATTTGGAGGAATTCCTTGAGAATGTTCCACACAGAAGAGCATTGCTGGATATGATTAAGGTCGTATTATTCATCCAAGTTTTTGTAATATTTTTTAGTATGCGACATTCCAATGGTATAGGGATAAATTTTATTTATTTAATTGATTGCTTTTATGTACAATTCATGATTTTTGTAAAGCCCTGTTATGATCTCATTTCAGTTAAATAAATGTATATGAAAATATTCAAAAGTGATAGTTAAGAGTTTGATCCATATAGAGTTTTTTTTTTAAATCTCATATAATAGATTATATTTTTTTAAATGAAGGAATTTCAACCCAGACCCTGGGATGTTTTTTTTTAATTCTGTATGGAATATTCTCCACTATTTTTAGTCTTATGCTCTACCTCAAAAATAACGCCACATCATATAGAAATAAAAATAAAGAAAATATACGTTATGTATGATTGTACTAGTATAAAGGTATGTCAGATGATTAAATGGGCGCCGTTTAATGCAGCATCCATCTCAAGGTAGAGTGGATTTTATATATAAGTTTATAATATAATGTAGGCATACTCGTATCAGTAGTGCAAGTAAACAGCTAGCGCTGCGGTCGATGTGATTAAATTCTGTCCCATGTCTGAGTAAAATTAACTTGGTCTCAAGTTTCACTACTGTTAAACTTGGATTATTGAATGTTCGCTTAGCGTGCGAAATTGAGAAGCGAGAATCAATATTATTCTATACTTTCATTTCATGCATCTTTCTTTCCATTTGTTTACTTATAGGTTTTTTAATCTCATGTCACTTGTGAAGCAAATAAATGGAACAAAACTCTAGTTTCTATAATCCACGACACGTGAGTGACGCAAAGGTTATTAACTGTCACCTCATTGACGGATGTTATTTTAGATATACAAATATTCCTACCCTAGATTCAAATCATTGTGTCCATGGTAAACAATTCGACAATATCTCTTGATATATTGGCTGATGGCGTTCTAAAAATATATGCAAGAAATCACGACTTTCGTGTAGGTATCTATAAAAGATTTTGATTTTATTGCAGGAATTTCTCTGTATTTTTTAATAACGAACGCTGCGTCCTTACATAATTTATAATTACATATAATAATATCATCTCTGTCCATTACACGTGCTAGAAATACAGAGCAAAATTATTATTTTTTTAGAGAAACCAGCACTGAACGAAGAACCGTGTATTTACTGTGCTGTCTAGATGTGGTTCATAGGGGAAGACAAACATTTGTATACAGTGGGGAGTAAATATACAGTAAGCTGTGGATACTTGAAGGAAGGGTGTCTTTATTTAGAGACAGAGTAATCACCACGGCAGACCATATCGGAGACAACATTATATCCAACTTGCATCGATGGTGCAATGGTCAAATTAGACAAACACAATAGGTCATACCTACCTACCGAGAATCGTCTGGAACTTCTAAATCGATTTCATAAAAATGACTTCTCCTCTTCAATTTATTCCAGTCTAATTACGAAAGAACACCTCCTCCATTATCTTCCATATTCTCCTACCTTGTGCTGTCCTAGAAGTCAAAATCGTCTTTCCATCTCGGTCACATCCCTAGTGCTGTCAAGATTGGAGTACTATAGCTTAGTTTGGAATCCGTTCTACAGGAAATACATGGAACAGCTGGAAACAGTATAAAGCAAATGTATAATGCAGATTGAACGTCGCTTCGATTGGCTGTCCCACATGGCAGACTGCTCCCTCTTGAAAAAAGAAAGAACCTGATAGATTGTTACGTATTTTTAAAGTCTGTAACTCATTATTTGACCCTCCTCCTGAGCATCTTGAGAAAAGATATGGATTCACACTCCTTCTAGACCTCAAATAATTAACTTATTCAATATGCCACATGTAAATACAATAATGCAGGACTGCGATGACGTCTAAATAGAATTAGGTACATCATATTACAATAATACGCTACCAGACGTCGACATATTCGAAATGCCACTGAAAGGATATAAGAGGCAGTTATTGAAAAAATTCACTTCCCACTAATGATGAAACAACAGATACGCAGTAATCATCCCCCCCCCTTCATTTTTTAATGAGCTAGCGTGATGAATGAGTGAGCGAGGAAGTTGTAAAAATTACCTTAATGTTAGGTACCTACCTATATCATTAAAATTAATTGTGGTGCATTGTGTTGGATGATAGCTGATTTTCAAAAGATTTACCATTTTCTGAACTAACAATTATAGTAGGTACGTTGTTTTTGTCTGTTTTGCGTTTTTAATTTAAGAATGGTCTGAAAAGATATGTAAAAGTACCTACTTAAATTTGTGTTTCTGACATAATCATATAATTTGAAGTATAGCAGTAAAAATGTGTTTATTTACATTTCGGGGGAAAAAGGATATATATATATATTAATATTATTGAGATAAACAGTTTATAGATAAAAAATGATTGACCACAGTGGCACGCACGGTCGGCCAATAATTGGATCACGTACGGATATAATCTCAGAAGGGATCGGGAAGTCATCTTTTTACATTTTTCCATATCCGATAGCACATCATTATTATAATATACTAAATGTGAAATAAAATAAACAGTACATATATTTTCATAATACGATAAAAATATCGTCAGGGACTGGTTAAAATAACTTTTGAAGTTATCAAACTATTAAAATTTACGATTATTCCAAAATACGTGGTATTAGTATCCTCTTTTCTATAACAAGTCGTATACTCAAGACTTTCCGTAATACTGGAGAGACGGTGGTCCTGGCTGGGACATGTTCTGAGAATACCTAATGATAGTTGGCCAAAAAGAGTGCTGTTCTTCCGTCCGCAAGGGTTCCGTCGGCCCGGGTGTCCCTCTTTCAATATACCTACACCATTCCTATGACAACATCAGAGCGCAAGGAATGTCGTGGAAAGAGGAAACGCAATTGCCGCAGAGACGCTCTGAATGAGGAGGCTGGTTTCTGCCCTGTGCTCCCGAGAGGAGCGTTGAGCGCGATGATGATGATGATGATACTCAAGACTCCATCTCTTGTATAGCTGTCTTTTTGCGGAATCCAAATTGGTCTTCTGGAAGTGCTCTATCGATATTATTTCTTATATTTTTTTTTATATTGTGTCATTATTAATAAAAAGTATACACTCTTATAGTTTACATCCACCGGTGACTTAATTAATCGCCAGCCGGATTTCTTTCATCAGTATTTATTTTTAGTCTGTTTTTAAAGTTTTTTATTTTCCTTTTTTTTTAGAGTTTCTTTTGTATTGTTGTTGCATATATTTGGGAAGTGTAAATGTGTTTGTGCGAATGAATGTATTATGTGTGCGAAATTGGGTGAATGGATGTATTGTGAATGAATGTATTGTGTGTAAGATTTTCTTTAATAGTTTTGTGTGTTATTGCTGAAGTGTGCACTGTTTGGATGTAAGACCATTGGAATGTTTTTGTCGCTTACATGTTATATTTATATGTCTTTCATCTGTTGTGTACCATGTAAATGAATAAATAAATAAATAAATAAATTTGTCTGATTAATTTAACATCAACTACCAAGTTTCACCAAGTACCGTCGGTGGAACATAATTATTATATCTAATATATAAAAGGAAGTCGTGTGTGTTACAACACTTATAACTCAAGAATGGCTGTACCGATTTGAATGATCTCTGATTTGTTGGATTCTTCTCCGCCCGGAATAAACTATAGGCTATTAAAACATCTTACAAATTCACGGGAAGAAAAAATATGAAGAAAATTATTTACGCCATACATTTTTAATTTCAAAATTAAAAACAATATGGAGAGTTATGACGCTATTAGCGCCCCCATGTCGCCTGTTGCATTGTGCTAAAATAATCCATAGGTTCTGCTATATTAAGAACCAAATTACTATAACTAATATGAACGAAATGTGTACTAATATTTGTTTACTATAATTCGGTAGTTACATGGCAATAGGTTGTATCTCACTAAAACATAATTTTACAGGAGAGCAAAAACAAAGTTTGCAAAAGAGATATTTCAGCCAAATTTCGAGCATTATATATCAAAATGAAGGTAATTATTATTTCTACAAGATAGATGTAACATTCTCTTAATAATTTCTTCTACAAGATGTATGTAACATTCACTAAATAATTTCTTGCAGTTTAAAAATATTTGAGTTTTTTTGCCATGTTGATGAAAACAATCTTTCTACATGTCAATAAGTTACGTCTTTTCTCTCTTTATTCTGACTATAAAGAGACATATCCTTTTGCCACATCAAATATTACACTATTTTGAGCATTTTATGGAACAAACTTGAAAACGCAAAAAATGCGAGATACAACCTATTGCCATGTAACTACCGAATTATTCGACTAATATTTATGTATCGATAGATCTTCTGTCACATAAATGTGGACGTGCAGAGATTATATTTGAAATTGTATTTTATTTTTGCAGATGGAAAATTATTATTGAACCAAAAATTGTGCTATTAAAGATGAAAATAAGAATGTGTTCATGTAGGTAGTTCTGATGCAAGATTGTGTAGTGAAATTTGCAGACAGAGAAGAAAAATTACGAAGAAAATTATTTACGCCATACATTTTTAATTTCAATAAAAAATGCAATATGGAGAATTATACAAAATCAACAATGAAGTTTTTTTTATAGATTGGCCTATTTATATGATAATTTTTCTATACATTCTCAAATTAGAATCGTTATCCATACATTTGTATGTTATGTATGTATGTATGTATGTATGTATGTATGTACGTTAACATCTGTAGTTCTGATATTTCAATTTTTAAAAAATCATGGAAAGAATTTTTATAAATTTTAAATGAATAGGTAAAATCTATCTGTAAAAAAAAATAGTACCTACATAATTATATTACGTACTGCAGATAATTTATAAACAAATCTGAGTTAAGTATAATTGTTCAACATAAATTGTTCATGTCGGCCGGTGTGGCGCGGAGCTCTTTCCTTTGAGTCACAAGGTCCCGGGTTCGATTCCCGGACAGGGCAAAGTGAAGAATGACCTTTTTCAAATTGTCCTGGGTCTGGGTGTTACATATATATGTATATAGTGCATTGTATATGTGTGTATCGTCGCGTTAGTACCCATAATCAAGATTCATCTAAGTTTGGGACTAGCTCGATGTGTGTGAATTGTCTATGTAAAAAAAATGAATGTAACTTTCGCAGTTTAGCGGCCCCACCCGTTGTCGAGTACTTTTTTTCTATAGAAAAGGTAATATTTTTGAAACTTGAGGAAATTGTTGCCATATGTAGAATTATTTTAATTTGCCGGCAAAAAAAATCCACTTCGAAAATTAATTTCCTAAAATTCCGTACATGTTACTCGACAACGGGTGGGGCCGCTCAAGTTAAATAGTTGCGAATTTTTTTTCCTATAAAAGAATTTTCCAAAAATTTAGTGAACAAAAAATAATTCACCATATGGCAACAATTTCCTCAAGTTTCGAAAATATTACTTTTCTATGGAAAAAAGTACTCGACAACGGGTGGGGCCGCTAAACTGCGAAAGTTCCAAATGAATTATATTTTTTTACACTATACCTTCGATGACACACTTTGACAATTACGGGAGTTTGTAAAGAGATTAATAATATTAATCATTCATAAAGTCAGTGGGAGAGGGCAGAAGATAGGGCAGGTGTCGAACATGTGTTGAAAGGCTTGGTTTGGAGTGGTCAGAGGTCCTGGAAGCAGCGGTGGACAGTTATCTCTGGAGGAGATACTTAGGGGCAATGGGCCCCCGACCGAACTAGGACAAGGGGAAGAAGATGTATGTATGAAATCGTTCATTGATTCTTAGGCGGTACGAAGTTCGCCGGGCCAGCTAGTCATTAATATTAATAAAATTCAATTTATAAATATCTTTGTTTAATGACATCTATCGAATATTTTGTGAACCTTGAAACTTGAGAAATATTTACACAGATGGCGATCGTGACTCAAATTGGAAATGGGTGGGTATGAATAATATTTTTATTTATAGAAAGAGCAAATCATAGAAATAAACTATGGAAAAAGGAAATTTAAATTTTGTAGGTGTCACATACATACATTAGAATAGTAAAGTCACGTGCATAAGTATAAACGAAATCAAATAACACTGAATTGTTATAAAATCTCACACACAAGTTCTACCTGCTTAATTGTGGAGGACAGAGAAAAATTAAAAAATTTAAGGAAATGTTTAGGTATTAAATATCCATACTTTCATCTAATGCTGAATAAAGATGTTTATTATTATTATTATTATATCTACATATATGTGATACCTACTTTCTTCAGTGTGAAATTAGAAAAAAAAAGTTTTTTTCAGCTAGGTACCTGGTACCTACTTAAATAGTTTTTTTTTTTTATTAAGAGAGATGTCTTTCGTCTTATAAGGACATTGTCACTTCCTTCAGTATTTTTAAATAAAAATGAAAACAATCAACTGAATGATATTCAAATGAATACCTTCAAAATGTGCACTTATTACATATGAAGCTTAATTGCAATCGAAATTCACAATCATTTATGGATGTTAATGAAAAAAAAGCCAATTATGTGAAGAAACGTCGTTTATTTTTTAATTCGAAATAATTTCAAATACCTACGCTAATACTTGAAGCCATGTCCTATATACCTACATCCATCCAAAAGAATTGTTAAACGCGGTTTTATGGACATACTGAACAAGAAGATTGGATTATAGGAGTCTGCATCACAGGAGCTTGCATTATAACGGGCTGTGGCTGGACCATTATCTGTGGTTGGGGCTGGACCATTATCTGTGGTTGGGGTTGGACCATTATCTGTGGTTGGGGTTGGACCATTATCTGTGGTTGTGGCTGGACCATTATCTGGGGTTGTGGTTGGACCATTATCTGTGGTTGTTGCTGCATCATTACTGTCCTTTGCATTGGCTGTTGTTGACTCATCATTATTGGCTGTCTCACTTCCATCGGCTGGGATACTTCTCTGATCGGTGCAACATACGATACTGTTTGAAATGGAAGAACAATTGGAGCAACAGGATTCGGTGGCATTGGATAAGATACTTGTGGAGATGGCAATACACAACGATCATTTTCTCTAATTGTTCCTGGAGGGCAATGGCATTGTCCATTTCTCATCGTCATTCCTTCTGGACACTGCATACATATGTCATTTACTTGAATTGTATTGGGTGGACACTGTAAGCACGCTCCATTATAGAAAAAGGAATTTGGTGGGCATGGTATATCTTTTCTACAAGCGCCGTTTTCAAAAATTGATCCAGGTGGGCACTTTGTTGTTTCCAAAGGACCACGATAACAAAGTCCGTTCCTTAGTTCAAATCCTTGGGCGCAAGTGGCGATAGACTGCGAAACGCATCCTCCACCATAGAGTACCATGTTGTTAGAACAAGAATATCCATTACTCGGTTGATAACAGCTCTGAACGTTAGATGAGCACGATTGCATCCCTTGTTGAGAGACACACACCCCATTGTTATAAGTACTTCCATAAGCACACACTGGTCTGGTACTTCCATAATATTGGGATCCTCCATAATATGGATTTCTCATACCATTCAAATAATTAAATTGATTAGTAGTTGTTGTTGTTACATGTTCAGATTGAACACAAACTCCTTGTTTCAGCTCATAATTTGGCGGACAACTGACTGTTTCTGTTTGGCGGTTGACCTCAATGTTCACTTCTTCTTCAACCTCAGTAGTTTCTTCAACTTCCTTGGAATCATCGAGTGAATTTGAAAAACATGTTACTTTCCACAGAAAAGAATTGCACAGGAGTAGAGCTAACAACACGTGTGACCGTTTCTGAAACAAAACAAAAACAACAAAAAAATATTTTAAAAGTATTCCATGAACGATTATTTTTTACTGTCCATACAATACGCATAACTGCCAAATTAAATAAATGGCACATGTGATTAATTATTTGTACAATTTCATGTGACAGTTATATTTTCTTACCATCGCTTTGCAGGAATGTGTGTTCAAACGAAATTACTTGGTAACAAACTGACAAAAAAATGTAGATATTTTACATGTAATGCGAAAACTTATATCACATTTAATTACTTATTTTTTGTGATAAAAGAAAAAACATATAAAATATTACAATCGATTGAGATGGGCAACATTTCGTTACGTGGTTTTAACTGTTAAAATTTAATTTATTTTATTTATTTATTTTATTCTTCACTGTTCATTGGTTACAATATTATACATCAAAACAAAGTATCAGTTATATAGATAACAGAGGGCGAGTTTGTACGGTGCAAATAGATATTCTTTTAGAATTAAAATTTGTAATTCATAAACTCAACTTTTTTTATTTTTAATAACTGAGTATAATATTATATTTTTTACAAAAAAATGACAAAAACAAAACATGATCGCGAGTATAGATAGACATGGCAGTGAAGTATAGGATGAACAAATGCGAATTATTCATTCAAAATGAAACAATGTGAATGCTACTTATAGATAACTATTATTTAAAAAAAAAACACAAGTGTTGTTTTCTGTACAAGTAAAACAAGTGAAAATTCTAATCAGGATCTTGTCGAAACATTGCAGACTACGGAAACACGTGACCAAAATTGGACTGTCAGATACCCCAACCTACAGATTTTGTGCAGAGGATAAAAAAATACCTATCCACATCCTCTGCAATTGTGAAGCACTCGATCGCAATCTGAGTCACATCCTTGTAGGTCCACTGCTGGACTCTGAGAGGGTGAGACTTCTCGCACCAAAACAAATCACGAGTTACACGACGCACATAGTTTTTGAGAGTGAGATACCTAATTATGATACAGAAAGATGTCTCAATAAATCTACTATGGTCATGGTGATACAAAGGATGCAAGATCCCTTGATCTTTATTTTTACAAATATACAGGTAATTACTTTACAAATGCGGTATAAATCTTCCCGTCCCAATAGGCTGCTAGAGATATCGCCGATCAATAGTCATAAGTACCTAATTGTAAATAGCTTACATCCTGAATTGCACTGCATTTTCATCATAATTCTTCTCTAAATATCTCTTTAATCGATTATTTTTGCATCATATGATACCCATCGTATCACACTCGGTGATTTTGGCAGATATTACCCAACTTGGATATCCTCATGTAGGTTTATCCCCAGCACCATTTAATTATTCCTAATTTTCATAATGGTTGACAATATATGTTCTGGTATAGGTATCCAATTCCAGGAACATGATAATTGATATGTATTAAATCAAAAACTTTGAACCATGTCATCATACCATATTGATAATTTTAAAAAATTCACAATTGGCACTTAATTATGCTTAAAAAAACACACACACACAATTGATGTTAGTTTAATGAATATTTTTCAAAAAAAATCCTAAACTTTCATTGAGAATACTGAAAGTATCGTTTTCTTATAAGCCCTGGAGCACCCGGCAAAAAAATGATCTCTCACTCTTGTCCGTAAGTTTTTGAGTGTCCTATAAAAGGTAGGTGTTTGAAAAAATAAAGACATTTTACATCTCAAATTCAGCGATGAGGTTTGCCACTCATACTGAATGTCTTGTGGGATCTGTTGTGATGGTGTAGTAGAAGCTTTCTTGTCAAAACAATTTTTTGGCAACTTTATTACCTCTGTGGCGTTATTTTGTAAGGACGTTTTTTAATACTTTGATAAAAAAAAAGGTTTTTACAAATCACTCATTTGAGATGAAATACCGGAATAATACCTAATGTTTTTTCAAGACACATACATGATAAATGTTTGTCTTCTTCTCCTTGGGCAATAGTTGGCCTTCCTCTTGGTCTCTTGCCGGTAACCTCGATACATTGAGCTTTATTGCCTACATACTCAGGTGGTTTCCTGGCCACATGGCTATACCATCGCAATCTGCTCTCTTGTATTTTATCCGAGATATCCCGCACACCCAGACTCCCACGAATGTAAGAATTTCGGATCTCATCAAGCCTTGTGACTCCGCACATCCATCTTAACATTTACATTTCGGCAGTCTGCACAGCACGCACATGTCTTAAAGAGATTAATGTTTGTGAATTCAATAAATGTATGTAAAAATACCAAAAAAATTAAGCATCTTCTTCAAGATTGTAACAATAAAATGAGAAATATAAACTAGATAATAGGTATATAAACTTTATAAAGAGATAAGTAGGTATTAGCAGAAAACATAAATATTCTTTATGAACTTTTTACCTGCAATTGAATATTGGTCGACGAGGATTTAGTGTAATATGGCTATTTTTATACAGTCCAGTAATAATTATGCAAAATTTATTATCATGTTCTCAGAAATTATTATTATTATTTTCTTTAAATTATCTTAGCACACCATTACAGCTTTAGGCCAATGCGATGTTATTAGGTACGTACCGACAATATCAAGAATAACGTAAAAGTCTTTTAGGTATATAAATATTATATAATTTTATTATTGAATTGATAAAGTTTTATTACAAAATGATGCTTTTAAAGACATTATAATTTTTGGTTAATTAATGGAAATTATAAATTAAGCAAATTTTTTCAACATTTTGCTTATGCAAGGATACGAGAAAATTTCAATAAATTTTTATTTGTCTGAAAGAAGAAATGTAAAAACGCGCAGACGTGGCTTGAAAAATTTAAAAATTTTAAATAGGAAGACAAAATTATCTGTAAATTTAACACATGAAACTACCACATAAGGCTTAGAAAAGATAACGTCACCTTATTCGGTAATGCCCCGGGTCACCCGGGTAGGACTTGAACCCGCATCCCTAATCTTGTCGCGAGAAGTGCTTTGCCCAATAACAGAAGAATGCTTTGAATATTACCTCAGTAGCTTAATTGGACAAAGCTATCCTCGCGACAAGGTTAGGTATGCGGGTTCAAGTCCTGTCCGGGGCACTACAGAATAAGGTGACGATGTCTTTTCTAAGCTGGTAGTTTCTTTTCTGGTAGTTTAATGTGTTAAATTTACATGTGTAATCTCATACAATAGTTAATTATAAAAATAACATCGATCAACAAAATTATCTGTCTAATGGGGTGTTCACATTTGGCGAATGTCGCCAGGCGAATTTCAAAATACATCGCCAAGCGAAAAAACAAAATTCGCCGGACAACCATTGATCATCAGTTCATCACACCTGTTCACACAGTCCACCGATATTGAAACGATCTGTCAGATGCGCTTTGGTTTTGACACTGTTTTCAAAATGGCGGTCGTCGAGATGGAGATCGCGAAGTGTTTCTTTTTGTCGAAAATTTTATAGTAGAGGTTATAAGTCGCCTTTTAATTAAGGAAACAAACGCCACAAACCATCAACAAAGATAACAGCTGTCACGAAGCGGGAAACATTATAAAATGTATAGACTATAAAGTTTTTACCATAGATACGAACGCCGCACATATCTGCGCATGCGCAAATCGTTCAATCGGCTAAAAAATTTGGAAGGTGGTCAACTCGAGACGATATCGTTTCTACTGGTTTTTATCGTTTCAGAATAGCTGTCATTTTGTTCACACGGTTCAAATGGTTGGCGATATTTTGGTGCCCTGGCGATATTCGCCAAAGTGAGAACACCACATAAGAGTGTCGAACCATTTTAGGATTTCGTGTTCACAATTTCGTGATCACTTCAAAAGTAGGTACTCGACAATCAATACTATTTGTTAATCAAGTTTCCAGTAGTAATTGACGAGTGGCATGAGCACCAAGTCTTAAAAAATCTTAGGTAGGTACTTATTATGGTTAGGTTTGCCTGTAAAGCAGAACTAATTATTCTCAACAACAAAAAAAACTGGACGCCTTTCATTAATTTGTTCTAGACTCTTGTAAATTCAAGTATTTGGATCAAGACACAATCGTCATCACTCAAGTGTCGTGTGTTTTGGTCTGTCTGAAGGTCTTGAGTTAAACATAATGTACATTCTTCTTCTACATCTCCAGACTTAATTTCAACATTTGGACCCTATTTAGTTAATATTAATAGTGTTATCCAATCATAGACAAAGTATCTCTGTAATTTTTATGACCAGTCAAAATTGCATACCAAAATTACAGTTAATACTGAATTCATTTGTAATTTTTGTGGCCTGATTCTGTATTTTGTACAAAAACAAAATACGTAGGTAGGTGGATTTTCAGAATATTTAATTTTAAAATTATAAAAAATTTCTTCCAAAAATATTTAATTTTATATAAATAATCAAGTTCATAATTTCTATTTTTTAAAAAGGTACGAAAAATATTAAAATTGTATATAATACAATCAATAGCACATTGGATTGCATTGTCCCATTTGACACCCAGAACAGTCTGAAAGAAAGAAAAACACACGTTGTAACAAGTGAATAAAAATAATAAAATATAAAGTTTTTTTTATATATATAAAAGGTTTAGTTTGAAAACGAAATCACATGTCGAAACGTAGGTCACTCTAATAGAGATACTAGTGAAACTCTAAACCATATTTTTATTTGTTTTTAATAGATATGATGTTTTATAAAATAAATACCGATAAAATACTGTTTTATTGTAAAATTAAAATATTAGAAATCAAAATAAATAAATTGATATCACTGGCTTACTGGTGGATCAAACTATCAGAATTAGGATTAAATATTGAGAAATCTGTGTCGATTTATTTTATTTAATTTTGGTATTAAATACCATTGTACTAATATGGCCAATCTGAGTAATCATTTAAAGTTTTGACAAATATCTTGAAACTACTCTTTTTCGTAACAATTAACTACTTGGTGTAAATTTTAGACACAATCTGCACACACTATGATGGCACTGTCTGTGCAGTTTGTGTCTCAAACCTCGCACAGACACAAACTGTATTAAGAGATGCAATACTCCAATTGGAATCGATGTAGGATTATTTTACGACTAAAATTTCAGTCGCCGTGACTATATTTAGTTGTTGATGATGATATAAAAAAGATATATGTGAGTTTTTGTTGTAAACCTAAATACAATCTTATACACCTTTCACACTAAGCTAAAAACTTGTGTCGTGAAAGGGGAGTATAAATACCCATAATACCAAAGTAAAAATACCCATGGCAATTTTATTTCCTTATGAACTAGTAATTTTTTTCTCAAAATAAGACATAAACTATTTTTTCTATGCAAATATGTACGTACATTAGGATGTCCAGCTTCAAGCTTGACCATGTCTGAGATTACAACCTATTTTTATTTTACTTAAATATGGGTAGGTGGGGTACCAAAAAATATATTTTTACAATAGATAAAGGTTTTTATTACTTTAATTAAGTACCTTCCCATTATTTTTCAGGAAAATTGTGTCATTTTATCTTATATATTTACACCGTTTCTCTTTTTTATCCGTTTATACAACCTCGAGCAATGCTGGGTAATAAAAGCTAGTAATAAATATGAGAAAAACACTTACGAAATCTCAATCCTGGAATGCATTGAATAAATGGCCATTGATTTTGTGAATAGCATTGATCATTATAGCCATAGTAAATGTTTCCCATTTGTTGCGGTGGACAAGTCCAGAATGCCCCATTTTGATGGTATGACACACAATGCTGAATTTGAGGAATTTGTACAATCTGCATGACTCGTTGTACTGGTTGTGGAATTGGAACTTGCGATGGAAAGTTGTTTGGAATTTGTTGAGAAATATACTGTGGGTATTGCTGGGGAAGATGGCCATAGTTAGGTACTGGCATAGGTTCTGATATAACGTAAGAAGGATCATCTTGTGGTTTTTGAACACTCTTCTCCTCGGGAGCAAAACACTCTCCTTCTTTACAGTCATATGATGTGCACATTGGTCCACAAGTGTGATGCTTTCTATGAAAACACTTAAATTTTCCCTTAACCTTTTTACATTCTTTCGGCTCCACAATCACACAACATTCATCGTTCTGCCCTTTTTCAGTATTGGAATAGCTTGAGTTGATTCCAGATGTCAAGTCAAGATCATTAACATTATAATGATTCACGTTAGTTATATGATCTCTTGTACTTGAATCATTTACGATATTTGTTATATTTATAACTCTCGGATTGCCATCCCCCCTATTATTTTCAACCGGGGATGGTTTTTTGTATTTTGATTGTTTACGTGGTAGTGTAATAGATACTGATGGTGGTTCAATGTTGGGTACTGATATGATAGGCTGCTGTATAACGGTAGGTTCAATGCATGGTGGCTGAAAATACGGGAGTTGAAAATTTGATTGATAATATAAATATGGTTCATCACATGGTGGTGGCACAAAAGCAGGATAAATAACTGGAGGTTGAACAAAAGGTGGCTGAATTTCGGGTGGTACAATTATGACTGATGGTTCAGTTTCTGGTGGTTCTATCTTCTCTCGTTCAGTAACTGAAGACTCAATTTCTGGTGGATCGGTTTCTGACGAATCAATATCTGGTGGTTCTATTTCTGGTGATTCGGTCTCTGGTGGTTCTGTTTCTGGTAACTCAATCTCTGGTGGTTCTGTTTCTGGTAACTCAATCTTTGGTGGTTCTGTTTCTAAAATTTCAATCTCTGGTGGTTCTGTTAGATTAATTTCTGGTGACTCCGTTTCTGGTAGCTCTGTTTCTGGTGACTCTGTTACTGGTAGTTCTGTTTCTGGTCGCTCTGTTTCTGGTCGCTCTGTTTCTGGTAATTCGGTCTCTGGTGGTTCTGTTTCAGGTAACTCAATCTCTGGTGGTTCTGTTTCTGAAATTTCAATCTCTGGTGGTTCTGTTAGATTAATTTCTGGTGGCTCCGTTTCTGGTAGCTCTGTTTCTGGTGACTCTGTTACTGGTAGTTCTGTTTCTGGCCGCTCTGTTTCTGGTCGCTCTATTTCTGGTCGCTCTGTTTCTGGTCGCTTTGTTTCTGGTAGTTCTGTTTCTGGAATATCAATCTCTGGTGATTCGGTTTCTGGAGTATCGGTTTCCGGCAGTTCAATTTCTGGTGGTTCTGTCTCTGGTGGTTCAATGAATGGTGATTCTGGTGGCTCAGTTTCGGGTGGTTCTGTCTCCGATGGCTCAGTCTCTGATGGTTCAGTGTCCGGTGACTGACTATCGGGTATTTGCGTGCTTGAATCAGTGGGTTCAAATATATTTAATGGTAAAAGACCATCCATACACCTTTCTTCACACCGAGAAAGCTGTGCAGTTAATGAATTATGTTCTATGCAATATTTGAAACAAAAATTACATTCGATATCTTTGCAACATCGTCCCCCGTAACAATATAGTGGCGAACATGTTCCATTTAATAATATTTGATTACTGGCACATTGTTGGCGTAAACACCTACCATTATGATGCACAGTACCAAAAGGGCATTGTTCACACTGTCCATTAATTAGATATAAAGTCAACGGACACTGGGCGCAAATTCCGTTGATAATTTTCTTATCTATTGGACATTCTTTGTTCAAAACACATGTTCCGTTTACATCAATGGATCCAATTGGACAACTCACAAATGGGCATATTTTCATTGAGCTACAAATACAATTTCCATTCACATTTTTATACCCCAGCGGACATGTTGCAAAACTTGATGTCACACAACCTCCATTATACATAATTTGGTTCGCTGGACAACTGAATTTAATTGAACAGCTCCCTGATTTTAATTTACAGTTTGTATTCGGGATTGGACACAATTCAAAATTTGACATGCATATTTCTGTAATTTTATTATTAAAACAAATGCCGTCTTTATAAGTAAAAGATTTTGGGCAAAATGTTAGATTTTTCTGTTGACACAGTCCACTGATTAATACTGAATTATTATTGGGACAACGGGATGAAGATGGGACACAGTAACCTCCTGAGAAATATGAATCTTTAGGACAGTGCAGTCCTTGAACAACGTCCACAGCGCAAGACACACAAAACACTTGACTTTCCTGGCATTCAGAATAACATCGTGTCGCTAAATCGTCAATGCATTCAGCGTACGCCTCGTATTGACTCGCATATCCACATATTGAAGTCTCGATTCTCCATAGCAAATTAAGGAATATGAAGACACTCATAAACCCCCTGAGATATTTTGATTTCATCTGTAAAAAATAAATACATTTGGAAAATATATTGAATAAGATCTTTAAAATACTTACAGGCAGTTAGTTCACTGGCAACCCTACGCGGTAGTATGTAGATATATAAAAAAATAGAATCTAAGAAATATTTAAGTCTGTAAGTAGGTATGTCTATTTGTTTCTGTGTGATATTACGGCTACATAAACCAGACATGCAAGGGGGAAAATAATGTCCTCTGTTGAAACATAATACTATACTATCAACAGCACTGTTATTAAGGTGGTATTGATACTATTCCCTCACGCCGCATCCCAAGTGGGGTAGGCAGAGAGAACGGAACGCCGCATAGATCTGTCCTTACATACTTCTTTTGCTTCTTTTACATTCATATAATAATATCATGCACACATGTCGATTTCTTTTACCCAACACATGGCCGTCCTTGGGAATTGGATCGACGTTATCAAGCCACGTAGTTCTCGGACGCCCGCACTTCCTCACACCCCTTCTTTCAGACAAGTTTACCCTCTTTGTCATTCTTTCCCCTTCCATTCGTTCCACATGACCAAACAATCTCAATTTATTTACACGCATTCTATACACAACACTCCTCTTGGATCCACTAATTCTTCTATCATCCTCATTCTTCACTCTATCACGCAACGTTTAACAACCATTCTCCTCAGTGATCTTACTCCACCGCATTTATTCCACTTTCGTCCCTCTTCAGCCATGTCCACGTTTCGCTTGCATACATTAGTGTCGGTACCAGAATGGAATTGTGCACCAGCATTTTAGCCATGTTCGACACATTGTAATCGCTGACAATGGGTCGAAGTGCACCGTTCATCCTAGCACCGGCTACTTATCTACTTTCGATATCCCTATCGCATCTTCCATCCCTCGCAAAATTACTTTCTAAATAAACATATTTGTCTACTTGCGCCAAACATTCATTTTCAACTTTTATTTCACGCATTGTTCTCTCAATCTCTCTTTCAAACACCAGCACTTTCGTCTTTGCCACATTCATTTTTATCCCATTCGTACTACAACTGACACAATCTTTTGTAAATCACTCTCACTCTCAGCCATTAACAATATGCATATCCTCAAATAAAAAAAATATATTGAAGATACCATAGCTTTCTTTCAAAGTCTAATCATTAAATGACTGAAAACATAACTTTATCTGCCTTTCACAAAACCGTGTGATTTAATTTTTAATGCATAATTTTTATAACCGCGAGGAGAGCCAGGTTTAAAACTATTATAATTTATGACAACAAAAAACTCTGCCAGGTTGCTAAATAATAAGAAGTACAAAGTGTGACATCTAGAAACAAAGTTGTTACAGCAAATTAGTGCTTCAAAATACTAATTATTAGATGCAATTGTCAAAATAAATATAAAAACAAATAAAGACAAAACTTATACCTTTCAAAAAATAATTCACATTATTTAGTACAAACACAATGAGGATGTAAGAGATCACCTATTGAACTTAACTGTAGTCTTGATAAAAAAAGACGGCAAATAATTTGCACGAACTATTTACTTACACAATCATTTTAAAACAAATATTAATCATTTTAAAAATAAATATAATGATATTTTGTTAGTGAAATTGTATATTTTCCGTACAAACAATACAATATTATGTATTATCGAACACAAAACTAACAAATGCACTATTAGATCAGATAGTTTATTATGTATGTTTGTATGGATGGATGTAGATAAAATTATGTCGGTTTGTTTTCTGACGATAAAAATACTTTGTTACATAATTTTTTTACTGTCTTCAGACAGTGACAGAGTCAAAATTGTGAAAATAAACATGATATTTAAAAGTTGCGAAAAGTAGTTAAAATTAAAATGTTACATAATATTTTTGATAAAGAGTTTAATAATAATAAATACCTATAGAAACTACACTATCTCAATGGATGCTTTTTTTCAGTACGGCCGTTAAAAGTTTTTTCAACAAAATTATATTTGCTTCTCTTTGTTTTCTTCTTGTTTTGCTTTAACATAAATTGGACATACCTATTATGTTTTTTAATTTCTAGATATTTTAAAGTATAACTCGTTTCCATGACAATGAATATGTCATTTAAAAGAGCATAACACATAGATGGTGTAGTTTTGCTGCCACGTACAGTTCTCTTTGGGAACAAAGAAACTAAACAACCCACTTACATATATTAAAACCGTATTATGCTAATTGAGAAGTTTCACGTATTTTATATAGTCTCAATTGAAAAAATTACACTTTCCTATAAAAATAGTGTTTAAATTTAAAAGTATTAGTAATTTTCGAATGAGATGTTTGAATTTTTTTTATGTTCGCTTAAACGCTATATGCATCTACCTCTTGCCATGTTTTCTGTTTATGACGTCATACTACAAACAATTCCTTTGCGCTCAAAGACATTATACATATTATAACAAGACTAAAGCACAATGGCTAAAAAAACGAGCTAAATCTAATGAGATAGCGAGAAGGGGAAAGCGTCCCTTTCAAGTAGGGTATCCATAAGTTTTGGAACGAAATAAATTATGGGTGATATTTTTTATTACTACTTCTATACCATCACACCATATCCAACAAGTGATGTAGCCAGCGTACTAACTACAAGTAATAAAGATATTGTCTACTCTGTGCTAATAAAATAATATGACATTCAGGATGGGTGGCAGGCCTCATCGCTGAATTATTGTTGATGTAAACTATCTGATATGTTCCATGAACACCTGCCTTTTATAGGGCACTCGAAAATTCACAGAAAAGAGTGGAAATCTGGGGACTCCACGAGGTATAAAAATGCTTCATTATTATTTCTGGATTCAGAATAGCTTTTTCTATCTTCAACTTATTTTTTAGTTCAAAAGCTCACACTTGAGCTATTAGGGCCAATTCTGAATCTTGATGAACTAACTAAACTAACTAATAATAGTTTACTAATATTAGTCATTATAGTACAAATTCGTATTCAGTATTAGTTACGAACTATAAACAACTATAAACTCGATAACCACCGAGGGCAAACGGTAAAATCTATGGGACAAACAAATATTAGTCGGTGATGCCGCGATAAAAAATGTTTTTCACGTTCCGATTTACACTTCTGGCAACAATTTAATAGTTGTCGCGCGTGAAACTTGTGAAATGTCAGATTTGCCGGTATATTTTGACATTCGCATTTGCGTTGGTGGTGGTATAATTTTACAATTTATAGATGCCAAGAGTTGCGAGGACCCAAAAAATATCCATTTTTTACTTTTAATTGAAAAAACAACTTTAAACTTCCAAAATATATCAATATTCTGCGGCAAAATGACAGCAACTAATAATATTCGCACATTAAAAGTCGTAACTTATTGTAGTTGTCAGATGTCAACTAAAATTTTGTTCTGAATACGAAATCCATATGAACTAGCTAACTAAATTAGTTTTAGTACGGAAAACTGTAAATACGAATTTGAACTAAATATTATGACTCAACTATCTCATTACACTTAGTTAGTGCAACTAAACCATTTTATGATTCAGAATTGGCCATATTGAGTAAAAACTATTTCCATATTCGTGATATTATGAAATCTTTGAAATAGAAACAATATAGATACTCTTTTAATACAGAGACCAATTCTTTGCCGTGGAGCACCCGGAAAATAATTGGTTTCCCACTCTTTTACATAAATTTTCGAGTGTCCTGTAAAAAGCAGGTGTTCGAAAAAATAAAGACATCTTACATTTCAAATTCAACGATGAGGTTTATCACCCATCCTGAATGTCTTACTTATTTATTAGCACAGAGAAGACGGCCTGCATGTTTATTGCATGCAGCTGGTCTGCTGGCTACCCCACTTGTAGGATATGCCGTGATTGTGTAGTAGTAATAGTAGTAGATACTCTTGCAAAGAGGGTCTTTTCAAAATGTCTATTTTTCAGTATTACTCTTTAACCACGAATATATTATTTTGATACTGAAATGATTCATTATTTTGTACGTACCTACCTAGTTAATTCTAACTGAGCGAGTTAGGACCTACTTAAAAGTATTAACAAATACCATGATTGGTGTTCTTATCTCTCATAGTAAAATATTACATATCAAATAAGATAAAAATGTGTTTTATCTGTAACATCGTATACTAGATATACCTACCTATATTGGAACTATATTTAAAAAATATAATTTAATCCATTGTCAATTCTTCCAATGTCAATTTGTATACTTTATAGTTGGTATTATAATATAAGATAAGGCATTTTACAACAATCATTTATCCAAATGAGTAATATAAGGAAATACTTACTGAATAATCACGAATAGGATATAAAACATCTGCAGTGCAGCGATGAGGTATGATATCCATCCAGAATAATAGTAATAATAATAATAAACACTTTATTGTCAAATTACAAATATAAATTTTACAAAAGGCGTACATATTGCCTTGAGGCAATGTCTTCCAGTAAACCTATTACAATGTTTGATAACTATGTTTTACTATAAAGTGAGTTTAGATCAAAGGTAAACAGAACATATAAACAGAAAATGGAATATAATTTACTATGTAACAAGAATAGGTACCTACATAAATATAAAGAAAAAAAAATGTAAGCATTCACAACCATAAATCTTATTTTCTTATCGATTAGGACATTGAAGGAGACCCACCGTCCACCCGGATACCGCAGAAGTCTGGGGACTTCCATTTATCTGAAATTCTACCCTCAAAATTCTGAATTCTATTGATCAGGACAGGATAAAGAGGGTAAGTTTATTAAATAATATCTACAGTTAATCTACAGACTATCCCCTTTGTGTGAGACGTCTTGATAACATATGTAGAGCCAGTGATTCCCATAGTGGTCCAGGTGGAACCCCAGGGGTCCACGGGAGATTCGTCGGGGTCGACGTTGGCGTGACTAAAAAATGAGGGTTCACGAGTTGTAAGCGGGGGTCCACGAACCCATAGTTAAAAGTATCGGATATTCGATAAAAGCACCAGATACTTAATGATTCGAGGAAAATATACTTTAAGAAAACCGAGGAGTTTTGGAAATATTTCAAATTCCTATACCATTTTGAAAATTCGGCGACATGGGAGTAGAAATTTAAGCACGTAATATTTTTTAAGTATCTGCCGGTATTGACATAAACAATAGTCGGCACAAATATCCGTTACATTTTAGAAAAAGGTACAGTGACAAAATATTCTTTAAGAAAACCGAGGAGTTTTTGAAATAAAATAAAAAGAGTTTGGGAACCTCTGGCATAGACTAATTGATAATCGTTATTGTTTTGTAAAAAAAAACGAATTAAGTAATTTAAAAATTAATTTTTTGAAACAAAGATCCAAAGTTACACTAGTGTTGTATTTATAGGAAAAAATATTTATTTTTTAATATAGTATAACCTTCATGTTCTCGTTTGCCAATAGTTGGTACATCCAATTTTTATGAAAATCATATATGTACTTACATATTTCAGTAAATTAGTGTGTCTCTTGGAACCTTATTTTTATATTGCATTGTAAAAATAATTACTGAACAAATTATAACTATTATATGAATAACTGATGATTTTTTTATGCTAACAGTTCTGGAATCTATGTACTTCCGTAAAGTTTGGTTTTTCGAACAAATCAGCATTTATCATATTACCACATTATATCTTTTAGAACATGGTCTTAGTTTCATTAATTTTCTCAGATTAATACGTTTCTTCTCGACATTTCTTTTTTAAGTTGTGAAATGGTATTTATTTATTTTAATAGTTACAGATTCCTGAGCATCAAGGTAATCCACAAAAAATACTATTAATAACTATTAATAAAATACTATTAATAACTCTTTCGAATTATAGTGATATTATAACGAGACTGAGTATAATTATGTACGCATGTAAAGATGACTGGAATGTTAGGTAGGTACCTATATTTTTTTAATTAATTGTAGCTCATGTTGGATGATAGCTGATCTCTGAAAGATTTACCTTTTTTCTGTATTTTATATAATATGTAGTTATTGTCTGTTTTGTGCTTATAATGAATAAATAAATAAATAAATAATATGCACATGTTCTTTTTCTTCATCGACATACTTTGGGTTATTATTTGGGTAAGACTCTTTCCCTCACTCTTTTCCATCTATGGCATGCTACATCCACTTCCATCCTTACATCATCCGACCATTTAGTTTCAGGCATCCCAACATTTATCCTACGTAATCTCGTTTGCTTATCTAATACAACGAGTTATGATTAAAAGCACGCATTTATCCAATCCTATCACACTGGTTATAAACAATTTTATGTGTAAGTATTGCAGCACTATTTTACCAAACTTCAATAACCGATTGTGTTGAAAATTTTAAATTAATCGGTAGCACTTTATTGGTTCATGATGTAATATTGAACGTACTTAAATTTCCCAATCACATATGTATTTGGTTAGTCTCCCTGGCCAAGAAGATTATCTTGCAGCTCTTATCAAAAATGTTACACTCGTAATAATTAGGACACAAAACAAATAAGTACATACCTACAAAATATTATGAATTTGATAAAAAAAAATTCTGTGCACATAGAGGTTAACCTAATTTATTTAATTTCATAACAAAAAAAAACATCGTTCAAGATTTTCATTCAAATTTAATGAGTAACAAATAAATTCGCTTAAAACAGTTGTTTGTTTATAATTTGCTTGTTTATTTTAGTATGATGTCATTATTTTATAGTCCTTAGAATAGAAATTCAAGTAAAAATTACGTAAATGTTCCTAAGGATTCAGTGGTTAAATAAATTATAAGTAAGGGATGAATGTTTTAGCCAACTATATTATCGCAAGGTATACCAATCTGTTGAAGACAATTAACTCGTTGTTGTTGTTGTACACATCCGCCAATTGGACAGGGAGAATACTGTGGCACTTGAACTGGGACCTGTACGGGTACAGGCACTTGTACAGGAACTTGTACAGGTACAGGCACTTGGACAGGAACTTGTACAGGAACCTGTACAGGCACAGGCACTCTAACCTCTACCGGTACTTGTACGGGTACCTGAACTGGCACCCGTACTGGATATGGTTGTGGAACTGGGTAGGGTTGCGGAATATTCACAACCCTTGGCTCCTGTTGTGGAGGTATATATGACACTTCGGGCTCATATTCTTCTTCAATTACTCTGGTTTGATTATTGGTTTGTACAATTCCAGACGTGCTACCCATACCCAATTTGATGTTATTAATATTTGTGCTATTAATGTTAGTGATAACATTCTCAACATGAGTACTATTTACGATGTTCACTATATTGATATCGGTTGATTGATTTTGTGGTTGTTGGGCAATTTCCCTAATTATGACTTCCTTGTGAATATTTTGACTAGGTTGAATGATTGGTGGTATCATTCTTTCTTGGGGCTGCATGACTTGTATTATCGGTTGTTGTGGCATGGGTTGAGCAATAACAACTCTTGGTTGTACAATCGTAGGTTGCACAGTTTGAACTTGACTATTTCGGATGCATATTCCATTTTGTAGTGTTGAGGTGTACGGGCAAACAGCTACGGATGGAGGCTGACATCTTCCATTGAATAATACCGTATTTTGGCCACAGGATGTTGGCGATGTAATCACGGGTTGTTGGATAACTGTAGGCTGTTGGTAATATGTTTGTTGTTGCAAACAAACTCCATTACTGAACACTGAATTTGCTGGACATGTCACTTGAGTTGGTTGATATTGTTGATATGGGATACACGTGTTACCTTGTTGGTAATATCCACTGGGACATGGATTGTTTTGGAATGGACAGTCCATGAGCTGTCCACATTGTCCATATGCATTTGAAATGAAACTACATATTATTGTCACCAATAATATATTATCGATCAGCCGCTGAAAAAAAGTACAACTGAATTTACAAAACCTATGAAACATAGATGGAAAACTTTTGTGCTTTCTCAATAAAGTGTACCTTTATTATTCCAATAGTTTCAATCGTTAGTGTTAGTACAAGTTATTGTAATTATTGTAAAATATTGTTATTACAGTTATAATATGATTAGTGTTAAAGTATTAGCTTCCATAAAATTTAGATGATAATAATAATAATTATAAAAAACTTTATTCCACAATATAGAACAAAGCAGTTACAAAATTAATTAATTAGGTGATACAAATAAATGATATTATGCAATGGGCGAGGTTATCGCGGAAGCGATATCTTCCAACTAACCCAAAGATATTAAATCATCACATGAAGTATAAATATAAAGTCTCAAATTCCATTAATATGCCATATTAAAAAGAAATGTAAAAAAAAAGTGTTAGGTAATTATTGTTAATTGGAAGGTATGAAGCTCACCATATTCATATCTATTAAAGCATTAAATATCAACACAAAATTATATAAATAAACAAATAAAATTTAGAGTTAAACTTGTTCAAACCACCACACAACAAATCAACAGAAACATGTATGAATTCTTTAAAATATTGAGTTTTAAATCTTGTACATTTTATACCAAAATGTAACCATTTTTTTTATCAAGTTTTGTATTTTTTTCAGTATTAATAAGGTCATTGAGATCAAGGTAATTCTATAATAATTACATTGATTGAAATAATTTTTTATTCTCATTCTTGATTGTAGTAGTAATTAATAGTTAGTAAAAATGTTTAGGTATTTATAATGATATGGATTTCTATAAAGTATCCGGAACAAAGGAATGACACATTTTAAAGATTTATCTATGGGATTCAGATGTTGACAATTACACGTGTTCCCAAAAAAGCTGAATTCTATTTCAAAGATAAGAATACAAATTGATTATGAACCATTTATTCAAATTATCATTATTTATATAAAACCATGTTTTCTTAACCATTTTCCTCTTATTCTTTCTGGGAGTTCTATCTATCCACACACAAAAACTTTGTAAAGTATTGTTGCCTCGAGTGATTATGTTACTGAATTCATTTTGATATCAAATAAATTCATTTTCATATTTGAATAGTATTAACAAATATCATGAAACCTCAAAAACTTTTTCAAAATTAATTTGACATATAAAATAGAAAAAAAATGTAATGTTTCCATTTCCACATGCACTCCATGGAACAAGGTACTCTGAAGTAGCCACAAATCATCATCGCCCTCAACGCTCCTCCTGGGGGCACAGAGCAGAAGCCAGCCTCCTTTATTCAGAGCGACTCTGCGTCATCTCTTCTCACTACATTCCCAGCGCTCCGATGTATGTATCCATCAGTATCATTTTACTAATTATTGTTTTGTAATAATTTGCAAACTCATCTTAATAAGCATTGGCTCTTTTCTTCTAAGTGATAGTGGGGAGTAATTACTTATATCCTAGAATACTCTCGATATTTTTTTTGTGTATTTATATCTTACTAACTTACGTAATTCAAATATATATTTTAATAAAATATTTAACACTTTCAATATAAACATATACACAGTAAAAACAATATTATACCTACAATGATATAATTATAATAATTTTTTATACTCTCAAATTTGAACTAACTTTTTGCAATTAGGTATATAAGCTTACTTATGGTCGGTTCCTATAATCTATCTATCCATTACTGTCAGCTAAAATGTATAATATTATATTTTTTGCAAAAGGTTTTAACCGATAGTCATGGATAGAAAGAATATTGAAACCGGTCATATGTTACATGAATTTAAATAATGCCATAAGTCAAAAGAGAAAAAATCCATGAACTTTCTTTGATTTCCACTTGTTTTGTTTATGTTTTTGTTTAGTATTTCTAGTCATCTTTCGGAATTTATAAAGATTAACTAATAATTAAAATAAAAACGCATTTTCGTGCTAATAATTTATTATTTAAACACTAAACAATAATCTCTTGTGATCTCATCTACAGCTGACGAAAAAGAACAGTTTAATTTAATTAAAATCACAATTACCAAGAATAAATTAACTATATTTATAATGGTTCATACAGAAAACCAAAGCTAGACGCTCACATCAAAAATTTATGTGCAGTATGGCCATGTACAAGAGCTTTGTGGCATGTAACTAATTTGAATGGGAACAGCCATAGATTGCTGTTGTCCGCACTGTACTCCATCACATCCATTAGAATACATTTGAGGTTGTGAAAGGAACATTTGTTCTGGTTGAATAATAATTTCAGGTTGTTGATATACAATTGGCGACAATTCTTGATAGACCATCTGAGGCTGCTGATATAATATCTGAGGTTCCTGTTGATATGCTATTGGAACTTGTTGAAAAGTTGTTGGTTGATTCATTACAATAGGTTGTTGAACTGGTTGAATGGGAACAATTGTTTGTTGAGGTATAGTTTGTATAGGAATTGGTCTCGTTATTTGAGGAGGAGGGTTCGGTGCTGGTATAGAATACGGCAAGTTATATGGCACTGGCACGTCCACAATTTTGTTTTGAGGTAATGTCTGATTTTTTTGTCGGGTACATTCACTACCACAAACGTGATATCTTCTCTTTATACAATTCCAATGAGTTCCATTGACATTTTTACAGTTTCTTGGATGAATTATTATGCAGCAATTTGTGTGCAAAGTTGAATTATGTACAGGTTTATATTTGACCTCTGGTTTCATATTTATGCCGTGATTGCTTGAGTTACTAATGGCAGAAAGATCCAAGATATTAATATTTGTACCGTTATTTTTTGTGGCTATATTTTTAACATCTGTGTGGTTAACTCTATTAGTAATATTTATTTTCCTTATATGATTGTTTCTGAAGTGAGGGACTGAAACGTTGTGCACTTCTCTCACTATAGGAACGTTATTGACTGGTGGCCTATTTTGTAATAAGATGTTTACATCAACACAAGAATTATTGTGAACGACCTGTCCGGCAATGGGACACACACATAGGCCATTATAAAATACCATGTATATGGGACACTGCGTGCATTGCCCATTGAAGTAATGTGAATTTACCGGACACTTTGCGCAAATTCCATTTATTTTGAATGTGTCTCTTGGACAAGTCAGTGTGATGCATGTTCCATTCATGAGAATCATTCCGACTGGGCAATGGAGTGTTTCTTCGCAAGATGTAGAATTACAATTTGTATTCCTCACACATATTCCATTTTCTAGTGTGAAATTCATCGGGCATGATGCAACGGTAGTTGAAACACATGTACCATTGAACAGAACCATATCTGGTCCACAAATTGAAAGTTGGGAACAGTTTCCAGAATTAAGGCATGACAGCTCTGCATCACTGATTGTTTTATTGACACACACCCCATTTACATAAACAAATTTTGGTGGACAAAGTTCATCCAATGGTCTACATCCATTGCTTGTGAGTGTTTGATTTGCTGGACAAACGTCAGTTGATGATGGGTAGCAAAACTCGTTAAATTTATAAAAACCAAATGGGCATACAGATGGCGGCTTATCTTGGCATGTTCTATTGCATTCTGGTCGTCCACAGTCAAACTCGGACACACATTTGGTAGCTACGTGCAAAATCAGACAAGCTGTCACAGCGGCAATAAACACCACCATTCGTTTCTGAAAAAAAAAACGCACGAATCGTTAATTATTAATATTCCATTAACCTTTTATAAGTCCTTAATATAATAATAATAATGCTTATAAAAAACTAATGCTTGTTAGGCGTATACCTATATCAATAAGAATTTAGTATGGCGAAGTGAAGACATCAAACTAGATTTGAGTGATATCGATATTATATTGTTACTCTTTGCTTGTACAGTTACATTTTACTCAAAAAATTAAATTAGGACCTTTACTCAACTGTAGCTTTAGTAAAATATTCTATCAAAGAAAAAGTATTATTTCCTTTACACTCACCTGAAAATGTACCATCTTTCAATACCCTTAAATTTAAACAATTGTAAATAATGATAAAACTTTGACAATTTCAATAAATACGAACATCACAGTGTATCTCAATGCCTCAATGTTATATTACAACTGAAATATCAAAATAATTCAATGAAATTTAATAATATACATGTAAACAATATTATTGTATGATTACTCTGAATCTACATTTAATTATAATCAATATCATTATTTAATTTAATAGGTTTATACAAAAAAAAAACATATATATAAATGTGCCAATCATTATAAATAAAATTATACATATTTATCATTTATAGGAAATGTTGCGTGTTTATATATAAACATATTTATAAATGTTCATAATACATAATCAAATAAGTACATATGTGCTGTGTTATCAGTTCAATGGCTGTAAAGAAAGTTCAAAAGGTTAGCTATGCTAATAATATAAATTCTAATATTTTTTCGGATATTATTCTTCATACAATGTCAGGGTATCATCGTTTACGATAAAATACACGTATACAATGATAATACGTACCTACATACTGTCCAATTAGTATTTCTTAATATTGGCGACTCGTCCAAATCAGGAAAATATGATTTCCGCCTAATACAATCGGAATAGTGTTCAAGGGCCGTAGAAAAACCGTACTTGATGATCGACTACAAACGAATTTTCGACAATAACCGCAACAATAACGCATAACATATTGAATATTTTCTTTTGTCATAAGTGTGTATACCTACTTCTAAAACATTTTAATTTTCATTTGCTGAAGTATAATTTTATCAGATTCTGTTAAATTTCTGTTAATTTTATTTTGGTTGCCTTCTGTTGTTTTACTTTAAAATTGTAATGATAGATGTATGTTTGTAATATTGATTTGTTAATTTTGTGTTTGGTACCTAGGTTTTCTTATGATATTGTACCTATGTAAAATATTATGTAAAAGTCTAATTAGCAGTAAATGATAAATAAATAAATAATAATTACATGGTACATGTAGGTAGATTGTCATAAATTCGTTTGTAGCCGATCGACAAGTGCGTGTTTGTCTAGGGGGGCAAGCTAGTAACAAAAGGAAAAAAAGTGTTATGGTACCTACATACATACATTCAAAATTATTTTATTATTTAGGTGTCGGTAGTTATATGATATATATATATAAAATAAATAAAATAATATTCTTTTGAACACAATTCAATGATCCCCAAAACAATTTATTTCAAACATTAACTACAGAGTATTTAATATATACCGTTGCCAAATCTTCCCTCAAATGCTGCTTCTGAATATCCACAGTGTTATGTAAATGTATGCACAATATAATGAATTTGATTTTCTCGTATTTGTCATATAAAATTTCCAATATAGCAATAAAAAGCATTTTTCAGAATGATAGGTATGTGCGCATTTTTGATAATAGCATAATAACCTATTTCACTGTAGGCTTTGCCCGAACTGAGATACATAGAGTTGTAAATATATTATTCTGAAAGATGTTTGCAATATAATATAAATACATATTCTAAAACATTAACAAAAGAAGACAATCCAAATTACAATTATTTCAACGTCCTTAGAGTACCGACCTCGAAACGTAATAAACCTATGATTTTTTTAAGTGTTGCATACTTATCCAGGCCCTCTCTTACGAAGTATTAGAATTTTCGTACGCCAGTGATATTCTCAACAATCTTCTTTCCATGGTTCTTTGTTTCATGGATAGTTTATCCATGATTCGTCCATAAATCTTACCACAGTCATAAGGAAGTGGCACTGTGAGGGTACAGGCAATCAGTTTATTTTTGTCTAATTTAAATATTTTGAAAACTGTTTGAATAGCTTACTAAGTTATGTTCATGCAAGAAAGGATACCAATGGGAATGTCTTAATCTGCACTTTTATTTAGTACCTTTGATCTGTAAATTAATATCTATTCATTAAAATAAACTGCTATCTTCATTTAGTTGACAATCTAACCGGAGGACTTAAAAGTTAAACTTCTCAGTTATTTTGCATTATACTTTAAAAGCTGGACAATCTAATTTGAATTTGACGTTATAAGATATCAGATAACATCTTAGACGAAGACGGCGTTAAGAGTAATGCCCCAGACCTTCTCTTCTTCCGACATAAGTAATATATTTCAGCATTGACAACAGAAATAAATGTAAGGGTATGCAAATATTTAAACCTTCGAAAAATTAAAAATTTTACATCTTAAATTCAGCGATGAGATTTGCCATCCATCCAGTCTTATTGCCTTGATTTTTTGGTGGCAAGGAGAGGACGGCCTACATATTTGTTACATGCGGTTGATCTACTAGTTACCCCACTTGCAGGATATGGCGTGATGGTATAGTAGTAATAATAGTAGTATTTGGTCAATATAAAATCCATTCAGTTTGTATATACAATAGGATATCTCCTATAAGTAGATTAACTATCGTATAATATGAAACCTATTAAACACGCAGAATTTCCTTTCTGTAACAAAATAGTTAGAAATAGGATAGAAAATAAATAGAAATTAATCGATATTTATGCTGCAAGTGCAATTCGAAAAAATAATAAATGCATTTTCAATAAACATACCTACTTAAAGTTATTTGTAAAATTTTATGTTTATTATTAAAAAAGTATATAAATCTATTTTAACTAATACTAATGAACACAATCAGATTTATACCCAATTAGCAGTTTCTGGTCTTTCTGAGAAAATCCCAACATAATTATTATCAAAATACACGTATTATTCTTATTCACAATTTATGAATGTTGAGATTATGCATAAGATATTATAGAGATGAATCAAAATTTTGTTATTCTGTAACTGCATAAGTCTTACATTACATATTATAAATTTGTTATTTTATACTGAAATAAATAGGACAACACCTCTATTTCGGTATTGTATCATTTGTCTTCAAATATACATCTTCTATTGTATTATATGGAACCATTGGAGGATAAGGCATGGGACGCATTGCATAGGGATTATTATATGGCACAGGCATACCAGCTGGCATCATTCCGGGATAAGAAACTGGATATGATGGTTGGTAAGGAACTGGATAAGGAGCAGAATAAGGAGGTGGGTACATAGGTGGGAAAGCAGCTGGATATGGAGCGGGGGCAGGCGCAGGAACTGGCACGGGGTAATACATCGGTTGTGGAGGTTGACTCCACGGTAATGGTATGATTTCTGGAGCAGTACTGTTAGTAGTGTTCCTCTTGCCAAATATTGGACCAATGTCATTGTTAAAATTATTCGTCGCATTAGTTGAATTTATATTTTGCGTTGGTAGAAGCACAAGAGGTTGATAATAATCACTATAAGGTTGCTGCTGGGGATAATATTCTTGTTGTGGCTGAGGATAATACTGTTGCGGTTGGGGATAATACTGTTGCGGTTGAGGATAAAACTGTTGCGGTTGGGGATAAAACTGTGGTTGTTGAACATAATTTTGAGAGTATGGTGAATATGATGGATTTACAAATACTGGATCTATATATTGATTTCCAAAGCATCCAAAACCTCCACAATTTGGTTGCGTTTGGGCTTGCATTTGAGGAACTTGTACAGGTGGTGTGTGATAATAGCCCGGTTGATAATAAGGTCCTTGTCTATACAAAGGACCTTGATTGAAGCCATCGTCATAGCATCCAACACATGATGGTGGAGATGCTCCATAATAATTATGAAAACCATATCCATAATGATCATAGCATCCTGAACACGACGCCTGTTGGTTCTGACTACCACACGACACATATGGCCAAGATGGTTGATATGCGCATGTCGGTTGTGGTTGTGGAACATACGCCACTTGTGGTGGACATTGAGTGGTGGATCCAGTACAAGGCTGTCGAACTTGTGCATGAACTGTACGTGATTGACACTGTTCGCCGCAAGTATGATGCTTTCTGTGAATACATCTGTAGCCTCCTTCAGTTGTGTTTAATTTATGACAAACTTTGGGTTCTACTACTAAGCAACATTTTTGTGGAGGATGTTGCTGCATTTGATCGGTTGTAATATTAGATCCCAGATCTAAGTTATTGACATTTGTATTATTGATATTCGTTGGAACATTAACAACGTTAGTATTGTTGACAATGTTTGTCAGTTTAATTATTGTTGTAACATTAGGACTTGTTGCGTAAGATTCTCTTGTTTCCCTCTGAACAACGCTTGTAGTATTTTGAAATGCATTTTGTGGCTGACATGATTGTTGACATCTATCTCTACAGCCTAAACCCCCGCATGTTTGAGTACAACTATTAACACAATTTTGAGAAGTTACCACAGTTGGCATACAGCTTGGTGCTGAACATGGTTGAGGACATGGTGGTGCGTTACACATTACAGTTTGAACTGGTTGAAAATTTTCAATTGCTGGTTGTACTTGTACTACATCTTGATAATTAGGCTGCGCAACAGGAATTGCCTGAACAATTTGTGGCTGAACAGAGTTGGCATAGGGACACGTTTGCCTTTTGATTCGTTTACTGTGTAAACATTTCTTGTAAGCAGCTGTTTCAGTGATTTTATCACAGTCATATTTCACCTGACATGGATCTTTTATTTCTCCAGCAAGGGTTGATGTAACCACCAAAAGCAGACACGAAACTATTAAGACATTCATCTGAAAGAAAATAAAATGTTGTCAGTAGATATTGAATCTTTATTTTTAACTATAAATTTATTGTATAACAGCATACACATGAGGCCATTACTGGGCATAGATAAGCAGCGTTTTATCGTAGCTACCTCTATTAGATTAAAACTAATATATTCTAATATCACGTCGATTGCTTTAATCCAATTGAGGGTCTCAGAGGCAAAAGTGCCTATCCAACAGTTGAAAAATTTTTTTTTTTGATTAAACACTGTTATTTACCAAATCCAAAGATCGTTTCTATCATTAATGCTTATAATATACATAGTTTAACTACTAATGATAGTAGGCATTTTCGAAATAAACTCATAACATCAAGAATATATGCTTAACAATTTTTTTGCTTTGACTGTTGGATAGGCACCTCTGGCTCTGAGCCTTTCAATGCTACGATGCAAAGGTCTTCAAACTTCACGGTTATAAACTCAATAAAAGGATTAAATATACAAGCTCTCTGCATCACTAACCGTTGCGTAATATTATTATTATGTGTGGAGACACATTTTTCTACCATCCTCGAAACAAAACTATTATTAACCCAGTGGATTCGCCAATTAGAAGGACCATACAAATATTTCACAATTTGCATACAAATTTTGACATTTCATGCTCACGAAATGCGTTACAGCAATAGGGGAAATAAAGTATCTAATAGAAAATGCCTAGATTATTAATTTAGTCTTATCTTAAGTCATCGTTTATATTTTTGGTTCACATTGGCCTATATAGGTAAGGTTCCCAGAAATGTATTATCTTGTTCTATAGAACCATAAAAACAAATACGGTCTTATTACAAAACTTTTAATTGTCACGATATCTGGAAGTCTAGAAGAATATAAATGGAAGTCCTCAGACTTCTGCGCTATCCGGGTGGTCGGTGAGTCCTTCAATGTTCACGATATCTGTCAAGCTGCATATTACATTGGGTCATATTAAACATTAATTTGTATTAATAAGGCTATTATCACCAGGCAGAGATCTGTAATCTCCGTGATACACGAGAGATGATGGTCCTGGCTGGGTCGTGTTCTGAGAATGCCCAATGATAGTTGGCCAAAAAAAGCAATGTTCCTCCGTCCGCAAGGGTTCTGTCGGCCCGGGCGTCCCTCTTTCACAATACACCGTTCCTATGACAATATGACATCAGAGCGCAGGGAATGTCTTGAAGAAGAGGTGACGCGATTGGCACAGAGGCGCTCTGAATGGAGGAAGCTGGTTTCTGCCCTGTGCTCCCGAGAGGAGCGTTGAGGGCGATGATGATGATGATTAGTTAGATACAGAATTAAAATATTTATTCCTTACGTAATCCTTATCACCGTTAACTACTGCCTACTATTTGTTTAAATAGTTTTTATTACATAAATAATCGCAATATGGATAAAAACGTATTATCATTTGACAAGCTTCTACACATTTTTATTAAAAATAGTATACAAACCACTAGGCTAGATATAATAACTGAGTGGGTACCAGTACAATGTATTATTAACAAGAGAGATAAGATTGATAAAATATTATGTTTATATATCTGTTACTAAGTGATATTTATTTAAGTAAATATTTTAATACAGTATTATCATTAAATATTTACTAAAAAGGCTTGTCAAAAAGTAATTACTTAGCCTTTTTAATATCACACAACTAGGCACCTTACAAAATGAAAAAAAATGTATTAAAATGATTGAGAACCGGGAAATTATTTCTGACGCGGATCAAAGACAATAATATATAAAAACTTAACCTAACAAATATCTCAGAAACGTCACATTGCTGTCCTTGAAAATAGTTTTCTAGTCTCAAGAATTCCTTATAATTAAATATCACACAAAAAAGTAACATTTAACAATATTCTCAATCCTCAGTTAAATTGATTGTCAACTTTTCAAGAAAAAATATTTAAAGTTTTTCAGATACGAAACTAAATTAAGGTTTTAAATTAGATCCGTGTTTGAAATAGCCCTTTTGGTTTATGATTAAAACTTCAATATCAGATTCATGCATTCATTTTCTGATTTTCAATATTCAAGATTTCTTTTGTTTATTTATTTATTCATTCAAGTCTCATGTTTTCTTATGAATTTACAAAACCCATATGATAAAAAGATGTAGAGCCTAAACGTTCTTTTTATTATGTGACCTGACACCCCTTTACAAAAACATGTAGATACATACCTACCCAATTGTAATAAATATCTTCCATATTAATAGGTATATTATTGTAATTTTTTTAATGAATTACCATCCACACTACTCAACATTATACAACCAGACAGAATTGCCATCCACAATTCTCAGCATTATACAACCAGACAGAATTACCATCCATATTTCACAGCGTTATACAACCAGATAAGTATTCATATGAATAAGTGTTTTATTTATAATTAATTCATATGATCAGTCATGGTCACACAAAAACTTAACAGTCTAATGCCGGGAATAATTCACCTATCCAGATATACAGTACAAATATCAAAGGATTCAGCTCAAAAAACGGGTTCAAAATACCAGCATTGTGTCTTAAATATCTGTATTTAGAAACTTTCTAACAAGTTAACTAGGTCTTAAATACAGATTGTATCTGTTGATCTGTTTTCAGTAGAACAAATTATTTAATATGAAATTAGAGTAAGTTTTGAAGGTGTATTAAAAAAATTGTTATAGATTGATTTAACATTGTAAAAGGCGAAAGCCGTTTATTAGATGAATAAATAAATAAATAAAAAGTGTTTATTATAGTTTTTTTTATTATTTTGTTTGTTATTTTTTAATTATTTTGGATTGACATGATGTTGTTATTTTTATTTCTGTGTTTGTCAACTTGCAAATAAATAAATATTCTATCAATGTGTATTTTCTCAACATGATAAAACCATCTTAACACAATATTATTACCATTACTAGTGTTACTAAGACGGTTAGATATGTATAAGGAAACATAGAATTATTTATTTTCGTCTTATAACTGATTTTTATCCAAACAAAATAATATATTTCAAACTATATAATATAAATGATATTTTTTATGATTTTCAGAAATTAAGTTTAAAAATAAAATTCATCTGTCTACTATGAATAAAATTCAGGATCATATTTTTTTCCGTTCAATATATGTATCAATTCATAATTTTACATAATAATTATGAACGCAAAGAAATTGCATTTTCGAAAAGAAACTGGGTATCCCCATAATAAAATATTTTAATAAAAATGTTCAATTATGTTTATGGAGTGATAGATATTTATACCAAAATTAAATAATCTTCGTCAAAAGAAATATTTTCAGAAAGGGTAGCATGTCTGATTGGTGAAAAACAAAATAAATATTAAATAGGTATTACCTATTCGTGAATTAACATTATGAAAACCATAAACCTCAAGCAAAATTTGAAATCAAAAATCGTCTAAGATATAATATTTATAATTATAAACATAATCCTTAAATTTCCACAGTGTAAACACAAAAACTCTTAAATTATTTATTAATCCTTTAACTTAATAGGTCATTGCACACTATTGTCAAATTATCGTAATTTTGATATCGGTTAATGCAAAACATGTTGTGTCATTTTCATAAATAATGCAGTGAGTAAATAAACACGTATATCAATAATAATAAAATTAATAAAAATAATAAAAAAATGTATACATACCTTGAGATGAATCAATCCCTCATTCAGAGTTTTAACCAATTCTAACGTGTCGTGCAAATTCGTGGCTTTACCAAACCCAATTGATTTTTATCGTATCGTTGTTATCTCCGTTGTATATCTATCAACTCAAATGAGATTAGTTACAAAAATGCACACAACACAGTGTATTGTGCCATCATAACATACCGAGATATTAAGTTGGATAATGTGAGTATTAAATTATCTTCCTTATCATTTCCGTAAACTCACAAATCTACGGAACGTTGTTTTAACAGCCGAGTCTGAGTTCCAATTATCAACGTCAATGGTAAGACATGAGATTTTTTAAAAACGATATAGGCATCAGGTTTTTTGTTATGAACCCAAATACAACCTTATAAACCTTCCACAGTAAGCTAAAAGCTTGTGTCGTGAAAGGGTAGTTTGCCGGGACCTGGAATCGAACCACGCACCTCATATGCACGAGGCCGAGACTTTACTTCCAGGCTACCGAAGAACTCATTTAGCGAAGTTATTTTAAAATTAAAAATTGCTTGAGATTATATTATTATGTATCATGCAAATTTGACACATGAAACTACCATAAAGGATTAGGCTTTGAAAGGATGATAGAAAAATTCAGATCATGCACCATGCCTACATATTATTGGGCATGGTAAGAGAAAATTTTGAAGTATTCTGTTTGATGTAGATAATTATGTACTATAGCTTAATTGGACAAAGCACGTCTCGATAAAGGAATTGGCTGTGGACTCGAGCGCCGCCTGGGGGGCCAATCAAATATAGTGATGTTGTCTTCTCTAAACTTCATGATAGTTTCATGTGATAAATTTACGAAAATTTTGAATATTTTTTCCAATGTCGGGTGCATTGATTTGGCTCCATTCAACAGTCATTCGTATGTCTCAAGGGTTTTGGTGATTAGTTGTTTTCAACTTGGTTCTACAATAGGCGATAGAGACTATTTTAATCAGCATGTTCCAAAGTTTCTGACAATGTAACTTCGTTGGATGTTATACCGTGAAAATTTTACTAAAAGTTTCTAATTTCTCGCAAAATATCGACTTATTGGTTGAATAATGGAAGACATAGATGAATGAAAAATTTTCCGAGGGATATCTCCGAAGAATGTAAGAGGATACAATGGTTGCCTGATAAAAATAATTATTTTTATAGATCCCTATCTATCTCTCTATTCTGTCACAGCACCTACCAAAAATGTAATTGTCTGACTGCCAGCAGACTAACTACACTTATTTTATAGATGTTTTAATTATGTAAGGCCTAAACTTGTATTAGTTGGAAGACATTGCATTTATAAATATTTTTATGATACTTACTTTGTATTGATTTGAAATATTGTAACCAAATGAACAGTAAGGAATAAAAAATCTATAAATAATAAATATTAGAAGTAAACAGACTGTTTTCTTAAGATCTTCTCTTTGTTAAAATAGAATGAATACAAATATTTTAAAACAAAGGAAGATAATTGTGTGGAAACAACTTAGTTAAATTTCCTTTTAAAAACATAACATATAAAGGAAGAGATAAGATAAATGTATAGTACAGATGGATTGATGAAAAATGTTGACATTTGGATTTGAAGATATAAAACCACGTCATCTTTGATAGGCATGCCATAGTACCTACCTAGCTACGGCTATTGTTTCATGACAGATTAGGTTAACCTATTCTAAGGTCTAATTCCGTGGTAGGTATATGGTTGATTATTTTATACTTCTCATAATCAAAATATACCTAATAAATAGCGTCATGTTTGCGAATACACATCATAAAATAATAATATGTCTAAAATAACCTATTTTTATGGCGCAATAAGGACGACCCATGTATTAATACATGGACAAATACTTTTCCCAGAGGTCTTGTCTCAGATTAATTTTCTAGCTCCTATGAGAGTGGCAAGACAGGCCCTACCCTTCTATGTTGAAGAAGCCAGAACCACATATAATTTCAATTCAGTTCTGAATAGGATTCTGCGTAAGGGGAATGAATATGCTCACGTGGTGGACTTGTATGGTGAGGGTCTGGCCAAGTATAAATATAGTTTTGGCGGCCGGTGTGGCGCGGAGACTAACGCACTTGCATTTGTGTCACGAGGTACCGGGTTCGATTCCCGGCCAGGGCTAAATGAAGAATGACCTTTTTCAGATTGTCCTGGATCCGAGGATGTGTGTATCGTCGTGTATTTTTTATATATGTTTGTATGTTGTACTTCTTTAATTGTTAATCCAATGTCTATTTGTGAATTGATATCTATGATTGTGGATCTTATAAATAGCTGTTAACGAATGAATAAATAAATAATTAAATAAATATTATATTATATTTTCAGTGGAATATTTAAATGATTTAATGTGAAACTAGAGTAAGTTTTGAAGGTGTATAAAAATTGTTGTAGAATGATTTAACATTGTAAAAGGCGAAAGCCGTTTATTATATGAATAAATAAATAAATAAATAAATAAATAAATAAATATTCTCATTACATGAAGTTAGTCTGCTTACTATCATACCATTGAAGTGCAATCGAGTCGAGTTTGATTGAATTTTCAGGTTGAAATTAGGTGTTTCCTAAGTGACACCGAGTCTAAATCTAGTTTATAAAATATCTTTTATTATGATACCAGTTAATCCTTTCCGTGCTCATATATTAGGTACTAATGGCATAATGGATTTAAAATAAATTAATTCTATTCTGTTATCAATATAATATATTTTAACTAAAACAAATACTTTTTTGAGTCCCAGTGACTGAAACTTTGGTATGTAGGTATACACTTTGGTATACGTGCAAAATTTGATATACAACAAATTTGACATACACTTTAGTATAGGTACGCAAGATTTGGTGTACACACAAAATTTTGGCAACTGTACCCCATTTTACTACCCCCCCCCCTCCTCCCTCGGGTACGCGCGTCATCGTATGCTTATAAAAATCTTCTTTGCAATTTACATTAAGTCGGATCAGACCCCCTAGGCAAACACGCACTTGGCGATCGACTACAAACGAATTTTCGACAATAATTGCAACAATAACGCATAATTATACGGTAGGTACATGTAGGTAGATTGTCGTAAAGTTCGCCAGTAGTCGATCGCTAAGTAGGGTTTGTCTACGGCCCCTGGTTTTACTCACAAAAATCTGTGATAGTTGGAAGACATTTCATTCTAGCGAAAAACTCGTCCTCTGTACATTGAATTGTATAACTGCCCCCTTAGACAAGCACGCACTTGTCGATCGACTACAAACGAATTTACGACAAACTACTTACATTTATCGTATATTTATACGTTATTGTTGCGGTTATAGTCGTAAACTCGTTTGTAGTCGATTGACAAGTGACGGTTTGTCTAGGGGGGCAGATATTTTTATGATAGGTACTTTGTATTGATTTAAAATATTGTAACCAATGTGCAGTGAAGAATAAAATAAATAAATGAATTAGTTAAAATTAAAATATCGGGAAATTTCTAAAATTCCTTTACTTAATTGAAAATTCGTTGTCGGGGGAGGGGGGGGGATTAGAAAATAGGGTATTATCTAAAAAAATTGATAACATAACTAATTTATTTGAAAAATCTAGTCACGGCACTAATTCAAACTGAAGCAAGTATGAGTAAATGTATCTTTAATAGGTTTAAAGTCTGAAATAGTCAAGTGAATGGATTAGTTTTAAACCTAATATCTACCTGTTAGAAAAGAATTAGGTATCATATAAATAGGTACTGAAATGAGAACAGCTAGTGATATAGATTAGTTGTAGGCACTTGATATTCTATTAGAATCATATAAGACCCAATATTTTAACGTTCTTTTTATGAACAGTTCACCTGAACTCAATTAATTTTGCCTCCAAAATTTTTATATCCAAATATGTATGACTCCAATAAAACTCAATTTATCACAACTTTTTTACGACAAAATCTCAGAGAGATATAAAGTACCTACTTACCTTTAAGGCACACACCAACCTTTACGTGTCTCGTTGATAAATTAATTCCTTAGACCCAACAACATGCACTTGTAAAACGGAATTATCGTAAATTCAGCTGCCACATTCATGAAAAATTCTAGGTACGGCTCATAGTATCCTTGTCATATAATATATATGGTTCGTACAAATTTTGATGACCTCAATTGTGTTTTGAAATAATTAAGATTAATTGAAAAAAATTAATAAATATTTTATACTTCCCAATCCGAGTACATTTTTTATTTTAACAGGCCGTTACCTTAATGTAGAACTATCGATCCTAAGTTCAAATTTTGGTCAAACTGAGTTAAGTATTAAGAAATAAGAAATGGTAACAACAGATTCGAAATAATTTAATGAATCTGAGTACCTAATTAGATTCGTATATAATAAGGCATGTCAAAACTTGTTATAGATATTTTTAATATTTTTATTTTTATTACAAAAACAAAATTTTAAACTGCTCCTTTGAAAAGTCACCCTAAAATACTTAGGATAGTTCTGCGGTAGCGTCGCATTCATTATAATAAATACTGTATAAGCATTATTTACATGTTGCCACACAAGTATGAAATTTACAATAAACAATTAATACAATTAGCGGTTTGAACACGAGGTCTAATAAAAATGTGTTTCCTATCATTGGCCTTACAATTTATTGGTTAGTTTTATTATATGTATAGAATGAATATAATATCTAGAAAAATAGAAAGAAAAATTATGGAACATATGTATTTATATAACTCGTTTTATGTAAGTATATCAAACATTATTTTAGGTTTATTAGAAGACATTGCCTCATAGCAATATGTACGCCTTTTGTACATAATTTATCTTTACAATGAAGTGTTTTATTATATTATTATAATTATAAAATATCTAATTATGTACTGATGTGTACGTCGTACATTTATTTGATAATAGATAATGTATTATGTCTTATGTCAATATAATAATGTATGTATGTTTTTGTAAAATTGCATGTAATCAATGTCAAGTAAAGAATAAATAAATAGAAAAAAAGCTAAACCAACTTGTAATATTACATGCAAATGTACATTTTCAAATAATTCATCCTGTATAGTAGTCAATTTCTGGAAACTGAACTTTGTCCACGACAATCTTCTGTAAGATAGGTTTGAGAACATTTGCCCAATCATCGTAGCTCTCTCTGACTGGCCTATCGAAAATATTAAACTGAAAATAAAAAAAAAATATGATCATGCAGGGTAGTAGGTACCTAGGTTAAAAAGACATTCAAACTAGTGGCGGTAGATTCATATTATATTATGTAGGTTGCAAAGATCTGGGGGCCTAAAAAGGCCACATTGAGCAATCCATCTACAGATGATTCATTTCCCGAATTGCCAGCAGATCCTTAGCAATTCCTCTATTTTTTTGTAAAATGGTCACGATTGTACGCGATTCACCCGCAATTCATTTCATCAAATGATTCATATTTGGTGAAATGTTGCCGTTAAATCGTTTTACAATTCCTAATATAATCCTATTATGATTCATAAAAAGTGGCCTTTTTAGCCCCCCTGTAATCAAAGATATACTGTAATGATTATTATAAAGTTTTGACAAACTATGGGTTATTTTTGCAGCCTTTTTTAGACACTTGACATTAGTCGCTAGTATGATTTTGGTTGCACAGTTTTAACACTGCTCGATCCACAATATTGTAGTCTACTCATTGTCAGATGAGCATTTCTAGTCGATCATTTATCTATTTTCTGTATCTTAATTAATATAAAATAAGCATTCATCCTCTGGGAGCACAAAAATAATTTCATAATATAGATACATGTTTTTTTTCGTCTTTTATAATTAAGTTTATGTACTTATACAATTTCTCACATAGGTAGATACATCAATTCCTTTTACTGAATGTGCAACTATGTACTTTTGAAAATTGAATAGAAAAAGTGACGTATTAAGCTTAAAATTGTTGATTTCTTTGAGCGAAAGATAATGGTTAGAACGAAAGTCATCTTCACCAGCCGATGAAATGCGGTACACTGAGAAAAATACTCACAATGAATCATTTGTACGTACTATCAAATTAGGACCAGAGATAGTACAAACGATTTGTTTAACTTTTCGAAAATAAATCATTGGTAAATTTACCAACAATTTGTTTGCAAAATGTTAATATTTGAGATTCGTACTAATGGATCGTTTGTACTAGCTCTGATCCTAATCTGATAGTACGTACCAATGATTCGTTATGAAATTTCGTTAGTATTTTTCTCAGTGCACTAATCATGGAAAATGATCTAGATAATCAGCTAGTGAACTAAAGTACCATTGAAATTGTTTCACTTTGGATGATCATCTAGATTCTAGGGTGACAGCAACAAAAAAAACTTGATTAGTAATGGTCGTTTCAGTGAAAGGACCTTTCAATAAAACAATTGTAATAATCACTTTTGTTCGTCATCGCTAGTGATCACTAATGATGAAACGTTTATTCACACCTTTTCAATTTGGAGGATCATCCAGAGTGATCACTAAAAGTGAACAAGTGTGATAACCCTTTAACTTACCTCCCTTGCCATCGCTGATGTGTATATATTCTTTGGATGAAATCGCAATCTATGAATTGTATACGGTTGTGCTACAGTATTTGATATGCTTGACGTTATCTCTTTAGTAAATATATGTTTTTGAATCTAAAACCAATATAAACAACAAATTATTTCTGGTATTCTATCTAAATAAATACCATCACGGCACCTTCCACAACAGGGAAAGTGAAATAATAATATATATTATATGGGTACTAAAATAATAAATAGGTATACTATATTGATTGTAGACGGCCGGTGTGGCGCGGAGGTAACACTCTTGCCTTTGAGTCATGAAGTCCCGAGTTCGATTCCCGAAGGCATATTATAAGCTAAATCTATCTACTGAGTTAAAGTCGCGGCCTCTGACTGACTGAAATAAACTGGCGCGATAGATTTTGCCCCATCCACCTGCGTGTTTATTACACGCAGTTAGCCCGCTGACTACCCCGCTTGTGGAATTTGCCGTTGTCGTACAGTAGTTATATTAATGGAATAAAAAGAACATCATTCATCAATTAAATACGAATATTATACCAACAGTATGAATATTAAAAAATAATGTCCTAGAATTGATGAATGTATTGTATCCTTGATGTGCTTTGGCACGTAAACGACACTTTAATGTTGTCCAATAATAAATGAAAAAGTGACGACATGGAAAAGGCGGCATGCATTAATAAAATAAAATGGTCTGCAAGCTACTTAATTTGTGGGAGATGCTATAATGATATAGATGAATTGATTGAATTTCGTCTAACGCCAGGTGGAAGAAGCAAAATCTATAGCGTCAGTTGATTTCAGACAATCAGAGGCCGCGATTTCAAATCACAAGATAGATTTTGCTTATACTTCCCCGCAAGCCAAAATGAACCATGAGCTTTTTAAAATTGTTTTGGGTCTGAGTGTTACCTATAATAATATATGAATATATGTTTGGTACGTTGTAGGTAAATATGTATCAAAATCGCGTTAATTTAATTTTGGTTTACTCATACTCATACTGTGTACCTGTGACAAATGAGCCTGGTTTAATTTTTTTTTATGAATTCGGATGTTAGTGTAATGTGGTAATTTCTATACAAAGTAAATTATTAATTTTCGTTTGGAGAACCATGTTTACACAATGTAACATTGTGCAAAACGTAATCGGAAGAAGTGAGAAAGGCGTCCCAACGCTTACGAATTTCGGTGTCCATGGACAACGTTCACCAATTCCACCATTCTCACTGTCACGATGTAAGGTCCACCAATCGAGAAACGTTTTATGCAAACCATAGAAGCAACCATCTTTTTGGGATCTCATATTTCAGAAATATGCATATTTCAGAAATATGCAAATATGCATGAGATCTTAAAAATGAGATCCCAAAAATCTGGTTGCTTCTATGGTTTGCATAAAGCGTTTCATTATTCATTTTATTTAAAATTTGTTTTTATAAATTTCATCGCGAAATTCAGTAATATTGTAAAAATCATAAAAAAACACTTACTGCAATAGTGTATAGTACATGATTCATCTTAAAGAACCCCGTTCCTTTTGCTGTTACTTGGTCGAACTTGCCTAAAGCATCATAAGAAAAGTTGAAATTATTTATTCCAAAAACAAATCTAACTGTTATGAAGGAATCGTTTCCAATAGAATATGAGTAATCTTTGGCAACTGAGTGTTCAACATGATTCACAAATCCATTGAAAAATTTAACAGGTCCCACTATTTTTTCTCCATAAAATGTTTCGCTAAAAAATAATAAAAAAAACATTAAAAATAATGTGGAAAGAAATAAATGAAATACCTCTACCAATTATTTATTTATTTATTCATTCTTAATTGTACATTGATCACAATACGTACAATTTTATAGAGAAATGCATTCAAATTAGGTACATATAATCAATAATATACAGAGGGTGAGTTTATTGCAAAGGCGCGATCACTTCCATCTAATCCAATTTACGAATACTTATTTATGTTACGAATATCTATTTTTGTCAAATTCAAAACATCAAATTATCAAGACACTGTACTTAGTAAATAAATAAATAAATACTTATAAATAAATAAATACTTATAAATAAATAAATAAATAAAATAAATAAAAAAAATAAATAAATGTACTTATAAATAAATAAATAATATAAACGTTACTGTATTAAGGTGCTAACACAAAGAAAGCGGGTTTCCTGCTTTCAGATGCCTGCGTCTACCGGTGCCGATCAGCGCAATAGAATGTTTACACGCATTTCAATGGACACGAACATAGTAAAAGCAGGAACGCCGATTGCGATTTACTTTGCCGGCGCTTACCAGCACTTATCAGCGCTGGAAACCTGCTTTCTTTGTGTTTGCACCCTTAGCGTGTCAGTGCAGTTAACAAACATATTACATGATAAAAGAGAAATCAAAAGGCAGACTTATCGCAAAAGTGTTTTCTCTGGCATTGTCCAGTTTATATTGAGTCTTGCCATGAAGTTTGCCACCCATCCTGAATGTCTTATTTTTTGTTGGCACGCAGAGAACAGCTTGCGTGTAATATGTCAAACGCAGCTGCTCTGCTGACTACTCCACTTGTGGGATATGCCATAATGGTGAAGTAGTAGTAGTAGTATATCGAGTCTTATAATCATCCACGAATCCATATTGTTTGCAAAAATCTTTCATATTAAGTAATTAAAATACCCCCCCCCTTGCCCCACACTGAGAAAAATAAGTAGAGCCTTGAATGGTAGGTAGTTAGGTATACTCACTTGACCATTTTTTCATAGTCTTTCATCCTAAGATTACAGAATCCAAGGTCTAACAATTCAGCTACAAGCATTTCGTATACAGTTTCTATGTACTCTTCGTAATGCAAAAGTTCAGTTTGAGAAACAGCTAAAAAACAAAGGATTTATTACAAAGAGCATCAACTAGGTATTATTATTTACTCTGCGATTAGTTACCTAGACAAAACAGAATATTTACTATTTTGGTACGAAACCGTGTTTAAGAGTCCCAGACATCTCACCGTCTCTCAGGAATACATAGTGGGAAAACCTTTATCCAAAGCGATTTTCAGGCAATTTACTCATACCAGGAACAAAGGGCATTAACGGTCAAAAACTAATAGTAAAGAGGAGTGAGAGATGTGTACTTTTTGCCAGGAACTCCACAGGAAGAGGATTCGATTTTCGCCCTTTTTTCTAATCCCGGAATTTCAGGAAAAGTGGTAAAGTCAGTAAACCATGTAAAAATCTGTTTTTTATTTATCTTTTGGCAATGTATTTAGGTTTAAATAATTTTGCTATACAATAAATCACAAACGGCTCACAAATGAATAGGTACCATGTGCAAAAAAAACTTGGTGCTCAGCATTAACAAGTTTTCCAACCTTCAGCATAACATTTGGACCATCAGTCACTATTGCCATAATATCTATAGTGAGATATCAAACTCAGAAAGGGTCTTTTTAAGATACGAACACAAATTTCGGCTGTCAGTGATTCACTATTGCTAATGAGTCCCAAATTCCTGTCTTATTTAAAAATTGTATTAATCCCGGGATTTGATAAATTAAAATACGACCGGGATCTCGAGATTCTGATGGATTCCAGGATCGAATCCACTTTCCAATGGACAAATCTATATAATCATAAATACCTAATCTATTTAGGAGACTATTAACCTATATGATTTTTTTTATTATCACGTAATAAAATAATATAATAATTATGGTTACATACCCGCATTGTAAGGCTCTGGTATGTCCTGCGCAGTTGCTTGAGTAATTAACATAAAACCGAAAAACACCAAAAAAAAATTTAATTTACCCATATTTTATTTGAATATATTTATTTAATATTTTTTTTATATTGTAGGTAAAGTTATTACAAATGACGGCCAGATTTCAATTAATAATTAATTGTATATTTGCAATAAGTGAAAATAAAATCAAAGTCTGGAATTGATAAAATTACAATAATTTCATTATCATGCTCTCATCCTTTTAAAAATAAAGAATAACAATTCAATTGTGATAAAAATCAGTTACTAGATTCTTTATCTTCCAATTGTTTGTCTTAGGTGATTAAATTAGATTAAAAAAATACAATTTGCATATCAAGCACAAGAAATTATCATAATTGAAATAAACAATGTAGATATAATTGATTGATTAGATTTAGGTGAAGTAAAAAGAATAATAACATTATCGCTATATCGGAGGGAAACTTTACTTGGTACAGATAGGACGTTCTGCATATTTAGGTAGTTTAGGTATTACTTCCAGCTGCCGTGATGGTGTAATAGTAGTAGTAGCTTAGAACTAGAAGTTAGTTAAGTGAAGCTTCACTTGGTCTACAAATTGAAATAAATTAACACTGATGTATGATGTTTAAGTCCTAGTTGTATAGCTGATATAGTTGATACCCTTTCGTGAAAACAACTTTTTCGTATTTTAAAAAAAAATAACTTGTAGGTAATATAAAACTAATATGGTGATGAGAGATGACTTGATTTTGGCGCCGTTTCACAGTAGAAGACAAAGACCATCTAAGAGCGCCCGCCAATGCAGTCTCCATTTTTCTTCTAAAGGTGATAAAATAGGTACCTATATACATATATTATGTATATTCAGGAATTTTGAATCCCTATGTTGATATATACTTTTACGATATAAGATTTTTAAAGTCAACGAATCAGTTTAATTTTATTATTTTTTCAGAAATCTAAAAAATACTGTCTGCCTTAAAATAATAGATTTTTTGTGTATTTTTTTTCTACATTGCAACATTAACGCATGGCATATGGCTACACAAACATAACCTCCAAAATTTATCTTATAGGGTTTTCTGTCAAGTTTGAAGCCCGGTTGGGTTTTGTGTTTCGTTTTCTTGTATAATTTAAACAAAAATAATGATGCATTTTTTTAACAGTATTATTATATTAAATATACCTTTTTATTCAAAGTAAGGCCGGTTTATGTTTTAAAAAAGGGTGTATTATGCAACGAATGAGGACAATGTATACCGTGTTTGATTTTGTACTTTTCGTTTGTGTTTGATAGTTAACAATTTTTAAAATGTCACAAACGTTTAATATTTCACGTATTCTCATTAGGAGATTTCAATTTAATTTCCCTGCGTACTCTTGGGTAATACCTAATATTAAAATTCACTCAGATAGCTTAGGCAATGGTAACTATATACTTGCATTGGTTATGATTTTTATTTAGTTATCTTATTTAGTTTTTTCCTAATAGCAGTGTAATATTTATATTTTTTTTTTCAGAATCATCTCTCGTCCCTGGTGATGTATCAACTAGTAAGGATAAAGATTTACTTTTACAAAATATAAGAAGGGCAAACAGTTCGAGAGAACTCTTTAACATTATAGCTGCACATGGACAGCTGTTCAATCAGAAGCATGTTATAGAAAGTTTATCTAGTCTACATGAATTTAATAAAGCCAAAGAGTAAGTTATTCACAATTAACTGTATAATTAAAAATGTTCATTAGTGTAGACCAACCATACTCAATCTGCGGCCCGGCAAGCTTTTGCGTGCGGCCTTAAACACATTTATTATCAGGGACATGATTTACAAAATCTGGCATTCTATATTTCGTATATCTTGTAATTAATTTCGACTTTGACGTACAGATAGCGACACTCAAAGAGGATTGTCAGTGTGTCAACATCAGCTCTGGTATTTATTATTATTATTCTAAAAATATCACCCTGCACTGAGACCATAACAGGTCCAGAGACCAAAAAAAAACAAGCAAACACAAAAGGAAAAAAAAACAAAGAAATGCCAAGTCAACAAAAAAAAAGATATCAAAAAGAAACAGAATAAGAGTGTTGCTATTGCTAACGCTAGATTTTCCCAAAAACAAACATTTGATAGACAAGTATCGCGCAAATTAAATTGTTTTCCAAAAAAAAGGGGAGGGGGTATCATGATTTTTTCGTCATACCAGTATAGTGTTGCGGCTCACGTAGCTTTATAAATATATGTATGTGGCCCGAAGGCAAAAAAGATTGAGTATCATTGGTGTAGACGAAAACGTTAGTCTAAATAATATACTTAGAGTGAGAATTTAACTGTTTTTTTTTTTATAATTTAATATGATTTCATTCACTATTCACCACCTTAAACTGTTCTTGAATTCAGTGACGATAACACTCAGTGCGAGATTTTTGTAACTCATTCATATGCTCCAATATTTTCAAATATTAACAATAGTTTTATACACGCTTATTGAGACATCAATTATATGAAAACCCTCAAATAATATCAAGGAAAGACAATGTTGCTATTGTGTAACTAATTTACAGTTCCATAGACCAACAATTTAAAAATTTAATATTCTGAGAGACTACGTCAAAAGTTTGGGGCACCATAGTGATTGACCAACACTGTAAACCCATTTATGAAGAATAAATAAATACATATGTTGGCTTGTATTGTAAAAAAGTATTTTTATTTTTAGAATTGTTAATAAGCCATACTTTTGACAAATATAGAGTTGCTGGGCTGAGGTAGAACAGGACGACAAATTATATTCTACCTTCATGAGCAGCCCATCCGATTTTGTATTTTAAGCGTTGTGAAATATTAGAGAATCTGACATATTATTTGTGTCTTTTTAGTTATGATAACCTAACCTGTATTTTGTATATTTTTTTCAGGTTGGATATAATGTCACGTAATGTAATAAATGATCCAATATTTGAAAAGTTATGTGTACAATTGAAAAAATATTCCCGTGTTCTTGAAATGAATGAAATTATTGAAGCTCTCAAAGTTTTGGCTCTCTTGAATGTTCCTTCAAAATCAACAATATTTCAAATGCTCCTACAATTGATCAGAAATAATATTAATAATTTAGAATTGGACCAAGTGATATTTTTAGATTATTTATTAAAGAAGTGTGAAATAAATCACTTAATAGATGCAATACAGCTTGCGTTACCACTAGTATTTCAGCTGCATGTTTCTTCAAAAATGGACAAAGAAAATATTCCTGAATTAACAAAGTTGTTACGATATGCTTCTGTGAACAAGATTCCTGCGCAGTGTGTGACGAGTATTGTGACAACCTTGGTTATACATACAAGTGAGATAGATTTTGTATCTGCCAAAGGAATTATGTTTTCTCTCACCGAGCATAATTTTAGAAGTTACAAATTCCACAGTGTTTATGAGAAGTTACTTAACAAGAGTTTTGATATATTAATAGACAACGTTAATAGTTTGTCTTTTTTGGAAATGTTAAAACTTTTAGAGAGACTTAAGGAAATGATCATTCTCCACCACTACATTTATTATAATCCAAAATTCTTTGATGCTTGTGCTAATTATATAATTGAGAAACAATTACCTTTTCTGAGCTCCATACTAGTGACAAGAATCTTTACTCGAGTAGTAAGTACCTACATTTATTTTATCTTTTTATGCTGTAAATGAGAAAATCATAAGATTAAATTAACAGATAATGAAACCTTATTAGAAATCAAAGTGTTGAGTAAAATGCAGCAATACCAAATTGTATTAATGAGGATTTAGTATGCAGACAACTAATAACTACCTACATACCTACCAACTTAATTTTACAATCAATTTCCATAGATTTTTATATATAATACCTAGATGGAGTACTCGTATATATTTTCATTGTAATAAAGTGAGGCACCATTTTTCGGCACTTTTGACAGATCGGTTGGCGAAAAAAAGTGTGATAAATCGCTAAAAACGCCGACAAGAACTTCAAAAAATGTTAAATTACGTTTATATAAATGTAAAAATTATATATTTTTATAAGAATGCGAGAAATAGTCCATAAAATGTAGGAAACACCATACGCTTTCGCCAACCATTCTGTCAAAAATTCATAGATTTTTTGCCTCACTTTTGTAAACGAGTCAGGGTTCTAGGTTTTGTATGGAATTCTGTGTCAATTTCATGTTTTGTAGTTAGGTGATTCAATGGATTAAAATTAACCAAATTGGAGTAACGGAGACTCAAAATTTCTGTCATTAGAATTGAGATTTATAAGCTTATAGTTGGCTTGCATCTCAGAACTGTTTAATAAAAGTCTCTTCAAAACTTTTTCTGCCATTCTCCCATCTATTTAACGTGCTGAAGCCATTTGTCAAAAATGTACACATCTTTTGTATCATGAATTTGATTCATTTCTCTTCCTAATCTAATATTCTACATCTATTTTCCCTTTACACACTACACACCTTACATTTACTGGCAGGTTTTACTATCATACTTTCTTGTTTTTATATTATCACTGGCTGGAGAGATTATTTGTATAGTTTTTTCCAGATTTCGTAGGTAAATTATTACATTAAATATGTCTAATGTTTTCTATATTTCCAGGCGCACACACATTTACCTTTACTGGAATATATTTCACAACACCTTGCTATAAATAGCACAGATATAGAAACGTGCAGACCCAGACACTTAATTACATTTGTACATGCATTAAGTAATGCTAATTATATACCAGAATTTTTTGATGACATCAAAGAAAATATTACCAACAATCAAATGCTAAATTCCGATAGAATTGAATTGCCATGGTCCCAATTTGGTGTGGATCTTGCTGTATTGGATATTTATAATGAAGATTTATTGAAAAAGATATTTTCAAATGAATTTTTAAGAGAGTATTTAACCAGAAAGAACAGTCTTTTAGATCATTTGCAAGTATTATTGTTGTATCAGGCTACGAGGACATTCCGTCCAACCATTAATTTAGAGTTTCCACCAGAAGCATATCAAAAGACTGTCAGTAGAAATTGCTCCAGAGAAGTAGATGAGACAATGAAAGCTGCGTTGACTAAAGGTTTGGGTGGATCTCAATATTTGGCGTCTCAAGTACAAATGCCAATTGGAATCTTTGCAGGTAAAATAATAGCGCCTAAATTATTAAATTTAAAATTCAGTTAAATAGTTACATTATACTATGATTCAAATGAAGTGGCGAAGTCTGTCGTAAAATGTGCGAGCAAGAAGGATCGACTACCTGCTCCCTTCACACTCCGTCGTCTCTTATGTAAGTTAGTAGTGATGGGTAAATTATGTTCCAGGTTACTAAATAAAATGTAGATGAAAAAATTAATATTTTTAAAATATAGGTTTGAATTTTTTGAAGATGCTTAGTTTTTAAAGTATTAAAAATATAGATTTAATTATAAATTAATAGATGTCTATATAAATACGTCATATCATATTTATCCCTACATGTCACGTTTAATCCCAGGTGCCTGCAAACTCCCCTTTAAGGACACAAGCTTTGTGATTGTGAAAAGTGTATAAGGTTGTATTTGGGCTTATAACAAAAACCCAGATTAGGGTGGTCCAAAATTTTCATTTTTAATTTTTCAATATGGCCACCCCGTAAATTTGTTACACGTGTTTGTAGTATTAACCTTGTAAAATTACAGCAATCTATCTTTAGTGGAAGGGGGTGCTCAATCAAGTGTTAATTTTAATTTTTTGTGAAAAATACTTGAATTTGTTTTTTTTTTGTTTCAGGTTAGTTACAAGTAAATAGTATATGATAACTACTTGAATATACTCGAAATATAGTATTTTAAGGATTGATATTAAAAAAAAAGATCTACAGCGAATGATGACGTGTGTGTATGAAAATTGTGCGATTAATGGATTGAGAATGAATGCAAAAAAGACAAAAATTATGGTGTTTGAAAGAGGAAGTGAGAGAACAGTATGCCAGGTGATGATTGACAACGAAGTGTTAGAGCAAGTTGACGAATGTGTGTACTTAGGTAGCTTGTTCACGAGAGATGGGAAGTGTGAAAGCGATATTGAAAGGAGAAAAGTTGCTGGCAATAAGGTAAATGGTGCAATCCGACCAATAATTGCAAATAGAAACATATCCACCACAGCTAAAAGGTTGGTGCACTCTGCTATCTTAGTGCCAACACTTATGTATGCAAGTGAGACGTGGACATGGTTAAAGAAGGATGAAAGTGGCATAAATGCAGTGGAAATGAGATCGTTGAGAAGGATGTGTGGTAAAAGTCTGAGAGATCGTGTGCGTAACATTGATATACGAAAGGCATGTGGAATGAAAGTTGGTGTAATAACAAGGATGAATGTAAATAAGTTAAGATGGTTTGGGCACGTGGAAAGAATGAATGAGGACAGAATGACTAAGAAGATATATTTGTCTGAGAGGAATGGTGCTCGGAGACGTGGACGTCCGAGGATTAAATGGCAAGATCATTTAAATCAAATCCTACAGGACGGTCACGTGTTGAGCACATTGAACAGGAGAGCATGCATGAGGAATTGTATGACAGTGACGGAAGCGAAAGATGTATGCAAAGATAGAAGGAAGTGGCGCTCGATCCTTTCTGCCTACCCCGCGAGGGAAGCGGCGTGATGGTATGTATGTATGTATGTATATTAAAAAAAATCTATTGGTGTGTTTAAATAACTATTGTGTGACTGTGAAATAGTGCAATAAAATGAGTTCTTCAACACGTAAAAAAGATGACATTTTTCTTCTTGGATGCCGGGATCTTGAGCCATTACTAAGGCTAAACCAACTACCAACTCTTCGCCAAGTTCTGTTGCGATATCATCAGATATTAAATGTAACAAAGAACGTGAAAGATTCTGCACAAGTAGTCATTCAAGAAGTAATAGAGGTATGGAACAAATCTGGGATTCCTACAAAACAACAAAATCACTGCAATGAAAAACTTATTCAAATTCATAAAAACTGGCTGCTTTTAAAAAAAAACAAAACAAGAGCTTCACAAGCTCAGAAAAAGAGGGAGAATTTGTTTACAGCAGATCTGGATAAAATGTTTGATATTGCCCATTCAAATGCTTTAAATTTAATTAAAATTGCGGAAGACAGAGACTTTCTTGTAGATCAAAGAAATGAGCGCAAAATGATCATGACTTCAGTTGACAAGAAGATGGAAAAAAGCAAAGAACGTTCTTCAAAACGAAAACATAGAGCTGAAGAATTAAGGAAAAAGGCCGCTGAAAATAATAGTGCAACTTTGGTGGTATCGAGTCAGGAAATATCACTGGATTCCAGCTTTAGTAGCGCTTCTAGTGCCGCTAGTATTGCTGAGGAACAGCGAGACGAGGAGTTTGTTGTGACTTTACAAAAAAAGGTACAGAAAAACACAAGCGCTAGTGACAGTAGTCAGCCATCAACATCAACTAGTAGTATTTTTACAAAACATGTGACTGGAGCTCTTGACCGTAACAAGATAACTGATCGAGAAGCAGTACGACTGATTATTCCGTTGTCCGCCGCACTTGGCTGCAATCCTGCTTCACTCTCAATTTCACGAAGCACAATTCGACGAGCCAGGAAAAAAGCTAGGCAAGAATTCAATGACAATTTGAATGAAACGTTCAAGCCGTCTTATCCACTAGTAATACACTGGGATGGAAAGATACTGCCTGATATAACGGGCAATAATTCATAAATAAATAAATAAATAAATAAATAAGAAAGTAGATCGCCTACCGATTCTTGTCTCTGGCAATGGTACTGAAAAATTATTAAGTGTACCCAAACTGACTGCAGGAACGGGAGAAAATACGTCTGCTGCTGTTTATGATGCAATGGAACAGTGGAATGTCACAAATCAAGTCCGAGCTATGAGTTTTGATACTACAGCCTCTAACATTGGGGCCAAAAAAGGTGCGTGTGCTCTCCTAGAGGCAAAGACAGGCCGTGATCTTTTATGGCTTGCTTGTCGTCATCATTTATTCGAAATTATGCTATCAAAAATATTCACAATTTGTTTTGGCCCATCCAGCTCTCCAGAGATACCACTATTCAAAAGATTTAGAGACGCTTGGGATACATTTTCACGAGATCACTATGATTGCCTTGACTTCAGTTCTAGTACAGAGCAGTTCGTTGAAGAAACTCTTGAGAGTCTGACAGCTGCTTTATCGGGAGGAAAACAAGTCCGAGATGATTATAACGAACTAATAGAGCTTACTATGATTGTTCTGAACAAGCCACCGGAAAGGATTCACTGGCGTTCCCCAGGGCCAATACATCGTGCTCGTTGGATGGCAAAACTGCTTTATGCTATAAAGATTTTTCTCTTTCGGTGTAATTCAAACATATTCAAGCTGACTAAGAGAGAAGAAAAACAAATTATCAGATTCGTTACGTTTGGTGCACTTATTTACAGCAAAATTTGGATTGAAGCGCCTTTGACAGCAGATGCACCGATTAATGATTTACAACTTTGGAAAAGACTAAAATCATATGAAGCAATAGATGCTGAAATAAGTGCAGCAGCGAGAGAAGTCTTAGAGCGCCATTTGTGGTACTTATCAGATGAACTGGTAGCCTTTGCCTTATTTTCTGACAAGGTGTCTTGTGACGAGAAAGTGGGTATTATTCAAGAAATTAATGCTGCAGGGGAGTGTCGTTCAATACGAAGTGACTCTTCTAAACTATCAATCACGGCCACCTTAGGAGTCTTTGCATCCGAAAGAACATTACGGACGCTCACAGCTCTTAACATTAAAGATTCATTCCTGCAGTTGCCTCCCGAGACTTGGGGCGAGAATGATGATTACGTTCAAGGTAAAACTTGCATTAAAAACTTACGTGTCGTTAACGATACTGCGGAAAGAGGAGTAAAATTATTTGAAGATTACAACAACATACTTAGTAAAAATGAGGAAGAAAAGCAATTTATACTCCACGTAGTGGAACAAAACAGAAAAATCATTTCTACCGGGACATCCAAAAAAGATTTAACAAACATAGTTTTAGGTTAAGAAAAAAGAAATTTGCTGCGCCTTATTGTTTCATGCCCCGCTTTGTTTCTTTAAATTTGAAATATTTAAACACTATTTTTTTAATAAAAGCAAGTTTATAAGTAGCATACTCAAATTTTTCATTTAATATCCTGCATTTTCCATATCAATGATTTTTTCATAAAATTTGCTAACTTTAAAGTCGATGAGCACCCCCTTTAACATAAGATAGAGGGCTGAAATTTAAAATGGATAATAGTATAGATATGTGTAACAAAATAATGGGGTGGCGAGACTTCTACCTGAAAATTTTTTTTTCGCCATATGTATGTGGACCACCCTAACCCAGATACATCTTTAAAAAAAAACTATTTTAGTTATAGGTACAAACCAGGGATGTCGCGAATATTCGCATCCGTAAATGAGGAGCTTCCGCATGTATTTAGACATCCGCATCCGCAATAATCAATGCGGATGTAAGAAAAGTTGCGGCAATATTACTTTTTATTATGTATAATGCTCCTATTTTAAATTTTATTTACTCATTGTAATTAGTTAAAATGTAAATAATTACTACATATATCATTATTTTAATTCTTAATTCATATACTTTTTTCTTTAACATCTTAATCATCCGCATCCGTGGATGTGAGCTTACAAAAATCCACATCCGCATTCACATCTGCGGATGTGTAAAATTCGACATCTGCAACATCCCTAGTACAAACTATAGCTAATCACATAAACATGTATGTTTTTAACGTAAAAAAGATAAATATGCTTTTCATTTCCCATCCATCGTAGCGAACAAGTAAAAACAGGTGAGGAATAGGATTAGAAATAAGATGTGATATTTACATAAGTACATCGAGTAACAAGAAAATGAAGTTCAATGTATCGATATCCGTATCACAAATTATCACCTCTAATTGGATTTTGTTTTATTATAAGGGTCGACAGTTCATTTGAATTGTAGTATAACAATATTGCAAATATTTAATTTTGGATGTTTTTGAATGAGTTTTCCTTATTCGCATTGCAAAATCATTTTCAAAAAAATTGTATCCAGTGTTACGATATACCCAAGATATACTAGATAGGTAATTCAAAGAAAAAATTGTATCCAGTGTTACGATATACCCAAGATATACTAGATAGGTAATTCAAAGAAAAAATTGGTCATGCAGCCAATTAAATTTTGCATCCAGTTTTATACTGACGTTGGTTGTAAGACAATACATTTCTAATGCTTGAAGGCCATCGATGTTGGTACACAAAAATTCCGTAAAAATGTTCCGCGCTGCAAGTCTAGTATGTCTATGGATATACCCAATATTTTTTCAATGAATGCAAAGAACATCAGAGTTACGTCTGCAAAAATTAGCTGTTTTAAGCCTAAAAGGAAAAATGAACACTTTCTAGAGTGGATTATCATTTGTTACCCTCGGAATACAACACAGTTATAATAATTGTCCAATAAACATGTTTTTTGCAAATACACTTTTAATATACAATGTAAGTTGTGTTATATATTAGTAATATTTAATCACATTTCTTTTAATTTCAGATTTTGTTGTGGCTTTTCGTGATGGTGTATATCCAGTAGCTATTAATGTGGATAGTAAAGAAGGTCCAATAAGTTATATGGATTTGAGCATTCCTTCGCAGGCTACTGTGTAAGTAAAAAATCAACAAAGTTATTTTTAATGACAGTTTCATGTGTAAATTGATCACATGAAACTATCACATAAGGCATAAAACACGTTATTTGATGGATTCCCTAGATAAAACTTGAACCTATAAGTCATTCTTTTCGTAAGGTGTGCTCTGTCCAATTAAGCTACCGGGTGACATGTACCGAAAGCTTGGAAGTTCTCTTGTATTTTATAAACCCCGATGTATAGATATTGTTCTTTAATAAATTATTATAGCTTTGTAGATAGGTACTTTAAATAAGAAAAATAACACCACTCACTATGAGGTGTTCAGCTTTTCAATGGGTGATTCACATTACAATCTAATATATAAAATTCTCACGTCACGATGTTTGTTATCATATTCCTCCGAAACGGCAGGACTGATTTTGATGAAATTTTGTTTGCTTATCGGGTAGGTATGAGAATCGGCCAACATCCATTTTTCATACCCCTAAAGGTTAAGGGTGGTCCACCCCGATTTTTTTTTTTTATTTTTCAGTCAACATATTTTATTTTTTTATGGTGAGGCATTAAAAAATACATACAGCCCTAAATTTTCACCCTTCTACCATCAACACCTATTTCTTAATAGCGATTTTAGTAATCTAGAAATAATGTATTTACCTATGGCAAAACAACGTTTGCCGGGTCAGCTAGTAATATAATAAAATGCACATTGTTCATACACAATCAAAAACGATAAAAGAAATATTTATGAAAAGAAAAACACACATACGCACACGTTTTTACATATCTTAAATTAAATAAATTTTATAATAAGAGTTTTCGTGTTTATACTGTGGAAATCCATTTTTAATTATAATTATATAAAAATATTATTTAACACTGTTTAATTTCAACTATGTTAGATATTAAATGCGAATTTTTTCTCTTACGCTTGTAGGTCAGTTTCTCTGTATATTTTTATTTAATTAATTAAAATTAATTTATCTTGTATATAATAATTAATTATGATATCTCACATTTCAAACACTTTTTATATTGCATATGATTTCATTTCTAGCAATACCCATAATTTCCTCGATAAAAATTTTTACTTGGTTATTTTTGTTTGATTTCAGGTTGTGCATCTTAAATTATCACAAAGGGTGTTATTCACTCAACAACCAGCGTCTTAGAGGACTGTTTGATTTATCAAATAGAACGTTAGAAAAACTAGGATACAAAGTATTAGCACTGAGTTTAACGGATTGGTTGGAAATGCCTGATATGGAAAAAATTATTTATTTAATGCGTGAAATGAAATATAAAATATCACAAGAAGATGCTGCTGTTACTTCTAATGTCAAAAATAATGTGACTTAATATTATTATTATTGTCTGTATGTATATTTAATTAATTTGACTTTATGTTTTGTTTGCTTTCATTTTTTTATGTAAGAATTTGTCTAAGGGAACATATTAATAATAAAAAATTATGTCTCAAACAGAGCCACTCATTTCATACATTCCCTTTTCTTGAGATTTTTGAAATTCAATCAAACCTGTATACTCATTTCACAGCATTTGTCGAAAACTTTGAGTGATCCAAATTTTGGCAACTGATGAGAATCTTTAAAAATATTTGAGTTGTCTATGTTTTACTTTATGGAAGTTTTCATAATTTCTTATTTTTTTTTTTTTTTTCACTTGTGGCATAAATAACATCCTACAAGGATGATTAGTGCCGCCAATAACGTCTCAGTAATTTCTTATTCAGGGGTATTTCCTTAAACACCTACTTGATTTTCTACATTTTTGAAAAGTTGAGAATTCATTCTTTGACAATCTGGTTGAATTGATTGATTATGTTGAAAAAATGTAGCAGGTATTTAATATTTCCGAAATTCGGTAGGTACTTTATTCTAAAAAAATGAAATAAAAAAATTATTTCTTTGGTGCAGTTTTCTAAGAAACAACTTCGCATTTAGAACATTTATTGTGTACACTAGTAAGTCAATAATAATTTTCTCAGAAAGTATTTTCCAAAATAAGCAGTACATCTTAATGTTATATTTTACTTCATAACATTAAACCGCACTCTAATATGCATAATATATTATATTGTACATCCTATAGGTACTATACTATACTATACCCTCACGCCGTATCCCAAGTGGGGTAGGCAGAGAGAACGGAACGCCACACAGATCTATCTTTACACACTTCCTTCGCTTCCTCCACATTCATACAGTTTCTCATACACGCACATCGATTCCTCTTACTCAACACACGGCCATCCTTGAGAATTTGATCCACGTGATCAAGCCACGTGGTTCTCGGACGTCCGCGCTTCCTCACACCTTTTCTTTCAGACAAGTATATCCTCTTTGTCATTCTTACTTCGTTCATTCGTTCAACGTGTCCAAACCACCGTAGTTTATTCACGCGCATTCTGTCCACAACATTCTTCTTGCATCCGCTCATTCTTCTAATATCCTCATTCTTCTAATATCCTCATTCTTCACTCTATCACGCAGCGTTTTACCAACCATTCTTCTTAACGATCGCATCTCCACTGCGTTTATTCCACTTTCGTCCTTCTTCAGCCACGTCCATGTCTCGCTTGCATACGTAAGTGACGGTACCAGAATGGTATTGTGCACCAGCATTTTAGCCACGTTCGACACATTGCCATTGCTGACAATGGGTCGAAGTGCACCGTTCACTCTAGCACTGGCCACTTTCCTTCTTTCAATGTCCCTATAGGTACACCTGACGAAATCATAAAAAGACTCCTATAATAAAAAAAAAAACAGATACCCTTTATGTATTGTTAAGTAAGTAATCATGAACGTAAATTAACAATAATTATTTTTAAAAGATGCACTTCTAATGTACCTACTATCAATTAATTATTTTATTTCAACAAATGATATACCTACTTTTTATCATAGATATGGATGTATACAAGATTAAATATTGATAAAATTAATTGATTTAAAATGATATTACTGGAAAACTTAAATTATTCTGAATTTGATTGGTCGCATTACCAATATTTTTATTTAAATTTCCAGTCGAGTATTACCATCAATAGACCATTAAAGGATGACGTCACAGAAAAATCATTGAGGGGCATCAGGCATCCCAACACAACAGACGATTACGGTGTAATATTAGGTGGAACGCCTAAAGAATACCTAATAATCAAAAAAACTGTCAGTGTCGATTTTGTTATTATTTTGTCGTCTGACTTTCTTTTTTTTTCTCTTATGGCATAACATCCTACAAGGATGATTTGCGCAATCTAACTGTTTGCCCCCCAAGCAAAAGCACTAGCGTCTAAAGGTAGAAGAAGAGGGATGAAAATACGCGAAATACTCTATGATTAAGTTGACAGCTGTCAGGCTTTCACATATGCTGTTTTCGTTTTGTGTGATGTTTGGTGAGGTTAAGTTACAATTATTATTTAGTGTGAATTATCTACATTAAACATATTTATAATTTTTTGTATTACCAATTCGGCTATGAGGCATGGTATCCATAATGTAATTTTTATGGCATGGAATGGACGACATGTATAATAGTTTATCTAATTACTTCAGCAAGTAACTTCAATACATACCAACATACATAATAATAGTATTTTATAAAACATGATTTCATAAGAAATCAATGAAATCACGACTTTGTCGGTAGCCTGGAGGTAGAGTCTCGGCCTCGTGAACAAGGGGACCGTGGTTCTTTACCAGATAACGGCAAACTCCCCTTTCACGACTAGCTTTTAAGAGCTTACTGTGAAAGGTGTATAAGGTTGTATTTGGGTTTATAACAAACAAAACCCAGATATATCTTTTTTTTAATGATTAAGTCGTAAGTTATCTGAGTGGCTTTCTAATGAAAGTGGACAAATCTGTTTGAAGTAAAATGTCAGAGTGCGAAAAGCCTAAAACTAATTAAGATTTTTACTGATTTTGAGTGACAAGTAACTTTTCAAAGAGCTGGGGTACACTACAATGTTGACGGGAACGGGATGAATCAGTTCCAGGATTCAAACCATGAGCATCCCTCCAGGAAGTCTGAGACTACCATCAGACTTCTGGCCACCTCATTGTCGAAGTAATAATTTTGTTATTTTGGATGTGTAAAGATTTTATCTTTTTTAAAATACATTGATAGTCGAGGGTAGGTATACTAGATTGATAGTACATAACATTGAAGTAAAGGAGAAAAAAACTAAGTGCATATGATTAATGATTTATATTCAAGAAAAAAACTTTATGATCAATCTCAAAACTTGATGTAAATTGATGAAATTACACAAACCTAATATTCGTCTCAGTGGGGAAGGAGTAAGTTGATAGTGTTATTTGATGATAAAGAATACCTAATTAAAAAGTATTCTGCTCGAACATTAGAACAATATGTGAAATAAAGGTTGAAAATGAATGTTTGGAGCAAGTGGACGAGTATGTATATTTAGGAAGTTTGTGAGGGATGGAAGATGCGCCAAGGATAAGATGTTTTTAGACTAAGATTAGTTTTTAATTAATTATTTTTTTACACTCCTGTATTTTTATTCTAATATGGTATTTTTAAATGTTTTTTTTTTTTATAAATAAATAGTATGTTTAATTAATTACTGTGTTTTACATCACCTGCCTCACATAATAGTAATATGCTATAGCTCTCTAACTTTTATAATTTTAATATTATTTATTTCAATGTGTTCCTAAAGAACACCATAAGCATATGTTAAGTTTTTATACTGTTGCTGCTCTTTCTTCACCTCCTTTCCAGTCAAGCCGGGTATCGTCAATTTTGCCTCTGTGTTACACCCCTCCTCTTCCTTAAACCAGGTCCTCCTCCCAGACGAGAACCTTCAGCCAGCTAGCTCAATCTCAGGGTGAGAGAAGGAGGATCAACAAAGAAATATTAATTATTTTGTTCCAATAGTCTATCTGTTAGCAGGGGTGATGATTAAAAGAGATATTTAGATTTTAACAACTGTAGTTAAATTTAAAAAAGCAAAACTAATATCTGTAAGCATAATTATAATAATAACCCTACTAGTTGTATATATTAGGTGAGAGTAATGGAGAATAAGAAACTTACGTTATCGCTGTGAGATTTCGAGACATCAACAAATAATCATTATCAATGTTCTCCCTAGGCAAACCAATTCTGCAGTTAATGTACCGCAGAAACCTACTCTCTATCTTGTAAAGATTATTTTACAAATCAAAAAAGTATTTATAATTTTCAATGTATACAGACTTGAAAAAGGCTTACTGATTCTCAGCACAAAACCCAACATTCTTAATGACCTTTTACAAATACTGTCCACATGATTAACAAAACGTAAGTCGCTGGTAAAAATTATACAAAATCATTTATTTCATTCACTGATGCTAGCGGAGAATCATTTATTTTATATTTATAAAAAAAGGATGTTTACTTCTGCAGAAACGCATAACTAGGTAATTCTTTGTATTTAATCTTAGTCTATTATTGTATCACCACTTCATCGGGGGTGTCTTCAGTTCTTCCAGCAAATTGCAGTCACCGGAATATGCCGATCGCAAAGAATAGGAGTATTTGAATAAGTTTTTTGTATTCCTACTAATTGAATCCTCAATATTATTCATATATCGCGGAGGGTAAGACCGAGGGGACAAATGGCAGAGGCCGACCAAGAGACGCATATATGGACCAACTGAAGAGGGACATGAACTGTGGCTCATACGTAGAGCTGAAAAGACTGGCTGAGAATAGAGACGAATGGAGAAGAAAAACCAAACTCGTTGCAGACCAATCCAATGGATTGTAACTCATTATATAATAAGAATTTATAAATTGAATTTTCCAACATTAGTTTTGTAATAACATTAACCTTTGAATATATAAAATAAAATATAAAATAAATTTTATATCTTGTATAAAATACATTAGCTAATTTTTTACATTTTTTTCGCAATTTTGAAAACAGTTTATAGTCACTATGTTCACCCGTAAGCTTGTAAACTCAATACATTTTACGGCATGAGAGCCTATTGCCTAACAATAAAGTTGACAGAAAATCTGCAAAACTGTACATAAATATTCAATAAAATCATACATTTAAAACTAAATAATACAAAATCACATTAATTCCTTGCAATAAGCATTCCAAAAAAACTGACCAACTTTATGTACATCTAAACTTGATAGTTGGGTGTTAATGAGGTAAATAAATTATTATAAAATCAAAATCCCTCTGCAATTATCAACATTTTAACATTCCGCTTAAAATTATAAAAAACTTTCAATAGTCAATGAAATAAAATAATAAAAATCAATAGGCACACACCATATACATTTAGGATAATAAATTGTAAGATAAAACATTATTATACTGAAAGTATATCTTGTGTAGTGATATCCTAGTTAGCAATAATTATTTTCACACATACACTCAGATCAGGCCACAAACAACACAACAGTTTCAAAAGATCAAACAGGAGCATCAACACACCTACAAATATAAGTAGAAAATTAAAAACAACAAATAAATTGAAGAGAAAACAAGTGACAGGCATCAACATGATCCTTTTTGTGATTTAATATCATGCTAACTGCCATAGAATAATAAATACAATAAAGTACTAACTGCTATTTGTTCTGTTTCTTTAATGGAAGGTAATGAACATAGAATAATACATATACTAATTGAACTGGTGTTTTTTCATAATTTTTTTGTTCATTAGAAAACAATCTTCTCTGGTTTTTGATTTTTTTGTTTGGCGGTTCCAAATTTGTATTTACACATAATATAACAGCAGCCAATCAAAACTACAGTATTTTTGCGCATGCGTATTTTTCATCCCTCTTCTTCTACCTTTAGACGCTAGTAGCAAAAGCAAATCCATAGACAAGACCACGTGTACTATTACCAATAGACCATTAAAGGTCACGTGGTCTTGTCTATGGATTTGCTTTTGCTTGGGGGGCAAGCAATCAGATTGCGCAAATCATCCTTGTAGGATGTTATGCCATAAGAGAAAAAAAAGAAAGTCAGACGACAAAATAATAACAAAATCGACACTGACAGTTTTTTTGATTATTAGGTATCTATTCTTTGACGCCCCACCTAATTTTACACCGTAAACACTGTGAATGTGTTGTGTTGGGATGCCTGATGCCCCTCAATGATTTTTCTGTGACGTCATCCTTTAATCTAATATATAAAAGGAAGACGTGTGTGTTACAACACTTATAACTCAAGAATGGCTGTACCGATTTGAATGATCTCTGATTTGTTGGATTCTTCTCCGCCCGGATTAAACTATAGGCTATTAAAACATCTTACAAATTCACGGGAAGAAACAATATGAAGAAAATTATTTACGCCATACATTTTTAATTTCAAAAATAAAAACAATATGGAGAGTCCATACGCTATTAGCGCCCCCACGTCGCCTGTTGCATTGTGCTAAAATAATCCGTAGGTTCTGCTATATTAAGAACCAAATTACTATAACTAATATGAACGAAATGTGTACTAATATTTGTTTACTATAATTCGGTAGTTACATGGCAATAGGTTGTATCTCACTAAAACATAATTTTACAGGAGAGCAAAAACAAAGTTTACAAAAGAGATATTTCAGCCAAATTTCGAGCATTATATATCAAAATGAAGGTAATTATTATTTCTACAAGATAGATGTAACATTCTCTTAATAATTTCTTCTACAAGATGTATGTAACATTCACTAAATAATTTCTTGCAGTTAAAAAATATTTGAGTTTTTTTGCCATGTTGAAGAAAACAATCTTTCTACATGTCAATAAGTGACGTCTTTTCTCTCTTTATTCTGACTATGAGACATATCCTTTTGCCACATCAAATATTACACTATTTTGAGCATTTTATGGAACAAACTTGAAAACGCAAAAAATGCGAGATACAACCTATTGCCATGTAACAACCGAATTATTCGACTAATATTTATGTATCGATAGATATTCTGTCACATAAATGTGGACGTGCACAGATTATATTTGAAATTGTATTTTATTTTTGCAGATGGAAAATTATTATTGAACCAAAAATTGTGCTATTAAAGATGAAAATAAGAATGTGTTCATGTAGGTAGTTCTGTTGCAAGATTGTGTAGTGAAATTTGCAGACAGAGAAGAAAAATTACGAAGAAAATTATTTACGCCGTACATTTTTAATTTCAATAAAAAATGCGATATGGAGAATTATACAAAATCAACAATGAAGTTTTTTTTATAGATTGGCCTATTTATATGATAATTTTTCTATACATTCTCAAATTAGAATCGTTATCCATACAATTTAACATCTGTAGTTCTGATATTTCAATTTTTAAAAAATCATGGCAAGAATTTTTATAAATTTTAAATTAATAGGTAAAATCTACCTGAAAAAAAATTAGTACCTACATACATAATTATATTACGTACTGTAGATAATTTATAAACAAATCTGAGTTAAGTATAATTGTTCAACATAAATTGTTCATGTCGGCCGGTGTGGCGCGGAGCTCTTTCCTTTGAGTCACGAGGTCCCGGGTTCGATTCCCGGACAGGGCAAAGGGAAGAATGACCTTTTTCAAATTGTCCTGGGTCTGGGTGTTACATATATATGTATTTGTATATAGTGCATTGTATATGTGTGTATCGTCGCGTTAGTACCTACCCATAATCAAGATTCATCTAAGTTTGGGACTAGCTCGATGTGTGTGAATTGTCTATGTAAAAAAAATGAATGTAACTTTCGCAGTTTAGCGGCCCCACCCGTTGTCGAGTACTTTTTTTCCATAGAAAAGGTAATATTTTTGAAACTTGAGGAAATTGTTGCCATATGTAGAATTATTTTAATTTGCCGGCAAAAAAAATCCACTTCGAAAATTAATTTCCTAAAATTCCGTACATATTACTCGACAACGGGTGGGGCCGCTCAAGTTTCATAGTTGCGATTTTTTTTTCCTATAAAAGAATTTTTCAAAAATTTGATGACAAAAAAATAATTCACCATATGGCAACAATTTCCTCAAGTTTCGAAAATATTACTTTTACATGGAAAAAAGTACTCGACAACGGGTGGGGCCGCTAAACTGCGAAAGTTCCAAATGAATTATATTTACTATACCTTCGATGACACACTTTGACAATTACGGGAGTTTGTAAAGAGATTAATAATATTAATCATTCATAAAGTCAGTGGGAGAGGGCAGAAGATAGGGCAGGTGTCGAACATGTGTTGAAAGGCTAGGTTTGGAGTGGCCAGAGGTCCTGGAAGCAGCGGTGGACAGTTATCTCTGGAGGAGATACTTAGGGGCAATGGGTCCCCGACCGAACTAGGACAAGGGGAAGAAGATGTATGTATGAAATCGTTCATTGATTCTTAGGCGGTACGAAGTTCGCCGGGCCAGCTAGTGGTCTATAAAATAGACCACGACTATTTTATATGAAAACTGGCCAAATCCTTTGAGTAATATTGTCTATGATTGTAAAGAAAGCTTATCTATGGTGTGTGCATTTGTCATAATGACAACAATCTTGACGTTTCTTCTAAATCTTTTTGTTTCTTGAAGTTTTTTTCATTTGCTGCACGGCATTTGCGGTCGCGATTAGAATATTAAAATAAATTAGGTACATCAAAATATTTTTCTATTAAAAGCGCGTCATTGTTCTTCATTGAAATATTTATAAGACGTCGAGCCTAGTCCTGTTAGTTTTGTGAAATATCACAATAATACAGATACAATAACCATGTCTTATCAGCTATACAGAAACACAACAATCGGAAATACACTTCAAGAAAGCTTAGATGAATTGATCCAGGTAAGATACTTTATCATGATGCAGTTTAGATGCACGTATTTGAAGTAAGTAATTTATAGGTACATCATGTACACCACACGCTGTTCAAATGTATCTGTTTCTAACCAAATAATGCATTAAATAGAATAGTATCTTACAAAACGTTATCATACTTGTGGTTTATTATTCTTGTTTATACCATTGTACACACATCATTATGCTTAAGTACATTCCAAACTTCTCCCATGTTTGTATTATTTCAGTATGGACAAATAACACCTGCTTTAGCTGTAAAAGTCTTATTACAATTTGATAAATCCATCAACCAAGCCTTATCATCGAGAGTTAAATCCAGATTGTCATTTAAAGCTGGAAAATTGAACACATACAGGTATGAACATAACCAAACTTTTCCTCCATATTCTTTACACATTTTTAATAGATTTTTTTGGTAAATATAAATATAAAAATAAGTACATTGTGAAAATGATAAAGGTAAAAGCAATTGTCAATAAATATGCTGTAGCATAAAATAACAGCAAACCAACCCTAAGCTAACCTACAAATTGGTCTAATGTAAAAATGTAACTAGGTATTCTTGTGATACGTCAAACGCTGACGATAAAATTAATATTATTAATTTTGTACTCAAAAAAATCAACATAGCCTCTTGGGGAGTCTTATTCTTCAGGTGAATTAGTTCACATCTTCATAAAAATAATAATAAAAAATTTACATTTAGCCTCGATGTACCTCTGATAAATAAGTTCCATTTTTTCATTGGTCTTTCAATCGGTTAACATTAAATTTGTATTGATTGCCACCATCCTATAAATATACACAGTCTTATAGCGATTTTTTTAGACGATATTAAAAAGTTACTGGACTAATCATATACTTACCCAACGGTTATTAAATTGAGAGAAATGTCTAGTCCCCTTAGAACATTTGCAATTTCAATTCGTTCATGGCTTTAACCCTTAAGCTTGTATGTATGAAATAGTTCATAATCAATACTTATCCGGATATCATTTTGAGTTAGAAATTTCATGCAAAATTCTTGTTTCACTCAAGAATATATAAATATTTTGAATGCAACAGACTAACGTATGTTTTTGTAATATTTATATACATTGTTTTAAAGATATTAAGTTAACAATAAAACCCACGTAAAGCGAGCTTGGGACTGTATTGTGATATTTTTCTATCAATCCTGTTACTATAGACGATGATGTCACAAAAAAATATTTGGAGGGTGTAGACCACCAACATAACCAAATAAAAATAAAAACTACCAATTTGGTCATAATTTGTTACTTAACTGTCCTAAGAAATTCAACACAAACTTCCCTCATGTACGGTGGTACAGATATGTTGACAACCTTGACCATTCTTTTTTTTCTTTTTGCAAGTTTATGTGTTAATATATTTTCGTCCTTTAGATTTTGTGACAATGTGTGGACCTTCATGCTCAACGATGTAGAATTCAGAGAGGTACAAGAAGTTGCCAAAGTAGATAAAGTGAAGATTGTGGCGTGCGACGGAAAGAGTGAGTTTAATTGGTGCTGTATAACGTTCCTATACCTTTCTCTTGGAATGGTCTTATTTCAATGCTATGCTTTTGATTTTTAAAAAGAGTACTTTGTATTTGTAGAATTATGTAGATTGTGTTGTTGTAACAATGTTATGATAATATTTTGTTTAATTTATTGTTGGAACAATTACTTGCTGTAGCTCCAGTTTTACAGCCAACTAATATTTTTCACTTCTAACATCCGTCTAGTTTATTTATATAGATTTGAATAATCTTACATTAATTCTAACATTTATGTAGCAATCTTCTATTAATTCTAAAGCTGTTAGTGAGGACATAATACAATAATGTTACTCTCTTTCAGAACTTCTTACACAAATTCTTGTCATTTCAGCAATTCTTTAGAAATTTCCATTCCTATTTCAATACCATTTTTCCCCCAAAATCCTTGTATAGCAGACATATTGAAATATTTTGTTATTATTTATTTATTTTTGTGATTTTTTCTTGGTACCTGAGCATTTTTGTTATTTTGAGGTTAACCAAATATTTGTGCAGAAATAATTTAACTAAATTCTTGAATGTGTCTAGTTTTATAGTAGAAATTGAAGTTTTTGTTTGTGCATGTTTTTTTTAAACATATTGGCCTTCTGGTGCTCAGTTTCATACTATTTTGGTGCTATTTCATACTATTATTATTGTAAATGATATTTGTGTTTAATTAGCTATTATTATTATTATTTTCTAATTTAATAAGTCATTGTTGAACGTTCAAATGAATCATGGGTTACAAAATTTTAAGGTGCTTGAAATTAATTTATCATTGTTTAAATGAGTAGGTACTTGAATAACAATAACAACTGAAACAAATAATTTTCAAAACTCAATGTCATGTGACTCATTTCAGTATCGTGACTCATTTTCAATGTTTCAATGCAGTCAAAAAATATTCTTAATGCTTCAAAAGTTTATTTGCATGAGTATTGTTAGTAGTAGTGTTCGAATGTTGAATTTTTTGATTTAGAAATTAAGTAATCATCTAATTTATCAAATTAATTTTAAATTAATAAAGACGAATAAATAAAAAATAATCTGCACATTTTTTTTATATAAAAACAATCAGAAAATTATTCTAAATGTCTAATATTATTATTCTTATGGCACAAAGGAGATGACCTGAATGCTTATTACATTCTGTTTATCAATGTCTACTCCACTTGTAGAAGATACTGTGATGACATGCATAATATGTCACAGAAAAAATTACAGCTCTCTCTCTGTGAAAACATTCTTATGTTGCACGGTATTTCAATTTTGAATTCTAGCATTCTTATTTTTCTTTATAGTTCTTTTCCAGCCTGTATCTATTAAATAATGTTTGTCTAAGACTGGCTTCTTATACATTGAGTGGTTGACTCATTCTAGTAATGATTGACTAAATTTTATTTAAATGGTCTTCTAACATAAGTAAAATTCAGGGTTAAATTGTTTAACTTACGTTATTTGTCTTATATTTTACAGATGATGACACTACAAGAAGATAATCTTAAGATGTGTTTCCATCTTTCTACCCGAAGTTGTGCGTCGATGCATTGTCAACCTTAGATTATCTTGTTTAATTTTAAGGATAGTTTATAATTATTAATCAAATACGTTAATGCAAATTTACAATTTTGATAGTGTTTGGTCAAAATGTGGTGTCTACTTATAATCATATTTCTAAGAGAATAACTTGCATCACATAAAGCTAGTTCACTGGCTACCCCAGATATGATGATGATAAAGATTATACCAACTGACATCTTCCTCAAGTGAAGCAGCCAGTGGAACTGGTATAGATAGAAATACTCAAGTATTTAAGTATTTGTTTTTCAGGTGAACAAACTTTTTTAAAATTCGTCAACTTTTTATGTATTAGAGTTGAGTAAATCTTGATCCCACGAGGGGCGACCCCATATGATAGGACTGCCAGGCCAGGAGAAAGAAAAAGTTAAGCTATGCTAATAAATATTTGAATATTTTTTGTCGCTTGCCAAATTTACTAAAATTTTTGATCAGGTTTTGACCAAATGCCGTCGATTACGTCTCAACTGTGAGAATAATAAATATATTTTGTTTTTAGTAGATAGTATGCCAATTATTTTTATCATTATGTAATTCAAATCATTCATCTAATATTGATTATTATTTTGTGAAAAATTTATTCTGTAATAATCATCCAACAATATAGGATATCCATTTTATATACTTTCTTACAACAGCATTTATAGTCTTATGACTACATAATTGGTCTTATTTACTACTAAATAAAAAGTACATTCTGTATAAAATTTGTTTAACATTCGGAACTTAATAGATAATGTTTTTTTATGGTACTTTGCATATCCATCATTGTTCCTCAATTGTGTATTTGTAGCACAAATTTATAACCCCTGTTTTAAACTCAAACTCAGCGATTAACATTTGTTTAACTATATAATATCAAATTGAATTGCTGTTGCTTTATTTTGTTTCATTGTGTGAATGCGTCATTTTTTAATTTTTAGTATTTAATACCCAAGTTGAGACTTTGATCAAGCATAAAATGTGTTTATATCAATGACATAAGTGCATAGACTTGAAACTATAATGAAAAAAAGTATTGGGTTCCTTTGGTCCAGTTCAATCTCATCTTTAACAAGCATTGGTTGCAATCATGGGTCGATGTAGATTGCTCTTACCTCACATTTTCATGAAAAGTATTTTACATTTGATACATTAGAATTGAGCCTTTTAAGAAAATGGTAAGCTGACTGACCATTGGGTGTAGATATCCTATTTTTTCTTTTTAATTGTATTAATAGTGGTGACTAGGCATGCACAATACATGAGAATAAGTGAAAGTGAGACAATGGCTCATTAATATTACTCTGGGAGAGCGAAACAATAATATCTGTTGTGACAGCATTTTCGGAACCTAAATATGGAGGACATTAGTTCTGCCCTGCTAAGTAAAAACACAGTAATTACCAAACACATATGTGTCAGAATCGCAGACCAAGTTTAAAACTATCTTTTGTGTGTATTTTTTCAAGTATTAAAAAAACATACCACAGTCGTCACATATATCTAAGATATTCAATAATTTTTGAAATATGCTTCCTTTTAATAAGCTTATTTACAATAGATATTTGTGACGACTGTGGAAAGTTTGTTTTTTGACACTTGAAAAAATACACACAAAAAAGATAGTTTTAAACTTGGTCTGCGATTCTGAGACATATGTGTTTGGTAATTACTGTGTTTTTACTTAGCAGGGCAGATGTAGTTCTAAGCTCTGGTTTATGTATTTATGTTGCTGGTTTGTGTATTATTTGTATGTATTGAGTTTAACAATAATTATTATTTTTGTTCCTTATGTGTATTTGATAATATTATTATGTTGTAGTCATTATTGTGTAATTAATATATTTTTTTAAGGTTATAATTTACGTATAATGTGTTGGAAATATGTTTCTAAATTCTGTAATATTATTTTTAGTAAAATACTGTTACTGTCTATGTTTCATTATGTCATGTTTTTATATTTTGGTAGTCAGATGGTATAAGAAATCATCTTCTAAAGTTTACGTATCAATAAAGTTTTGTTTTGAATTTGAGATAGTCGGTGGCCTAATGTTGAAGTCTTAGATTTTCAGTCGAGATACTTACTCCGCCTTCACAATATAAGTATATTTCTTACTGTGATGGTGTCTGGAGGTGTATTTGGGTTTATATCAAATTCAGATTTAAAAAAGTTGCTTGTATTTTGATGCATAATGTCTGTGTCAATAAAACAATACATTTTTTTTTATAAAATATTGCAATGTCATAAACCTAAACTCACAAAAATTTAAGTCCATTTTTAAGTATGTAAATACTTATATCTGTTGATATATCTTTCGAGTATTTCGAATATTTTATGCCACTTTTCTTTTAAACACCTCTTTCGACTATCCACTACCTCTTTTGATGCCTTTCATTTGACTACCAATTTAATCATGTAGGTAAGCTATTTGTTTCTACATGTCACATATTAATTAACTCAAAAAAGTGTTAGTGTTCTCCAATACAAGTATTAATATTATTGTCTGAAATACAAACTATTGTTATTGAATAATCATTGTTTTATTTGCTGTCTTGCTATTATTTTTATATGATTTGTGGTTTATAGATACAGTGGAGTGTCTCGGAATGTGATATATATCTGATTTAAATGTTGTATAAGTATCTCAGATTCGTAATGCAAGATAATAAATACATTTACTCTGGTAATTGATAAAAAAATAGTGTTTTAAAAGATTTTTTTTTTTATGTATCTGGATGTTTAAAAAAATTACTACATCTCAAGTCAGCGCCGGATCTACCATAGGTTCAAATGGTTCGGCCCACCAGGGCGCATAAAGTATAAGGCGCTACATAGATTAGCTCTAGTTTTAGTTGTAACCCGAGATTTATAAATAAATAATATAAAAAGTACTTCCGCTTGCATACAAAGTTACACATACCACAAAATGTATCGGTTTTATAAGAGAACATATTTTTGAAATTCCCGCGAAAAGTTACACGCTCTAATGCAGTGATTCCCAAGGTGGGGCGTACGCCCCACCGGTGGGGCATCACGCCTCAGAGGTGGGGCACCGCGCTTGCACATATTATTGAAAATTTACCAAATTTAATTAAAAAAGAGGCCGGTGGGGCCTATGACTTATGAAATGACTACGGTGGGGAATGGCATGAAGAAGGTTGGGAAACACTGCTCTAATGCCTAATCATTATCGACTTATAATATATACATTTGAGTTCAAAAGATTTTGAATGTTACGTACTCTAACTTTCCATACATAATAAGTCTAAATCTAAATCTAATCTCACGTCTAAATCTCTTATCTCCGTTTTTTTACTAGCTCCTACAACCGAGTAATAAAATGAAATAATAATAGGTAAGTTCCTTGCGCGCCACTAGGCCACTAACACTTCCACATAGATTCTCACTAATACATACAACGCGCTTTTTAAACATTTCGTTGTCTTATACTGAACCAAGCGCCCCGTAATAGAATGAAATAATAATAAGTACTGTACCAATCGCTCCCTTACACAACCAAATCGCGCTCCTACATAGATTCTCACTAATACACACAAGGCTCACTGATTTTTCAAACAAAAACCAGAAATATAAATATTACCTAGCGTAAATAATCTGTGGTTTGGTTGGTTATGAATAAACATTACTTAGGCTAAGGAGCGCTACTCGGATCGACTGTTCCTAGTGATATAGTATAAAGTATAACATCACTGGATGTTCCTCAGAACACGAATTACCTTCGTATTTAGACAAGATGCACCGAAGTGTATACGAATGCACCCGAATGAAATGTATGAAATTCGCTTCATATTCGCAATAGGTACGTGTGCTATGCGTAGAATGTGCGTAGATTATAAAATAATATCATTGTACTAAGATAAATTTTAAAAATATTGCAACCATTAGGTACGTTATTATGGGCATAATATTACAATATTAATTAACATATTTAAAACCTAATATGTCTATATTCGAGGTTATGTGTGTGTCAGTAGTTTTCTTCAAATTTTTTAATCTTTATTATGAAATACCTAAATATGTAGGTAGTTATATAATTACTTCCATACATCGCAAGTAAGTACTGAAATAATAGTATAATTATTGTATTTAGATTTTGTTGTTGTTTTTTCATCATATTTAATAATGTCTTGTATTTGATTGATTCTTTTTAATATCAAAATACTAAATATGTTTCACCCAAGTATATCAATAAACATAGTGTTAGGTCGATACATAACATTTTATAAGATACTAATTACATTTTGTAAAAGTGGCAAATAAGAAACGTAACTACTTATTTTTTGCGTGTTATACAGTTTTGCTAAGACATGAAAATATTTTTTTGCAAAAAAGTTTGGGGGGGGGGGCGCAGTATATATATTTGACCCAAGCACAAAATGCGGTTGATCCGGCGCTGTCTCAAGTATCCACATATTGAATGATATTTTGTGCTATGAAGGCCTAGTATAATCAGCTAGGTTCAAACTCCTGATCGTCAAACAAAACAGTGCCACCAAATATTTCATTTACTTATTATTTTTAGCAGATTTAATTGATCACTTGGGATACTAAATAGGTTGAAGAAATTAAATGTCCAGGTTTGGATATTTGTTAACATATCTATTATCAAAATGTACTACAAAGTAATATGGTCCTTATGAACATTGCTTATAAAAATACTTATAATATAAAATATTATCTTATTAAAAACAGCAACCGGGTTACATGAGGAAATAGTGCTGCAAAAAAAATTAAAATTATATTATTTAAAAATTATCATATGGATTTTAGTGAATGTGACATCAAATTTAAAAATAATCATTTTTATTTGCTTCTCATTCATGTCATTTGCTATGATTTTCAATATGAGCCATGTGATGACAATTCAGAAAAATTTTGACAAGCGCTCTTTTTTTATCGTAATCATTTGATGTTTATAAATAATATTAAATTAATATCTATATTTTAAAAAGCGTGATTGTATTTGGGTTTTTAACAAACGCAGATTCATCATTTATGTAAAAGAAATTTGATGAGCATTTTTTAGCTTCTCAGAATTTTACGAACGCCACGTAACCCAATGCAGCAAAAATATATAGTCATTTTATAATTATTTTTACCTCTGGATCAGCAGCCTGCCAGCATTTATGCAAATCATAAGAAACTTGACACAAATCTGACCCTTCTTCCCCTTTAAAGTGTACACAATCTTTGCCCATATTGAAAGCTATTTTCTTCATACTTTCTGGTATTAATTCCAACATTTTTTCATAGTGAATATCACCAGTTTTAGGATCCATCTGAAATATTATTGTGAATGATATGTAGTAAAAAACGTGGATCAATGAAAAAGTCATACAAATGTATTGAAAAATGTAGACATTGGATGAGAAATGAGGAGAAAAAGTAATGATTCTGTAGTAAAAGGAGGCAAATAATATCACTGCATTATGTTAGTGACAAAGATAGACATCAGTAGTGAAAAAATGATTAGAAGAATTAGTGGATGCAAGATAAAATGTTGCGGATAAAATGCATGTAAATAAATTGAGATGGTTTGGTCATATTATGGAACGAATGGAAGAGGAAAGAACGTCAAAGAGGACATAATTGTCTGAAACGAGGGGTGTGAGGAAGTGCGGGCGTCCAAGAACTATATGGCTTGACCATGTAGATTAAATTCTCGAGGATGACCGTGTTTTGAGAAAGAGAAATAGACGTGCGTGCATGTGAAATTGTATGAATGTAGAAGAAGTATGTAAGGACAGATCTATATGGCGTTCCGTTCTCTCTACCTACCCCACTTGGGATACGGCGTGAGGGACTAGATAGATAGAAAAAAATATATATTTAGCAAGACAACGTAGTGAAGTAGCTGAGATATTCTCATATTCTGTGGGTATTTTAATTAAAAATGTTGATATTCAGTAGGAAAATGTGAAGAAAATATATTCTTACCACACTGAATTCCAAAAATATACATTTCATGTAACACTGAAATAACAAAATTAAATATATTAGGAAAAATTATATTTTTGAACTTTATTATATACCTATTTCTAATTTTATATTATAAATTAAATTATTTGCATTTTACCTTTAATTAAATTAATCTTATTTGCATTTTACCTTTAATTTCGGATCATCTTTCATGATTCCTTTGCTAAAATCATTTACAATCTCTGAAATCATAATAAAAAAAGTGATAAAAATTTAAAATTCCAATTAGGATGTGTGTATGAAATTCCGAAATAGTAGGTAGGTACTTTCTAGGTATTTTATTATTTGTATCTATAGTTTCTATTGCATTTTTTAAATTTTATTTTATTATTTATTTATTTATTTCAACATCATACGGGTAATAGCATTTAACAAAAATATTACTAAACACGGATGAACATTTCATAGAACACATAAAACTCCATCATAAAATCAATTAAAAATAAAAGAACAAAAACAAATTTAGAAAAGATTCCACACATTAAGGTTATGAGCAGGCTGGCTGATTCTACATTAATTGATTCACCTTTTTTACACAATACTCCTTACTCCCTGAAGTTATTGTCGTAAAGAATTGCAGAAGATGGTTGTCCAGGATGTTAGAAACTTTGTGAATGAAAGAATAGTACCTACTCTTTTTGGCCATCTTGTTACTAGACATCTTCAAAACATTACAAAAAAATTCTTACCCTTATCAATATCAATCATTGTTTCACATTTCTCTACCACAGGTTTCAGTAATTCAACAAATTCTGTTGTTGGGAACTAAAAATAAATTGGATAATCACTATTTATTTATTCATTCTTTACTGTACATTGATTAAAAACAATTACATAAAAGGTATACATTCAAATTAAATACAATCAATATACAGAGGGCGAGTTTATCGCAAAGGCACGATCTCTTCCAACTAACCCAAATTAACTACCCACTAGCTAATTAAAGAAAAAAATATATAAGGTATTACGGTATTAAAAAAAATTATTACCTCACACGAAACAAACTCATTTTTTACCACTAGGCTCACAATCAAAAACATTAAAAATATTTCTTTTGTGAGCATTTTGTCTATGACAAGTAACACGATGGCAACACTTAAGAACAGATGTGTGGAGATTTCAAAATTTTCATGCTTTTATAATTAGTGAATGATTGTTCTAGAATCATCATGGTAATATCCATGCTTGATTTAATTAATACCTTCAGTTGTCTACCACTCAATTGAGTACCAGTTAATTGATATCTAAAACTTCATTACTAATAATTAATATCAACCTTGTCCCTGTTGGATCCGCCCAACCATTTATTAGTTAGATTTTTATTCATTAACACAATCGTTTCCAGAAGTTTCCAAACACTAAAAATAGTCACAGAATTTTTTTTAAAGGTTTCTATCCATTGATCTAACATGTGTTAACATGTTACATCAATGTTTCTATCATGTTTGTTTATTCATAATCATTTTCCAAAACCCTCTGTTGCTTATATTTTATACTTCCAAAAATGCTCAATCAATTTGTGACTATATAGCTGAGGAGCTTTTCTGCTAGCCCTATATTTATTTATTTCTATTAATAGCATAAAACTGATGGTCGACTCGATGGCACTACGCTTTAAAATTTATAGAAAAATAATGTGTTGTTTATTGGCATCAAATATTTCTGCGAAATATATTTCAACATCTGTAATGTCTTTACTTGTCAAAAGGTCCTAGAAAATAAGCCATCATAAAGGAACATTCTTCATACAAAGAAATATTATCTTTAGTTGACAGAACTCATTGTTGCAAAGCATTCTCTTATAGTTAACCAGGTATTTCATTAGTAGCGATAAGGCTTTACTACTTTTTAGGCCTTTAAACACTTTTCTTTGGTGCAAAGAGTGTCGGCTAATATACTTTCTATCAACGAGCACATAGCTGATAATGATATCACCCAACACTTGTATCCAAACTGATGTAGAGATTATTTGAGGATGTTCCTTTTAAAATACCTCTTACTCGAACTCCTTATAAGAGGCCCTTAAGACATTTTTATGTTTTCAACAATTGTGCGCATAACTACAGAAAATAAATTTGAAACCAAATATGCATATGCAAAGATAATTAGTTAGTTGTCAATGAGTAACAATTTTGCAAGTATGTTGGCACATAATAATTATAATGTTAACATACTTGCAAAATTATTGTCTTTTTTATTGTAGCTACATTGTATTACACTAGTATCAATTATGACTTATATTGTCTATGTTAACTGTCAGACTATTTATCACAAGTGAAGTAGCCAGCAGACATCTTCAAGTATATAAGAACTAACATTTAAAAAATGCTTAGATTATGTTCAAAGTTCTAGATATATTTGAAGAGAATACATTTAAGCATAAAGTAAAAATATTTCCTTTTTTATTTTCAATCTAATATAATATGTAAGTAGTCACATTGGATTCTATTATGAATCAAAAATTACATCACCCCTTTTTAAATCATATTTTGAAAAAATATACAAAGCAAAGGAAATCTAAATTATTTATTTTATCAAGGTATTCCCACGAGACTAAATATTTTCTTTGATTGAAGAAGAATTTTATTTATTGAGGTTCTCATTACCTATATAATTTTACTGTACAAGTATTTGCTATATGTAGCAAATTACGTGTTTTAAATACATAATATATTTTATGGAAGTATTTTGTGAGAAAAAACAAATTTTCTAAATAAATTTGTTATTTATTAAAATGTACCACATACAAAAAACTTCTGATTTCTTGTAAACCATTGCTTATTTTTTTTTCATTTTATATATTATATTTTATACTTAAAACTAATAATGGTGTTTTAATAGTTATGTACAATTATTTTCCATTGCATCTACTACATCAAGAAGTAATGCTGGAACAAAAATAAATATATTAGTCATCTAATTTAACAAAATAATGTAAATATGAGTAACGTTTGTTGATTTGTGCATTAAATAGAAAAATTTCACATACGAAATCCACATTGCCCCATTAGAAGTTCCAAAGTTGAATAAAAGTATAGGTAAAAAATAGTTTAAAATATAGGAAATGTATGGTAAAATAGCACTAAAAAATAGCTGCTGCCCTCTTTAAGAGTCTGACTCATCAAATTGCTAGACACAAAAACTAGGAGACTCTCACTTCCATCAACCACTCAGAATTGAGCTTAGCCCCCCCCCCCCTTCTAAGAAATCTTATAAGTAAATATATAAACAAAAAAAATTAAAAAATGTATACCTCAGGATCAGCGGCTTGCCAGCACCTATGCAGATCATATGACACTTGGCACAAATCAGAACCTTCCTCTCCCTTGAAGTGGACACAGTCCTTACCCATTTTGAAGGCTATCTTCTTCATACTTTCTGGAATCAGCTCCAATATCTTCTCATAATGAATCACTCCTGTTTTGGTGTCCATCTGATACAAAAATAACAATTGAAATATTTATAAATCAATGTAGTAGAATAGATCCTCTATTTTCTAGTGCCTTATTTACATACAAGCCATTTAATATCCTTGATTCAGCAATAGATCCTGAGTCTCTATTACTTATATGACAATACATATAAATCTATTCTCATGCTAGACACGACTAGTAAGCTAAGCTTAAATATGTTTCATTTTTGTGTTATTGATTATATTGATTGGTATGTTGTTAAACTATACATTATTACTTACCACATCAAATTCTAAGAAAATACATTTCATATAGCATTTGAGTTTGGGGTCATCGTGCATTGTTCCTTTACTGAATTCTTCTACCAGTTCTAGAATCAAAAAATACTTATTGTTAATTCATTATTTAGACCAATTTCGTGCATACATAGACAATATAGCTTTTAATCGTCGACTCATTTTTGTTTCAAAATTAGAACTGTGTCTGTGGTCACATTAAGTCTCAGAGATAGAATCATACCAAAGAATTCCATACGGAACCCAATAAAAATCAATGAGTCACACATAAAAAAAATCAACTCAAATATTGTAAAGTGTGACATTATTTGACGTAATATTATGCAAGTGTATTCCATCCTTCAACATAGCTACAATGACTCTTTATATTCTATCCAGCATTATGTACATATTGTCCCTCTTTCACGATACACCGTTCCTATTACAACGACATCAGAGTGCTAGAAATGTCATGGGTAGAGGTGACACAATTGGTGTAGAGTTACTCTGAATGGAGGAGACTGCGGTTTCTGCCCTGTACTCTCGGGAGGAGTGTAGAGGGTGATGATGATGATTATGTATATTAAGATTTGACTTTTAATAAATAAATAAAAACTTACTCTTATCCACTGCAGTCATAGTTTCACATTTCTGAACCACTGGCTCCAACAGTTCCACAAATTCTTTTGTAGGGAACTATAGAAAATAGAAATCAAATTTATTTATTTTATATATACCTAAATGCAGGTAGTTCTATTCTATTCTATTTTCACTCGTAAACGAGTGGATGACCTGTGAAGGCCAGGTAGTTATTCTTGAATAATATCATAATAATCATTATTGCACAAAAAATCAACACAAGAAAATAAACATGGCAGAATTTAAACTAGACAAATAAATTTTGTGCAATGGGCAACTTATTACACAAGATAAGATGTATCATTTTATAGGCATGTTTATTACCACAATTTATCATTTAAACATTTAGGTATTTTATCATTAATGAAATACAAAAATGTTATTACATAATGTTAACAAATCTCTGATGGGGTTTTTAGGGCAGATTTTTTTCAATTCCTTATATTTTTCTTTTATAAATTTTGTTTATTTAAATTTATAATTTAGTAATTAAATATATTCATATTAATAATAATAAAAATAGCACATAAAAAATATCAAATAATAATAATACAATGCTGGTATTTTGAACCCGCGTTCTGAGCCTTTGATATCCTGTATATCTGGATAGGAGAATTTTTCCCGGCATTAGACTGTTAAGTTTTTGTGTGACCATGACTGATCATATGGAGACTTAATTATCTGTTTGTATAATGCTGAGAAGTGTGGATGGCAATTCTGCCGCCGCGTAAAAAAATAAATACAATTTATTAAAAAAGGATTTCTTAAAAATTATGTTTTTTACATTCAATATAATTGGAAATTAATAATTACCTCATCTCCTATAGCAGCTCCTAGCAGTCCAACTACTAATATAAAAAAGAACATGGTTTTATTCGAAACCATTTTTAGACTTCTCTTTAAGAGTGACTGTGTTCCATGAAAAATCTCATATTTATACTGCGAAATAAAATAAAGATTCCCTCAAATTACACACATTATTTACTTTACTCAAGTGACATTTAGTTTTAATTAGTAATTATGCCGACAGTGGTGTAGGTATTATTCATGTTTGTTTTTAAAAAAAATTGACTCCACTACTCTGGATTGGTAAAAATTTAAATTTAATTTGTAGACATTGGTTTCTAAAATTTGTTTGTACTTATCAATTTTTCATTAGGTATTCTAAAATATGTCATATGAATTTTTATGAGAATCAAGATGGTTCAATTTTCTAACTAAATCATTGTTGAAATTCAAAATGATTCCATTTTCAAGTATTTATATTTTCATGTCTATGCTTTCTGAATCAAATCAAGAAGAGATCAAGTAAAATATTGAATGGATTAACATATTATAATTAAAAAAAAAACTAATGTAATAAATACATTATAATTATCATAAAATTAGTATCAAGGAACATGATATATAAACTTGTTTTGAATTGTTTATTAATACACAATGAATGTGACAGGGAAATTGGCAAAAGTTTTTTTCATTTAGCATTGGGAATGACAGGAAGAGAACAAAACAAGAGGAAAAGGAAGTAGACAGGTATAATTATATTTTTGCAATGTATTGTCACAGCAATGCGTTTGATTCACATATGAACACTTCACAATCTACTCGTATCCGTATGAAGTTATTTAACTTTATTTATTTAAAGTTATTTAACTATGTTATGTAAAATTTTACAATGCATACTTTATGAAAATATTTTATTTATGTAGAAATATAATATGTTGGCTTCCGTATTTGAAAATGGCCAATATTAGATACCTAGGCTTAGGTAATACCTACTTGCTAAGGTCTTGATATCAAAAAAACTTCTTGTCAGTGCTTTAAATAAACTTATGAATCAATAGATCTCACGTGTCAATTCTTTTGTTGCTGACCTATTTTACCTTCAAAATACAAGCTTATTACTTACTATGCGGGTGTGTTTGAAACTTTTCAATACATACAATACTTTTCAATACAAATCAATTAAAAATTGGATGAGATCTTTTGTCTTTCTATGAAAAATAGTTTGCCAAAAATTCATAATGTCTTTTATTCTTATCTTTAATTTTTTTCTGTGATGTGTAGAATTAAAACTGTTTTACTTTCCAGTTAAATATAAATATAATATCAATAATCTCATGAGGTAGATATGAATGATATAAAGTTTTTAGTAAATTTTTAGATTAGGTAAATGAAATGTGTACTTCAATGCATATTGGACAATCTATTGATGATTGCATAATTATAACTGATAAAAGCAAATAAGTTAATTGTTACTTGGTTATAACATACAACAATTACAAATTATACCGTATGATTTTATTTGCTTAACAATGATTTGTCAGAAGTTTTTGTCCAACAGTCATATTATCATATCATCACAAACTGCACGGGTGCCATTGTTGTAATCAGGTTAAGTAAGTCCTATCTATTCCTTCACACCAAATCCTTCGTGAGGAAGGCATGAGATAGGATGGAACACGTAATCGATCTGTCCTTGCTTACATACATATTCCTCTCACTCCGCATATACATGCAGCTCCTTACACTGCCACACAAATTCTCTTTCTCAAATCATGACTCTCCTTTAGAATAATTTAATACGGATCATTCTCAGACATCCACACTTTATATTATATCCTATCTTTTGGACAAATAAACTTTCATTTTTGCCTATCCATCATCCATTTGCTTCACATGTCCAAAACGCCAACCATATCATTTAAAAAATTTATGAAATATATAAGACAACAACACTGTTTATTTTTCACCCTGATAACTATGTAAGTATACAACTCGAGCGCTTTTTTCAATATCCTTGACATAGTCAAGAGAATCCATGATTATTTCAACCATTCACGAAAGTGTTCGAATTACATGGTAGGTACTTAATTCATTATTAGAGCGAAAAATAAAATGAATTTTTGTTTTACATTTGTATAAAATTTATGTTTTTTCAGGATAGATATAAACGAACAAACCCTTGAAGGACCATCTCATTTTATTAACAAGAAAATTTTTCCATCGTCATCAAAACATACCTACCTTTTGCAAACAAGGATATACCAGATCGGTAATTCAAAGAAAAAATCGGTCATGCAGCCTATCAAATTTTGCATCCAGTTTTAAACTGACGTTGGTTATAATGTAAGACAATACATTGCTAATGCTTGAAGGTTATCGATGTTGGAACACAAAAATTCCTAAAAAATGTACCGTGCTGTAAGTCAAGTATGTCTATGTTTGCAAAAAAAAAATAGCGCCAGTTACGAGTGTTATATGTGTACCTGAGAACCATTTAGTCTTAAGTATAAAAATGCCAATTTACAGGAGGAACAAAACAAGTATTTTTTGCGCAATAAACATGAAACCTTCATGTTTTGGTCTTGAAATTTTTTTGAATGAGACATTTTTTAGACATATTTATTATTTTTCATTTCAGAGTAGGTAGGTACCTACTTAAGACTTTATGACCCTAACGATTATTACTAGCATTGCTATTAAACAGCATTTAAAACTCCATTTTCAATATTTGTAATTTACGCATGAGAGTGGGTTTATAATTTGAAAACTAATTAAAATATAGGTCTTATCAAATATAGTCAGGGAAATGATTTAAATCAATCTGGCATACTGCACATCTATGTCACGGTCACTGGGGCGTACCTACCTACACTAATTATTCAGTATCACTATGTATTTATATAATACCTAATAATAATGTGTGTACTATGTATAGCAGTCGAGTCTATACCACAACAAAATATATGGTATTTATCGTCACTATTTCTAGACTGCATCAAAGACTGTATTATGACTGCATTCAAACAAAATAAAGTGCAACTATTTCGTCATCACCTCACTCACTCCAGATCTTATAGAATACTAGCTGATCCGGCAAACGTTGTTTTGCCATATACTATAATAATATCGCTATTAAAAAATAGGGGTTCATGGTAGAAGGGTGAAAAATTAGGGCTGTATGTATTTTTTAATGCCTCACCATATTTTTTTTTACCAAAAATATAATTAAAAATATGGGGTGGACCACCCTTAACTTTTAGGGGTATGAAAAATAGATGTTGGCCGATTCTCAGACCTACACACAAAATTTCATCAAAATCGGTCCAGCCGTTTCAGAGGAGTATGACAACAAACACCGTGACACGAGAATTTCATATTTAAAAAAAAAAAGATATATCTGGGTTTTGTTATAAACCCAAATACAACCTTATACTAGTCATGGGTAACAGATCACTTTGAGGCGACCCGACCCGTTCGGGTCCACTGATAGCACTGAGCCGAACATATGATTCGGGTCACGAGTCTTTCCGGTTACAACCCAGATCTTTGTCTTTAGCTCGGACCCGTTTCCGCTGTAGGTACATACACGGGTCACGGGTCTTTCCGGTTGCAGCATATACCTGTGTCTACGGGTCGGAGCTGTTTCCGGTGTTGATAGCTTATTGTCTATGATCCACTATGTCTTTCATACGGTATGGAGATTTTTACACTTAATATCTGAATGGAGTACTCAATAATTATAAGAATAATAATAATGACATTTATTGGCCATAAAATATTTATTTATTTACATAACAAACAGCTGTATCAGCCTTTACAAATAATACAAATTAAAAAAAAAACAGTCAAGAGAAATAATGCACAAAGAAAAACAATATAAATAATGGAAAAAAAAACAACATACTACCAATTAATTTCAATTAGGAAAATACTTTTTATTGTGAACTGTGCAAAGGTTTAGTTGAAATAAATAGTGGATAAGCTATTGATTAAAGGTAAACATTTTATATGAAAAAGTATTGGTTAAAATGTTTCGCCATGATATTTTTTTGTGAAATATTTTGTGTTTGTGTATTGTAGTATTATTTTGTGAAAAATGTTTTTAAAGACTAGCAAAACTTTGCGATACTTTCCAGCAATAAAACACAATATATTGTTAGAATACGGATTTGTATGTATGGGAAGCGGCGTGATGGTATGTATGTATGGGTAAGTACAAACGGTCATTCTATTCAATTTGTGAACAAAACATACAGAACTTACGTGTCATCCGCTTAAACGGATCCTACATGTCATCGTCTGCGTCTCAAACAGATCTTTCGGGTCATCGGGTCCTCACAGATCCAACGGGTCTCCGCTCAAACAGATCATTAGGACCCGTAAGATCCGTAGGTGATCTGTAAACCCGCGGGTCAATTTGGAAGGACCCGAACATTTGACTCGGGTCGGATCTGTGTTACACATGACTACCTTATACACCTTTCACACTAACCTAAAAGCTTGTGTCGTGAAAGGGGAGTGTACCGGTATCTGGGATCGAACCCCAGACCCCTTGCTCACAAGACCGAGACTCTACCTCCAGGCTACCGACGAACTCAATATTAGATAATTTATTAGGTAGTGGGTACATAAAATATCTTACAAAATTTATTACAATCTATAATATATTATGTTGTGCATGCCTCTTTCCGTATTTTGTTTATTTACAAGTTTGGGTATAGGAAGTTTGCGTTGTTATTACACACATCAATGCAATTTCAACAGCCAACTAGGATCTTGAAAAGTTCAAGATCAAATAACACAAACTATTAATATTTACTATAATTATATTAATTTTTTCATTATTTTATTAATGTATCATGAATTCTCTTTAGGCATCAATCAGGCTTATTATTTTGTAAATGTGTATTGGCTAAAATATTTTTTTTTTGACTTCGATTCTTAGTTGAATCCAATGAGAAAATTACATTTTGTACTAATGAGATTCAATTAATTTATTTTTGAAGAGCAAACATTGTGAAACTTCGTCATAATTAAATATTTAAATGGATAAATTGTGGTTAGATAGAAGAAATCACTATATAGTGATAATCTCGCCACTGCGTATATCATCACATTTTTCCATATGTAAACTGATTTGTTGATTTTGTTATGTGAATGATGATGTGCAAGAAGAATAAAGTAAATAAAAATAAAAATTGAAAACACAGTGTCTTTCACTAAAAGCATATATTTTCATATTAATTTATAAGTATTTCTTCACTGAAGATGGACGTAGTCCGAGAAGCTTATGAAAATATAATACTTTAAATGAAAGACAGTGAATTTAATGAGATTTGTTTTTCAATAGGAAATATTGGTGTTCAGCCTTAGAATAAGATAAATTTGGTTAGCTGGAAGAAATTTTTGTCATAGCAAATAACTTTTCTTCTTCTTCTCAGCCCACTCCCGTCCACTCCTGGACGAAGGCCTCTTGTATTTCCTTTCACGCCATTCGATCCTGCGCCGTCTGCATCCAGTTGATCCCAGTTTATGTTTTATCTTACTATAAATAGCTAGAGTAATTGAAATGGGAAGTGAGATTGAACCTTGGAACAATCACTTAAAAGTTCATGATGGTATTAAAAAGTGTTGGAATTGAATAATATTCCGGGTCCAGATTTCGGCAGCAAAGATTTTGTCTGTAGTGACTTTGAACTCTCACTCTAAGGCAGTGTTTCCCAACCTTCTTTATGCCATGCCCCACTGTAGTCTTTTCAAAAGTCATATGCCCCATCGGCCTCTTTTTTAACTAAATAGTTGGTAAATTTCCAATAATATGTGGAAGCGCGGTGTACCACTTGTGGGGTGTACGCCTCACTGTGGAAAACACTGCTCTAAGGTTTTATGGAATATTATTATTCCCTTAGTAACACTCCTAGTTCAAATACCTCGATAGCTGTGTTTTTTTTTAAATTTATTTACAAATGAAATATTCACTTATCAAAAGTCTTTATCTACTATTTACTACGTAGTTTGTTAATATCAGGAAATAATTTGAAGAATGTTAACCTTGATTTGATTATGAAAATAACACTCCGGGGATCATCTGAATATCACAAATCCGAGGAAATCTGTGATGAATGACAATAAATTTGTCATCAGAAGGCAATTAGATTAATTGGGTTATGGATATGAAGAAAACATTTCTACATACTCACACAATGTCGTCGACTTTTTATTTTGTTGATTTAGTATTGAACTAAAAATAAAAGTTTTCCCTATTTTGTACAGGCAATCCCATCGTCTTGCTGAAAGCTTAAGTCCATCACAATTTTTTTTTTCATTTATAAGTTTTTTTTCATATTTGAATCATATTTTTATGTTATAGGTAGGTATATGACAATTATTGAAGTTTATACACACACACCTAAGAATCTAATATAGTTAAACCGACCATTTAATTTATTGGTTTACATAAAATATAAAACCATTTCGCCAGCATCCTTGAGATGGTTGAATGACTTTTTGTACTTTATATTTTTAAATAATAGCAATACCTAAATTGCATTAATTGAAATAAACCATAATACACGTTGCAGTTAGCAATGACTGATAACTTTTAATATAATATTATTATACTATGCTGATAACTTAGACACTTTCGAGGTGCGTTTATGTGTAGATGAATTCAACAAGACAAGCTGACAACCCTAAAATTTATAGACAAGTAAATATTATCATCTCTACAAACTAGGAGGGTGACTCAAAAAATCAGTGTCTTAAAAAAAGGATAAGTACCTACCTATAGATGTTTTCGATGGAACCACTTCATATTTCTCTATCTATTTTTTTTCAATTTTGGATATCATTTGGTTCATGTTGTACATTTTTTATTACTCCCAAATAATGTACTTTGTTGAAGTACCTACTCAAAATAATATTTTTTAGTTACAATTTCATAACTGATGGCTAACCTGTTTCTTTCAAGAATTTTGAAAAATAATAATAATTCACAATATACGAGTTCTTTCAAGCTAATATAGAGGCATAAGATACCGCTTTCTAATCAAATATTGCATGTGAGTTAAAAATATGTCATTTGCCATTATTTTCGCGCCTTGCCAGATGGAACATTTCAAACTTCATTCTTATTAGATAGAAATGGTAATCCAGGATTTCATGTTAGTACACAATTTATTGGAAATTATGGTAAGAAGGTAGGTGTATCAATATAATAATTATGTGAATATATAATTATTTAGTATCTCAAAAACAGTTTTAGTTTTTTTTTTAACTTTGGCGTTAGGATTAAAAAAAATTGCGTTGAATATAATCCAGCTAAACCTCTGATAGCCCTTCAGTTAAGTGCCGGCATTTGACTAACGGGCTAGCCGTTACTTTACCTGGCTAATTTAATTATCTGGCGACGACATACCTATACCTTTATGTGAACGTATTAGATATAAGTATGTATTTTCCCAGATTTCTTTTGAAATTAGTATTGTAAACACTCTATTATTGATCATAATTAGGTATCATTAAAATATCATCTTATATTTGCCATAGTGGGTCTACAGAAACAGATCAGAATCAATATGCCCCATCTATCTGTGGAAAATTCTTTCCATTCAGGTAGCCTATGGAAGATATAAGACGTTTCTAGTTTCTATACAGTTGATACCTATAGTTACCCATTTGTAAAATAAGAGGCAGCCCTGACTGTTTATTATAATTATGTGAGACGTTTGTTAAGTGAACTGGGAGATGTATTGCCGAGCTAAATCAATACGATAGTGTAAATTCAGGGCTACCTGTAGTGCTATATTATAATATTATGATGAATTATAGATATGTGAGAGAAAATTCTTGGCTAACATTTCACTGACGAAAACTCATTATTGGTGACGTAGCTTTATGACGTATGATTCATTTGTAACAAAGCTTCAAACAAGAACCATACATGTAGGAGAATTTTTATGTTTTTTTTTGTAACAATATTAAATTAAATTTCAAATCCCGTTTACCAAATAAATAATGTGACATTATCTTTTCTATATCCCGTGGAGCACCCGGTAAAGAATTGGTCTCCCACTCTTCTCCATAAGTTATCGAGTGTCCTGTAAAAGGTAGGTGTTCGAAAAAATAAGACATTTCACATCTTAAATTCGGCGATGAGGTTTGCCACCCATCCTGAATGTATTGATTTTATATTGGCACGGAGAAGACAGCTTGCATGTTTTATATGCAGCTGGTCTGCTGGCTACCCCACTTGTGGGATATGCCGTGATGGTATAGTAGTAGTAGTAGTAGATCTTTTCTATGCCTTATAATAATATGATGGATTCATGTGTTAATTTTATACGTAGGACAATATTATTTTCTTTTATAAACGAAAAAGTCCTGCATTGTGCCCACTTTAAGATTTCAATAATCATAGCTAGTGAATCTCGGGATTTTAGAAATGGGTAGGTACTTACTACACTTTTTTATAATATGTATACACAAAACTTTCTCTTGATTTTTATGACAATAAGCAAAAATTTAATAGGTCTAAGGTTACTAGTTTACTACCTACTGGTAGGTAGTCTAATAAGAGCGTCTCGGTCTTATAATTTAGACACCCTGGATGGTTAATCTTTCGTTTCGTAAAGTTGTTTAAAGAAGTGTAAGAGCTTGTAACAAACTCAAATTTATCACTCAAAAATATTGGTCCTCAGGGCTATTTAATTTTTTTGACATAAGCTACTTTTGCCATGAGTTGGAGAAAAGCTTTGATTTAATTTCGTTAGAGTGCTCTATATCAGGAAATTTGACGTTTATTCAACTGTATTCAACAGTGACTTTGTAAAAAATGACAGTTGCTTTGGTATATCGTTCGTGTTTGGTGATTTTGATTTATTATCGGAGATAAATGAGAAAAAAAGTGTTGTCACAGATTAGTGTTGATTAATATATTTAATTCAAACTTAAGTGAAAGTGTTTTGAACAATTAAAACAATGGAGGAGGAAGATATCTATACATATTCCGTGTCCAAATCAAGGATTGAGCGTTTAGGCTTTAAGCCGCAATATGACATGGTTTATAACAACCTACTACCCTATGCTGATCAGCTGGACGATGAATCAACAGAATTCTTCAATATGATTAAGTCTAATTTAGCTAAATCTGTCATGCTGAAGGAGATGAGGCCTGGTTGTGCAATGTGGACATCCAAACTTATGAAGTAATGATAATACACTTTGTTTCAACTTCCTCTTCCTTAATATTTTGCGTGTCATCCAATCCCTTTGTTTCACATATTATCCAAAATAGATTTTGACGTTGGAACATCATAAGTTCACAATGATAATTGAAACCAGTAAACAAAAGTAATTTTTAACAGGTGTGCAGTTAGTTTTCAGTAATAACTGTTTCATACATCATTGAGAAATAAGCAGTCAAGTACATAGTTAATAAATCAGATATTTTTAGTAATCTAAATCTACAAAATGATCATGGTTTTGACATAAATCAATGCTTTCCTTGCTGAATATAATCATGTTTATAGAATACATCTGGTAACCTTGAACCTTACAAGTGAGTATTTTCTTTGTATTTTATGTCACAAACTAGAATATAATAAGATTGCAATGTTTCCAAATGACTTTGTATTTAATCTTATGAGGGAATATACAATACCTGAATACAATTGAGTTATACTCATTGAAAATTTTTGTGCAACTTATTAAAATAGAGGAATTCATATTATTGTTTTATCATCTAAATATCAAAGATATAGATAATTATCCATACTTATCCACTTCCTATGCAATCCTTGCATCTTTCTGCTTTTACTATTTATTTACAGGCACATTTTGATCTAGTGAGTTGGCAAAACACCTTTATAATTTTTTGGTTATCGAGTGTACGACATACACACCTAATATTTATATTAAACAATATTGAATATGTGAAGTACCTGTATACATTTGGAATTCATTATTACAATATTTGATGTATTATGATCTACAAACTTTTCTTTTTCTGCATTATGGCCAATGATGATTGCTTACGTATTAATTTATCATAATGCAAACTACAGATATAATAGTATGATTGAGAAGTTATTTGATTCAAAGTATCGGATATTGTAGGATGTGCTTGTACAGGAATAATAGAACATCTAATAATAAATAAGACAGTTATAAGTCGTGCAGGGATATGCCGTGATGGTATAGTAGTAGTAGCAGTTATAAGTCCGAAATACATCCATTTTGTTTGTTTGTTTTCACCTTTAATCCAGTGAATGTTTCTCAATATACGTATATACAATTTGTAAGGCATCCTTTACTCAAAACATCACCTTAAGTATTGTGACAATCAGCTGGTTGGTCAATGATCAGACAATCAGCTGGTTGGTCAATGATCAGACAATCAGTTGACCGTCCAGTCACCTAAAGGTAATTTTGCATAGTCACTGCGCTAAAAGTCGATCCACACAGCTGCCTTCTTAATGATTGCTCAAATGTGGCAGTTGCCATATAAGATATACATACTTCAAAGAAATGCGTGCTATCAGCATACGTCCTCCACACCCATCTCTTGCTCATTTGGCTTGCCATAAGTACTTATAGAATTATAATATTTATTAACAAAATATAAAAAAAAAACAGCGAAAACATACAACATAAGAGAAAATAATTGCAATAGAACAATGTTCTGTTAATATTTGTGGCAATATTTATCATTAGTTAATATTATGTAGCTTAGCATTACTCATAATTTTTTTTATTCTTATGGCAATATTTGTTTTATTGTAATATCCAATTTCAGTTTATTAAGTGAAATTGCAGTGAAATGAAACAAGTTTTAGAGGTAATATTAGCAAATTTGTATATATTATTGTTGAAATTTATGTTTTGGCAACGATTCCAAATCAACATGTGAATTTGGTGATAGTCTCTATATTGCTGAGACCATGTGCACTCCATGTGTTTGAAGTTGTGAATTGTGTAATTTTTGGCAATCGTTATCACAAATAAATTCTCGACTTAAATCTTTCTGAAATTACATTGTGAATAATTTCATGTCTCTGGATTTATAGGCAGTTATATTAATTTTTTATAGTACCTATTAAAATACGAGAAACTATTTAGTTTTCATATGTTGTAGGCAGATTGTTTCATTAGCTAGTCAACTGAACGGCTAGGCGGGTAGTAAAATGGCAGCGTTTAATTGAATGACTAACAGAGGTCTACTCGGACTGTTTAACGCAATTTTTATAAATCCTAGCACCACAGTGCCAAATAAAGAAACTAAATTTCAACAATCAGGCTAAATTCGATCAGGCAGAATGTTGAACGTTTGGCGTGTAATTGTGATTCAATGATACGGCTATCTATTCAATTGATTGCCCGCATTTTACTAACTGCTTAGCCAGTTAGTAAACTGGCTAATCTAACTATCGGGTGGTGACATATACACTACATTTATCAAATGTATACAGATTTAGATATCTACATTTATCGAATGTATACAGATTTAGATATCTGTTGTGAACCTATTTATCCTAATATTGGCTTTACATGTAACCCCCGTTGAGTGCGGGGGATACATTCTGGACATGATTGCACTAAGCGAAAATTTGTACTCAACGAGGGATTTTTCGATAAACGATAAACTCGCCCATTGCACAAATTTATTTGTCTGGTTCTACAATGTTTATATTTTAATAATTTTTGTTTTTTTTGTGCAATAAAGATTTTTATTATTATTATTATGGATAAAACACTGTAAAACTCGAAAATATTTTATTTTTGAAATAAGCATTAAAAATAACAAAAGAGATTTTGTCATCTAACAAATAAACTTAAGTCAAATTTCACAATCTTTGAAATTATTAGTGTTGGTTTGGGCAACAAATATGAAAATTGAGGTGTACTTTCACATAATTTGTGTTATTGTGACAACAACTTGAGAAAAATTCGCTGTTGACATAACATTCTTTATTTTGTAATATTCTATTCTATTCTTCTCAAGTCGATCCAATAATTAATTATCAATAGTTAACATTTTGGGTTAAAGTTAAAAGGCTGAAGCCACATAATTGCCTTTCTCCATTCACGGCATCTGCCACCAGCAGGATAGTCAGAAGACTAATTATTTTTTTTATTTCATTTATTTATTCTTTATTGTACATTAATTGCGATTAGTTTTACACATAAATACATGACAATATCAAATACAATCAATATACATATGGCGAGCTTATCACAGAGGCGTAATTTCTTTACAAAAGAAATGATTTTATCACATAACATATTATATTTGTCTTATTTTTTTTATGATTTTACCTGCTTTCAGATATATAAAGTTATATGGTTTGAAGTTTTCCAAGGAAGATCATATAAAACTGGTATATTTAGTCTTTGAACTGATTACAATACCAGACCTGGAACCAACTAAGCTACACAAATATGCCACATTGTTACTTCTATTAGTTAAGTAAGTTGGAGTATTTTTAACACTACCTATGTGAAATGTTTTATTTTATAAAATTTCTTTGAAAGGTTAACTATCTATTTGTATCATGTCATCACCCTCAAGTAGGGTAGTGATAGATCAACATCGTGCACTAAATAATATTTATATATTAAATTTGAGTTCGTTCGGTAGCCTCGAGGCAGAGTCTCGGCCTCGTGAACAAGGGGTCTGTGGTTCGATACCAGATGCCGGCAAACTCCCCTTTCACGACACAAGCTTTTAGTAGCTTACTGATAAGGTTGTATTTGGGTTTATAGCAAAAACCCAGATATATCTTTTTTCAAAAAAAAAAAATATATGTGGTTATTTGTATACTTACCATAAAAATATAAGACATTCTGGGTGGATAACAATATATCTCATCATTATTGAATTAAAAATATTTTTCATGAGATATTTTACAATAAATATGCTTTTTAAAAGACACTCATTATATGAGTGATTGTATAATGATTGTAAATATTTACACAATGTTTTTTTCGTTACTCAATACTACTTTGATTTGCTCGATGGTGTAGGCATGCCAAAGTCGATCGCATTTTTTTCAAATCAAGTATTAGAACTAAGTACTTTTGGTTTTAAAATTTCTTGTAGCAGATACATAGTTATTCCATCCAAAATGAGAAAATTATAAGTTATCGTTTTTTTAATGTTACATTTCGCAGGAAGAGACATCTGCTATCGCCTGAAGATCTGACCATCCCATGGAGACCCCTGTACGAGCTTGCTGAGAAGATATTCTCGAAATCCCACATCTATCACTATTCGTAAGTAGAGTGCTTTTAAAATATAACAATTACTCAAAATAACTCACAGATTGCTTGGTAGTTTAGTTATCATTTCTTTACTGTATCAATAGCATTGAATTTTTACAGAATTCAAACATATTTTTAATATAAACTACTACATTGCTAATAACGTACAGTTTAAGTAGGTATATTGTTGAAAGGAAATCATATTTGTTAAAAATTAGTTGGCATTGAAATAATGTAACACATGACGGCTGGTGTGGCGCAGAGGTAAGGCTCTTGGAGTCACGAGGTCCATGGTTCGATTCCCGGCCAGGGCAAAATGAAGAATGACCTTTTTCCAATTGTCCTGTGTTTGGGTGTTACATGTATATGTGTTTCATCGCGTTAGTACCCATAATACAAGATTCATATCTTAGTTTCGTACTAACTCGATCTGTGTGAATTGTAAAAAAAAAATTACAACTTATAAAATAAATGGAGAAGAAATTGTACTGTACATCTTCACACAAATGATTTTAAATGTTGTCAAATGTATTAAGTATGGTTTAAACTTGACTGGATTATTCTCACCTACTTAAGATCGATATAACATACCACACAACTAAACCAGCCTAATCTAATCCATGAACATCAGGACACCTTTCCTATTTCCTCTTAAATAGAGTTTGTGCAATATGTAACTGTTTGTTGAATAAATATACTAGTTGTGTAAATGAGGGGTATGTTGAGTAATTTCCTCGATTTAGTCAACAATTTATAACCTATATTTTTAAACCTATACACAATGACTATGTGTTTTTGTTATGCAACATTTACTGTATTATAAAATTTATCATGACGATGATATTATGAATCCTAAGTAATTTATTTGAATTGTAAATTGCATCACCATTACAACAATGATTCGGTGAATTATGAATAATATACACTTTGTACTATCTGATATAACATGTCGTATATAAAACATTTGGTACAATTTATATTTACAGACAATATAATTTAATCTTTACCAACTTACCACTTAATTTATTGTGTTTTATTTTTTGTCTGTATTAATTATATGTAAATTATCCCTAAATAAAAATAATTAGTATTAGACAAATTAAAATGTGCTATACTAATTTTAAACTTTGTAATATTTTTTTTTTAATTCCATCTATAAATACACAGTATACATTGATATTACAATAACAAAATAATATTACACATAGTAAAATGCTCCCTCCATAAGCAACCAAATGCTTGTGTGGAGGGTCGGATTTCAACTATAATATTAATACACATATAAGAATTAGCTAGAAATATTAATACACATAATTATAAGAATTAGCTAGAAATAGCAAACTTTCAGTTCTCATGTACATTCATCAAACGTTCGACAAAATCTACCAGCACAATACAAAATTAAACCAATATAATTATTCATAATGTCAAAACAATATACAAATCAACTGGATATAATATTTATTTATTTATTTATTTCACAATCCACGGCGTGAGCCTTTTACATGTTTAAGAATAAACAATACACAAATATAATATCTCATTCACAACACAGTTGGAAAACAAGAATTAACAAATTACAAAAGGGAATCATTTCATAACAATAATAATTTAAGTCAAATCATAAAATATTGGAGTGTCAGTACAGAATGTCAATGAAATGTTAAATTTATAAATATGTTTATAAATCCAACAATTTCTGCATGATTTAAGTACCTACTATATTTTTTACAATAATTTTTTTGTTATGGTCAGAACTGGGCATTACAAATATTTCGAAAAAGTGCAGAATGGTTTTCTGTCTTTATTAGCCTGTATATATATATTTATAATTTGGCTAGCTGGAAGATATTGCCTCCAGGCAATAAGCTCGCCAATTGCTCATGATTTTTTTTCTGATCAATAAAGTGTTCTTATTCTTATTATTATTAACTCCTGGAATAATCTGCATTAGGTATATTTAAAATCAAGTGATGAAATTAATCTCGCAGTTAATAAACAAACAACTTAGTTACACACATTGCTAAGGGTTCTCAGCACTGATTATGGGTATCTTATGGTGTGGGTATCTTTACTCGCAAGTTTATCTCATATATTCAAAATAATTAAAATTTTGTTGTTTCATTTAAGAATTATCATTTATAACTTTCAAAATTAGGAGTTGATTGTTGTTTATGTCTGTAACAGATATAAAAAGCAATCTTATATTGTTTTATACGGTTCTTAACTTCATCTATTAACACATTAAACGCCATCAAGGAAAAATGAAAATTTTCATAAAAACTTTTTTGTGGTATTACTCGTGAGCGCCATGCCGGTCACCTACATACACGAATTATACGAGAACCGTGCACGGTGGCGCGTAAATGTAACTCAAACATATATCCTGCTTGAGGCCACCGGTGACCCCCATGGCGCAAAGAAGCAAATCACATGGGGGGCACCTGGGGGTCACCGGCGTTTAATGTGTTAACAATATTTTGGCAAATATTTATTATAACTTGGGTTTTATTTTTTGTGTAGGCCTATACACAAAATATTAGACATCATTGAGTAAGTTTGTCAATATTAACAAAATGATTTGTTAGTTGGATCTGTGTACATAAAAGCTTATTATCATTATTATTAACATTTGAATTCTTCTGTAAATGTTACTATTCTAAAAATCTATTCTATTCTTTATTTGGAGGTCAACTCTCATGATAAGGATTTTTAAAAACCTTAATATATCTATGAACCATACATGCCATATAATGTAATTGTTCTTTTCTGGAAGATGAATGATATGTTCAATTAATTATGTTTTTTTCAAAAATTTTATTATTTTTGCCGTCACTTTCTTAATTTGAAATCATCAAGAAATTTGAAGAGTATGTATAACCAAATATGTTTATTTTTTACTAAATTGTAATTGAATATTGAGTTTTTTAAATACTAGATTTAAATTTAGGATAAAACACTTATTGTTTCTCATTAATAATACAGAAACATAAAAAAATGACAAAAAATATAAATATAGGATTCAGAACATTCAGGATGGGTCAGAACACCCTTTCCTGAATGCTATAAATTTTATTGGCACATAGAAGACGATTTCTATGTCTACTACACTCTGCTGGTTACCCCACTTGTGAAAAATGCCACGATGGTATAAATAAATGAAAGATAAATAAATATAGAAAGTAAAGAGAAAAAAAAACATAAAACATTATTTTCTTTACTAAACTTATAAAAAAACAATTGTTTCTCTTATTATTATTTATTGCGTTTAAGCATCTTCAGTGTTGCAAGAAATATATATTTTTGTGTGTTTCATTATACTGTTTAAATATTGCAAAATCTATGAATGTATTTTAAAAAATCGTAGATTATGTGACACTGTGTTAATTGTACTATTACTTTGTAAAATGGTGTCCCGTAAAGAAGTTAAATATCCAGTCAAATGAATTTTTAGTATAATTGTTTATTTTATGAATTTTATCTCATTGTAACACTCCATACTTTTCCATTTTTAAATATTTAACATTGTTCCATTATATCAGAAATATGCTAACTCTCTAAATTTACTGTTTCAGAGATATTGATGCAAATGTAAACACAATATTAAGATTCATCTTGTGCAGAATTATTTTATCGTACAAGCGTATCGTACAATTCATGTGTGAAAAATAAAATTTATGTGACCAGTAACACTGTAGATACCTATTAACAATTGAAACTTTTGCAATTGCAATTTTTTTTTTTTTTTGAGTTGGCATAGTTCTGATCTAATGGGACGACATGTTGTTTGTGCAAATTTTTAACAATTTCGTTTTAATTAGATTACTTGTATAGAGGATCGCTATTTTATTTATTTATTTATCCATCCTTTACTGCATATTGATCACAATCGACCAATAAGGGATGACATCACAGAAAATTATTCAGAGAATTTGGACCACCAACATAACCAAATAAAAATAAAAACTTTACCAACTTGGCCATAATTTGTTGTCCTTAGACCAACGTCAAGCAAAAATTTGCTTTCTGTCAAAGGTTATGAGGTCTATATTCCTATGAAAAAATGAATGGTACATAGTAAGGGGAGAGGTTTCTGGGTGGTGTCTCCTTCTAATACTACATAATACTAACTGCGTGTTGGAAAGGAACAGCATTCTAACACTTTTCCTCTCACGTAGTTCATTTTTCAAGCAACTGTCAGTCATCTCTATCTCTCATTTTTGGCATCTTTAAAGCTCTGTAATATTATATGCTTTGATTCATTATTTTATTCTAATCTATCTAAGAATCACAGATTAAAATCTATTGCTTAAAATGATGCTAACCACTCTTACTGCCAGTTTTCATAACATTAAAACATTTGAAAAGTTGTATGCCCCTCAAATATTTGACAGCTCTGTTGAAAAGACCTTGTGACTTTTATTGGTCTATATAAATAATTGCATAGAGAAATGCATTCAAATTAAATTCAATCAATATACACAGGCTATTGTAGAATAAAATCATCCACTGTGAATTGAACCAATATAATTTTAGTAATGCAAAATGATATATCATTGCAAATAAATAAAAATAGAACACTTACTTAAGTACTTCCACGGTAACTTTCTTTATCGCTAGCCGGCTTTTAAGAGCTTCCGCTCTCATCATCAGGCTAAAGATATCTATCTTTTTAAAAAAAAAAAAATGTAAAGTGACTTTAAATTAGCTTTACGTTAGCCTGATGATGAGAGTTTCCGCCAAGAACTCTCGATTGACAATATTAACTCATTGTATTTCTATCTATGTGTTATTTGCAAAGAATTGAATAAAGTGGGTAATTAGTGCTCTTCAAAGTGCAATTGGCATGCTTTCGCTTTGGCACATCCTTTGCATATTAATGGATGCCCTCTTATTTGGAATGCTTCGTTGCTGAGGATTTAATTCTAAAGACATAGTCATGATCTAGAGAATTTTACTTAGTATCTTATAAATGTTAAATTGGCACTCTTTGAAATATAAATATATGTGTAGAGTTTTTATTTAATTGGAACCAGATGAATTCTATTTTAAATTTAATTATTGTTGCTGTATTGGTTGAATATTGATTCTATACAAGAGTGTACTTAGAATTTTCTTTAGGGGTGAAACTGGAGGGGGGGGGCAGTAATTTAGAATTTTTTATTGTGACTGTCAACTGTGTGAACCTTCTTTTTATTCTCACTTTTCACAATTTAGTACACATGCTAAATTTCTTGCCATATTTTCATTTTGGTATAGGACTTTTTAATTTTGAAACACTTTGTATTTAGTTTGATTTTTAAGTGGTGCAGCTGTCCCAGTTTGCCTTTCCTCCGGGTACGCCTATTATTCAATATGTTTGACATTATAGTACATTGATCCTTTGATTAACTTTATAAGCCAACTTATCTTCATCACCATCATTGGCGCTACAACCCGGTGTGGGTCTTGACCTCCTCAAGAAGTCGCTTCCACTCCCTCCTCTCCATCACCTCTCGTTGCCAATTGGTACACTTATGTCTTTATAATATAATTCTGTTGATGTTAGTTGTAGTATGGTCGTTTGTATCCCTGTTTAAATGTAAATAAATGAATAAATAGAATATCTAGTCTTGAGGGTGCCAAACATTATTCAAAAAAGGGTAGTTTGATGATTTTGAAGAACCTCAGCTAGATTTAGTAAAATCCGCAGTTTATTTTCAATAATACAATATTGATTTGATGAATCTAAGATACAAAATAAGACTAGAGCGACCTCTGTGGAGTTGTGTTAATTATTTATTCATTTGAAATGTTATTTAGGGGTAAACGTCATCTGTTCGACGAGGATGAGGACCGGGAAACAGACAGCGAAAATATTCAAGACGCTATCGACAATGCGATCCGCTTATTCGAGTTTCTCAAGAAGTTTGGAATGGAGTTGCCACTTGATATGTTGAAAAACACGGACATTATGAATGAGTAATATTAATAATAACTTAAAAGACTTATTTGGTTTGTGGCAGCATTGGGGCATTCAACTTACTCTGTGTCGCTTTCATTGGTTGTGGCATTACATATATGTGATAATGATATCATCTTTGTACACTGTTTAATGGCTCATAGTTCATATCGTTGTTGGGTGTTCAAAAGCATCATGTGAATTTTGCAAAATTTGGAAATGCTTGGTATAGATTTAAATATATTGTTTCATGTGTGTGCCTCCTTATCGGAGAGGTTAACCTGCATGTTTATTTTGTGGAATCAGTATGCTGGTTACCCCACTTGTGGGAGATAGTGTGATGACGTAGATAAATAGATATAAACGGTTTATTACGATATTTTAAACTTGTTAACTATTTATTTATATCAAATCACAAAATTTAATTTATATAAATAATCTATCTATACCATCATGCCAGTCAATGAACTAACTACAAGTAAGAAACTTGCAAGGTGTCCCATATACATGAGAATAAAAAATTAAGACATTAGGGATAAGTGGCACTCTCCATCACTGAATTAAAGATTATTTGTGATGTTTTAAAGTAATATTAATAATAAACAAAAAAATAATTAATTTTGGCAATAATTTAAAATGTTACTGTACCTAACTGTTACAATTTTTATTCAAGCAAGAAAAAATTTTGAGAAGCTCACATGATTTATTTTGAATGAGCAATGTCAATTTTTTTTGTAAAATATGTTATCGCTTATGATTTTATTTATGTTTCAGATCTCTGGAGGCAACGTTTGAGGCACTGCTTCATTATTTGAAACCGTAAGTATTCACAAATATTTATATTCCGTAAATCAAATTGTCAATGTTTGACAATTCTCAGTGTCAACAAGAAATTGTTGGCACGGAGACGACGGCTTGTATGCTTATTACATGCGGTTGGTCTGCTGGCTACCCTACTTATGAGATATGCCGAGATGGTATAGTAGTAGTAGTAGTGGTAGTAGCAATATGTGACGTGTAGATTTTTAATTTAGGTTTATTTTTGAAAAATATATTCTGTAATTTATGTCTACCAATTTTTGTAAAAAAAATTAAAAATTATTAACAGCGGAGTCACTGGCAAAGAATAGGTCTTCCACTCTTTTCTGTATACTTTAGAGTGCCCTGGAAAGTGCGACTGTTAAACATCACATATAAGATATTTAACTTCATCAATTTGACTAGCTATTAGATATGCCACTCATCCCGAATTTCTTTTATGGCATAAATATTTGCTATTGATTCATTTCCATTCTTAATTCTCAGTTTTAGAAAATATTAATTAAATGAAAAAAATGAGAGAGCTCACTCTTGTTATAAAAATACTTTTTTACTAAAGGCTTATGTTAATACCCAAATTCAACTATTTAATATCAGACATCTGAAGATCATGATGTAGAAAGAGTAATCGATGTTACCCATATTAATTAACTATATTACACGGGATATCCCGTGGAGCACCCGGTAAAGAATTGGTCTCCCACTCTTCTGCGTAAGTTTTCGAGTGTCCTGTAAAAGGCAGGTGTTCGAAAAAATTAAGACATTATACATCTTAAATTCAGCGATTAGGTTTGCCACCCATCCTGAATGTCTTGATTTTATATTGGCACGAAGAGGACAGTTTGCATGTTTCTTACATGCAGCTGATCTGCTGGCTACCCCACTTGTGGGATGTGTTGTGATGGTATAGTAGTAGTAGTAGATATTATCTTATTTGGATATAGATACTAAAGTATTTGACCAAAACACAATCTTGTAAAAAGTATTCTGTCAGATTAAGTGTGTGTTATTTTATAAATATACATATTATTATTATTATTATTCTTATGTATTCCCAAATCCCTGGTTACATCAGAAACATAATGACACTAAGTATGATGATTTTGTGTTGTGCTATTTTTGTATCAATAGTCAGTATTACAGCATTCTCACTCAAGGTCTGAAGATGTGACAGAGCGTCTATGTGACATGTTTGAGGCCATTTCAGTACCAAAATATTACACATTATTAGATATCAAAGATATGAGAAAATATTATAAATAATTCATTTGTATTTCTAACACACATCTTTACCATTACAGCGTATCCCTAATATAGGGTAATCAATAGACTAATTTCAAGTAAAAAATCATTTATATTTTTGATTTCCATTCCTTGAATGGGGAACTTTCACAAAAAAATATTTTCAACCCAAAAAATAGTACAGAAAATAAGAAAAATTATGGTACTTTTTATATTTTTAAAAGTGCATTTTTAAGGTTTTTATCACCATTTAAAAAAGCAATTTTCACACTTCGCCGCAAAAAGGTCCACTCGTGGCGGAGCAGTGTTTGACAATATCAGGCGCTACAAACAGTACTAAGAGTGAAATGTGTGGCAATACAAAATAGCGCCTAGCGACGTCACACCGGACTAATTCAATAACAGAAAATATGGATTTTTAAAATGAAAATAATGAATGAAAAGTTTTATTTTATGGTTTCTTATTAGGATATTCGTGATCAGCGTATATTTATTAATATGAATTGATAACATTTATTCATATTCCTCACACATGCATGTTCCCTATTAGAAAAAAAATGTTACTTAAACTGACAGACAATTTTTGTGAATTAAGTACAATAACAGACAATGAAATATAAAGACACAGGGTAAACTCAATGGAAACTTCTTAAGAGCTACCTGGAAGAAATTGCTAAAGCAATAAGTCCTTTGTTTTACCTATAATTTTTTTCTTATTAATTATTTTTATACTAACATAAGTGGGAAAAACATTCTTGGACATGGAATTCTGTGTGAAGCATCTAATGACCCATTTGAGAATGGCAAATACACAACAAGGTGATCTATTTTTTGTAGATAAATCTTAGAGTCTTTTCATAGCTACACTAATATCTTTTATTCAAAACCCTATTTATTGAGTGTATTTCTGGGCTGAAGTTAGGTTCAAACTTAGTAGAGATCAATGTAAAAAAAAATATTTGAATATTTATTGTAGCAATTTTTACAGGGAACTAATTGTTTAAATTTATTTTACCTTGAACATGACATATTATACAAATGGTAACAAATACCAACTCATATTTGACATTAATATTGCATAACAATATAGAATTCTAATATACTTACAATGTTATATTATGTAGAGATTGTTAAAATATTCCTAGTGTCCACTTCCGTCACGGCTATTGCGCTCTTCATTCTTGACTTTCATTGGCTGCCAGCCAAGTTCTCACGATTCATTTGTTTCAACGGTGTTTATTTGAATAATTACCACTACACAATATTTGGAATTGCTTCACTTTTGTTTTAATTGACTTTCCTTTTTTTATCATCTTTGTTCTTTTTGTTGTAATTTTAGATTTAATGGATTGTAGATGAACAATTGTTCTAGAACATTGTTGAACAGTTTTATCTATTGGACAGATTTTTTCTCTTTATCACTCTTAAATATATTGAGAATGGAGAATTCGTTTCAAAACTTATATATTGTATATGGATTCAAATGGCTCTAGAAACAAAGCTTTTGCCTTATTAGTTTCTAATTTATTAACGTCATTTTCTTAATCAGCCAGTTTGCTGGTTTGATAGATCGGTTGTTTGTGTACCAATTCAGTTGATTTATCAAGCAATCAGTTGCAAATTCGGTTGTTAATACTAGTCTAACTACTATATATTCCATGATGTTGATCTTTTTGTTTGTTTGTATTTACTGTTTTGGAATAAATAAGTTAATAAAAAAAATTGCGATCGCACTCACTTCTCGATTTGAACATACAGTTACTATTATCCTATTGATAGTTTTGATGAACCAGCTAATAATTTGACTTTTTGGTTATTAATTTGTGTAACCTTTCATTTGCTAATTTGACCAGTCAGTTTCTAGCGTTATCAAGCAGTTTTTAATTTGATCAGTTTTTATTCATAATATTGTTCACTATTTTCCCTTCCAGTTATTTTCCTGTGTCAACTACTAAGGAGGTTCTGAATGAGTTCCTACCACAGTTCAACCCTTGGTGCAGCAATAGCCAGCAGGCTATGGAGCAGCTGGTTAGTTACCTGCCCTGCTCACAACCTCCTGAGCAACTGGACCAGGGAATCAGACTATGGTTTGATGACTTCATGAACCTTTGGAACGTCTGTCTCAATGCTCCGCCTTGGGAACCGGTGTGTATATGTGAAATTTTGTACTTGAATCTTGATGAAAGACAGCACATATTAAACATGCAGAGTATTATCTCATTAAAAGGTATATCTAGGGAGGGCAAGAAGAGCGGCCTCCCTTAGAAAGCAATCATAGTTTACACTAGATTAAATGACATTTTTGGAAATTACTGTCGGACTCTTCTTGGATGATCAGTATGAGCTGAGCTAAATTGTCGCCTTATAATTGAGTAAGGGTGGCAAGTGTCGTCGCCATATTTAATGACTACATATTGGTGCTATAAATGCTTGTGTCTTACAATGAGAGGTTATCCCATTTGTTTGTTTAGATATTACAGTGAGTTCATTAGGTATAACTTACAGGTTATGTCTTCTTCATAGATTCGAAAAATGTTCTTTGATTGATGTCGATAATAAAGTTATTTTTGATGTTTTCTTTTTTTTTTTTTCTTGAATTTGAATTTGAATTTGAATTAAAAAATTGAATTTTTCTAGGAAATCATGGTGATGATGGCCAATGTAGCAGCAGAGAATATTGGCTATATAGACTGGGAGCCGCACATTCCATTAATGTTCAATAGGTTTCTAAGATCATTAAATTTACCTGTATATTTTAAGAAGACACAAACCTCTAAGAATGCTCCTATTGGTAAGAAACTCTTTCACAGAGTTTTTCAGTAATTTATAAAACAGTTCTTTTCGTGGAGTCCCCGATAAAAAATGTTTCTCCTTCTCTTTTCTACAAGTTTTCGAGTGTCCTGTAAAAAGTAAATTTTCATAAAACATTATGAATAAACATTTAGCATATTCAATGAAATATACTACTAATCCTGTATTCATTTTGTTGGCACAGAGAGGACGATTGAATGTTTATTGTATGCAGTTGGTTCACTGGCCATCCTGCTGGTGGTGTATGTCATAATGGTGTATATACATACATAGACTTATTTTTATTTTTTATGATTTTAGATACGCAGAGTATGGCTCTATGGATTATATCCGTGTTGGGCCCTAACAGTTCTACACAGGACCACCTGGATAGCTTCATGACAACTGTTACAACGTATCTGCACAGTGCTAACAGTGGAAGATGGTCCGGAAAGCTTAGGGACCTCTTGAGGAAACTTCCCCATCATTTTGTGAATAGGTAAGCTATATAAATCAAATTTATTTTAAAGATAAAAAAAAATATTGTCTATAAATTTATTGTAAAGTATTGGAAAATAACTGGATTCACGTAATTTACTGAAGTGTTGTGTGCAAAAATTCACATTTGAATTTAAATTTTTAATACAGAAATGAATGTCACCAATTATTTATGCACAAGGAGCATATTCTTTATGTTAATATGTACCTATACAATATTGTTGGTGACTCCACTTAGGAAAGTGTATGAAAAGAATATTTATAAATTTGATATTTATCAATTCTTTTAGGGTTCACAAAGAGAGAACATCATACAAAAAGACATGGGAGAAAAAAGTACCTGATTCACATAAGTTAACGGATGATGATATCACCAGATTTGTCGAGTGTATGCTGAATGTAGCGCTGCAGGCAATGTTCAGTAGAGCTGGTGTAAATGACGCGTGCGCTGCATTCCAATTGCTGGCAACACTCAGACCATCCATGGTAGTTGCACCTGTCATTGAGAAGCTATGGAACACTCTGGATTCTTTGACTGAACCACATAAATTGACATGTGCGCTGATGTGTGCCGTTGCAGTAGCACGTCCTTTGATAAGTGGATTCAATAATGGATATCCAGAAGGGCCCACTCACGTCATTCCACTACTGTTTTCTGCTCTTCCAGGATTAGATCCTAACGATTTCAAAAAGACTCTAGTCTCCCTCCACTTTATATCTGTTGTTTGTACATTCATTCCATTAGTCAATTGTAGCGGAGCTTCGGAATATTACAATGATTTGACGGAAGAGGAACATTCTGTCTGCGAAGCCACAGCGCAACTTGACGACTTTGTTATACAATTTTTTGAACGGGTATTTATTTTAATTGAATCAAGTATCATGGAACATACAAGAATGGAGCAGAAAGAGTTGGATTCAGCCAGGAATAAATTGGAATCTGCCAGCGAGGGAGCTTTAGCTTCTGCATCAATAACTGTTCTGATGCAATCTTCGACCGAAATTTTCAAAATGGCATTGAAAAAGTTTTACAACTTTGTTACTAGCAGGATATTAGAGATAAATGTAGCTGGTATGACCGCGGCTTCTTTAGCAAGATCTTTCGCTCGTGTCAACGCAAAGGAAACATTCAAACTATTCATACCGTACCTCTGTGATACAATTTTAAAGTTGTTGGGTGATGGAGAAGATGTGATTAAAGCTGAAACATTAGATAACGATTTGTTGTTTAATCTTCTTCTCTTTTCACATATTGTGGAACGTGAAGGCGAGGAACTGCTACCTTATATGCCTAAAGTATTGGAAGTACTCGATAGGACTTTGACATTAACCTGTAAAGAAGGTTACACATTAGCTTCATCTACTCTAAACTACATCATAACATCTTTATGCAGTGTGCACACGCAAGAGTTCAGGAGCTGTACTGCAGACTATGACAGCGGTGTAAAGAATTTCTTGGCTGTCAGGGAATGGGGAAAGTCGGGTAATTTGCTGGACTGCAAGTTAAAATGGCACACTCCTAGTGAGAAGGAAGTAGAGTGCATTCAGAATATCATGAATAGATATTTACCTAAGGAACTAGAGAGAATAGAAGAACATATGAACGGCACTTGCAAGTTGACGAGAGAGCAATTACATAGATCTTTATGTATTATAAAATCTCTGCTCTCAGCCAATCCCGTATTGCCACCCTTGGAAGATGAGCCAATGGTTTTGTGAGTATTTGTATTAAATCTTACACATACTTATCTAGATAGATAAGAAATAAAGTGAACACAGAACTAATAATAAAGTGGATGTGGGTATTGATCTTTGATATTGAGACAATACAGTAGAGGACTATAAAAGTGGTCCAATTATTATTATTGCAAACAGAATACACATTGAAAAAAATCTATATAAAGATGGAGATTTATATAGATTTTTTTGAAAATGTGATTTCTTTCAATTAAACTGAAACAAAATGTAAAGACAATATAATGAAACACAGAATAAACTAAAAAAAATACCAAGAAAAAATCAAAATATATGGTAAATTTTTTTATTATTTTTTTAGATTGGATACCAATTTGCCGCCTTTTAAGTTCAAACTCAATGTTGGAATAAACGGTGCAGTGTACATGACTGATGGAAGTAATGTCAGGAAAGCAATCGCCAAAGTCATACATGATCTGCAGAAGTTACTTTTAGATTCCAGCGAAGATGACACAAAAAATTTTTGCTCCATAATTTCTGTAAGTTTGTTCTACAAACTACATTCTGTGTAAAGATATGTGGTCTCTGTAATACAGGGGAGATAAGAGTCCTTGTATTGATTTATCTTAAATTTCTTGATCATTATATTGTTATCCAAATCGATCAGTAGCCTAGTGGTAGCGTCTCTGACTTTCAATTGAGAGATTGCAGATTCGATTCCACTTGCTGCTGATCTACGTTCTGGAGTGTATCTGGGTTTGTTATTATTATAAAATACAGACATCCTCACATTGCTCTCCATGGCAAACTTGTGAAATGTCATCCATTTAGAAGACCACTAAAGAGATGAAGAGACAGTTAAGTATCCACACCACTGAAAGCCACTTTTGCAAAAACAGGAGTTTAAAAAAAGGGAAAGACAAAGAAGATAAAAAACATAATTTTTAACACTAAAGCTTAATGTGTATTTTTAAATATTTGTTACAGATCTGGGATCATTTAGTCTCACACTCAAACTTCTCCAATAATCAGTTGGAGAATCACACAAAGGCATTTGCAGCCGTCAAGAAGACATTGGAAGATAGGCTAATTGGAAGGCCAGGACATCCTAGGGCTTTACTAGCTGACCGTGCTTTATTACAGCAAGAATTCCGAGCACATACGGGACTCTTATTCACCAAATCACATGCTGATATCATGAAGGAACTGCTCACATTAGCTACTAGTAGATATAGTGCTGTAAGATTTTTTTATTATCAATATTTAGTTCCTTTGACTACTGAGTTTAATGACCTTTGCTCAATTCTAATGGTTTATTTTTATTTTTAATCAATCGTTTTCATTTTTTCCTGTATATTATTTTTCCTGTTTATCAATTGTAAATTATCCTCTGGAGGGTAGAATGGTGAACAATCTATGTTACATCTACTGGAATGCTCTCAATGTCAAGGGTTACATGCACGATGAATGATATATAGTTTTAACACCTTTCCATCTGAACTGGTACAATGTTGGAGAGATATCTTAATTTATGGTTCAATAAATAATTAAAAAACCGTTTTTATAGATACTTTTGATACTTTTCAGGTAAGGATGCCTGCGCAAAGTAGATTAAACTGGATGGTGTGTAACTATACGTACTCCTTCTACATCATTATACCACAACTGTTAGAATGTTTGTCCGTGGATCCAGAATCTGAACATGACCGCTTCAAAGGAGCCCTGTACTGTCTGCTGGGTCCAAAACAGACACCCGTTGTGGCTAGACATGACTGGAGGGTTATTAGCCAACTGTGGCCAGCCATTATTATGTCCAAGGCTAGTGAGAAACCTAGTGCCATCAGGTAAGATATTAAGCCAATCTCTGTATTAAAATTTTGCTTTTGTTTCTAAATATGCTAATGGGTAAAGGCATAAATATGTCACACGACGTTCTGTAAATACATACCTTTCTGTCACTTACCCATAAAAATATGTACATTTAGTTAAAAAAAGTAGCACATTTTCGTCATCTGTGGGTCACTAGCTTAAAATATTTACTATTGGATCCAAATTTAACCATTATTCTAAAAAATATTGCAGTTTGAATATCTCCTATAATGTTACGCACTGAAAAATGTCCAAAGGCAGTTAGTAGCAACTGTTGGCATGTACATTATAGAGTTATTAAGTGTTTTTGCGTTTAAATGACATTAGTTTATTTTTCATATGTATGATTACGATGAATTTGTGTATAAGGTAATTTTTAATTGTAATATACTAATTCAATAAATAGTAATACATATTGGCAAGAACGTAATCTTGGACTCGCATTAGAAGTACTCAATTTATTTTATGTGTTTTAAAATTTTGTTGATTTAATTTATTTTAGATAATATTTGTGATTTTGTGTAGTATGTACTTACTACATATAATTAGAAGCAATAATGTATTGTGCATACATACATTTCAATATTTCCAAACTAAAAAAAATATTCGTAGATATATTATCATTTAATATTATATCGCACATGTAAAAGTGTCAAGAGATTTAGTTTTAAATATAAATGTGTTATAAAACTATACAGCATCAGAGAAAATAAACGAGAAATAAAATATTTATTATGTCGATGTGTGACAGTTGGCAATCCCTGGAGTACATAAACCTTTTTGAGGTATATATACACAATAGGTAAGTACATAACTTTCTGATGCTTGCGTAATGATAATATCAATGTTTTCTACTGATTCCATGGAAAAAATATGCATGCAAAATTTTTGAAACAGGCCACTAATGAGGAATTAACCATTACAAATTTTGTTTGTCCTTTACTTGTTGAAGCTTATGTACATATGTACACATATTCACTGTGGACATCTTAATTGGGAAAAATAAAATTAAAATAACTTTGTATTCAATGTCTCGTCTTTGAGACATATTTTAAATTTAAAACATTAATATGTTTTATTTTTTGCGAATATATTAATGTTCATGTGATTCTATTTCACAAAATATCTTTGAGAATTGAATGTATTACCAAAACAGGAATATGGTATTAACTCGATGTTATGTGTCTAAAATTTTAATTTCTAAATGTGCTTTCTCAAGAAGGTGATTGTCTGTTTGATGTAATTTATTTTTATATGGCACGCATAATACAACTTGTAGGTTGGGAGTTGAAGAAAAGTTTCAGTATAAATTGCGCCTTATGGCTTACAAGGCTCTGGAAAACGTGACGCCCAGTCACTTTCTGAACTCTGCATTTTCAAAACATCTACAAGTAGACCCATACACTCAGCAAAATCTCCACCAATTTGCTAGACAAAATCTACAGAGCCAAAAAGTCCTGCTTTATTGTTGGTGTTGTGGGACCTGCCAGCTGGAAATGACTCACCGAGGAACTTAAAAAAAATAAATTATCACAATATTCAGGAGCAAACTAAAGATGTCACTCTTCTATAATAGAGCCTCCCGGATCCTTGAGAAGGATACTCTATTAAACGGCGCCAAAGAAATCATTGACCATCATCACATGTTCATTAAATGCAGTTCGTAACTGGATGCTTCACTTATGCAAGATGTTGTGATGGTAAAGTAATAGTGGTAGTCCTTTGTTAATTATTTTTATAATCATCTTTTTTAAGATTACTGGACGTCATAGTCAATTCCATCCAGATACATTTCCCAACCATCACCATCTTCCCTAAGTGGAGTGATGGTTGTGCAGAGCGTGCAAGTTCTTTATTGACCAAGGAAGAACTCGACGATCCCAATTTTATGAAGCTGGTAGCCAAGTCCGATGCGAATGTTAAAAAGTGCTCAGATGAGAATCTCAAGTTCTATAACACTGTGGTCGATATTTTGGTGCAAGGGGCTGAAACTCCCGAACTGTGAGTTTTCTTTTATTTTTTTATCTTAATTTAATAATTTAGTCCGTTCATATATATGTATATTTATATGCCTTCTGTTGAAACTTAAATGATAACACCCATTGAAATTATATTATGCTCTACTGAAATTCTCGTCTTCCAAGCTGAAATAATAAAATCTGGCATACCTCTGTTACTAGTTATAATAATAATAATAAATTTTTACTGATTGCAAAATTGTAACAGTACAATGATAAGAAAAATATACATAAAAGTAAGATAAAAAAGTATAAAACAGTACACCAACTATCGGCATTTAAAAGGGTGGACTTGTTGTAATGCAACATTTTCCAACCCTAAACATATGTTTGTATTGAAACATTGAATGACAAACTCTGAAGGAAATATAAAGTATAAATTGCATTTTATGTTAATTCTGTGCCAGCCACAAAAGGTTGAGAGAGGAAGGGAAGAGAATGGAAAATCGAGGGAAATTAGTTATTGGATAAATTGAAGCAAGCGTTTTTCTACTATAGATTAAACAATGAGAGAGTTACGTCTTTCGAGTTCAATTGATTGATAATTACCTAAAAAGTTGAAAGACGTCTTTGTCGCGTTGTTTAATCTGTATTAGAAGAACACACTTGTTTCAATTTATCCTATTATGGGATTCTACTACTTGTGTACCAATACTGTTATCTTGTGTACTAATACTTGTGTACCAATACAATTTAGTTATCTAGTGTTCAATGAAGTTATCTTACAATTTTTGTATCAAACCAATCTTATGTATTCATAAAACGTCATGTTTTAAAACATTTAGCTTCTTCAGTTCAGTGTTGAGGTTTACCACCCATCCTAAATTTCTTTACTTTTATTGGCCCGGAGAGGACAATTTGCTTGTGTTTATAATAAGCGGGATGAATGGACAAGATTTTTTTTTGTTAAAATGTAATAAACATGTTTATCTTCAATTATCAAATAAAATAAAATAAATATTTATTATTATTTTGTTTTGTGTTACTGTTGAGTAAGACTAACGCACGACCGGTTTCGCGGACTCCGAGTTCGCATCATCAGGTGCTGATCTATATTTTATTTTATTTGATAATTTAAAATGAAGTGTTACAAAGTAAATGCCAATACAATTAATGAAAATGTTTATCTTCAGTCACTGGCGACACAGTACAATGTGCATAGCTCTCTTGCCCAGTCTTACACATTTGGATGTCAAATTCCCCACCAAGGCTGTTAAGATGATACTCCGATGTCTCATCCATGATTCCATCAATATCAGAAGGATGGCTATCAAGATAATGGTGGTGATTCTCAAGCAGAGAAAGAGGAAGCATGAACTGATCGAAGTGGATCCTTTCAAAATGGCCGGATTGGAGAATCCAGGCGAAGATGTAAAATTGCCACCAGGTGAATATTTATGATAGAAAAAATAAATGCGGAGTCAGTAAATACCCTCAGTTCTGAAGATTGTGACCATTGTAATTCATTCCATACACATTCTGTCACCATAATGTACGGTCCACTGCTATGTGCAGAACCTTGTGTAGTTTACTCTTGAGTTGTCTTCGTGGCCACGACCAAAGTCTTGAAATAATCATTATTTTAATTTAGATTACCATAGCTCATAAAGGTTGTGACCAATATACCTTCTTTTCCGAAGGAATTAAGGGGATGATGGAAACAGGACTGCTCTATGTGGATGAATGAAAAAATGTATATCAAGCTTTAATTGACTAGTTTTTTCTTTACTTAATTTATTCAATTTCAATTTATTCAATTATAAACAATACCTCAAAACAGCAACTCAGGTTGCTGGTGTCAGAGGCGTGCAGTATTACAAATCTGGTAAAACAATTCATAAATTTAAATTATTTTAAATTAATTATTACTTATTTGTGATAACGCTGGTTCATGTACATCTTGATTATACTTATAATTTTTTTCTTTATTTTAGGCTTCAGACCAGACAATGAATGGCTGCAGTATGACCATACAAAGGTTTGGACTGAAGAAACTTGGAGCACAACTCCCTACACTCATAAGGTCTCTTACGGTTTCTATGGTTGGCCTAAACCTTTTAAAGTAAGTTCCTTATTCTCCTTTTTATATTTTTGTTTAGAAATTAGACTTAAACATGATGACAAATCAATTTTATTTTCTCAATTGAAATAAAAAAAAAAAAGTTAGATTCAAAGCCCGTCCCGCAAAGAGTTATGAGGTAATCAAGTGACCACCCCAGAGATTTCCGATCAAACCTAGTTCTGAGGTTGCATTCATGTTTCTTAAATCAAAAGTCAACAAAATATTACTAGGATATAGGAATGTTTAAAATGTTAAAAAGTCCTATGTTGATTTGAACCTTGGATCTCCAGATAAAGAGTCTTAACACATTATATCCAAGCTACTGACTATTTCTACTCTTATGGAGAGTAATTTTTTACGTTGCTTATTTTTAAAAATTAAAATGAAACATTGTGTACTTTCTTTTCAGATGTATGCTCCTCCAGTTGATCAAAAAGAATTTGAGAAGCCGGAAGACATGGAAGAAGGAGACCGTGCTATCTGGGAGTTCTTCAGCAACCAGGAGAATATTGATAAGCTCATAGAGTTCCTCTGTATGGAGGACAAGAAGGGGAATGGGAAGGGGAAATATAATGGTGCTAAATTTGCACTTTTCAAGGTGAGTGTGAATTTTTTTTTATCTTCTTGATTCATAATTACTAGTATCTGAATAGGCTTTTTGTATTACCATATTGTTAACTCTTATTGTTAATAAATGAAAATAAACGGAACACAAGGAAAAGCAAGTCTCCTTCCATTCGAAGCTACTCTATGACAATTGAAATGTCTTTTTCATAGTGTTCCTAATGTCTCCATGTTAAAGAGAAGGCGAGTATCTCCGTCAAGAATCTTTTTGGCGGGGAAACGCTACTCTTTTTGTTTATAATTGTTGATTTGAGTAGATTCACTTGACAAATTTTTTGATGTAGCTGTAACTATGGTGAATTATAAAAAAGGGTCAAAATAAATCCATGTTACTTAAAATGTTATTATAATTTTAATACTAACATTTATATTATTTGTGTTATACAGAGACTGTTTAGGAATTACGGCGATGCCTTTTTGGATAATTTGGTTCCTCACTTGGAGCGGTTGATAGCAGAGAAGAAGGAGACTCACCAAAGGTGTGCTGCGGAAATAATCGGAGGGATCTTTAGAGGAACCAAACACTGGCCATATCACATGATGGAGAGGCTAAAAAAGATTTTGAAACCAATCATCGAGAGTGCCTTGCAGAACATGACCACAGAAAGTATATCAGACTGGGGTAAGACTTTTTTCTTCAAAGAATTGTCAATCAATTAATTATCTTTGCTTTTTATGGCTTAAGTCATTTTTGACTGGATCATATCTGTACCTGAGAGCCATTTAGTTTTAAGTACTAAAATGTCATTTTCAAATTCAATATTTTAATCTCAATATTTTACTAGTAATAAGCTGTAGATACCATAGTGATGCGCACTTCAATTATTATGACCCTGAGCATTTCTGTACATATGACTCACAAATGTTGTGTTAATTTTGCTTTTTTTGTAAATTTGCCAATTTTGTCAAAAATGCACTGGAGTCCTAATGGCTCTCAGGTACAGATATTATTTTTGAGATGGACAGTGAGTTGTACAAAAAACCCACTTTGTTTCTGTGGGTTTGGAACACCTCTTACATTTCAATATTTCCATGATAACCATCATCATCTCACCCTTCGCTCTTCTTGGGAGCACAGGGCAGAAACCGGCCTCCTCTATTCAGAATGTCTCTGCGCTAATTGAGTCACCATTTTCCACGACATTCCCGATACTCCGATATAGTTGTCATGGGAACAGTGTTTTGTGCAAATGAGACATGTGGACTGTTAGAATTCTTGTGGGTGAAAGAACGGTGTTCTTTTTGGCCGATTATACTTAACATTCTCAGAACATTACCCAATCAGGACCGTTGTCTCTCCTGCATTACAGAAACTACAGATTTTTAATGAGTGCACTGGTGCACATTATCATTTTTGACAAAAAATATTATCTTTATGTTAAAGCTTCCAAAATTGGTTTAATAATGCGTAAATTATAAGTAAGTAAATTTTGTATTCAATTCAAAAACTGTATTATATGGAAAATTGCGTTAAATGAAGCTTGGCATTGAAGCTAATTTTATATTCTATTAGAAACAAGTAAATTTGCAATGTTGATGTGTTGAATACAAATAAATGTCATTAGTAAACCCACTATTTTGACAGCAGTATTTGAGAATGGTGTAAAACACACAACTGTTATTGGTGTCAAATTGTTCTCTGTCCTTAAAACAAGTGATCATATCAGTTAATTTTTTTTTTTTATTTTATTTATTTATATACATACAGTTTACACAACACAAGAAGTCAATTAATACATACATTATGACTAAAAATACATATAAATAATCAGATACATCTTGTTTCTTCAGGAACCTGCTATGCCACAGCATTTGAACGTATGGACATGTCCAGAATGAATTGGGTGCTGGAAGTTCTTAGTTCTGGTTGGGAAGTCAATGCCGGAGGGGCTGGAGGCTTAGGAGGGTGTCTGTACGCCCTTCAGGCTGCCATCACACAGCATCCTTGGAGGGGAACCAAGTACTCCAACAAACTGATAGATGACTTGAAAAGGCAGAACATGTTGAGTCATCCATACCAGATTGTAAGGGAGAGAGTTGCCAGGTGAGAAATATCCCTATGATTTTTTTTTATTTTGTGCGTTTCTGACAATATTACATGAGGTTACATAGTATTTAAGAACACATAAAACATGTGTCATTAAATTACAACTTATTGATAATGACTTGTAAATTTCTTTGGATAAAAAAATGGGAGTTCTGTGTCCTGATGCCATGACTAATCACTTTATTAAAATGTCAATGTAGAATAAATGAAGAATTTCAGAAGTGATTAGTCGTAGGTTCAAATTCTGCTTTTGTTGTACTTCACTTTTATAACACAAGTAGGTAGGTATATATTTTTCAGTAGCAGGATGTTTGATGTAAATTTGAAATTTAATATAAGTACTAAAATGTATAAAATATATACCTATTAGTAAGAAGTAAGACAAAAATTTAGGTTTTTTAATGTTCTTCAACAAAAAATACCTGTACCTACTTGTCCATTACACTGTAATATTGAATCAAGCTTTTTGCGTTAATTATTCTATTTTGTTTGTTTTCATAGTGTTTTGGCTGGAATGTATGACAACGATGTGGTATTCCCTGGAGGTTTGCCCGGTATCGGTCCCAGCATTGAGGATATGATGAAGCTTATAGAACCACACTTGGAGGTCATCATGCGTGAAGGTATGGAGGGTATCTCTTCCACTAGCAATGGAACTCCAAAGGAGAGTGTTATGGACATCCCGATGGAAGTAGAAGCTACACCAAATGACAAACCTCATACGTCAAAAAGTACTGCTGAAGATATTCAAGCAATCATCAAATCTATTGGGAAAGTTGACTTGGAAAAGGGCAAAGTGTCGATGGACACTGTTGGTAGGATATTACAAGAGCTCAAGAAGTCAAATCATCACCTGGATATTTTAAAGGTTTGTTTCTTTTGTTGCTATTAAAATCATACTGAATGGCACTGAGAGGACATTATGTATGTTTTTGGTGTGCAGTAAGTCTGCTTACTATTCCACATTTATGATGTATCCTGTAACGAGAAATTCAAATCAGATCTAGTGTTTAAATTTAATAAAGAGAAATCTTGTTCTAGAAATAGACTTAGTCTCCCACTTATTTTTCTGGAAGTTTTTGAGTTCCCTGTGAATGGAATCATTTGAAAACTTAATATTATTCAACAAATCAAATTCAGTGAAGAGGTGTGCTACCTATTTAGAATGTCAAACTATGTTGTTCAATTAGTCCACTAACTATTTCACTTATGAAAATAAATTGTGTTGGTGTACAATGGACTCAAATAAACTATGTACCCATAGCCTCACTCTAAACAATAACTCGCATAGTAAAAGTTGAAGTTAGCAGTTGGGTTCAAATTGTAGACCTTCAATTTCAAAGTCTTAAACTTTACCATCAGACTACTGCATGATTTGTGTTTCTTAAATGTTATTTATGTTTCTATTTTTAGGATTCGGAGAATGGTAATTTGGAAAACATGCTGTCCACTGAATTCTTGGAAGACAACTCTAATGAAATCATAAATATGCTGGATGATGGTTTCCTTTCCAGACTTAAACTCGATGGCAAACCCAATGGTACTGTAGAAACTATGAATGGACTGACAGAACCTCACAAAGATAGTGAATATGATGTTGGAATAAGATTCTTTAAGACTGGTAAGTTGATTCAATTATTCTATTGTGATTTTAAGTCAGTAAGATGGATATTCATGAATCACACTGATGAAAATCTTCTAGGTCATAAAGAAGCCTGTGAATGAAAAACTGTGTTCTGTTTGGTTAATTATCATTAGATATTGTCCAAATTAACCCGCCTGGATCATTGTCTCTTAAAATCATAACTTTAATCTAACTAAATTATAACTTTAATCTGAACATATATAGATTAAATTGCGAATCTTTCAGTTAAATTGTTATTTATTTTACAGCTGTGAAATGGGTGACATCAGCTGTATGTAGAAATGCATTTGGAGGGCGCAGTGTTTACTACCGATTAGTCCCAGCTGCTTGTGCACTTAGCTCCAAGGAAGGTGATGAAGAATTGTGTCGGCTGTGTATACTCTTTTTGGCTTCTCTAGCTCAGGCTCTGCACACTTCAGAGTGCTTGGCAACGGCTTTGGAAACCATTGAGAATGTAAGGAGATGTTTACACTTTTGCTAACTTTAAATTCATATTCTATTAGAGAGTAATTGGCATCAAAATCTTTTGAAAAAGCATACGGACATCTTCTCGCCCTTATCCTAATTTGGTCTACAGTTCCTTGTTCATTGGTGCTTCCAGAACCTGTGGCCTTTCCATAAATCTTTCAGCACGCATATTAGACATGTGTACTTGCCAATTTCTTGTGGGTGGTCCACGAACTGAAAGTAAAATTAATTTTTGCAAATATCCATTCTTTTTAACACTGATATTAAGTATTAGGAGAAGCAATGTTACAATTTTTATCAATGGTTCTACATTATCAGTGTAGTAATATACCATTAGTACAATTTTATTTTTATTATCACAACGTCTCTCATAAATGGGCTACTCAGTGAACTAACTGCATGCAAATAACTGAACATTAAGGTTGTCTTCTCCTTTTCATGTAAAACATTCAGAGTGGATGAGATATTTTTTTGAGATTCCATTGCCCTACAGCTGTAATGATTTCGGCGAGAGTTGTCTTATCATCCACAGTAAGAATACCTCTTCACTTAATTGAATATGTTAACAGTTTTTAAATGTTTTATAGGAATGATAAAACTGACAGACAAAAAAAAATTGAGAGACCTATTTAGTTATGGGCACAGTAGGGTTACTCTTGACAAAATCTAAACACGATCTTAATCTTAAACATACGACTCGCGAAGTGACTATTGGCCAAAAATACACACATACTGATTGCGCCGTAGCGCGGTGCTTTTGACTATAGTCCCTTCGTGCGTCGTATGATCAAGATCAAGACTAGATTAAGATCGCATTGAGATTGTGTCAAGAATAACCCTGCAGATACGATTCTAAGCTTTGTTTTAATAATATTTCAGGTGTGTTCGTCCCCTTCTTGGTATGCTCGTGCTTCAAGTCTCAGTTTCCTGCAGTGTTTAGTGTTCCACAACATGGCTCTTATATCCACTATTCCGTCCAACAAAGAGACGGTACTACGTTTGGTTCTTGCTTTGCTGGCTGATCCAAAACCTGAGGTCAGAGAATCGGCTGCTCAAATTATGTCAGGACTGTTGCATTGTGGAATTGTCGAAGATCAACAAAAATTATTGGTAAATTAATAATTTTTGAATTATTGTAAAGTGTACTCCAATTTTTTTTTTATTTTTATTATTCAATGAATCTGTAACCCTAGTAAAAGTTCATAATATGTAATGAAGTAGTTGGTAAGTGAAATTATATCACATTCGATTGTGATCAGGACAAAGGGTTTAAACCACATCGGTAATATTTTATAGGAGAAGCAAAAAACTGTGGGATAAAGAAAATGACAAAAATTATTGTCATTATTATTTTACCATCTTATTGTAATGTAGTTCTTTTGTTATGTCATAAAAATTGAAGAGAAAATATTCAGGAACTATCAAGTTATAAGCAAAAAAAACATAAAATGACTTTTGTCAAAATTGTGGTTTGATGCCTTTGTCCTGAGCACAGTCGAATTATGTTTCAATATGCAATTTTTTGATATTGTCGTTGCAGTAAAGTTGTGTACTTATTGATTGTAAGAGATGAGCTAGTTAGTATCCTAAATCAAATCTTTCTTTTGGATATCTAAAATGTTGCTATCAGTCTAAATCATGTAAAAATTGGCCTAGTTATATTATTTATGTTCTACAAAGCATAAAAATGCAACAGAATTCCATTGTTTAACCACATGATTGCGTTATCTTTTCTCAGGACCATTTCAAGAGTATGTGTAAGGGCAAGGTATTAAAGAAGGGTCCTGGTGCATCAGAAGCCTTGATCAAAAGGCACTGTGGTGTGTTGGGACTGTGTTCTTTCATAGCTGCACATCCATACAGTGTTCCTTCATATCTGCCAGAGATATTCCTTGTTTTAGGAAGGCATCTCAATGACCCACTACCTATTCCGGTAAGTTGTGTAGTCAATGTCGTGTACTAATCGTATTTGGTGAAGGTTTATTCTATTTTTTAAAATAATAAAACACTTATTTGTACTGTCCCTCTAATAAGTATTTGCCTCAAGTTGTGAAAGCACTAGTATGAACTTTTTGTTCAATATGTAAGTGTGGATAAAACCAACTACTGAGTTGTGTTTCCAGGAAGTTTCAAGTTCTGTCTCTATAACTCTAGGATTGATAAAGAATAATCTTTCTAATTGTATGGTTGAAAAATAATCATAAACAAATAAAACTTTATTGAAATCAATATAGTGTGTAAGCATATATGAGTCGATTCGAGGAAGAAAGACGAAGCCGCCAAGTAGGTAAAAAATTTTTTTTCGTGCAATGTATGCGCACTATCACGAGGAATATTTTGATATATATTTCATATTTTTATATTAATCAATTATATAAAAAAAATAAAAAATTAATCAAATAAATACGTTCTATCTCTTTCTAGCGAAACGTCCCTACCCAGTATCTTCTTTCCCCCCTTCCCCAGTTTCTAATACCCTTGTTTACGCTTAGTAGAAGTTTCATTCATTCTCAAACCGTGGTGCCGCGAGTGTTGATATATTTATTTACTACTCACTATTTTTTCTGTTTTTAAGAAATCATAATGGAAAATATTTCCGGATACCCTAGACGGAGAATATCCAGACCAGAAAGTTGGGAAATCAACGTTAATAAAAAAAAAAGAAATGAAGGGAAAGAATACACGTCCAAAAAGACGAAGCAAAACATTCCAGCCCGACAGATGGGACCATTTTGCGATTGCGGGTGCTACAAAAAAATTCTTTTGTTTACATAGATAATGGACATTATTATAAACACATAGTGTGGCAATATCTTTGGGAGTACAGTTCAGTATATTTCTTGGAAATCCTAGGTATTTAAATACATATCAGTGAGCTATGTACTAATATTAATAATAATAAAAGTCTTTATTTCCCAATAAAAACAATATACGAAAATAAACAATTTAAACTAGACAAATAAATTTTGTGCCATGGGCAAATTTTTTTCTAGTGTTTTCGAAAATAATTGATAACATTAACATTTAGTTAAGCTTAGGAATATAACTATCATCTGTACGCGTCTCAATACTAAACATTTTGAGAAGCTCCGGCGGGCGTTGCAAACACCGCTATACTCGTATCAGTGATGTTCGCTGCGTATTCATCCAGGTATAAAAGCTTAAAACTGTTGTATTGAAAACTAAGGGTTTGGTTGGGTCGTCTTTCTTCCAGTAATGGCCTCATTATGTTTTCAAAAAATGGGCTTAGCATTTCCAATTTCTTCAGCCAACTCATTTATTCAAAATTCAATCAACAATTTTTGTTTTGTTCTCTTTTTATTTTGAGTCCCGTGGTGTTTATTGTAAACTATTCTGCCATATACTGGAAACTCCTTATTCACTATTATAGCACTTCTTTAGATGACCATCTAGTATTTGTGATATAATACTAATGTTACAATCCACAGAAAACTCTTGTTATTTCTAAAATTAATATTTCCTTCGTCCTGCTTATTTCCACCTCTAATGTTTCCTTGTTTTAATTTTACAGTCTACAATTCGCAAGACTTTGGGTGATTTCAAACGAACCCATCACGACGACTGGCAGAATCACCAACTCAAATTTACAGAAGATGAACTCAGTCTACTGAGCGATTTGGCTGTTCCACCTTCGTACTATGCTTAAGATAAAATTATATTTATACTTATTTAATAGGTTCAAATTAATGAAATAAATTATATACACTGTGGGTACTGACTATGGATATCCTAGTTTTAACATTGAAATCTAAAAACATTGTGATTATATTTTTGTTCCACAAAAGTCAGAATATTGTGTTGAGATATTTCCGTTTTTGTTAAGTATCTTTGTTGACTGAGAAAATTTCACTCTTGCCGATCATGGTATTAAAACACATATTTTTGAAGAAAAAAAGGATTATTTCAAAATAACACAGATAAAAAGGGAGTTACCTTAGCCGACCCCAAGTAAATAGGATAAAGGTGAGGGCGAAAAAGATAAGAATGGAGTTACCTTGGTTTCCAACTTTTTAAATTACACATTTTTATTTTTTTACACATTAGCAATATTTATTTTTACAGTAATGAAATAAAATCAAATTATTTTATAATGTCATATTTTATTTACCATGAATTCATAAACTACTATTACTTATATTTTTATTAAATGTTAATATTTTGCATATGGCAACCCCATTGATATCGTGTCGGCCTATCAAATATTGCCCACTCAATAGGTTTTTAATGCATATTTATTGTATTTATGGATTTCATATTATTTTTACATTTGTTGTACCTGCACAATTATTTTTAATTTACATGATGAAGTTCGGTGAAAATTATATTTTATGTAGCATTCACATTGTTTCACTTTGGATGATCATCCAGAGTATCAGGGTCAACGTTGTTCATTGAAAGTGAACACGTCTATTTACACTTCTTTATCCTATGCTTTCACCGCCGCGTCAATACTCACGGTTACATTATCTGTAGTTCTATTGATGTTATTTCGTACAAGAATAAAATAAATATGAAAAAAGTTAGGTATTGAAATTTAAAACAAATTCATTAAATTCTCGACATCATGTAAATTAGACAAATAATAGGAAAACCTTGTTTATGGTCAATTAAGTGAAAGGATCTTTTGAAAAATTAAGTAGTAATTGCTTTCACCCGTCATCACTATTGATGAAAAGTCTATTCACATTTTTGAGGATCTTCCAGAGTGAAAAAGTGTGAATACCCCTTTAATAGTTTCTTTTGTTGATATTTCACCTACACATTCACAACATTATTGTGTATATTTATATTATGTTTATTTAATTTTTCTTGTCATATGTGTATACATAATAATATCTGTATTATAAAAAATGTAAATATTGCATAATTAATGTGCAACAAAATGATAATTATATATTGTATTGTGTAATCAAAAAAATAAATTGTCAAGTGGTGTAACTTCAGTAATCTCTCTCTTAAATCTATTAAAAACAAATCTATTTTATTATTACATGAAATTGTGTAATAAATTAGTGATGAAATAAATTTTTCATTGTTAGATATTAAAAGTATTTTTTGTACAAATCATTGTACTTATAGTTCAATTCCTTCTATGTTTATTTTAGTTTGATAAATTGTTTAAAAGTGTGTGTTTTTTTTAATTTAATAATTGTGACGAATCTATTAAGATTTAAAATAAATTAAAGAAGGGCTGTTATTTTGTAAATTAGGTTAACACATCACAGTAAAGTATGAATTATCTGGATTGCTCAGTGATCGGAAAATGTTTTTGTTGTATTGGTAATGTTATAATATAGTTAAGGTGATGAATTATATGTTTTGTAACTGGATTTTTTGGATTTAAATGTTGAAGTATTACCTTTTTCTATTTTTGTTTACTTAAATAATATAAATTGACTCAATAATGTGATTAACATTGCATGCAAAAGAGCTCAAGAATTTGCATACGTGTAAAAGAACTCAAGAATCTGTATTTGTGTGTAAAAATGATCAATGATTTATATTAGTGATTTTAACAATCGGGTGCAACAAATTAGTTCACATAACAATCTCCATACACAATGAGACCATTACATTGGTAAGTGCTTATTAAATAAATAAAAAAATATTTATTTATCAGAAAAAAAGAGTTAAGCAAATTACATTAGATAAAATAAATAATGTTCGTGAATCTGACCAAAGGACGGACTTGTTGCTATGCAGCGTCTTCCAAAAAATCCAAACTTATTTACAAATATATTAAAATTTTGAGTTCGAATGATTATTACCATATTCTTTTATTTTGATATTTTTTTTTATTTAACAATTGCTGGCCAGTATATACATGCTTTATTATCTGGAAAAGACTGGTATAAGAATAAAATAAAAAACTGATATATTTAAAAGAGCTGGTCGTTAGCACTTGGTTCTTGATTTTTACATCCAGATAATTGATCATTTACTGTATATTTTGTTATTTATTCTTAAGTAGAAATATGTCATTATTTTATTATACCTAGGTAATTATTAAAAAGGGTTGAATTGGAGGGTGAAGGATCTGTAGTATTATATAAATATATTTTTATTTTGATATTTGAATGCTCTATTAGAAAAACATTTATTGTTAATTTTATATATTTATTAGTTTCCCTTTTTCTCGCAAAAATACACTTGATTCTGTATTACATGTACTTTTTAATGACATCTCTTTAGTTGCACGTAAGATGTTTTGAATGTTAGTAACATAGCTTTGTGAAAACTAAAAGATATTTTTTTTTACTACCCATTTTTATCCACCCAAAATGAGTGATTCGTGATCTAAAAGATATTCAACATGATATACAGCTCTAAATACATTTTTATAATACATTTAAAATTTCGTGCATTATTTTATCTGAGTAGTGTTTGATTCCTGTTTATTATTTATTTATTCATTCTTTACTGTACATTGATGACAAACATTTTTTTAGAAAAACACATTCAAATTAAATACAATCAATATTAATTTATTCTGTTTCGTTCGCAATCAACCACTGGTAACAGTGTAAATTTTGTTCATCTTTTGATCTGTTTGATTTTTAACGAATTGGCTATTTTCATCCATGTTTATTGATAAAACGGTACAGTAGATTTCCTATTTGGAGAAAAGTATTGAATATTACCTGCAAATTTATTTATTTATTCTATTTGCATATTGTTATTAAATACAGTGTTAAAAAAAAGGAGTAACATACTTAGCCCATATGCAGTGGCCAGATTATCACTATGTGGTGATATCTTCAATCGGATCACGTTTTTTAACAACCTAAAACTTTTACCTGATAATTAGTGATTTAAATTTTAATTGCATAGCTTTCTAACATCATAATTTTGTCATACCAGTGACAGTTGTGAAAATACTTTACCATTTGTCAAATAAATATTCTTATTTGCGATTTTTATAACATCCGTTTCTAATATTGCATTAATTTATATTAATATAATTAAATTACAAGGTGATTTGCTTTTATGTGATTATTGTAATTATTCTTTCATGTAAGATTTATGTTAGGTGATAATTATTTTATGATAATTTTAAAATAAGTATCATTGTTGGACTAAAACAAAAATAATACATTCAATAGCTGTTGTTAGTAGTGGGTATTGAGTTATGTTTTGCACTAAATGTATCTGATATTATTTATTTTACCTACTATGTACAAGCCATTTGACTCATTAAAACACGCATCTGTCAAATATATGTTCTTGTTTTTATTTCATCTCTTTTTTAATCACTTGTTATCTATACTAATTTTATAAAGAGGAAAGATTTGATTGTTTGCATTGAATAGGCTCCGAAACTATTGAACCGATTTGAAAAATTCTTTCACTGTTGGGAAGCTACAGTATACTCAGGTGACATAGGCTTTATTATCATCATCATCATCATCATGTCAGCCTCCCTGCGTCCATTGTTGAACATAGGCCTCCCCCATTGATCTCCACAGCTCTCTATCCTGGGCAGACCGCATCCAGCCGACCCCTGCAACCCGTCTTATGTCGTCCGACCATCGTGCTTGAGGCCTACCAACACTTCTTCTGCCTGTTCTAGGTCTCCACTCCAGAACTTTCTTTGTCCACCTAGAGTCTGTGTTTCTGGCCACATGACCAGCCCAACTCCATTTCTGACTAGAAACTTTGTGAACGACATCGACGACCCTGGTCTTTTCTCTGATCCATACATTAGTTTTCCTGTCTCTCAGTGAAATACCCAGCATTCTCCTTTCCATGGATCTTTGCGTCACTGATAATTTGTGTAAAATTCTATTTTCAAAAAATTAGGGATCTTTACTAAAACTTATTTATTTTTTAAATACCTATCTACCTGTGCGAAGCCGGTGCGGACTGCTTGTTTTTGATAACATGGAAGCCAGGATTTTGTAAAATATCACAAGTAAGCCACTTAACACCTTTGATTCAACAATGAGGTATCTCATCCATTATGAATGCCTTGATTTTTATCTTCGCAGAGAGTAGAGCTTGCATGTTTATTATTTGTCCTTATCCTGCTGGCTATGCCACTTGTAATACATGGCATGTTACTATATATAGATCTTTATCACTATAAGTATATAGACAAAGATTTTCCTATCCATTCCTCTTTATTGTTTGCTACTCTCTTTAATTCTACGTAATTATGTGCCACAGTTCATGTCCTTCTTCACTTGATCCACGTAGGTGCTTCTTGGTCAGCTTTTACCATTTCTGCCTTCGATCTTGCCCTCCACGATGGTGATGAGCAGGCTTAGGTGCCTGATGTTGTGGCCAATCCAGTTTCGTTGGTGTTGACTAATTTTTTAATTTACAAATTATACATAGGTAAATTAAATTACTAAAAAAATTGGGGATTAATATTCATGAATCGTTATTCTTAAATGCATTTAATAATATCGTTACTAAGCAGTGTAATATTTACTAAGTAATTAAGACCTTGCTTCAAAGTGCATCCAAATATCTATTAGGTATATAATTGTCGTCAGGTGAGCATAAAAATGACATTGATACCTCTGACCTTTTGGTGTGTACCTAACAATAGTTTTAATCCCATTAAATATTGACAACATAATCAAATACTCAAATTCACACCCTCTATTACTCTGGGAATATCAGAAATGTTAAAAATAATAAATTGATAAGCAATTTATATATATTAGTTATTTTGAACATTAGGAGTGCTGTGGGTGCTTCAATTGGTGCAGAATCTCTTTCATCGAAAGAGGTCCATTCTCATTCTGATATTTTGCGAAGAGTCAAAAGGTTGATAAGTGAATGAATTCATGATCATTTTGAACAATGGTATAAATTTATCTTAATAAACAAAAGATGTGTTTTTTTCTATGCTTATAACAGAAAATAAAATTATATTTGAAAATATGAATCTGGATTTGACATAAATCAAAATTAAATGTATAAGTTCATCGGTAACCTGGAGGTGAAGTCTTGGTCCCCTGCACAGGAAGTACGCGGTTTGATCCCAGGAGTTAGTAAACTTCCCTTTCACAACACAAGTTTTTATCCTACTCTGGAAGGTGTATAAAGTTGTATTTGCGTTTATAACAAAGCCCCAGATACTCATTTGAAAAAAAATATCCTAGACACCATTACTAGTAAGTACTATGTCTGTTCTGTTGATTCATTCACCGAGTCTGTGTTTAGGTAGTAGAATTCCACAACGACATTTAAAATACAAATTTCATCTACTGTTTTTTAATATCGTCTGTGTTGATATTGAAAATGATTAACTTATTATGGTGAGGTATTTCCTTCTGATAAATTTATAAGCAATTTTGATACAAAATTATTAAATTTTCGAGAGAAACTTTGTGGAACGTCATTTTATAAAACAATAAAATTAATGTATTACAGAACACTGTCTTACTTCCACTTCACTTTATTTAAATGTCAGAACGTTTTCGAAAATTAACTGTTCATTACGACGAACATTAACGAACGAACGAACGTTAACGAACATTAACTGTTCGTTAATGTTCGAAAACGTTCTGACATTTAAATAAAGTGAAGTGGAAGTAAAACAGTGTTCTGTAATACATTAATTTTATTATTTTACAAAATTTATTTATTAAAAATACGATTGATACAAGCATGCAAGTTGCAATATCTAACTAGGTAATGTTTTATTGTTCTCAAACCTTCACTAGGGATGTAAATTCATATAGAGGGTATTTATTATTTTCGAATCCATTGCAATACTGTATAGTTAGTTTTTCTAAGATATGATCAGCATATACATACATACAAATTTAAACAAATTGATGTGTAATTAAAGTAATTCCTTAATACAGAATAAGATGATACAAAAAAACAACAACAGTACGTATTAAATTAATACCAAATAAGTATATAAGTAATTGGTTTACAATTAATTATTTGATATAATCTGTATTGCTAGCCAGCGATACAGATTATCTCAGATTATCTATGATGATTCACATTGAATTGATATTAATATTTTTTTGAAGAGGATAGGTAACTCATGTACACAACTATGGATTATTAGATGTGTTATTTATATAAAATCAATAAATACTGTTTTAATTTAATTTATAAATAATATTTTATCATCTTCTTTACAGTTTTCAGTATTTGATGCATAATTTATTAGAAAACTCAAAGATACATACCATCGAGAATTTTCCTACAAATAGGGTAGACAGCAGATAAATTACATATGAAATATATGAAAGACGTCCTCTACATATCTATGAAAGTTGAGTTTTTTTAGGGAGGGTGACATACCCCATTGATGAATTGAGGATGTTAAATGTCTTATACAGGTTGTTTTACAAATATTTACCTTTTACAGGACACTCAAATACTTACATTAAAGAGTAGGAGATCCACTTTTTGCCAGCCAATGAAATATTGAATGAGTTTGTTGGTTACCCCACTTATACTATTATTCAAATAGGTAGTACAGATGAATAAATCATATAATATGTGTAGGTATACCTACACCAACAATTTATCACTGATGTGTTATATTTATTCCTTGAAAAAAAAAACTAGAGATTTTGCAAAATGCTAGAAAATGGTTTATAAAAACTTTTTCCAAAAATGATAAGTTGATTAACATTTTACAATTTTATTTTTGAAAATATATTTGCCTCAAACTCTCAAATACTTACTATGCTTTTGAAAAAGCTAATAATTTCAATCATAAGGTGCTTGGTTCTTCACTTCATTCATACAGGTGCTTGAAAGAAGTAAGTAGAACAGAAACAGGAAATTAATCAATCAAGACAATGTTGCAAATGTTTTTCTTTATCTTAAGTTTATTTCACAAGTTAGGTCGTACAATTTTCTTGATAAATAATTCTTATCGTAATATTTTGTACATGAATATTAAAACACCATTATTTATTTATGGGGATTTTTCCAATTTTCTAGCGAAATTCAGTTGGAGCAGTGTTGTTCAAAATAGGAAGGCAAAATGCTGAAATGTGGATAAAAAAAGTATTATTTAGGTACCTACTTAGTAAATAAAATAAATAAATTCTACACTACAACTTTAGGATTGGGTAAAGTAGTGGACTTTTTTCGTACAATAGACTTGAAAATTGTCCTCTTTGTACCATAACCTTATCGTTGAATTAAATATAAGAAAAATTGTACAATTGTTGTTTAGTAATTCCGCTGTGTCTTATTTTTAGTATTGGTAGTAGAATTCCATAATTAGATAAAAAATTCCATAATTGGAAAATGTTTTTTCTATTATAGATTTATAATAGAACGAAATGCAAGTTTTTATTGATCCACTGTGACTATTTTATTTGAAAGGTTTACAACGGATACTGCTCTCACCAGTGATATGTTACAACTAGATTCGCAATGTCATACAAATATTCTCTAAAAATGTGTACCCACCCGTCGAGGTACAATACCTGAGTAATATATATTCATCTCTTTTCTTATGTATATATTCATCTCTTTCTACCGGCCTTTGACGTCTGTAGTAATCCCCATTCTCATATTGTCTATCTCTTGTTATCTACAAACAATTTATATGTGTGTCGCTTTTTTTCAAATTAAAAATTGCGGCACCAAGGTCCGCAAAGAGATTTTATTGATGGTACATGTTTGAGATTCATATTTCAAATCTAGGTATAACATATCACTGGCTCTCACAGGAGTCGAATTGAAGATGTGAAAATATTGAAATGTCTTGTGTGGGAAGATTTAACGAAGGAAGGGAAGGAAGAAATACCTGCCTGTCTCGTAAAAGACTACCAGAAAACTCACAGAAATGATTGGGAAACCTATTTTCCCTAAGATATTTGAGTATTTGCATCCTTGTGGAGATTTTTTTGCAAAAGGGCCCGAAATCAGTTGTCTAGAATACTATTATTATTTGGATAGTTTCAGGAAAGATAATTCAGTAGAAAGAAATTAAATTTACAATATTTTGATCAAACATGAGTTATTTCCCTATTTAACCCAGTTACAGAGAAAGGGGCATTACACTATCCGCGTCTTTGCACATTCGGATCAAGTGTGATTGATGTTTCGATCATTTCACAGGGTACCCATTTTTTTATGAGCAGGATTGCCAACACATAGATACAAAAACTATATCAAATTTGTAGGCAGATGCACTTAAAAATATCTTCAATAAAAAAATCATTGATTCTTATCTTTTAATAAGTCGAGAGAGTTTATTTTTCAAGTGTATCAAGATAAGATACAGCAATATACCTCCTATTAAATCGTGTTTAATATTCAGGGATAAATAAAACAATTTATTTGTATAGATACTTATGTTTTTATGATTAAAATGATTGATCGTTATTGAACTGAATATAGAGTCGATAAGGAAGTAAAAACAACCTTTAAAGTAAAGAGTTTTATTTGTAAAGACCTCGGAACGTATGCTAAAGGTCTCCAATTGAGAAAAAAATGTGGAGTATCCGGAATAGAGAAGGTCTCCCACCCTTTTATGCTAGTTTTGGAATTCCTTATAAATGTCAGGTGTTCTTAAAATAAAGAGAATAAGATATTTGACATCTTGATTTCACACATTACATTAGCTACTCATTCTGTTTTTTTTTGACTCTGAAAAGTCTGCATGCAGATTAGGTATAGCATACTGACAAGGAAGACAGTGAAGACACCATAATAGTAGATTAGATATAGATAGATAGACATCTTGATTTCAACATTTAAATATGCTACCCATCCTGGATGTCTTTTATTTCAGGACACGGAGACAGAATAAAACTAATGTTTATTAATGCAGTGAATCCGTTGGTTACCTTACATAGGAGATAAATAAACTATAAGTATTGTCACGTAATTAAATATAAGTTTTCTAATGAAAGTGATCGAGTACCTACCACTCGAGAGAACTATTTGAAACTATCAATGTTTCATATAAAAGTGCCACTATTCTCACTAAGGAAGTGAAACAAAAATGAGAAATAACTCCAATTAGGCGCCTAGGTACAGATTTTAATAAAGCACTTGTAATCTACTTACATCAGGATCGCGTTTAAAAAGACATTTGATGAACTCGAAAGAGGCTTTTCCGTAGTCGGACCCTGCAATGTTGTGGCAGCCCTTGTTCATCTCGAAGATGATCTTTTTTATTTCGTGTGGTACCATTGTCATGATTTTCCAGTACTCAAATTCATTGTGTTCTTTGTCAATCTAAAAAATATTTATAATATTAGAAATAGTTTAACAAAACAATTTCAAGCCACAAAAAAATCTAAAGATCAAAGAACATATTTGAAAATCGACTAATCGAAAATGCAGCTACTCCACGTGTGGAATATTATGCCATGATGATATTGTAGTAGTAGAAGAAGAAGGAGAAGAATTGAATATATGACGTCACAGTTTTGAATAGTTCAAAATTTTATACCATTACGATATTTACTACAAGTGGGGGAAATTCAAATTCATTTATTTCCTCAAATGCACAAATATAAACCAATACCCATATAGTAATATAATAATTTCCACTTTGTCATCTCATTAAGCTAGAGTCTGTTTCGAGGAAATTTGAATTCATAATTTTATGTACAAAAATAGGCAAGTAGGTACCTATCACTTACCTACTGCTGAGAATTATTGGAAGCTTTGAATTATTCTAAGTTGTGATGTCACATTTTCAATACGTATAAAGTAATGTAAGCTCGTGATTGGGCTACACACATTAACTCAAATAGAATAAAGCTGGGAGAGATAGTGTTTTTTACAGATTGTTTTGTAAAGATAGTGGATACTTTATGCCAATTTGAATATTCAAATCATTCTAAATTTTGTATAATATAATGAAACATTGAAATTAATATTTACCAAGTCTAATTCTTCAAATACACAGAGGAGATATTTCTGAAACAAAAAAATATTAAAACATTATCGCTGTGCAGGTACCTCTCTAATGTTGATGTCTTTGGTACTTTTCATTTACACGAATTTTTACGTGTACGATTTTCATTATGATATCTAAGTTACCTCAATTTCATCGGTGTCTTCAATATTTCCGCTCTTCACTTTTGCAATGACATCTGAAAATATAAAATGTAGTTGTGTATATGTACCTATGTTTTCCTTAAAACGAGAAGAAAATATAGTAATCAAGATGAATATTTAAAATATGATAATTAAATTTGTGTTTTGATTGGTCATACCTCTGCTAGTACCCTGTTTTGTAATACATTTTTCAGATGTCGGTTTCAAAACATCATTTCTGAATTTCTCTGGAATCCACTGAAAAGTAAATCAAATGTACTTTATATATTTTGAACAATATGTTTTAAAACTTTTGTGATATTCTATATTGTTGAATTTATATGGACATGGTGTTGTCAGGAGGAACCCTAAGTAGACAACTAGACACTAAACCAGTCCAACAAAATCGACTTACAAAAGTACGGATAAAATGGTAATTACAATTTAAAATGTATACAATAATACTGTTAATTTTCACCGTGATACTGTATTTCATTAATTGATGAATAAATAAGCGCTCGGCAGTGAGTACAATAATTGACAAAATACTGTATCACAGTGAAAATTAACAGTGTTTTAGTATACATATTAAATTTTATATTAAAATAAATATTCACTACATTAAAACACAAACATTAAATTTAATCTTTTTTTTTGAAAACTTGGAATAGTTTAAGTATGTCAAATTGTAACCTACATAGATACGATTTTATTTTGTAATTACCGTTTTCCAGTTTTTCAAAACTTTTCTCTACCTTTGTTTTGTTTAATGATTTTTAATAAATAGTTTTCTAGATAAATTGAAGAAAAAACACAGTATATAGTAAACTTCCAAATGACTTTGTTAACTTCTCTTACTGGTATTCGGAGACGATAGACTCCATCGTCAAGTGTGTATTTTTTCTAATCGCCTGATGATGAGTCGAGAGCCTCCGAATACTAGAAAGCGAAGTTAATAATGTTATTTTGATGTTAACTACATACTGTGTTTTTTTTTGCAATAAGACATTGTGTAAAACTATGCCATAAATGAAGGAAAAAAAAAAAAAAAAAAAAAAAACATTGTGTAAAAAATATTGTGAGAATTATAAGGACAAAAAAATTGCTTACATCATCACCAAGGTATGCTTCAGACGTACGAACTGCAGCAAAGACAAGAATAGTCAATGCTGCAATGTTCATTGCCAGTCTATTATTCACCATACTGCTAACTATACAATGTGAGGTTCTCCTAACTTTATCCATGGTTAAGTAACCTACTATTAATCTGCAAATCATTCTGCATAATAATCTTTAATATATACCTGTCTTTATGAATTGATTGAATTATGAGGTGAGTCAGTAGCTATAAGTAATTGTTAAAAACATATTGTGCATTGTTATGCAAACAATAATTAATGAACAAATTGATGGTTTTAATGCACTTATTCAGTTATGACTAACTTTATGTACGGCTTCGCTCAGTGCGTTAAGGCACTACCAACTATAGAAAAAATATTAAAGAAAATCATTAATTTATACAGTCAACGAATTACTCATGGGTGGGTTAGCCACCAAACAAATTGCACGCAATAAACATGCAAACTATCCCCTCCGTGTCCATGAAAGTTAAATTAAATAAGCTTGTACTTATTGAAAATATTTCTGCATGTTGCAAAACGTGTTTGGAACATGTGTTTTGTCAATTTTTTCCTCAGCCTTATTGATTTTTTTTCGTTTTAAAATGACAAAATCAAACATTTGGATTTTGGTTGACATGAAATTTTAAGACACATTGAAGGACCCACCGGATACCGCGGAAGTCTGGGGACTTCCATTTATCAAAGAACCATGTCCAAGAACCATGTGGCTTGATCACGTGGATCAAATTCTTACGGGAGGCCGAGTGTTGGTTAAAAGAGAAATCGGCGTGCATGTATGAGAAACTGGATGAATGTAGAGGAAGCGAAAGAAGTGTGTAAGGATATATCTATATGGCGTTCCGTTCTCTCTGTCTACCCCACCTGGGAGACGGCATGAGGGTATAGATAGATAGAACATAATTTATTATGAAGTTAGTTAAAGCTATGAATTATCATAGTCCAGAGTAATTAAAAATATTTCAAGATTTCCTAATAAACTGGGAATTGGACCTGAAATTTCAATTGATTAAAGGCACTCTTATTATTATTGAAAAATCTGTTTTCAGAAATCAATTTATCAAATTATATGTTATCATACAGGTACCTACTGCCTAGATTTTTACCTGTTAATTATCATATGAAGAGGTACACAATATGTACCTACTAGCAGTAACGCAACTTCCATGCAAGCCAAAAAAAAACCGGCTTTACCTGAGGTTTTTAGCTTAGAAATAATTTAAAAAAATGTAAAATTTGTACAGTCAACAATGTCATCATTTTAAATTTCGCGCACATCCCTCACCATGTCTAAATTCGATGCAATGTTGTATTAAAACATATTTTTATTCGGTTGCGTCATCTAAATCGTCTAACAAGTCTGGCTTATAATATGCAACTGGACTGATTTTATAATAATTTGTGTTAATTAAACGCAGCAATTTTTTTTGTCCTTCTCGTCGTTTTTAACGTAGTGTTCGAAAGTGCTCTCTCGGTTTAAGCAATTTTTATCCAAGACATTGATAATTATATGCGGTAGTACACGATAGTACGGAAATATAATAAAACCATACGCTGGGCTTATATTAATAATGTGTTTTATGCACTGGATTGGAGCATAATTTATGACCACTTGCCCGTGGTAGAACATGGTAGAGCATGATATAAATTCAGCTGGAGAAACTCCATTTAGAACACATCTCAGGTGGTGGATTGGATTCTAGGTTTTTCTACTTGTTAATAAAATTATTGGCAATCAAACAAAAAAATAAAAATAATAAAATAATATGTTCTAATTGAATTCTCTCCACCCGGTGGTGGGTGTGTTCAATAAAACGTTTACTTTATAATAACTTGCTTTATTAGCCACTATCTCTCGACTCCTGGCCAAGACATGTGGATCAATTCATAATTTACACAATCATGACAATTATGTAACCAACAAAAAAATATAATCTCAAAAGCATGAAATGCATCTTATTTCTAGACTATTTAATTAAATAACTACAACAATGTGTATATACTTGGGTTAAGTAAAACCATGCATTTGTTTCACTTAACAATATTATAATAATTGGTGGATCTGACCTTTTCTTTATAGATTCCCGTTTATCCTCCAATCTCTATCTTTACATGTACATCCACGTGCTACGTAGATCTCTTCTTCGACCGCAGTCCGTTACACCTCCAACAGAATTTTCCCCTGATTGAATCAAGCCTTCCTTCTGATAACATACCCGCAAGTATGAATCCATCCTTCATACACGTAACCCCCAGTTACTGATACTAATCCTATCTGCCCATCGTATCTCTGATATCGCCGTTCACTGATCTTCATCTTAACAGTGAACACGTTGATAACCGATCGCTGATAAGCTGAGTTCGCTTATCAATGGGATCGCCAATACTATACATCTCCTAAATTTGGTATCGCTGATAACTGAAATAGCCAGTGACTGAAATAGCCGATAACTGAAATATCCGATGATTGAAATATCCGATCATTGAAATATCCGATGATTGAAATATCCGATGATTGAAATATCCGATGATTGAAATATCCGATGATTGAAACCGCATCTAAATAAAAGAACAAAACTTTCTATTAGAGATGCTACTTTTTATACACGAGATCCTCACTGAAGAAATTTACTTTAATTAATACATCATCCAATTACTTAATTTACATACCTTCTAATCTGTGCGGTACAGAATAATATGACATCAATCCTGATGATTCGTTCAGATAACTAATTCAAACAATCTAATTCACACTGATTTTACATTACTGAACAAAAGTAGGTATTTGAAACCTACAAATACTTAATCAAGATGTGGTGATCAAAAATCTGCCGGACAAGTGAGGCCGGGATACCGCTTGCCCAATAATATATAACCTTCAAACTTAACTGAACCGTAAGGCGAGCAAATGTTGCCACGTCACTGATATACGTATAAACTCATCAATTTATAATTCTTCCTATTTTATGTTCTTGATACGCATGTTTAATCAACATTACTCCACTTATATAAATACTCTTATTTTGGACCCAAATAACCAATAACCTTATTTATTATCTCAACAATCTATCACTTTATAACATTTACTAAATCGTAAAAAATGGCGAAACCATATTTAATATTAGCAACCTATTGAATACAGTCACGTGATCTATTACTTACCTACGCCTCCTATAGTAATTCGCGATTATATTGTAACTATCTTCTACACGCCGCATGGTACCTGAATATGACTTCCGTTCCAAATCGATGTGTTGCAAGTTACTAAAAAAATAAATCCTACTAATCTATATAAAATCAATATTGGCCGCTTTCATCAAATTTATTCTGTTCCATTCTACCCCCTCTGTCAGCTAAAAAATTTTTTTTTTTTAAAAAAATTTTATTCACCAGATCAGATCCACGAAACAATTATTCCAATATAACAATGCATGTCTTTCTTATGTCTATATACAATGCATAAAAAAAAATAAAAACAAACAATAAAATCCTATAATGAGAAGACATGAATTCACACTGATAAAACTAGCTCACATTCATAATTATTAGGGCGCCATCTATACTTCATTTGTTTTCTTGTGACCTTACATGACCTTTGTTTACGTGTCACAATGGGTAAACGAACTTTATAGAAAACCATAAACCCAAAAAAAATTAAAAATATTTAAACATCTTAAAATGCTACTATACCAATATTATATTCAGTGTGCTTCCATTCCCTCTTATTTATACATATGTTACTTATAGAATAAATTCAATGTTACATTCTTAAATAAAATCTACAAATACATTGATAACTGAAGATTATCATTAGTTTTCCTATCAAATTATTTCTCTAATCTTATTGAGTAAATTCATTATCGAAATGGTCACATTAATTCTTGTTGACCTATAACAATCAAAAGTTGACCTAATTTAGCATTACACATGAAATAAAATAAGCAATCCAATTTCATCTTACAAAAGTCCCTGTAAATTTTTATCCTAATATGCTTTTATCATATTTCTCTAACTTGAAAATCATTTTTACATGATTAGTCCTAATCAATATTTTAACTATACAACCTCAGTTATACATCTATATCACCTGCAATTAACTAAGAACAATTTTCTTATATAATTTTTTTTTGTAAGAAATATATCAAATTTTCTTCCAAAAACTATCTATCTTTTTACATCACGACATCTGTGTTAATCCTGGATATGATCAATCACATACTAGCCATAGGTAATACCTATGCATCTAGCATCCTTCATAACAATGTATACCTGTACGCAACTTGTTTTAATAAACTCATTAAGTGTTACATTTTTCTTATATCTCTTATGATGTTCACACTAACTATAATGCATGACACAATATTTTCATCTATTAACTATTATATACACAATGATCATAAAATACAAGAACTTATTTAAAAAAATATTATAATATCTTAACCTAGTACATACATATGAATAATATAATATACACAATACAATTTGATGTGTCTCGCTCAAGACTTTTCAAGACCTGATGACATTCGTTTTCCAAGATTTTCTTTGGAATTTTTTTTTTTTTTATTACTCATCTCTCATGTTAAAACAACCAAGCCACAAGCCGATTTATCTACAAACCTAACCTGCAACCTGACTATTACAATGCAATATCTCTTTACATTGCAAACCTTTGAGAATCTTATAATACTCACTACCTGATCTACTGAATACACACTAGAAATACTCCGTATTTCTATTCATTATGTTAAAGCAAACCATACCACTGCAAGATCACAAACTTTTCTCAACCTCGTTCGCACCATCGCAAAACTTTCACTTTTCTGACCACATCTTAGTCATTTACATTATCCGACAAACGAATAATACTTCCAAACCTTTTCCCACATTTATTCGCACTACCTATTGCAAATTTTTCATTTTTCTGACCATCAGTCATTTTCATTATCCGACAAACGAATAATACTTACGAACTTTTCTCACAATCATTCGCACTATCGCGAAACTTTCATCTTTCTTACTACATCTTAGTCATTTTCGCTATCAGACAAACGACTAATTTCTGTAATGAGATAATTTAGATCTGGAAATAATCTCCTTTAAAATACCTGACAATACAGATAATTTCAATGAACACTTAATAACATCATTTCATAGTTTGACAATCTATCTCACTAACAGTCTCTACTCTCATTTCTTCAACTTTCATAACTGCATACATACCTTTTCTCTTGTTCATACATTCCCTTACTGAATTTGGTTATTTCATACTTAATCACACATATACCTTACATACTTAAGACGTCAATGAAATAAATCCGAATCTACTGATGTTCACGAACAAAAATTTGTTCTTCTTTCACAATACACTGTGACTTTTTCTACTCACACTCCACGATGTAAGTCGAAATCATTATTTCTCTCATAATATTCGTTTGCAAATTTTTCCTTTCATTTATATTTTCTTTTCTTTTACGTGTACACATCCTCATATAATATGGTCCATGCCATAAGATTCACTGAATGACGACTCTTTGTTAGAGATACGTCTAACATGTACACTCTGTCTAATTTCCGTATATACACTTTATTTACAGTACTTATCTTCCTAACTTAATTTTACATTGTTCCTATAAAATACCCTAACAACTAGTTTCCATTTCTAAATTTAACCTACTTTAAGTAAATCTTTAATATGATATTTATTTTGTATACCCGTTTGTATATCACGCACTAAATACACATTATCACTAATTTTCTTACTAATTATCGACTTTATAAATTTCGGTGCAAGCTTAGCAGAATAGTATTCTCCTGCTTTCGATTGAGTAAAATTACGTCTCCATACTTCTTGATCTACACAGTACGTTTTATTTACCCTGCCTTTGTTATAATACTTCGCATTCTTTTTATAAGCCTGCCATAAATTATCTGATACTACATCATACAACGTGTTTAGATTTTCTAATCTTTCCTTATACAATTTTCTTTCTCGACTCAAGCTGTCTACGTCACCTAACTGTTCACTTCCCATGTTCGAATGTAATGAGCCATCAAGAATTAACTCTCTTCCACGTGCTAGTAAAAATGGCGTATACCCTGTTGCTAAATTAATTGACCCATTTATTACACTCTGCACCTTGTCTAAGTACAAGTCCCATTTTCGTTGATGGTTGTCAACAAATATAGCCAAAGTGTACCCTATCGTTTTGTTATAGGACTCTACTGTATTTACCATTGGCGTATATAGAGTCGTATAGAAAATATTCTGAACTCCATACGAATGCATTAGATCTTTAAATATATTAGATGTCAGATTTTTACCATTGTCCGTAATTATACTTTGGGGGACACCTTCCTGCAAAAATATTTTGTTTTCTAACACTTTTACAATCTCTTGTGATGTGGCTCTCCTCAACGGAAATATCCAACAATACTTTGTGAATACATCTACCACTGATAATATACACGTATATCCGGTGGATGTCTTTGGTAACGGACCTATTAGATCTATACTATAGACTTTCCCAGGTCTATCGACTTTCTTTCTGTTTTTCATTAAGCCATAAGGTGGTGTATTGATCGGTTTATACATCTTGCACTTCTGACAAGAACCTACGAATTTCTTAATCTCAAAAAACATTCTCGGCCAATAATAGAATCTGGAAATGTTTTTATAGGTTTTAAATGTTCCGGTATGTCCGTCTTCATGATAATTAACAATTATATTATTTCGTACTTCCTTCTTAGGTACCTCCTTCCAATTAAATTCTTCTGTGAGTGGATTGTCATCCCTCATTAACCTATACAATATGTTATTATCTACTCGATAATTAATGAATTTAGTGGGCGTGTCAACACAACCTTGATGTACCTTGTCGTACCACGGATCGTTCGATTCTATATCTACCTGTAATTCATTCATAACTGATGGGATACGGGATAACGCATCGGGCACTCTATGACATGTCCCTTTACGATGTTCTACATCGAAATCAAACTGAGATAATCTCATACTCCATCTAGCAAGTCTACCTGATGGATTTGAAATCTTTGTGAGGAATCTCAACGCTGAATGATCAGTTATTACAGTAAATCTCATACCTTCGATATACGATCTAAAAAATTCTATCGCTTCTAACACAGCAAGAAGCTCCCTCTCAGATACCGAGTAATTTTGTTCAGTTCTACTTAACGATCTAGAGAAAAATGCAATAGCTTTCTCTTCGCCATCAATCTTTTGATGCAGAGCTGCACCAATTTGATGCTGACTGGCATCAGTATGTAACAGAAATGGTTTAGTATAATCGGGGCAAATTAATACTGGTGCAGACATCAATGCATTTTTAAGGTTACCAAACGCTTTTTCTGCTTCTTCATTCCAATGAAAATTGTTTTCCCCTTTCTTTACTCGCAATAACTTATTTAATGGTGCCGATATTTCACTACAGTTACGAATTGTTCTACGGTAAAAACCAATCATCCCCAGAAATATTCTTAATTGTTTTAAATTTCTTGGTGGTGGATAATCTTTAATACATTTAACCTTATCCGGATCAGGACGAAGTCCATCTTCATCTATAATATACCCTAAATATTTTAAACTACTTTTGCAGAATTCACATTTTGAATATTTAACTGTAAGCCCTGCTTCTTTTAATCTATTTTTAACTTTTCTTAACAATTGCATATGCGTGTCAAAATCCGAGCTCAAGATAATTAAGTCATCTATATAACAAAATACCTGACTATCAAATTCTGGACCAAATAATTTATCTGACAGCCTCTGCATCTCGCTGGAGGAATTTACCAGTCCAAAAGCCATCCTCTTAAAGTGAAATAAGCCTCTACCCTGTATAGCAAAAGCAGTCTTTTCACAAGAACTAGCCTCTAATGGAATTTGCCAGTATGCCTTCGAGAGATCAATCGATGAAATAAATTTAGCATTTCTTAGATTGGTTAATATCTTACCAATGTTTGGAAGTGGATAATTATCTCTCTTCGTCACCTGATTTAACTTTCTTGAATCTAAACAAAACCTACCAGTTCCGTCTTTCTTTGATACAATCAAAGTAGGATGTGTCCATGATGATTTTGAAGGAACAATCACTCCCAATTGTAACATTTCGTCTAACTCTGCTTCTACCTGTTGTTGTTTAGCTGGACTTAAAGGATAAGTACGTTGTCTAATTGGAGGTCCTTCAGTGATTATTCGATGCTCAACTAAATTTGTACATCCTAATCCGTTCTTTTCATATGATATGTCTTTAAACTCTTCCTCAATAATTCTCAATTCTTCCAATTGCCTATCAGAAAGATTTCGTCTGTTTTCAATTTTACCTAGTTCCATCATTTCCCCTTGTCCTGAATATTTTATTTTATCTAGTAACCCTGGTGCTACATCAAATTTTTCCCAAACATCTATACCTAATATGATTTGTTGCTGTAAGTTTTCTAAAACATAAAATTTAATTCTATCTTGCTTGTTCTCACAATTAATTAACAGATTGAATGATCCGTGCACATTCATCTGACTACCATTTGCTACTGAAATATTCTCTGTCACATTCTCCAATTTATAACCCTTTCCTTTAAAATATTCTGCTACGTTACAATTCATTGCTGATACAGACGCCCCGGAGTCCAGTAAACCTACAAATGTATCATTTTCTATTTTGATTTCTAAATAAGGTCTGCTATCTCCTCTTTTTGCACATATAAGAGGTACAATCTCCCTCGTTTTATAAAATAAATCTACATGTTTTAGCCAGCACACCCATTCCTTGGTTCTTTGTTCTAAAGATGGCCGACAACTACTCCGTGTTTTTGGAACGTTGCTATTCGCGCTATGTTTAAAAGTTTTACTATTATAATTTCTTCTATCCGAATTACCCCAGTTTCCCCTATTATAATTATTTCCCATACGTTTCTTTTTAAAACATTCAGCCTCATTATGCCCCATTCGATCACAGAAATGACAAGGTCTATCATTTTTCGACATTTGTGCACTATAACATTTGGAAACATTCATAATGGACTTCCCAACATTACTAACATGATTTTTATAAGTCCCTATTTTTCTATTTTGATGATTTTGCAATTGCGTTGTATTAATTGCAGTACAGCATCCAGAGCAACACCCTGTATTTATCATATTTGCATCATTCGAAGTTACACCCTGTATCTTTGATTCGTCATTATTAATTTCACTTATCTTTTCTATCTTCACTGATAATTTCGTGTCCCTGACACCCGAAAGTGATTCAAACTTAGCACATACACTCAATAAACTATTCAAATCAATAATATTCGCTGAGGCCACTACACTACTATAATCCGCTGTCAAACCATGCGTTGCTATATCTAGTAACTCATTCATAGGCATTGGCGTATCCAAAAGTTTATTTTTAGCCATCAATTTCAATATAAATTCAGATGCTCTTTCTGTAGTATGTTGTTTCGCTGTTAATAATTCTAACTTCAGTGTTCTCTGTCTACTAGAAATCTCAAATTGTTTTAAAAATTTTTGTTCGAAAGTTTCCCAATTCTCATCTAAGTCTGCAGTCCTATACCACGTGAGTGCAAATCCGGTTAATAAAACTGGCATATAACCTATGAGATTATTTAATGGAACTCTATATACACCTGCTAACTCTACTAATCTTACTAAAAATTCTTTAGCTTCCGATTTCCCATCGTAAACAATTCCTAATTTGGTCGGATTAAAGAATTTTCCCGCCATGTCTGAACAATTATTATTTTTAGTTAAAGTTTTTCCACTATTTACCCTTTTGAATACTTTCTTACTGCTGTTTAACCTCCTCGTATGTGCTTTTACATTTATCACATTACCATGTATGGGCGAATAAACCTTGTCTCTTTCTAATGTCCCAGTATGCGAAGACTGTGCTATCTCCACTTCTTTTTCTTTATCTGAATGATCAGACATTTTCAAAAAAAATTTGTTCCCGAAAAACAAATTTAAATTTCTCAAAATTTAAATAAAATATCGCAGCATTTAATTTAAATAACAATTCAATAATCTTATACCTATCAACACAATCAAAATAGGTACAACTGCAATCATTTTCATATTTCCTCTAAAAACCATAATAATGCACCTCCACTAAAATCATCGGTCTTTTATATTACCCAACCTCTCCGCAAGAAGTATCACATGAAATAATCTTAAAAGATTTAAATCAGTTGACTATAATTCGTTAAAAAAATAATTCATACCTAAACGTATCACTCTGATAAATATTTATATTACTATTCAGTAAGTATTTTACCTAAATTTATACATGCTAAAATTATACGCAAATTCTTAATTAACTTATCGATATATTATACAAACTACAACACTAGCATAATATTTTACAATACATAACTCACTATATCGTTATACCTACATAATATATCATCTTCGAGATATTAAGACACTTCACCATCTATCGTTTCGTAGCAAAAGCTTGTTTTATAAAATCACGATTTTATAATTGGTTTGAATCCTGACTATTCGCATTGAATTGATTTAAATCATAAATAATTTCTACTACTTTTCACTATACTGCGTTTTACACTATATAATACAATATAATATTATAATAAACTAAAACTCATGGCTTGAATGTTTGAACAGCATAAATTCAAAAACAATAATTTTATTTCAAAATTCACTCACCCCAAATATTTGCAGTTAATATTTTATTCTTTCTCGTCACTTCAGATATCAAAATAAATATATAATTCCTCAGATATTATATCATAATAAAATTGTCATCATGTCTCGAACTTATATGTCCAAAGCGTTTCACATCCATTTTTGTATTCAGGAAAGAATTTTCATAAGGCAGAATTTGCTGAAATTATTCATTCATGTGATTAGTTTATTTCATAAACACAATAATATAACATTTAACATGGAGTTACAAGGTCTTGAATTTTCGTTCACAAAGTAGTAATCAAGAATCTTTAATGAAATTTTCACTAGATTTTACTATTCTTTGTTGGACCTAAAAAATGTAATCTCATAGACTAATTTTAAATAAAATTTAATTAAACTTGATAGATCAAATTGATCTAATTTGATGACATTATTACTTGTTCATGAAAAATGTGGTAGATACTATTTTCAATGTACCCACCTAAAAATTGATAACAGGTCACGTGTTCAACAATATGCAAATTTATTGTGATAACACAATATTTTTTTTATGCATGTAAATTTGCAACAAAATTTATAATTTTCAGAATATTTTACATTTTATACATTTATAACTTTTTACTAATCCTTGAAAAATTTCGTTTTTAAAACAGTTTGCAATTCAATCTTAAGATAGATATTACTTAGAAACTACTTATAAAATACTTATAAACTAATGCTACACTCATCCTACAAAAAATTTGACCACCACAGTCTTTTAATTTCATGCAATACATGTGAAAACCCAGAATCCCCTTAGCGGAAAGATAATCTGTTTTAAGACTATAACGGATATATAACCCACGTTCCGCGTTGGGCGCAAATGTTTATGGAGCATAATTTATGACCACTTGCCCGTGGTAGAACATGGTAGAGCATGATATAAATTCAGCTGGAGAAACTCCATTTAGAACACATCTCAGGTGGTGGATTGGATTCTAGGTTTTTCTACTTGTTAATAAAATTATTGGCAATCAAACAAAAAAATAAAAATAATAAAATAATATGTTCTAATTGAATTCTCTCCACCCGGTGGTGGGTGTGTTCAATAAAACGTTTACTTTATAATAACTTGCTTTATTAGCCACTATCTCTCGACTCCTGGCCAAGACATGTGGATCAATTCATAATTTACACAATCATGACAATTATGTAACCAACAAAAAAATATAATCTCAAAAGCATGAAATGCATCTTATTTCTAGACTATTTAATTAAATAACTACAACAATGTGTATATACTTGGGTTAAGTAAAACCATGCATTTGTTTCACTTAACAATATTATAATAATTGGTGGATCTGACCTTTTCTTTATAGATTCCCGTTTATCCTCCAATCTCTATCTTTACATGTACATCCACGTGCTACGTAGATCTCTTCTTCGACCGCAGTCCGTTACACCTCCAACAGAATTTTCCCCTGATTGAATCAAGCCTTCCTTCTGATAACATACCCGCAAGTATGAATCCATCCTTCATACACGTAACCCCCAGTTACTGATACTAATCCTATCTGCCCATCGTATCTCTGATATCGCCGTTCACTGATCTTCATCTTAACAGTGAACACGTTGATAACCGATCGCTGATAAGCTGAGTTCGCTTATCAATGGGATCGCCAATACTATACATCTCCTAAATTTGGTATCGCTGATAACTGAAATAGCCAGTGACTGAAATAGCCGATAACTGAAATATCCGATGATTGAAATATCCGATCATTGAAATATCCGATGATTGAAATATCCGATGATTGAAATATCCGATGATTGAAATATCCGATGATTGAAACCGCATCTAAATAAAAGAACAAAACTTTCTATTAGAGATGCTACTTTTTATACACGAGATCCTCACTGAAGAAATTTACTTTAATTAATACATCATCCAATTACTTAATTTACATACCTTCTAATCTGTGCGGTACAGAATAATATGACATCAATCCTGATGATTCGTTCAGATAACTAATTCAAACAATCTAATTCACACTGATTTTACATTACTGAACAAAAGTAGGTATTTGAAACCTACAAATACTTAATCAAGATGTGGTGATCAAAAATCTGCCGGACAAGTGAGGCCGGGATACCGCTTGCCCAATAATATATAACCTTCAAACTTAACTGAACCGTAAGGCGAGCAAATGTTGCCACGTCACTGATATACGTATAAACTCATCAATTTATAATTCTTCCTATTTTATGTTCTTGATACGCATGTTTAATCAACATTACTCCACTTATATAAATACTCTTATTTTGGACCCAAATAACCAATAACCTTATTTATTATCTCAACAATCTATCACTTTATAACATTTACTAAATCGTAAAAAATGGCGAAACCATATTTAATATTAGCAACCTATTGAATACAGTCACGTGATCTATTACTTACCTACGCCTCCTATAGTAATTCGCGATTATATTGTAACTATCTTCTACACGCCGCATGGTACCTGAATATGACTTCCGTTCCAAATCGATGTGTTGCAAGTTACTAAAAAAATAAATCCTACTAATCTATATAAAATCAATATTGGCCGCTTTCATCAAATTTATTCTGTTCCAGGATTTTCTTTGGATCACTAAATTTAAATAACAATAAGCAGTGTCAGTTCTAAGAGTCAAATTTTATATTTATTTTATTATGATACAACTTTTAAGTTGAAATGGAAATATTGTAATTATTTCATTCATACACGGAGAAAAATATTAACGAAATTTCACAACGAATCATTGGTACGTACTATCAGATTACGACCAGAGATCGTACAAACGATTCATTAGTACGAAACTATAATATCAACTCCTCACAAACAAGTTGTTGGTAAATTTACCAATGATTTGTTTGCGAAGAGTTAATATTATAGATTTATACCAATGAATCGTTTGTACGATCTCTGGTCGTAATCTGATAGTACTGTACCAATGATTCGTTTTGAGTATTTTTCTCAGTGTAATATTTATTCAATAACTTATTTATATTATTGATGATGGGCCTACCCGCAGTATGAAAAAAAAACACGCCACTGTCTACTAGATGTATGTATGTACATAGGTACGAACAATAAATGATTTTATTAGTATCTATATCTAATCACATATTCGTGATATACCTTATATTTAATTATGTATGTCAAAGTCATTAATCATTACATATTAGAGAACTGGTTGTAAAATGCAAGAATATGTCATGAGTAATTTATTTACACCTACACTATGCATCTTGCTTTTTTACTATATTTACGCTAGCTTACATCGATAGTGTCTTGGGTCCTTTTATCGGTTTTATAGCGATTTTTAATTTTAGAGTTTACCTACATATCTATTATTGTGCAATATATTTTCATCTGAAAAACAAAATAAGAAAATTAACGATGAGGTAGTCAGCAGTCTAACTGATGTAATAAACAAACAAGTCTTCTTCTCAGTGTCAATAAATAATTAATACATTCAGGACAGATGACAAACCTCATCGCTGAATTGAAAATGTAAAGTGTTTCATTCATTATGTTTCACAAATACCTGCTTTAAGTATGTAGTACATACAAGAACAACTGAGAGACATAATTTATTCTTTGCCGGGAACTCCATGCATTTAAAAAGCACAGACAACCGTAAAATAAGCGTTTTTTAAAAAGACCGAAGTATTTGTTGGGAGTATTAGTAAGAAAGTTATTTTCCGTTATTTGTTGGGAATCATTCAAAAGGCAAGTCTGGACACGTAAAATATTAAATATAGTCGCGTAGTGCGATATTTATTAACACTTCGCCTTTACTAAGGTATGTGTGTAATTCGTTTTATCAGATGTTTATATCGTATATGTGTGACACTTAATTGATTCATTATTTTTCTGAGTCATATTACACCTATCACAAACATTACCATGAAGAACATTATATCTAGTAGGTACCTAGAGTAGCATGGACCACAATCGTATGAAGAAAATTTTAGTGTATTTTTCACATAGGGTACATTATGTTTCTGCCCTGTGCTTCTGAGAGGAGCGTTGAGGGCGATAAATGAATGAATGAAACATCATGAAAATGGAGCCAAATGAAAATTGAGAAATGTTACTCTTAGCATTAAATAAATTTAACCATTCTTAAATTGATCATTCATTAATACTTATTAAGATTAAATTCATTAACAAATTTAACCATTAATTGATTTTGTGTATTGAAATGAATATAAAATTACATTTTTATTTTTATTAGAATTCATTATAATCTTATAAAAAATCTATTATAAACTCATTAGAAACAAATAATGGACTAAATCGCACTGACTAAATAAAAAATGTATTAAAAATTCACATTATAAATTAGTTGAAAATTCATTATTTTTTTTTATAATTCCATTCATTTTCCATTTAATATTACGGTTTATTTTAAATTAAGATTCATCTATTAAAAAATCAAACATTAAAAATCAAATTCGATTTCAATCTCATTATAAAACAATATCAAATCAAAATCTCCAATATTTCATAAAATATCCAATACAAATGCATTTGTTTATTTATAATCCTTTTCCACTAACTCCCAAGTTGAGTATTTTTTGATACTTTTAATATTATCGGAAGTTGTTTCGATGTGTATTGAGGTCCCCTATAACCTTGCGTACCCTGTATAAAAAAATCTTAACATTACATAGGCCACTCTTTTATTCCTGTGCTTCATAATTTTTAATTTTTTTATAAATGATTCACCCTAATGTACAAATAATGCGTTAATTCTTAGATCTCAATCATTATCCAACATGTCAGAATGTCAATTCAATGGGGCATTATCTATTTCCCAAACTGTCAATATTGACATATTTTTAAAGATAATGGATACCTATAAACATTTTATGCAAACAGTTTAAGTCGATTTCAGAGTAAAATTATTCAGTCGATTTATTCAGATTTTTGCAGTGTGTCTTTTATTGTTAACTTTCATCGACTCTTCTGCTTGGAAATGAAAGTTGTGTTATTGATTTGTTTCGCATTGGCTGGTCCAGCCATTTGCGCGGACGAGGCTCTAACTGCTGACCTTATGGATTTCGTAAATCTTTTAGATATGGATGAAATTGGAAATATTACATTGAAATATTACGATGATCCAGAGTTTTTGGCTGTTTTAGATTACGTCTTCAATGCACAAGAGTTTAAAGATATTCTTGTGAGTTTCGAGACCATTCCGGAATATATTGAGGTGAGCCATTTGTGATAATATTTTTAAATTAACATTATTTAAAAAAAAATGCTATACTATACTATACCATCACGGCATATCCCACAAGTGGGGTAGCCAGCAGATCAGCTGCATGTAAAAAACATGTAAACTGTCCTCTTCGTGCCAGTAAAAAAAACATGACATTCAGGATGGGTGGCAAGCCTCATCGCTGAATTTAAGATGTAAAATGTCTTATTTTTTCGAACACCTGCCTTTTACAGGACACTCGAAAACTTACGCAGAAGAGTAGGAGACCAATTCTTTACCGGGTGCTCCACGGGATGAAAAAAAATGCATGCAAAAATGCAAAAATGCTCCAAAATAAAAATGCATAAAGTATAATGAAGATAAATTATTAAAAATAATTACATTTTTTATTTATTCAATTGTTTGGTCATAGCGTTTCAAAAAAAATCAAAATGTAATAATGTGTCATTAAGTATATTTATTTATTTATTCATATGTACATTGATCGCAATACACACAATTTTATAGAAAAATGCATTCAAATTTGATATAATCAACATACAGAGGGCGAGATTATCGCAAAGGCGTGATCTCTTCCAATTAACTTACATGATTTTGGATGATATGCCCCAAAACCCTTACACCAAGCAATACATAGATCGACAGTTGAAATATTTGAATTAGTATTTCTTTATTGAAAGTCCAAAACTTTATCGTCAAGTAACAGGTAGGTAGTATATGGAAGATATCGCAACTCTGCGATAAACTCGCCCATTGTACAGATTTTTTCATGCATGTTATATAATTCCTGTTATCATATTCTGCACAATAAAGTTTATTATTATTATTATTATTATTATTAGTATAATTAATTATTGTTAACGTTCTCTCCTGCATGGTAAAATAATATTATCATTTCTTGTTTCAGTTTATGAAGTATCTAGATGAGTCTGGATTGGACGTGTATGGATACTTGAGAATGGTTTACGATGTAATTGGACTTCCTCCACCATCGATTCCATACTCCAAAAAAAGCACCACCAGATCAAACAGAAGCGTCGTGAAAGAATTAAGAGATGAAATTAGACAAACCTTCCCTAGAGAAGAAATCAGAGCACTCCACGAAGAGAAATTAATGATAAGCGAAGCTTTTAAATATTTTTCAGATAGAGTTTATGCCCCCGAAGCATCGACTTTGCATAAGAATCTAAGGGAAAATCCGGAATTTTCTAAATCTATAGATACTCTCAATGAAAATGGTCTAGAAATCGGTGGCAATTTATATTTATATGCTGAATTGTTTGGCTTTAAATAATTTTTAGACTATATTTATCTATATTTATTTATTGTAAATATTTATAGATATATGTACAAGTATATACTCAATCTGATAAATAATATTATGTGTATATGCATAAGATAAATCAATTGTATTTAATTTATATTTTGTCGTTATTTTCTGTCTTCTTAACTAAATATTATCATATGCTCTGATGTACAATATATTATTTTCATTTATGCGTTTAATTTTTTTTGCAATAAATATGTATATTGATTCGATCCAATTCATTTGACCTAATAGAAGAAAAACCAAACTCGTTGCAGACCAATCCAATGGATTGTAACTCATTATATATATAATCTACTTACGTTTATATTTGTACACTCCCATGTTTTTTCCTTATCCTTACTTAAAAACAAATATTCAATAACTTCTCAATAATACCTATTTTACGATAATCTGTCTTCTTAAGGATTGTCATTGTTTGTTCAATTACTTTCATAAGTAACTACTTCTACAACATAATCATGCGTTTCTCACTGATGGAATGGCTAACAGGCCGACCATACGTAATGACCATACAGGTTGTCTTCATTGTATCGAAAAATATGAGATTTTTAGGATGGATGGCATATGTCATCGTTGAATTGAAAATGTAAAATGTATAATGCTGTGGAGATCCGTTCAATGAGAAGAATGGTTGGTAAAACATTGCGAGATAGAGTAAAGAATGAGGATATCAGGAGAATGAGCGGATGAGAGAGGAATGTTGTAGACAGAATGTATCTGGATGTATCTCAACATATCCAAACCATGTAACGATGGTTTGGACATGTTGAGAGAATGAACGATGACAGGATGACGAAAATAATGAATTTATCCGAAAGAGGGGGTGTGAGGAAGCGCGGAAGTCCAAGAACCACGTGGCTTGATCACAAATTCTTAAGGACGGCCGCGTATTGAGTAAAAGAAATCGGCGTGCATTTATGAGTAACTGAATAAATATAGAGGAAGCGAAAAAATATGTAAGGATAGATCTATATGGCTTTCCGTTTTCTCTGCCTACCCTATCTGGGACACGGCATTAGGGTGTAGTATAATTATTCGTCTTATTCATAAATAAAACACAAGTGCTTTCTATTAGATGATTTATTTGTGTGGCAATATCTTCGGCCCTCACGTCAAGACCTAGTGGATGGTAGACCACAAATATTAATATAAGGACTTAAAATAGCATGCGACATGCAACATCGGGTACCAACAATAATTTTAACAATATTTCATCCAAATCGAGCAATAATGCTTTAATAACTACAAATACCTACATATAAAATATTGTAGATTAAATGCAATTTAACCAATAAAGACGAGATAAAGAATCACACTATTTATGTTCATATTTTTTTTATGTGAAAATAATATGAGATTATATATAGCTTAGTTAAAATGTAAAACGTTGCGTGATAGAGTGAGGAATGAGGATATTAGAAGAATGAGTGGATGCAAGAGGAGTGTTGTAGATAGAATGCGTGTAAATAAATTGAGATGGTTTGGTCATGTGGAACGAATGAAAGAGGAAAGAATGACAAAGAGGATATACTTGGCTGAAAGGAGGGGTGTGAGGAAGCGCGGGCGTCCGAGAACTACATGGCTTGAACATGTAGATCAAATTCTCAAGGACGGCCGTGTTTTGAGTAAAAGAAACCGACGTGCGTGCATGAGAAATTGTATGACTGTTGAGGAAGCGAAAGAAGTATGTAAGGACAGATCTAATTGGCGTTCCGTTCTCTCTGCCTACCCCACTTGGGATACGGCGTGAGGGAATAGATAGATAGAATAGAAAATGTAAGATTTATGGGTGCTTATACTATGGACGCTCTTTACACATATCTGCCACCCTTCAATCTCTTCACTGGCTCAGATGTCCGGAGAGAGTCGAATTTAAAGTGTGTTTGACAGTATTTAAGGCACTTCATGCTATGGCCCCAGAATATATCATGAAACTCTGCGGTAGACAGGCGTTAAGTCATAGACAGACAACACTTAGGTCTTGTCAAGATATTGCTACAAAATTGGAGATGACCAGTACTGTATCGAAACCAGTGTACGTGGAGCGTGCTTTTGCAATACCTGCACCTGTAGTCTGGAACAGGCTTCCACAAATGATCAGAGAAACGCAGGACATATCTCGGTTCAAGAACCAACTGAAGACTTATCTATTCAAGAAATCACAGGGAATAATCCAGGCACAACCTTAGCTAGCAAAGAGCGCCCTTGAGGTGGAATTTTTTAACAAAACGGCGCCTTACAATTCATCCAAATAATATATATATATATATATATATATATATATACTATCTCCTGCGTAAAATCAAGTGATCTTTCATTAATGGAATGCATGTTGCACATGCATTTCCGATGAAAATTTGATCACACAGTCATTCATATATAACTATGTATATATATATATTTATTTATTTGAATCAATTATTCTATGCATAAAAGACATGGTCCTGTTAAGTCAATAATAATAATAATAATAATAATTTATCAAAAAAATATTTAAATAAGCCTAATTTAGCATCTGTATATGAGGACTAATTGTTTGACATTTATTTACCTTTGACATTTTTTACGATAAAGTTAATCCAAAACGCGTGATTGCTTGTTAAGAAAAACACCCTCTGCCCTGCGTAGTGCATCTCAGCTCTTTCACGTCTTTCATACCGCTTTTATCGCTTTATCGTCTCGAAATAATATCGCTTTTTCTAATAGATTTGTATATGTCGCAAGGAGATATTTAATTTGTATATCTGATTTGTATGAAAAACAAAACAGGTTGACTAAGATAGTACAATGGAGATAGTTCACAATACAAATATTTTTATTTCATGTTATTCTGGTGCACTTATAATTATTACCTATTATTGGATTAAATAAATCTTTATCAAAATGCAATAATCTATAGATAATCCAATAAACAAACATAGATTACATCCACAAAATCTACGATTAATGATAATCTGATGTTGAAATTAAGATAACAGAATCTGAAAATGGTATAAAAGATGAAGTATCGGATCAAATATTCAGTTTGTTCTTGATAATCTAAAGAAATTACTCAAGATGAAGACGGTATTCCTTCTTCTGGCAATTTTGGGTTGCTCCCATGGAGCTGCGATATCTCAACTACAGCCTCAGTCAGCCGATTCACATGATTTGGCTAACGATCTACGGGATTTCATAAGTCTTTTACCACTAAATGAAATTAAGGGTATCATCGAAGACAACTTGGATGACCCAGAAGTTCAACAAGTACTGGCATATATTGTCAGTGATGAATTTAAAGGACTCTTGGCAGATGTAGCAGCAATGCCAGAATACAAAGAGGTAAGAAGGCTATTTATTTAGAAAATTTATTATATTTTTAAATCACATATTCTTTAGTGTTACTACCACCATTCCTGAATAATTTTAGGGATTATTTTCATTCATCACATTGTTAGGTGATACATTTTTATAGTGAAATCTCTCTCTATTTATCTATACCATCACGGCGTATCCCACCTGTAGGGTAGCTAGCAGATCAGCTGTATTTAATAAACATGCAACTGTTTTCTCTGTGCCAACAAAAAATTACGATATTCAGGATGGGTGGCCAACCTAATTCCTGTATATAAGATGTAAATGTCTTTATATTTCGAACACCTACCTTTTACATGACACTCAACAACATACGGAAAAAAGTAGGAGCTCAATTCTAAACCGGGTGCTCCACGACTTAATATAAGTAATGTCACATTTTCTCCCATAAGAAAATACAAGACAGAAAAATAAACCTTCTGGTTTTACAGAATATGTTTAAACATTTATTACAATAATTTACGGCACTCTTGTAAAATCTATCGTTCACTCCTACACAATAATTAAATAAGGTTTATTTTTAAATTTGATAACAATTTCTAAAATAAGATGAATATATTTATTCTTAACTGTACATTGATTAGAAACAATTCCATAGAGGGTATGCATTTAAATTAAATACAACTAATATACAGAGGGCGAGTTTGTCGCAAAGGCGCGATCTCTCCCTACTTACACAAATATAATATGTAAAACTTTACAAACTGGTTGTTTCAGGTTGTTTCCTATTTGGAAGCTAGTGGACTCCCAGTAAGTAAGTGGATCCAGGCTTTGAAAGATTACCTCGGTTTTACAAAAATGACTCCAACTGTATATACAACCAGGGGTGTAAACACTATCATTCAGCAAATCAAAGCTATCCTACCAATCGCAGAAATCAAGGATCTTTACCACGAAAAACTTACAAGCAGCCCTGCCTTTGCGGAGTTAGTTGAAAAAATCAAGAGTCCAGTATTTTTGAATCTTGTACACAAAGTTGCAGCCTTACCAGAAGTGAGAAGAATCGCCCAAGAACTCAGGAACATGGGTGTGGATATCGACTCTTTTATTGATCTTGTGAAAAGGATATTTGGATTCAACCAAACACTCCAAGCACTAAGGAGCACACATTCATTAGCTGATGACCTAAAAGACTTTCTCAACCTTATTCCATTCGAAGAAATTTTGTCTATTGTTGTTGAAAATCTGGATGATCCAGAAATAAATCAAGTATTGGCATATATTGGCAGTGATAAATTTGTAGGTCTCTTAAAGGAAATTGCAGCAATTCCTGAAAGTAAAGAGGTAAACATGTCTTACTTTTTATTGTTTAAATTAATGAACTAGATATAACCGGAATTTCACTCCTTGGTAGTATTATTATCAAAATAGTTTAATCTCTTTCATAATCAATACCTAATGAATTATGTTATATTATATTTTTCTGTCTAATTTCAGATTGTTGGTTATTTGGAAGCAAATGGGCTTCCAGTTAATAAATGGATCCAAGCTTTAAAAGATTTCCTCGGTTTGTCGAAAATGAAACCCACTGCAAAAAATTTCAGAGGTCTAAACGACGTTATTCAGCAAATCAAAGGTGTTCTCCCAATCGCGGAAATAAAGACCTTATACCAAGAAAAGCTTTCAAATAGTCCAGCTTTTGTAGATTTCGTTAAACAAATTAAAGGCCCAGTGTTTTCAAACTTTGTAAAGAAGGTAGCAGCCTTACCAGAAGTACAGAGAGTCGCTCAAGAACTCAAGGAAATGGGTGTGGATATCAGTTCTTTTATCAAACTCATCAAAAGCATATTTGGATTCAACTAAAGATGGTTTTAATAAATGTTATATAACTTCTACTGGATTTAATGGAAATAATAATATGTTTATGGTCTGTTTATAATATCTCTTGTGAATATCGTTTTCTAAAATAAATATTTTTGTATCACTATATAATATTTTATTTCATTTACAATTTTTTATATATATAATGAGTTACAATCCATTGGATTGGTCTGCAACGAGTTTGGTTTTTCTTCTCCATTCGTCTCTGTTCTCCGCCAGTCTTTTCAGCTCTACGTATGAGCCACAGTTCATATCACTCTTCAGTTGGTCCATATATGCGTCTCTTGGTCGGCCTCTGGCATTTGTCCCCTCGGTCTTACCCTCCGCGATGGCTATGAGTAGTCCTGGGTGCCTGATGTTGTGGCCAATCCAGTTAGCTCGTTGTTGGCTGATTCTCTTAAGGAGTTGCCTTTTTTCGCCTACCCTGGTTAATACTTCTTCGTTTTCGACGTGCTCCGACCAATGGATCTTAAGCATGCGTCTGTAGCACCACATTTCAAAGGCCGCCAACCGTCCGCTTTCACTCTTGCTGATGGTCCATGTCTCACAACCATAAAGCAGAATGCTCCATACAAAGGCTTTAGTAAGGTTCTTCCTTACGCTTAAGTCAATATTTGGGGATTCCAATATCTTCGATTTTTTGTTAAAGGCAATCCTTGCCTGGTTTATTTTGCTTACGATTTCTGCTTTGGAGCGTCCATCCTGGTTTATTCTACTGCCCAGGTACACGAATTCACTTACTTGTTTGATGCTCACTCCATTTATGGCAATGTTCGCAGTCGCTTCCTCTCTTCCAACGACCATACATTTTGTTTTTTCTTTATTTATTTTCATGTTGTACTTTGACAACAGTATACTTTCCATTTTTCCTAAGGCTTCGTTCAGCTCCATCTCGGAGTCTGCGAGCAGTGCTATGTCGTCAGCATATCTTATCATGTCGACCTTTTTCCCATTTATTTTTACTCCTGTCCAGTTCTTCATTTCTTCTCTCAGTTCATCAATGGCTCGCTGTATATAGCAGTTAAAGAGAGCTGGCGACATTGAGCATCCTTGTCTTACGCCTTGTTCGACCCTTGCTTCTGCACAGCTCTCTCCGCTTTTAATCACAGCCATTTCGTTCTTGTATAAGCTCCAGATTGCTCTTCTGTCTTTATAACTCATTCCTATCTGGTTGAGGGTGTTAAAAAGTTGTTCCCATTCTACTTTATCGAATGCTTTTTCAAGGTCGATGAATGCTATGTATGTGTTTTTATTAATTGCTATTCTCTTTTCTAGAGTAAGTCTGAGACTCAGGATTGCATCTCTTGTACCTGTCTCTTTGCGGAATCCAAATTGATCTTCTGTAAGTGTTTCGTTTATTTTGTTTTCCGCCCTTTTCATTATAATGTTGGTGAGTATCTTAGATTTGACTAATTTTCCCTGATCACTTCTAAACTAGTGGTTAGTCCTGCACATAAAACAAAAAGATTTTTTTCATAACTATTTCAAGGCTAAATATCAATCTTGGACGTGAAAACTTATTTTAAAAATTCAATGAGATAATTAAGAATTAAACTTTGAATTTTGTCAATGTCAAAGCCAAGTTTTAAGCAATTAAATCACTGTGTGGCAGGTTCTGACACGTAAAGAAAATTGATACATAGTTACTAAAATAATACCAAAATTGATACAGTTAACTTTATTAGAACTTGTGTAACTGTCTATTTTCAAGTTGATTGTTTAATGTTTGTTTGTTTTTAAATGCTTTTTTTCTCTCTGAGATCGTACAAGCCAAAAGCTGTAATGGTCCCAACAAAAAAATCAATGTAATTCAATGTAAATTCTGACATGGATACCTTTATATATCCGAGATTCTAAGTTAAACTATTTATATTTATAATATGATGTGGATGTAATGTCCTAGAATTGATAAATTTTACAGTGTGCTTTGGCACGAAAACGACACTTTAATGTTTTCCAATAATAATAATAAAAATTATATCATACAAATTCTAAAATTAGTATGTAGCACTCTTGAGCTCTCCTACTGTACTTACGAATAAAAAGAAAGTATTTGAATAAGTACAAATATTAGATTAATCAAATAGCCCGCATTGCTTTTGAACGCGAGTGCCAATCTTTATTTTTTCTTTACTCACCATTTCATTTTCTGTTTTTTGAAACGAGTATCGATTTTTGAAAATATAGATATATATGTAGGTATATATGCTTCAAAAGGAACCAATCGATGCATTTAAAGCAATAATATGCATGTGCCATGAAAGTGTCTTGAATCGGCAGCGAGAGAATCTGAACATAAAATCTCCTAAATATGTATAAGTCCAATACTCAGTTTATTGATTAAATCACGTTTATTTTATATGAACCTACATATTTATTATATTATATCTAACAGCAACGTATTATTTTCATTTACAGTTGAATTATTATTTGATATCTAGATGTTGCGTGTGAAAATTGATATAAAAGATAACTATTTATATTATTTCTTTTTTTAACGCGGCGGCAGAATTGTCATTCACATTTCTAAGAATTGTGCAACCAAATAAGTCTAAATTTACCGGTTAATTTAATTTTTGTTAATTATTTATCAAATATTTAGGAGCCGCCCCTGTAGCTGATACGACTAAAGATGTTACATAAACGGACTTAGAATGCTAAATATTTTTTTATTTCTCCTGCTAGTTCTGTATATTAACGTATTATTTTTTTTATTTACAATTATTATTAATGGATATTATTGTTAAGTATTTCAATTGGTAAATAAAAAGTAATGGAAGCTGTAACTTTCCGAGAATGTGAATTTTGTATGATTTTTTTTGCAGTTATTGTAATATTCTTATGTAGTATTATAGATATGATTAGGTATGTGAATAAAATTTTATCAAAGGCCTTCAATGAAATAAACTTTAAAAAATGTTATGTACTTTATGTATTTTAAGTTTTCAATATAATTGTGAAATAACTCCAGAATTTTTATGTTTATTTATGATAGATATGTAAATACTTATTTTTCAACAATGTAAAAATACCATAAAACGAATGAATTAACAAATATTTACCAAACTATTCCATTTTCGAAATAACACATAGGTACCTACTTATATAAATTTAAAAAATAAAATTATAAGTTAATACATATGCATACTTATATGAATTAATGTAAATGGTTAGGTATATGCGCAAAAGTAGATATTTGTAACACGACAAAAGTAGATATTGGAAAAAAAATCCTTTGAATTCTGGAAAGAGACGGAAAACACTCGTAAAAATGTTCGTGTGATTTTATTCAAATATTGACAGAGTAATCAATCAGGTCCATAACTGGGGGATGCGGGCATAAGATGTGCTGGGAGAGTGAAGATGGGTGGCTGAGAGATGAATCGCAAACCTAACAACATCGATTCGATTAGTATTTTTCATTCATTCTTTCATTTCAAAGTTTTTATTGATGAAATTATAATATGTATGTGTTTTCAATTACTTTCAATATATCACCAGCTTCAGAAGCAAATTGAAAACTGCACTCTTCACCGGCGCCCTTGAGACGGTCTAGGGACTGTTAAACAGCGTCAAAACAAAATCATCCAGAATCATCATCATAGGTATATTAACTTTGTAATAAATTCATCATTAATTCTTATTATTAAAGGTATATTTTTTTCGTAATTATTTTTCGTATTTATGGCCGTGGAGCATCTGGCAAGAAATTGGTTTTCCGTACGTTTTCTGTAAAAGGCAGGTGTTCGAAAAAATAAAAAAATAAATACATCTCAAATTCAGCGATGAGGTTTGCCAGTTTGCCACCCATCCGAAAGTCTTAATTTTTTATTGGCAGAGAGATGGCGGCCTGTATGTTTATTATATGCAGCTGTTCTGCTGGCTACTCCACTTGTGGGGTATGTCATGATGGTGTAGTAATTAATTATTTATTTATTTATTTATTTATTTATTTATTTATTTATTTATTTATTTATTTATTTATTTATTTATTTATTTATTTATTTATTTATTTATTTATTTATTTATTTATTTATTTATTTATTTATTTATTTATTTATTTATTTATTTATTTATTTATTTATTTATTTATTTATTTATTTATTTATTTATTCATTTATTTATTTATTTATTTATTTATTTATTTATTTATTTATTTATTTATTTATTTATGTATTTATTTATTTATTTATTCTACAGAGACACACACAGAGAGTTGACAAAACATTCATAAAATAAGAAAAAAAGACACATTGATCCGGCCAGGCCAACCCCCCAATTAAGCGTGTCTACATCATGCACGTTCAAACAAAATTATACATACAAAAAAAAACAAACATAAGGGTAAAAACTAGTAATAGTAGTATATTATTTTTCTTCCCCGCAGATTCTCTAGCAAAGAATCAGCTTTACATTTTTTTCTGTAAAAGGCAGGTATTCATATCCCCTATCCATCTTAAATTCAGCAATGAGGTATGCCATGCATCCTGAATGTCTTAAATTTTATTGGCAAAAAAAAGGATTGTTTTTTATTTGCTGTTTCGCTGGCTACCCCACCCACTGACCATCACAATCTTGACAAAGATGTCAAAATGAATAAAACATAATAAAAAAGTAATGAACTTGGTACAATTTCTTTCCAATTCAAGAAGTTTTTTTCTTCGATTGTTTTCTCAAAAGGAAAAAGTGGAATAATATTTAGCCATTCACACTTTCACGATATTTTTTACCAGAAGTGGAGCAGCCAGTGAATTAAATGCATGTAATAAACATGCGATTCCTCCTTTCTGAGCCGAAACAAATGAAGACGTTTAAGACGGGTGGCGTAGATTTTCTCTGAATTGAAATTATTAAGTGTCCTATCATGACGATAACGAATACCTTACTTTTACAAAATACTCGAAAACTGAGAGAAAATATAGGTCCGAAGGTTCCGTTTGTATAATAAATATTTGATGTTTTTTTATGTGAATTCTCCGTCTGTCGATGATAGGATTCATTTGTAAAAATTCTATGTAAAACTTATGATTGCACTCCTTTTAAAAGATAAGCTTAAGTAGATATAGAAAAGATTGGCACAGGTACACGGCATACGATGATAAAAGTGGGATGTCTTTAGTAACGAAATAAAATAGTTTCAAAATCAAAGAGAATTTTATTTAATAAATTCTACTGGTAGTGATCAGCTGTCTCACTCTGTCTCATCATTTTTCTCTTTCTGAGAGAGATTTTTTTCTCTGAGTAGGTATACCGGTTCGTATCAATAAAAATATTCCTCTTTCACAGGGTATCATTCTGAAGATAACGATAAAAGAATTTTGGAAATGACGAAAAAATGTTTATAAACATGTGTGCTATTTTTGGTTTTATTCGTAAGTACATACTTGCCAACGAGGATCCCTGTAGCTTTTCTTTTTGATTGACTGTTATATTATGTTTATTGTTTTTATTTTAACAATATTCATATTGTTATTGTGTTCTAAAGGTTTATTTAGTAACAAATAAATGAATATTAGCATGAAACTGCTTGAATGTGAAGACTGTGAAAGAGGTGGATATACTGTTTTGATTTCAAATAATTTAAAAAGAATTAATAACACTGTTATATTTTCACCATATTTTATTAAGACTCAAACGTTTTCATCCACTTTAATGGGCATTCTCAAGAGTACGTACTCATTGGAATGGGTGAAAATGTTAAAAGAATTAATAACAGTGTTATTAATTCTTTTAACATTATATAATATGAATTTTCACAGTGTAAACACAAACACCTTTCAACAATTATTTTGATTATGTCTGTTATTGCATATCTTTCGCATATCCAATTAGGGGTACATCATAAGATGATGAATGAATACAGTTTTTTGTGAAGTTTTTGACTGTTTTTTCATGTTCTTTCCTTTTCTGTAAAATTTTCATTGACTTGAACTACCCTTTTTCACAATACTCCATTCGTCTGGCAACGATATCAAAACATTAGGCATTAGCAATCTCATGCAATGAGGTGACAATGATACAACAATACACGAATCTTATTTAATAACAAATATTTCACATTTTTTGTGTGAGTGTTGACTGTTATGTAGAGTAAACATCTTATTTTATGACAATATTACGATTTTTAATTACTATTTCAATTGTTGTCCGTTTGCTAAACAAATCCCAAGCGAAGCAGGCTTAAAAAAGAGTTAGTAAATAAATGGCTGAGAGGAATGATGCTCGGAATGGTGCTATCCAAAGGTTACATGGCAAAATCATATGAACAAAATCCTACAGGACATACCTACATCTATCGCGCACATTGAATAGGAGAGCTTGTATAAGAAATTGTGCAAGGGTGACGAAAGCGAAAAGTGCACGTGCCTTAACAGAGCTTAACAAGGAATGCGATGGAACTACGATAATATAACATAATATATGCAAAGACATTTCACACATATCAAGCTAGTCCCAAACTAAAATATGATATTTATATTACGAGTATTAACACGATGATATACATATACAAAATGCACTAAACACCCATATAATTATGTACATGCAAAACCCAGATCCAGAACAATGTAAAAAAGGTCATTCTTCCTTTTTGCTCTGGCCGGGAATCGAACTCGGGACCTCGTGACTCAAAGGCAATGACAATGATGATGGCAAAATAAATAAACGATTTTTTTTTATTCAGCATTAATATATTTTTGTAATATGTACTAAGGTAATACGTGACTATCGTTGAAAGAAAGAAAGTAAGAGGAAACGACGTTGGGTTGGGTGTTCTACAAGGGTGGTTTTCTAGCCCATTAGCTTGATAAAAGATGACCAGGACTGATATGTCACGCGACACACGTCTGCTTCTAACCTCCCCTACCACTTATTCCATACATGAGATATTTACGATTGAAACAAACTGTGACAATAAGGAAACACATATATTTTTTAAATAACTGTGACAAGAGCACATATATCTTTTAAATAACTGTGACAAGAACATATATATATATATGAAGACTGTATGATCTAATTTTCATCCGAAATGCATGTACAACATGCACCTCATGAATGAAAGATCATTTGATTTTACGCAGGAGACGGATATATATATATATATATATATATATATATATATATATATATATATATATATATATTTAAATAACTTTTCTAATACTTCACATTCTTTCTCCAAATAATTGAAATTTATTGCTGTGGCTGGTCTTCTCTGTGCCATAAAAAAATAAGACTTTCAAGATGGGTGGTACACTTCACCATTGGAAGATGTTTAACGCCTTAGGTGCCTAAATTTAATATTTTAAATAATATCTGTCTTTTCCAAAGCACTACAACTTACAGTAAAGTGGAAGCTTTGTCTTTTGCTAGACCATGGTTTATTAGTAGGTATTTATATACATACTTACTTTAACCCTGTAAAAAACAACTATTTGCTAAACATTTTGGTATGATGTTATCTATGACACGAAGGGGTCAACCTGTATGTTTATTATATACAGGCAATCTGCTTGCTATCTTATTTGTGAGAAATGCAGTAACGGTGCCTTAAGATTTTACCCAATAGTTAAGCGATTTACTACTACTATAGGTACTATACTATACTATATCCTCATGCCATGTCCCAGGAGAGGTAGGCAGAGAGAACGGAACGCCATATAGATCTATCCTTACATACTTCTTTCGCTTCCTCTACATTCATCCAGTTTCTCATACATGCACGCCGATTTCTCTTACTCAGCACGCGTCCATCCTTAAGAATTTGGTCCACGTGATCAAGCCACGTGGTTCTTGGACGTCCGCGCTTCCTCACACCCCTTCTTTCAGATAAATACATCTCTTCGTCATCCTTTCATCTTGCATTCGCTCAACATGTCCAAACCATCTCAACTTGTTTACACGCATTCTGTCCACAACACTCCTCTCACATCCGCTCATTCTCCTGAAATCTTCATTCTTCACTCTATCTCGCAACGTTTTACTAGGGTAGGCCTTTATTTAACTTTCATTCATTTATTTATTCATTTCATCATGGTATTTTCCGAAAATGGGACAGCCAGAGCATGACATGAACATATTGTCCTCTTTCTGTCGTATAAATATAAGACATTAAGGATGGGGGACATATTTTATCGCTCAATTGAAATTGTTAAATGTTTCATTCGTACATATTTCTTATCACTTAACAAAAAATCACACTGTGTAATAGATATGACATTTAACAGTGACTGGTATACCTACATAATGTGTTAATATTATATCTGGTACAACTCTCACTAATAACACATTTTCTATTGGCCGGATGATACGACTACATATTATGTAGTACCATGACTACCGTATATGTATATATGTCTACATTTGTGTGTGTGTCTACATTTCCGCTAACCATATTGTATCAAACGGAAAAACACATATCTGTTTGTCGTGTATCACTCCTAGTATTTACAATATGTTGTTTACTTTTTTTTTTTTTTTTTTTGTTGTATTTTTTTACAATACAATACAATACAATACAAAGGCTGTTTCAGCCGTTTATTATTATAAATAAATAAATAAATAAATATAGTAATAGTAGAAAAAATGTGTAGAAATAGACGACATTCTATTTAGATGTCTTTTGTATTGAATGTATTTAAGAGTTTGAAGAGAGGTCAGATCGCATCTGGACTCAGCATCAGGACAAAATGCTGCTTGTTTAACCCATTTCTTCCCAAGGTTAGAAATCGTGAAAAAATATGCAATTTATTTTTACATAAATTTCTCTTTAATATAATTGAAATAATATTATAAAGATAAAAAAATAGCATTATGTATTGTCGTTTACACCGCACATAATGTTGCGTTGATGCAACGTTGGGAGTTCTCCGGTAAAATAAAATCTTAGAACATTTTCGATAACTTGATTTTATATGTTCAAAATTTAAAATAAATGCTCATTTAATGAATAAAACTAAAGAAAAGTTGTGAAATTACTCATGAGTATTTATAGAAATAAATTATTGAAAAATATTAAAAAAAAAACTCGTTTTTCGTATTTTATTTGGTCAAATATTTCGTTTTAAAATTACAAACACCTAAACAAGAGCTAATGAATGCTTTTAAACACATGCATAATGAGATTTGTGAAATAAATTCGTTTTGACTGCATTTTGTAAAGTTAAACTTAGTGTTGCGTGAACGCAACGTTGGGAAGAAATGGGTTAATGTCTGTATTATCCCACAAGTGGGGTTGCCTGAAGACCAGCTGAATGTAATAAATATGCAAGTTGTCATTTCCTTATTAATAATTGATATTCATTGCCGTCGCTAGTCTTCACTTTGTCATAAAATCAAGACATTCAGAATGGGTGGCAAACCTCATTGCTGAATTTAAGATGTAAGAGGTCATAATTTTTTCGAACACCTGTTGTTACAGGACACTCGAAAACTTACGGAAAAGAGTTGGAGACCAATTTTTTACCGGTTGATTCATGGGATGTTTTATTTTAACAACGTATTAGGAAACCTTTTGAAAAATAGTGAAAGAATTAAAATTCATTAAAAAAAAACTTTAATAAAAGCACGTAGAGAACGACATATATGTTTATAATCAAAAAAATCATTCCCTTCTCTTTTCCTTTCCCCTCAATCCTAAAATGCTCACATGTAATTGAATTTATCTCATTGCTTTTCTTCTTTATTTTCATATTCTTATACATATATCTTTTTAAAATATACATTTATTTTATTATCTTTCATCATAATAATTTTAATAACTGTTTTATATTTTTTTTTTTTTATATTTATATTTATATATATTTTATATTTAGGCTGGCAGTTGACCTTAAAAAAATTGACTCTTATAGATTGTTATTTGTATCCCTCGTTAGACCTATACTTGAGTATAATTCTGTAATATGGTCTCCGAACTATAATATACACATCAACTGTATAGAAAGGGTGCAAAGAAGGTTTTTAAGATTGATTAATTATAAACTTGGTATTCCAATCGAAAGAATAGATTATTTTAATCTAATGTCAGAGCTTGGATTATCACGCCTCGAAGATCGAAGAAAAGTTTTTGATCTTTCTTTTCTACACAAGTTGTTAAATGGCTCAATTGATTCCCCTGAATTATTAGATCATATACATTTCAATATTCCCAC